>OW799211.2:11820000-12445000 GCA_941918905.2 Xestia sexstrigata | reverse complement strand
TCCTAATTGTAATTTAGTAGGTAATACATGCAAGAGATATCGAGATCAGCCAGCTACGCTCATTTCAACCTTACCAAAATTTATTTGACTTATGCGAAGCGAGGGCTGAGCTTGGCACGTACAATAACGCACTAAATCATATCAAATCGTAATGCGACGGAGGTGGGTCGGGAACGGAATTAAAACGCAGTAATATCCCGGCCTTGCTGTAATTCTGGCCTGTCTCAGATCTCCGAAGATTATCGTAAAGTATTTATTTATCCAACGTTCCCTCAGGAGGTTAGATACCATCAGGAAATCAATTTTGCAATAAAACGTCGTGGAGGCGTAAGGTTTGTGGCCTTTTAGTTACAGGTGGCGGTATGATGTCGATTTAAAAGCTATTGAGCTTCCAAATTGTATAGAGTTGCAACGAAACCTTTCCTGGCGAATATTCGAAAAGATTGGCGCAACAAATTCTATAGAAAACCCTAATCAAACCCTTGAAAGCAAACCATTTTCTCATTTCGTGGCTCTTATAAAAGCCGAAGCTTTATTACTGCTGTGTTGTATGTAGTATACCTTTTATAGACACTATAAGACTTGATCGAAAAATTAGGTTGCGTACTTCACAATACACCTGCAGGCAGGAAAGCAACTATAATTCTATAATAAATCTTTCGAATCTTAAATCTCGTTATACATTATATCGATTCATCTGTGCAATGTAACCACGTACGTACATAACCACACTATAATATTTTTTAACATTCAGATTAAAATTCCATGCATTCGGTTTAGCTAATTTGAATAATCAATACACATAAATTACTCTGTAAGGGTTATTTTAGTGGTTTTATTTCTTTGGACAGCTTTACATTCTGAAGTTTGTTTAACGATATCTCAGAATAAGTTATTTGACAAGCTTGATAAAACATTTTCATATAATTAGATGCTAGATAAATATGACTTGTCTTCCGCAGAACGAGCAGATGTGTTCCGGGATAGAAAAGCTACGACGTCGCTGTATAATATTGCATCGGCGTACATCTCTCGCGGAGAAGATATGAACATAATAAAGACGACAGCGACAAGCTCGCTTCAGCTAAACTCCCATCACGCCTCCGCCAATGATACACAAATCATAATAAACTTCACACAACTTCAAACCTGTGAACTACATACACACAGCGGCCTCATAAGTATCCCTACAGAAACATCGATGTATGACGTAGAAAGCAACAGAACCACTAGGAACCGGTCCAACTTCACATGGATGCACACACATAAACTGTCGAATTAAGCAAGGCCTATGACAGCGCGATCAGTGTCCCCGCGCAGGGCTCCGCGTAGGAATGTAGGGGCGGGCAGGACAGGTCATGCTTCAGTGGTCGTTATAGTCAACAACGATAAGAAAGCGGACTCGGCCGAGGGACTGTCAAGAAACAATCTATATTGTGATTACAGACAGATATTGAAAAATTGTTGCGAAAATAGATGCCAATAGAGATACGCCATACATTCCAATAATACAAATTCCATTAATGTACACGATAGTTAGTTGCTGATTCGTTAAACAGAGTTTTATGTTCTATGGAACTACATTTCCATAATTCCGCATTGAAAAATATAAAGCTAACTTTTCACAGAGGAAATTATAATAATTGCTTCATTTTGGCTATGAAGCAATTCTATTGATGGATATTTTCCTCTGTCACCGTGCCGTTTTCTCGCACATCTAAGTTAGAAATTTTCCACTTGCTGCATTTTTTGCCGAGCTCACAACCTCCAATTAAATTGAACATTAATCAACTGAGTAAACTATCAACATTATTTTTGTAATCGACAAAATTATGATTTTGTCTTCAATTTCCAACTCATTAGAGATTCATTTTAGAACGAGTATCAGACCATAAAGTTTGACAAATTAAACACCTAAATGAGAAATGTGATATTTAATTATTTCACGTCTCTAGCTATTTATCAATGTTAAGTGTTAGAACGATTTTATCGATTTTTAATAAAGGATATTTGAATACCAGGATCAGTGACGGTGACTAAATATATGCTAGATATTTTTGTATTTTATACTGTGAAATAAATTGTTATTCGTAGAATTATCTTCTTGAGACGGATTGATCGCAAGAGAAAGTTGCTAAAAGAGAATAGCTGCTACTTCAAATTTGTTGATACTTAAGGAAAGTTGTTTTCTAAGCAGTCAATTCTATTCAAATATTTGTTTACTTTCTTTCGCTTATAATATGAAAAGAAATAAATCAACAAAGAGCCCTAGAATAAACCTAAAATTGCATGAGCTGACATTCCCAGCCTAAGTACGTACTCTGAAATATCTACATAATTAGTCATTTAGTCAGTTGGCCAGCATGAACGTCTTGAATTAAAGTCATTAAATAAATAAATATGAAAGGAAATTAAATGATCAAGCCAATATCTAATACAAACAAATCATAAGTTTATAACATTTTACTATTACTATAATTAATGCCCATTAATGATACGGTCGTTCCGAATTATTATACAAACCGTAATTTACTTATTCCTTTTATGGAAATGGGGATTTTGATATAAACGCCGGCTAACTAGGTCTCATAGCTATCCGAGATACCTATACTTGTTAGTTCTTGCAAGGTGTATAAGAGGTGGGTCGATCTCTCTTCCCGCGACTGCGTCTGCGTCGGTGACACATACCGATTTTCTATTTCTATCGTCATGAAAAACTTACCCAACATGTGAACCACACCTGATAGCTTTATAATTTACTGCGCTATGTTTTTTTTTATAAATAAACGCCCCGGCTTTTAGAACTAAAAAATGTATGATGTTTTAAATTCTTTATACATTATCTATTTAGCACAAAATGTTTTCTATTATCTTATTGAAATGTACATGATAAATCAATGATTTGATACAACAGAAAAAAAAACCAGTTATCCTTGAAAGTATCGATGTCTGTATTTTATGTGGTAAACAATAAATCAATGGTCTAAGAATGTCTAAACGCAGATTCGGGCTTAGATTTTTTCTGCAATTTAAAAATATTTCAAGTCACTTATAACCAAGCCATCGAAAGCAATCAAAAGGAACTAAAAGGATTGTAAATATAAAATGATGATTCAATTTGTCGGTTCACAACCTTTTATTACAACTTGAATAATATATTTTACATTTCATCTCTTTAATGCTTGTTTTAGCATCTGATTGATAAAAGTGATTCTGTTTCTTTGAATAAACGAAAATGTTAGGAAATTTCAATTAGTATAAACAAAAAATTAGCACTGACGAGGTGTCAGTGTTAACAGGAAACCGTTACGACCAAGTAATCATTTGTGTCAGCAAACGTCTATAACTCTTGTATTTTATTGTTTGACGAAACCTGTCGAACTTCTTAATCGTTAATAAGTTTGATGAAAAAATACTACCTTTCGAGATGGAGTGAATGTTTAATTTTATTTGCTTGTTGATGGTCTGACGTCGAAATGTTAAGAATTAACATGAACAAGAACAGACACCGAAGCTTTAAATTTTCCAACACAAACTAAAAGGAGCGTTATTCTGCTATAAATGTGAACTCTTTTAAATTATATATTCGAATAGAAACAAACCGTCAAAATATTGCAAAACATAATTGATCACCAATTTCACGAAAACCAATTTTTAACATTGCCCTTAAAACCGGGTGCATCAACTATCCTTTTGCGTTAAGATTGCAGAATTGAGCAACTAGGGCTGGTAAGTAATTTGATACTGAACTAAAGTTAAACCTCGCACGATTTCGCTGATTTACGCAACTTACTCAAATGGTACAGCGTGCAGCGTAGGATTTCACTTAGGATACTGCGGCTCGAGTCACGACTGGCGTCTTTCGGCAACTTGTCAGTCACCGGTTATCTACTCGGTTATACCAATATAATGGCAAATGCAATCGTGTGACACGAGCTTTATAATTGGTTGATTATTGTCA
Source organism: Xestia sexstrigata (assembly GCA_941918905.2). Lineage (NCBI taxonomy): Eukaryota > Metazoa > Arthropoda > Insecta > Lepidoptera > Noctuidae > Xestia > Xestia sexstrigata. Next base: position 12,441,039 of record OW799211.2, on the reverse strand, counting down.
CTGTTAGCTCATTAGTTACTGTAAATCTGAGGGCGCCTTTACTAGGTAAGGTTGGTTTAGTTAAAACTGACCCTATACAAGCATTAACAATTTTAATGGATAGGGCAACGTAGGCAAGAACCTATTAACTTTGACCTTTATCCAAGTTCAGTCATTGACATGGAAAAGGTTACATTTTGTAATTAATTTGCTACTGGTCATCTCGAAAGGCGCAACCATCAGTCAAGTTGGTATGTAAATTAAAATAAAAGAACGGAAATCACTTAATGCTTTTTAAAGATATAACAAAAAGTCTTGTTTATTTACCTTTGAGAAAGCATGGTGAGTGATTTTTTTACAATGATAACGCTTTTAGGGGACGTGCCACCCAAACTCGTTATCAATTGCGCCTCGGAACGCATTTAGGTGAGGAAACAGGTTAAAATAAACGTTGATTTAGCATTTAAAGTTTTCGTCCAATCGGCACGTTCGGTTGGCCACCAATAAATTCATTGATAAAAACCGAAACGCTAATAAGTTAAAAACGGACGGAAGTAAATCGGCAATTTCGAGCGACGAGCTTGACCATCGGACTCATTGATTTTTGCGTATTTTCCGAAGAATATAGTTTCCGGTCGGATGTGGGAATTAGCGAAAAACCTCGTGACGACAAACGCGTTCAACGTGCACTGCTTTCTGTTGTATGATGGAAAAACTCGTTGCTACGGAGTTCGTAGAACGTGAACGATTGACGACCGTTACAAGTCATCAGCTTTTCCTTGTAAGTCTCATTATACCAATTTCTGAACTCTGCTTTTATCCATACAGATACAAAAGTAGCATTCATTTACATAAATTCTTGTACGCGAACACAATTTACTGCGCCAATGTTTAACTTTCCTATCTGTTTCGCATTTAGCATTCATATCTCCAATATTTATTAACTTCAGCCGTTTAAAAGAAGAATAAAGAAACCATTACGCGAATGGGGGTTAAACGCGCCGCGTAGACACAGGACTATTAGTATTGGCGTGAAATAATGAAAGCCATTTCACAGTATAACGTAACGTTGTACGTTCATTAAGGCGGGTGTCGATGCCCGAGCCGGCGGGTGCAAGTTGCATAAATCAGTCCCGGGAATGCAGCCCGGCGCCCTAATGCGCTTTCGGTGTCGGTTGATAGTCACCCCCCGCCCCTTCTTACCTGAAATCGCTCCTTTTCACACAATCATACCCCCCAATGATTTTATGGCCTCCACGATTAAAAATGCAATGATAATTGAGACTGACTTAACTGCGCACGAACTGTTACAAAAAGCCGTGCATTCTGCGAATTTTAAGGCTACGCAAAATGTGGTGCATAAAATGTTTATATACTAGGTAAGTTGATGCACGGAGCAGATAATAACGCAACAGATACCAAAATGATGATTCACATCAATAGCTTGTACATTTAGGGCTGTAGATACGCGGCACGTTTTAGGCTCGAACATGGGCCTATCATTTGAGATCGGAAACGCCTAAGTAATCTATCTGATGTAATCTTTTTCTACAAAACACTACGTCTACGAAACTTGTCTAAAACAAAAGGTTCTATTTGCCAGTAATGGTTGGTTCACATCGTTACGCGATATAGCTTAATTAATTCAAATTTGTTGTCAACTGACCCGTAACGGTTGTGAAGACATGCTCGCGAGTGAGCACGACCGCTCCTGACCGCACCTGACCACTTGTCGGATTACGATCACAAAAATAATTAGGGTCGTTTTCTTAAAGTTGACACTTCTAAGTTGATGCTCGTGCATTGACGTGTTTGACATTCATGTAAGTAAGATTGAGTTTTTGCAGATTGAACTGAATAGTACCAAAGTGGTTTTAAAAAGGTTTGGTGATGTTCAAATGTTCCAACTATGTAATATTGTTATATTATACTTAAGTTAGGTAAATTATTGCGTTAAATTTCATTAATGTGCCAGGATCTTATCTAAAATAAGATTTTAGCAACTGATGTCGATAATGACTCCGCAACCAGTACGCTGTATAAGGTTCCAGTATACCTACTGTGAATTAAATGCCCCAGAATATCAGATTTCAATAATTTTCCACACGACGTCTTTTATCCATATATAAAACGAAATATTGCCTAATAAAGGCACCAACTCCTAATTGTATGTAAATCAGCAAGCTGGAATAACGAGATTCCGAATTATAAAATAAAATGTTGTTAAAAAGTACTGTTTTATAACAATATATTGAGTAGTAAATGTGACAGTTCTCACTCGACGACCAATCCCTTGACGTCGATTAAGTAAGATATTCGATTCGTATATTCAAATAAGCAAGACTTGAGTTTTAATACGCTTTTATTATTTCTCCGATTCTTAAAAATTTTACTGTAAGTACGGGGACGTTTCGGACACCCGTTAAAAATAACGGTTTTGCCGACCTAAAATAACTCTGCCAATGTTATGTGTTGCCTTAAACCAAAAATGACGTGATTATTGAAAAAATCTTCCTAAATTCTATTTAGGAAGATTTTTTCAATAATCACGTGCATAAATGCGTAATTGCAATTGTAATTCGTAAATGCTGTGACATTTACGACGCCATGACAGGATTTTAACATTGAATCACCCTGAAGTCACTGTTTTATTGATGTCGTAAGAAACAACTTTATGACGAAACCATTACGTTTGCCGCCAGATAATATCTACTGAAGTATCTCTTAACTATGTTATTCAGACTTCAATCTAGTCACACTTTATTTTTTAGGATTCCGTAGGCAAATGGCTAAAACGGAACCCTTATAGATTCGTCCTGTCTGTCTGTCTGTCCCTTTTTTCTCCGAGAACTTTGGCACAGGTGAAATTTGGAGAGTAGGTGTATTTTATGAACCCCTACACAGAAATGATGTCAACTTATGAAAAAAAATTATATAGGCCACCAATTATATATCTCTCGATACATGTAAATGAGGGTTAAAAAAATGCAATGTATGTAGTAGTGTGTAGGGAATAAGCTCATAAAAACCATATCGAAGCTCCTAAACGCTTTCTTTCTTAAGTCAATGGTTGATGAGATATTTGCTTCTAAAGCAGTAAAAATTGTGGTCTAATTTCTAAACTAAGAGGAAGTCAATTGTGAAAAGTCGGACTTTTTCATCAAACTGCAGCAGTAACTTTGTTTTTCATTAACATATTAAGAAAAACAAATTTAGTTTTGCTGTTGAGTGTATATTAACATATTAATAAGCGTTAAAATATTTTTATTATATTGTTTGGTGCTACGGAATCCTGTGTGTGCGAGTCCGACTCGCACTTGGCCGGGTTTTATAAGCAGCTTTTGTATTAAAAACGACACTTGTGTATTTATATAACAGGCTGAATTTATTTTAATGCCTACTTTTATCTGTAACGAAGCTTTTATGCTTTATTTTATGATCTTGGCAATTAACAAGTACTCTTTTTAGTAAATATAACGATTTTATAAGGTTCTCAGTTTATAGTCGCATTGCGTATTAGTACGTATGACTTATAAACTCAGTTTACATTCAAAGAAAAGTATTCAAAATAAAACGGGTGAATTGTAAACGGCTGGTGTAAAGTGGGCACACCACACCCGCATGTCACAGGATCAACATTTTATTCGTCAAAAGGTGAGGTACAATATCGTAATCGTAATGTGACGAGAACTTTTACGAGCACACGACCTGTTTTAGGTACTTTTTATTTCTCTCGCAAATAACAAAATTGCGCTTAAAACTTGTGAGTAAAAATGGCTTTTTCGGATCGAAGGTTAAATTATTATTGAGGTGGATTTTATTCAATGAACTACTAAATATTTTGTCCCATGTATCGAAATTCGAAACCAATAATAACTTTTATATTCACAAACAAAATCTTTTTGTGTATCAATAGACATTCCATTGAGGATAATATTAATGAAACGAAACGTGTAACAAACAAAACTCATGTTTCACGTACAGTTAATCTTTGGAAGGTTTCAGAACGAGTGTTCTGATATCGTTTGCGAGACGCGACTTATCGTAATTTAGAGCCCCCGATTAGACTGCGCCGCCCGACATACGCTAACGAGCATACATTTTTTATTTATTTTTGTTTTAACAACAGTACGGTGCCGATGTTTTGTCTCTACCGGCGATTGTGCCAAGTTAATTGGATTGTTCGTTTTGAATTGTTAACTGTACAACAACGCTAAAATCACTCGATACAACCATACAATCTGTCCAATTAGTTATATTATTTTGTTTTCATCTTACCTTAGTCGTTGTCGTTTTAAGCGGAGTTCCTGATGATACTGCGCAGATCTCCACCTCGTACCGGTCCACACCCGCTTCTCGGTCCAGAGAAACAGCCGTCGATAGTATTCCCAACGAAGAATCTATGTCGAACAACCTGTCCACTTGTCTACCAGCACCAGTCACATTCACTATGTAATATTCTAAACCTGATTTATAGTTATTAGTCAAGTTTAACACTGCCGTACCCGCAGGTTCGTTCTCAGCCACAGATACCGACCCTACGTTAGTCCAAGTGACACCTTGTAACTCTGTTCCTCCCATAATGACTGTGAGGTATGCTTCAGTACTTTTCTGTTCACTCAAAACTGCTTCATCCGTAGCTTTTATGACCAAATTCCAGCGTGCCTCCGGTGTCGCCGGAGGATAACGTAAAGTCAATGCACCGTTACTCCTGTGCAGATCGAATAGTTCGTTGCCACCGTGGATAAGCTTGTAAGTGACCAATCCATTTGTTCCTGAATCTAAGTCACGGGCTAATACGTTCATAATAAATATTCCACGGCCTGCACTTCTTCCTAGTCGCTCCGTGTTGATCACGGCTGCGTTCATAGATACGAAAACTGGAGCGTTGTCGTTAATATCTTCGACGATTACAGTAACTAATTTCTCAGCAGATAGCCTCGCCGATGGTGGCTCGGCTCTATCATAAGCGACAACAGTTATTCTGAACGTGTCAATACTTTCTCTATCAATAGGTAATAAAGTATGTATGACCCCGGTGATGTTATTTATGGCAAAATGCCGCTTGCTGTCATTAGGGTCTTGGTGCGTGATCGAATAATAAACTTTGCCGTTTAATCCAGAATCTGGGTCCTCTGCGGTGACTGTCACTATTGGCGTGTGCTTCGGTATACCCTCTCTTATTTGACGCACAATAGCTGTGTTCGTAAAGATTGGTGCGTTGTCATTTGCGTCAATTACATTTACAGTAAATAATATGCTCGATGATAGGCTCGGGTTGCCGTTATCTGTAGCAGTAATGTTCAAAACGTACGAAGTTAAATCTTCATAATCTAATTGTTTATGCAAGAACAATTCCCCCGAATAGCTGTCAATGAAGAAGGCTTCTTTTCTATTACCCGACGTAATTGAGAACTGCAGCTCCCGATTGATACCCAAGTCAGCATCGGTTGCGTGGAATTGAATTATCTTTTTATTTACTGGTTCCGTTTCTAGCACTGACACTTTCATTTGTGTCTGCGTAAATACTGGTGCATTATCATTCTCATCAAGCACGTCAACTGTGATAGTTGTTGTGGCGGACAGACGAATTATCTGACCGGAATCATGAGCCAGTATTGTAAGCCTGTAGTGATCTGTTGTTTCACGATCTAAAGGTTTGTTTATGAGTAGTTGTCCGGTAGCTTCATCCAAAACGAATTTTCCTAAATCGTCGCCTCCAATCAGTTTGTAGTATATGTCACCATTCAGACCTTCGTCAGCGTCTGTCGAGTACACTCGCATAATAGAAGCTCCTACAGCGGCACCTTCGGATACCTCAACCTTATAGGGAGTTCGCGTAAAGACGGGCGGGTTGTCATTGACATCTGTTATGTAAATCGTAACTCGCACGGAATCAGACAATTTAACTTTACCGTTATCACTAACAGTCACAGTTAACGTAATGTAGTTTTGACCTGAATGTTGTGCCAAGCTTTCCCTATCAAAGGACTTCAACGTTTTTATAAAGCCGTTTCTAGAATCTATTCTGAAATCATTTTGCGCTATCGGCAAAGAAAAAGTTAACTCGGCATTACGTCCAATATCCCGGTCTGTAGCTGTTAATTTTCCAACAAAAGTATCAGGTGGCTCATTTTCTTTGATTTTGAATATGAACGTGGTGTTAGTAAATTGAGGGCTATTATCATTTTCATCCAGAACGTGAATAACGACTGGTACTTGAGATGATCTCACTGGTTTACCGTGGTCTGTTGCGATTATCGTTAACGAGTAGTAATCGCGTTCTTCTCTATCTAAAAGACTTTTCACGTACAGGTAGCCATCTGGGAATACACCAAACTTGCCATCAGTGTTTCCTTCTGCGATATAGTAAGAAATTCTACCATTGGGTCCCAGATCAGCATCAGACGCAGAAATGGCAAAAAATCTTGTGTTCACTAATGTAGATTCAAGCAGAGATGTTTCGTATGATGTATGATCGAAGACTGGAGTGTGATCGTTGACGTCATCGACAATAACCGATATGGAGTGCTTTGCCGCAAGAGCTGGACTTCCATTATCTGTGGCTGTTACCTCGATGAACATTACAGAACCTGGCTCACTGGATATTGGCTTATTTAAATAAATAACTCCCGTCGTTTCCGATATACGAAAGTTACTTTCAGGGTTGTAACTAAGCGTATAAAAGATGGTTCTGTTAGAACCTGAGTCACGATCAGTAGCTCTCGCAAAATAAACTTCTTGTCCCACAGCCATATTTTCCGGAATATGAACTTCATCTTTATCTTCAATAAATATGGGGTAGTTATCATTCACATCTAGAACTGAAATATTGACTGTAGTAAAGCCGAAAGCGACCCCAGTCTTCGCCATAACTCTGAGGTGATAGGTCATCTTATCTTCACGGTCTACATTAGAATCGGTTGTTATCACTCCTGTTTTTTCATCCATTTTGAAAATATGCTTTGGGTCACCTTCTAAGATGTAGTAAGAAATAGTGTCACTAGATATTCTGGCATTCACCTTACCTACAAAGCGTCCTATATCTGCCTTTGAAGTGCCTTCGTCTTCCAGAATTTTAAAAGTATAGCCGTTGTAACCGTCAAATTGCAAATTCTTACGTTGAGATGTCTTTACAATTTCAACTATAGCATCTTCAAATGCTCGTCTATTTCCTTTATCTTTACAGGATATTTTTAGTGTGTACACAGTTTCTGGAGCTTTGCGAAAATCTTTCTGGAGCACTATATTTCCTGTCCATGGCTCTATATCAAAATAACCGTCTCCGCCACTCTCAAGTCTATACATGATTCTAGCATTTTCGCCTTCATCCAAATCCAAAGCTCTAACTTGTAACACATTACTTCCAATTGGCAACTCTTCGTTGATACTTTCAATGTATCTTTGAGGATAAAACATTGGATCATTATCGTTCACATCAAGAACTTTCAGTAATATTGTAGCAGTGGAGGATTGCGGAGGAAACCCTTGATCCTTCGCAAGCACTTGTATTTCGTATAAAGATATTCGTTCCCTGTCCAATTCGATTACTGTACTTAGTTGTCCTGTAATAGGATCTAATGTGAAAGTATTAGGGTATTTCCTCTCTATACTTGAAGGTAAATAATACGATACTGAACCATTTGTACCCTGATCGTAATCGGATGCAGTGAGAATTAGAATTTCCTTGATGGGTTTTATGTTTTCATGCAAAGTTGCATTGATTTGAGGCTGAGAAAAGGTGGGTGCTTCATCGTTCTCATCTAAAATGGTTACTTTTAGTCTAGTGTATGCCCATTTAGGATTAGGACCTCCGTCTCTTGCTGAAACATTTAATTCAACCGTTCCTTGAATCTCCCGGTCCAACATAGATTTTGTTGTAACCAAACCTGTCAAATGGTCGATGGTGAACCATTGCTGTTGATTTCCATCATAGAAATCATAAAATATTTCAGCATTCACTCCTGTATCTTCATCAGTAGCAGTTATGCTGGCCACATAAGATCCTGAAGGGGCGAGTTCTGTCAGAACCGCTGAATATTCAGATTTTTCAAACACGGGTTCATGGTCATTTACATCATTTACATGAATAACTAAAAATGAGGTAGCAGTACGTGGAGGAGATCCTCTGTCAGTTGCAACAACAGTCAAATTATACTTGCTAATTTCTTCCCTATCTAAAACACCATTTACATGCACAATATACACACTGGATGAATTTTCCAAGCGAAAATGATTGAGCTCATTACCTGCAACTATACTAATGCTAGTAATGCCATTCAAACCTGCATCTAAATCTGTGACAGTTATAGCAGCTACAAGAGAACCATTTTTCGCGTTTTCATCTACAGTAGCGAAGTTAGCTGTTGGAGGAACATACGTGAACGTTATTACTGGATCGTGATCATTGGCATCTATGAGGTTGACAGTGACATAAGTTCGTGCATCTTGCCGCGGTACACCATGATCTTTAGCGATTATAGTAAGAACGCAAGTCATATTGCAAGTAGTGTTGCTACAATACTTAGGGCAATTCAGCTTCTTCGTGGTCGTAATCACTCCAGACTCAGGATCCACTGCAAATTGTCTCTCTGTATCCGTCACTTCGTAAGTTATTTTACTATTATCACCCAAATCACTATCCGTAGCTGTAACCTTCAGAACTGTGGTTCCTGGTGGTACACTCTCATTTAGAGACACTGAAAAGTCACTTTGATCGAATATTGGAGGATTATCATTAACGTCTAAAATAGAAACATTCACTTGCAAATACCCGTATTTAGGTGGATTACCACCATCACGTGCTGATATATTTAGGATGTAAAAGTCGGTGGTTTCTCGATCTAACTTTCCCGTTGTCTCTAGATGTAAATAAGATGTTTGACCGCTTGGATTTACGGTGACGTTTAACCTAAACTTCCCCTCAGTATCACCATCAACTATTCTGTAATCATTCGTGATACCGTTTTCTCCTAAATCCATATCGGTGGCGGCATCGAGCAATAACTTTGTCCCGGCCGCGGCACTCTCGGAAAACGAAACCGCTATACTCGGTTCGGGGAATTCTGGATAATTGTCATTCACATCCATCACCCGTAATCGCACTTCTATCGGGTAAGTAGGTTGACTGGATAACACAACAAACGCGTAACGGTCTACGGCTTCCCTATCCAGGACTAAGTTGGTTTTGATCTCACCAGACACCGGGTCTAGGACAAATTCCTTGGGGGGTTCATTGAAACGGTAAGTGAAACCAGGTTTTGTAGGAATCCTGCCAACGATGGTGCCAACGGGCTGGTCTTCGGGCACACGAAGGTCGACGCCAGTGTCGACGGCGCGGGACTGCATCTGCTCTGCGGCGGCGCTGACGCCCGCGCCTAGGAGCGCCGCCAGCGCGACCAGCGCCACGTGCCATCGCCCCATCCTCGTCATGACACCGACAAAAACATCGCAGGGTTGTTCTTCGTCAGGGAAAGTTGACGCGCGCCGGGAGCGCTCGCTGTGTCCCGTTCGCGCAGACTCGCGCGCTCGCTCTCGTCAGGTATGCAGCATGGCCGCGACGACCTGCGCGCGCACGAATATCTCACGGAGAGTGCGACCCGCCGCGGTTGCGCCTACGCCGTCACATTCATTCGTAAACACGTGACAAAACACTATGTACGACCGTCACACACTTATGTCCCGATGTGCACTGAACAAGACTCTAATTACGATAGTCACCCGATAACACGCAACACAATTTGAAAGCACTTTTCAGTTATGTTTTTGATATGTTTGACAAGTGAAGAACGCGTTGTATGCGGCATGCGGGCGGCGTCGCAGTCGGCGCGGCACTGGCAGGCGGAGGCCTCCACGCCAGCCCGCGCCCCTCCCTCCGTCGCATCGAACCTCCCCCGCAGCTTTGAAAGCTCTCGACTGTAGCTGCGTGATGATGATGCCGAGATAATGGACGTCGAAGGATTCTACTATTTATTGTTCGATACGAGTCACTTTACCATTCCAAGAAAGCTTACGGATGCATAGGTAGGCAGCAAATATAGTTATTTAGTTAGGAAACTTGTTTGTAATCATCTAAAACCCAGCTTATTTATTACAGAACTGCATTAGGGCCACGTCTGTTGCAAACATACTTTAAAATTATCTTAATGGATCAGACGAAAACCTACATTAAATATACATGCATTAAAATACATAAGAATTTATGCGAATAACAAAAGTCAGCGAATGGTTATTAAGGTTCCAAATCGTATTTTTGCTAAAAATATTTCGTATGTAGCCTAAATAAATCTTAAGTAATCCAAAAATTAAATATTGAGTAATTAAAGTGTTTTCCACGGTTGTCACCGTCATTTAGCGTGCGTTGATGTCTATTATACGTGACTAGTGGCTGCAAGACGCGTGCCCTGCGCAGGCGCATCCAACAGCTGAGCTCGTAACAGTTAGTTCCACGTCAGGTTGACACAATGCAAGCTTAATTGTTACACTGTTTATTTAATTGCCGCGTTTACTATTCGTAGCACTCGTAACATGGCTTCGGAGTATCTTAAACGTTTGACTTATTGATAGAATCGGTGTGCTACGGTGAAGAAGTTAGCGGAAATTACGAGAAAATGTGGTTTATAGATGAAAATATAAAATATTTTTTTTTTTGCTTTTAGCTATGATAGTCTGTTTCGACCAAACACACAAATACACACAATTGTACTTTAGCATTGCATTATATAAAAAGAACTGTCATAACATTAATGAAACGTTGTCATATTAACAAATAGTTTATATGTTTATTCATTATTAGCACAGATTCTAATCATTATAATTTTTGCTGAACAGTAAGGAAATGTGCTTTTACAATAAAAATCTGCTCATACAATATAATTATGTAACTATCAGAGATTGGAATAGCTAGAGTTTATTTGAAAAAAACATCAAGGAAGTAACCCATCCTCTGCCTAGCCTTTTCCCCATGTTGGTGTTGGCTTCAAATCTAACTCTAATTTTACGTGGAGCGACGACCCATTAAACCTCCACAACCCAGTTAGTACTGGGTAATACGATACCCCCTGGTAAGACTGGTTGTCAGACGTTCAGGCCACTGACTGCCTGTAACTACTTTCAAAGATCTACAATTGGCAGCCGGGACCAACGGCTTAACGTGCTTTTCGAGGCACGGAATAAAACTCGGTATGTAATGGGTGATCACCCATCCTCGGACCAACCAAGGCAATCGCAGTTTAACCTGAAAATCGATTGATTGAAGAAGGAAGTAATATGTGGATAATACCTCCATCTAATTGAACAGCCTTATTTGGAACTTATCATTCCGAGATTTTTATAGTGAAGTTTTATGCACATGTTACTTACTTCCTCGAAATTTAGACAAATAAACTTTACTTATTCCAATTTCTGGTTATTATAGACGCGTTAAAAAATATTTGTGTCATCATAATAATTCATGTTTACTCTATACCTGCTCACTAAACAAATTTTAATACACTGTTGTCATAGTAAAAGCTCGCTAAAAGCTCTAGAACATTCATAGAAACCCATCTACCGGTCGCTCCAAAAAACTCCTACCGTTCACTTGGGTCGAAAACTAGTAACATTGACAGCATGAACTTTAAGCTCTAATAGTTACTCAATTTTACTATAGATGGCGCTATACTGGGTATCCATGTCATTGCTTATTCAATAAAGAACGCATTCATTTAAATACGAATAGGAAAAGCTATCAAACCGGCAGTACGTAATTGAGCATGCATCAACAAAAGATTACTTTCTTGCACACAAAATGAAAAATGTACTTACAAATTTCAATAGTACTTATAGCATAAGTAAATGGTGAGCTTAACCCAGAATTGGGTTTTCTTACAGCAAACCTTATTTCGATAGCCTTATTGTTTTATCAAAATAAGACATAGATGGCATGACTTAGGTACTACAACTTCAGAATGAGTCCAAAACTACCATACTAACTTGTAGCTGTTCACTACAAAATATATGAGTTCTTAACATTTTCCTACTACTAATACTTTAAGTAAACGCCACGTTTCGAAGCTTTCATTACTTGCCAGCTTCCACTCGTCAAGAGCGCGAGCTTTCTAAGTTTAGACTTACTTTATAACAGATGGCAGCACTGCAACCACAATAACCACATACGAACAAACACATTTCTGTAAGTATCTAAATAATTCTGCTTTCTAAGTTTAGACTTACTTTATAACAGATGGCGGCACTGCAATCACAGTAACCATATACGAACAAACACATTTCTGTAAGTATCTAAATAATTCTCATCTCATCCATTTAATTATACCCGAGAGTATACACACTTAATAAATATTTGAATGCCGAAAACTTCCAAAAGTCAAAATTAATTTAAAAAGAAGGTTTAATATTTCTGACAGTCGTTTTATTTTTTACTTGTTACTTATTAAAAGGAGGTTCCAACAGCCAGTTCGATACGGGGAGGGGTGGTAACAAGGAGTGAAGGAGGCTTCATGTCTCCACGGAATGACAGTAATTGCGTCTACGTCTAACGATCGACTGGATTCTATTTTTAAATTGCATAGCCTATAAGTCATATATTTTGGGTTCTCTAGAAATAGTTCTATCGGTTCTTTAGTGTTATTTCGGGATGTTTGTAGAATCAAACCAATTTAAATAACTCGCTGTTACTAAGTTTGTATGTTACAAACTGAGGTCAGCTTCATGTCTAACCGGTTCAAAGTCAGAATTAGATTAAATTTCAGGGCGCACTTTAGTTAAGTACATAATTGATTATTTTCTAGTCAGTGTCCAATTGGGTCGCAGAGGTCAAGCATAGCACTTATCTGCGAGTAAAAAACGTAGATTACAAATGTTTAGAGAATAAAGAAAACTATAGTTAAGATTAATCGTTAGCCATCAACGATGATCATCTTGACCTGTATTGGTTTCCTTGGCGTGACCTTTGAATACACATGTATTTCTCGGTAAATCCAGTATAACCAGTATTCGTCTCACATTCGTTTCTGAGTACTAGAAAGAAGAAAAAAAAACGATTTAGTCCGTCAGGTAGATATCCAAAAAATATTGCACACATGTTTATTTATTTTTTGACGTAAACAAAAAACAAAGACGATACAGTGCGTCGAAAACTCGTGTGACATCACATTTGAGTACATTTTTTACTCAAATGTGACGTCACAAGCCCCCACTCATGATCTTCTATTTTGTTTAGTTGTCGAAATGGGAAAGTTCAGAGATAGGCCGGAGCCGTTTTATCTTCGTCAATTTTTATTAATTTGATAAAACAAAAAACACGTATCCAATATTTTTCGATAATTTAACTGGCGGACTAACCAGAATCATATTTTTTTAGTCAGTCATCATCCTTATTCACAATGCCATTGTTTTTGGGATGGTCTGTCTAACAGTCGCCTCCTCCAAGCTATTTAGCACGGCTTCCAGTCTAAAGACTAACCAGATAAGAATGACTTAATGTTAGTATTCATCCATCTCGGCTCCGCAACCCAATAACTAAGGGATAATGAAATTGACATCAGCAGCTACTGCGAAACATATTTCCAAAAGAGCCTAGTTAACATTCACTGATCAAAAGGCACATGTAACTATATCATTCAACATCATAGCACCATGTAATCTAAACCTACTTACAACACAAAGGTAGAGCCTTTTTCGGCAGTCTAAAAATAAACTGTGTCCTATACCCAGGTACTTTTCTATCGGCACTTGTTGCATGAAGGTTTGACGTCACAACCCCCCTCCCTTTTGTGCGCTAGTGCTGAGGGGGGACCGCACCTCCTAGAGGGGAGAGTTGCTGACGTAAGCACTTACATTCATGAATGGATTGAAGCCCAAGCCCGCTATGGCTTGATTAGTACCTACCCATACGTGAGTTGTATTGATTATAGTATAGGTTCAAAACAATGTGAGCTTTCAAGTGGTTTATTTGTGACGGGAATGTTAATAATGTAGATACATTTATGTAGGTCATAAAATGCTTGAACATAAAACCGTCTGTTGTTGTACTGATAAACCTTATATAGTTGATGAGACAGCATATTAAACATCAAGTTAGTACTATGCTACAAATACGCTGTCTGACTGATCGCTGAGGCTCATTTTAACATTAACATTTTCCTTAGGATCGCTAACCACTGTTACCAAGCTAAACTAATTAGAAACTATGCCCACGTTCCGCCTACTGCGAGAAGATCAAACAGAACTTATAAGAAATCTTTTAAGCTAGGATACGGATACAAAACTATCTTCCAGTTCCTTCTGAAGGCATATGAATAAACTATGAACTTTCATAGATAAAGTTGTTGTTACTACGCCATTTTTTGGTTTTACCCGCGCCTATATAAATGTTTCACATCAAAAAGGATACTTAACTTCTTCCTTTTTTAAGTCTGTTAAAAATTGACAGAGGGTTTTCAGTAGAGCTTATAGTTTGACCACTTTAAGGCGGTTTCCCGAGCAAAATTAGCAACTCTATTTGTGGTGGTTCAAACTTCGTTTGAAATACTGTTAGAATAAAGTTCTAATCAGCTTGCACTACAAAGTGATTGTTACGTCAGTCACTGCAGGCCGAATAGTGCTAAATGAGTGGTTTTTATTCTTTATAAAATCAAATCTACGTCTTTTGGAAAAAATAAAACGACAATTATGTTCATTATTAAATTGTCTATCCATTAGTATAAGTAGCAAATCAAAATAGTGGTTACTTTACGAGGAGTAGCATTTTATAAATCATTATTTCTCATTTCTGTGGTTTCGTTGTGAGGGGATTTATTAAACATTAAGCTACTTAAAAACAAAAAAACTACAATTTTGGAGTCAAGAATATGTAGTAATTTAATGTATTTTTTATTAGTTGGTATTTCTTTTGGATAAAGAGGAGTAGGCTCCAAAAAACTGCTCGTTCAAGGTCATTTGCTCGGGGAGGCGCCTTAAGTGTGCCGTTTAAGGTGGCGTTGCTTGTCAAGAAAAATTTGGATCGATATGTTAAACTTGGTACAACGGTGGTGTTGAACTCTTTGGGGAAACAGCACAGGTGCACAAACACTTCTTACCCTACAAAAGAAATTGGTCAGAATCCTATTAAACATTGAGCAAACAGATAGTTGCAAGCCTTTCTTTCGAAAACACAATATTTTGACCCTTCCCTGTATTCACATTTTAGAAAAGTTCTCGATTAAAAATGCATTCAAAAAGTCCCTACGTAATGTCCATTAAAATATATAATAAATTACCCGCATCAATAAAAAAAGAAGAAAAAATTAACACATTTTTAAAAAAACTTAAACAATTTTTGCCAAATAAAAGCTACTACTCGGTAAATGAATATCTAAGTTATAGACTTATAAAGTCATAAGCATAACTAGTCTTAAGTATTTCGAGACTTACAATTATGTTTGATTTATTAATCAATTAATACCTGTTTATATTTTATACTATTGATTTATTTATTTAATACTATTAATTTATATTTTATAATAACATATTAAGAATAATTAATAATTACGTTTATATAATAATAATTATACATAACTAATAATAATTTTATACTATTCATTCATTTATCTCAGAAAGTACATAAGAAAGAATTATAATGTTATTTGTTAAGAATTTATAAATCCTTCCTCTCTCCTAACTCACTTATTTTGCTGTGCCCGACAGGGTCCATGTGATCTAATTATAAGTTTTTACCACAAGTACCTACATGTGGAATGCAATAAAGTATTGAGTACATTTACTTTTACAAATCTGTGTTTTCCCGCCTGCACAGATAAGTTGGTCGAAGCGTAGGTATGTCAATACATATATTTTTGACATTTTCATCGTAGTTATCGCCGTGTACAATGTAAGTAGGCCCTAGTATTTCTAACAGACAATATAATCCTACAGCCAACACTCTCTATGTAAATCCTAGTTAATATCAATGTAAATCTGGGACATAAGCAAAAACATAGGCTATACGTAGTTGCTACCATCCTGTGCTAGTTTGAAAGTGGATCAAGGAAATGGCCCGGTTGCACTGGAGCACTGTAGATAAGCATATAGGCTGAACAACCTATCACTATGTAGTGCAACTTTATCGATTTATGACCTACTTCGCCGACCTGCTTTAATTACCTTTTAGGAATCACAAAATGTGCTGAACATAGCAGAGCAACAGTGCTGTTTGAATCTGATAAGTAAGACAAATTAGCTTGTGAAAAGGTTTCCTCATTCATATTAGGGGTTTTTGCGATAATTTCCAACTGATCTAAAAATAATCGCTAATAAATTCTGAAACTTGGTACCCGGCTCATAATGTCATGTTTTGCGCGTAAATTGATCGTACGCTTTTGATAAGTACCTAATAATAGAATGTAGGCCAGTTATTTGAGAACAATTGCTCGGCTCAATAATGTGACACTTCAGTTCAAGGTAAGACGAAAGACTTTTTATGTAAGAATTTGAGTTATTACCATACACATAACGTCTCGCTTCTAATCGCCAAAAGGGTAGCCTTTTAGCATTCCAAGATTTCGTCACTTATAAAAAAATGTTATTAAAATTCAGTTATTACCTGGTATACTTAAAAAAAAATCGGTACATAATTCATTAAAAATATATAAGAAATCTAGATTCAAAAACTCCAATTAAATAACATTGCCGGATGCTGTTTAGCCCCGGGAAAAACCTGTAATAAAAGGCCTCCACGCCTCACTCCTGGCGCCACCTGCTCACTGGCCTATCAATAGCCGAAGCTTTTAAGACCGCCGAAGACAGAGAAACGTGGAAGAGCATAGTGCACCGAGTGATCAAATACCTCAGACTAGACACGACCTTCAACAATGAAGATAACGGTTAAGAAGAAGAAACAAAAAAAAAACAAAAAGCATATATCTATTCAACTGCATGCGGTTAAGCAAACAAGGTTAGGCAGATGACTTCAGTCTATCTTCAGCCAGTCTTCAATACAGACAGCAAAATACCTGTATTTTACAAGAAGCGACTGCCTATCTGATCTCCACAACCAAGTAAGTACTGGGTAATACGATTTCTCTTGGTAAGTCTGGTTGTCAGACTTTCGGGCCACTGAGTACCTGTAACGACTGCCAATGACAGCCAAGACCAAAGGCTTAAAGAGCTACGGAGGAAACTTGGTATGTAACTGATGGTCACCTATCTACAGTTTGACCTTGGCAGGTACGGCTTAACCTTAAAGATCATCCCGAGAGGCTGTTATTATTTAGTCACGAGCTCTTCCTGTTTCAGTCTATACAGCGCAAAGACAATGGCTGTATCGTTGCGTTGTCAATCTGAACGACGAAGCTCATGTACCTAAGCTGAAGAAAATTCGGTTTTTTGGTAAAATTAAGCACAGTAGTAGTTCTAAGTTGGACTGCCTTCTTCATACATGACTACACTACTATATCTAAAGCTAACTTATCGGTCTTTAGTATATCAGTTTGTAACGTTTCCACTGCTGGGACACAAGCCTCTCTCCTCGTGCGCTATCCACAACGCAGACCTTATGCGGGTTGACAGATGTCACATAATTATATTCGAACTTGGTTCGACGACATGCCGGTTTATCCTCAGCTTTCTGCCCTTGTCCCATGTTACTTGGGGTCGACTTTTTTTTCTTCCATTCTCCCCTGACAACGGTCACGCTATCATTTACTCCTTTATCTTTCATGTCATTCCTCACACAATCCATCCATCGTTTCTTTGGTCTTCCTCTCCCCCTCCATCCATCAACATATCGGTCTTTATCTTCCATTAATGGATTTTAACTTTTGAATTTCCCTTAGTTGTTCCCTTGTTGGAAAAGGCTCGTTTGGTGAATGAACGTAATTTCAGTGAAACGAGCAACTATTCCTTTACTCACCTAATTGGATAACAAATTAATAGCTTTTCGTCCAACTGACAACGCGGTATTACTTCCAAGAAACGACGCGATGGCGAGATAAATAATAAGCATGAAAATATCGACAAACCTTAATTGAGTAAAAGGTATTTTTAGTGTAGTAGGTACTTGTTCCTCCAATTTCTATTTTAAACCTCACTAAGCTACAATAATGAATAAAGTTGAAGCCCAATAATATTTTAGTGGTGTACCAGCCAGTTCTAAAAATAGCATCAGCTACCCCCCCACTGTAGAAAGAGAAGGAGTTATTAATAAAACTCGTGTAGAAAAGAGACAGATGTCACGTACCTGCGCAACTTTAATTCATTTCTTTCTTGGAACAAATTTTTCCCAGAAATTACTTCCGATATGACATATTCGCGCAAAGAAAATCCCTAGCTTATTAAATTACGGAAATAACCTGTATTTCAGTATTCAGTATCATGGAACTTTCATTCGCTTTGGAATAGTACATACATAACATCACGCCTGTAATCCCTGAAGGATTAGGCAGAGGTAAGTAGTAATAGTACCTAATCGTACACCTAATACTTTTTGCCAGTTATGTTTAAGTCCCAAGTGAAAGGTCCTGGCCACAGACCGCGCGTCGGCGGCGGCGACCGGCGGCGGCGGTGAGCGTTGCAGTGGTATGCCACAGCTCGACTGGTTGCGACCGCGGCGGCGTCAGCGGTGGACGTATTTAGAACATTTAAAATGGCCCTGTCAAAAGTGGCACGGTATTGCCTTGAATCAAGTGCGCAAGGAGCGCACCCAGTTAACCAGAGAAGAAGAGAACTTCTCGAATTTCACACTCTGTATCATGAATTTAGGAAATATCCCGACAAGTTTTTTAAACATACGAGGGCAAGCATAGAAACTTTTGATTATATATTCGGCCACATACATGAAGAGTTGAAAGCTGATGTTAATTTCAAGAAAATTAATTAATTAAATTAATTGTCTTTTAAAAAGTTTGTTTAGACCCTCAGTGCGAGAGTCCAACTCGCACTTGCCCGGTTTTTTTTTTATTTACATATGCTCAACGCGCGATAAAAACAAAATTATTTGTTTCGGTCGCGCGATGCCGACTCCGTCCATCGATGTCGCCGCGCGCGCCGCTCTGAGCTGTGGCGACCGCGGCGGCGTCAGCGGTGGACGTATTTAGAACATTTAAAATGGTCCTGTCAAAGTGGCGCGGTATTGCCTTGAAACAAATGCGTTCTTAGCTCAAGATATCATTCAGGCAAGAATAGGAGCGCTCCTCTTCTCTGATTAACTGGGTGCGCACCCAGTTAACCAGAGAAGAAGAAAACTTGGCGAATTTTACGCTCGTCGACAAGTTTTTTTTTTTTTTTTCAACTGTAAGTACCCTGTAGGTTCTGGTCGAAAACCCATATGGTAGTTCCTGGTTACCTAGAATCACGAAATTTGGCGAGAAGCAAAGTGTTACACAGCGCATGTAAAGGGAAAAATTTGAAAACCGTAATTATGTAGTTTAATAACAAAAAAAAGTGATTTTACTATTACGAACTTAATATTTGCGGTTGATGCAATAGCCGTTTCTGGGGATCGAACAGTAAAGTTAAGTTTGTTCTTTAAAAAGTTTGTACGGAACCCTCAGTGCGCGAGTCCAACTCGCACTTGGCCGGTTTTTTTTATTTATTTATATAATTATGCTTAACGCGCCAAAAAACAAAATTATTTGTTTCGGTCGCGCCATGCCGAGTCCGTCCACCGATGTCGCCGCGCGCGCCGCTCTGAGCTGTGGCCGCCTCGATACTCGCTAGTACATTTGTTTGGATGAATATCAGCAAAGTACATTTTTTGTCAATTTCGGTGGCGAAATTTATTCTTCAGTTTTCGTGAAAAATAAGGACCTGGTATAACAATAGAAAGTCCAAGCTTAAAGAATTTGCAAGAGGCCCAAGAATATTTCGATAACTTTTTGTGATATTTCAGTTTAAAGTGTAGCGTGGCCACCATAATTTAAAATCGCCCACCAATATCGAAAGTGCCCACCAAAATTGAAAATCAGTGGCATCAAACTTGAATATGCATTGCATGTACTGTTTATCTCAACCTGATCCCGAAAATGAGGATTCCAGAACCTCCTTAACCCGTCATTTCACAGAAGACCTGTCAAGATTCAGCCAAGATGAAATCGAGGCGGCTCTATGCTTAAAAATGGAAAAACCCCTGATGAGGATAGGATAACGACAGAGCTCCTGAAAGCAGGAAGAAAGCCTGCATTAAGAGAGCTTCAGGAGCTTTTCAACTCTGACGTGATATCTGGGAGAGCTTCAGAAGCGTGGAGAAGGGGCGTGGTCGTTCTTTTCTTTAAGAAGGGGAAAAAGACCCTATTAAAGAATTACAGACCAATTTCGCTACTTAGCCACGTGTATAAGCTGTTTTCAAGAGTCGTCCCGAATCGTGTAGCGCAAAGACTCGACGAATTCCAGCCACCGAAATAGACCGGGTTTTGAGAAGGATGCAGCACCATAGACCACATCCACACTATGCGGCAGAACATACAGAAGTCCGAAGAGTATAATCGGCCGCTCTGTCTTGCATTTGTGGACTATGAGAAGGCTTTTGACTCTGTCGAGACATGGTCAGTTCTGAAGCCTTCCCAGAACTGTTGTTGTCAATGGCGGTTCTCTCGACGTTGTTTGAGAATATGTTTATCTCGGGCAAACTCTGAAGTTAGGTAAGAACAACTTTGAAACTCGCAGAATAATTCAGCTGCCATGAGCTGGGCTGCGAAAAGACCGGACGAAGTTTCCCAAATGCTTTTGGGAAACTTCGTCTAGTCTTCTCGTCGCGTTTCCACAGTTCCTAAAGACGGAAGGTCTTCAACCAGCCCGTGCTGCCTGTTATGACTTACGGGGCCGAAACGTGGACCCGCACGGTACGGCTGGTCCATAAATTTAAGGTCGCTCAGCGAGCTATGGAACGGGCTGTTCTTCGAGTCTCTCTGAGGTGGGGTGGGTCTCCGGAACGAGGTGATCCGACAGAGAACCAGAGATGTCAACATAGCTTACAGAATAAGTAAGCTGCAATGCCAATGGGCCGGTCATTCATCCGTAGAACCGATGACTGTTGGAGGGTAGACGTGCCTTGAGTAGAGACTGCGAATAAACGGCAAACGTAAGGTGGGATGGCTTCAGACTCGAGTGACTGGAGTGACGATCTTCGCTGGTAGCAACTGGATGAAAGTTGCTGAGAATCGAGTTGAGTGGCGTGCCATTGAGGAGGCATATGTCCAGCAGTGGTCTGCTGTAGGCTGATGATGAAACATTATTCTTGCTTTTCTTCTTCTTTCATCCATTCTCTTTTCAAGCAGCCTCTTTTCATTGGTCTGTTTTAGCATTCTAAAAAGCAACAAAATAAAAATAAGAAACTTCATCTTTAGCATGCTACCCTTATAATAATAGGTCTTACTTACTGCCAAGTTCATAACATTTGTTTGTTTGCTAATGAAACTGTCTTGCAACGTAAAAACTGGCTATATATTTACAAACAGTACGTGAAAACGCCACCAAAGCCACCGAAATTGAGCCACCAAAATTGGAACCAGGCATAAAAAAACACTTTAAAAATAGGGGTTTTTAGTTACAATTAAATTAATATCACTTTATGCGTTACCCAAATCACTAGCTATAACGTGTAGCTTACTATTAAAACACGTTATAATAAACAGCAAAACGATCCACCAAAATTGAACAATTCTTGTCCCCCGTGCCACCTAAGATGAATACTTACGTTTTTATCGGGTAATCGCAGCACTAATAACACACCTGTTACGGGCAAGTCCAGCGCACGACCGAGAGGTGCGAAATAAAAAAATTGCGAGTGGTCACACACCCACGAAACTTTATGTTACAGTAAGTTGAAAATATGCCACCAAAATTTTGTGTTTTGCGTGGACAAACTTTAATCGAGTGTCCTGTGCTTTTAAATTAGTTTTTCTAATACGGTTTAATTGTTTTTAGAGAATGTGTCTAATGTATAAACAAAGGAAATGGTTTATTTTTTATTATACCTTAAATTGTTACTTTGGTGAATGCAATTTTATTAAAAAAATGGAAAAGGGACAAGCCACCAAACTTGAATTTTAAAGCATTTTTTTTTCCTGATTATTTATAAACACGAATAACAACAAAAAATGTGGCCCTAGTTGCACCAAGTAACGTAGTTTACTATAAAAAAAATAAGAATCATCGTATCATTTTACACCTTGATTCTCAACGTGGACACGTAAAATTTGCTGCTTTGATATTCACCCGTTTCATTCGCCCAACGCGCAGCCCGTCGCCGCCGCTGCCGCGACTCTACCCGCGCCGCAGGTCGCGCCGCAAAACGCGTCGCCGGTAGCTGTGGCATACTTCATATGTTGTCTAGCATTTGTTTTCGCCGCTCACCGCGGCCGCTGGTCGCCGCCGCCGCCGACGCGCGGGTTGTGGCCAGGACGTAAGGCTCTTTAGTAATCTGATCCCACACAGGCGGATCCCGCGGGATCAGTCGACCTAATGAATTTTTTCAACCGGGCACAAATCCAGGCTCGGTGGCTGCTACTGACAAATTCCTAATGGAAAAACCCAAACAATTGACCCGAATGGGGAATACAACTCAGGAATTCATGCCAAAAACTCTCACCCTCTCTTTTCTTTGTTTAAGAAAAGTAAGTTATGTGAACAATAACATGTTTTAAACAAGTTTAGACAAGACAAGACAAGTTTAGTTTAGTTTTTTTTGTCATAAAATAAATAATAGTTTAAAAACAAAATAATTTAAATAATTTTATAGTAACAAAAACGTTAGGGACTTTTAAAAAAAATGTGGGTGTACCTCTGCCCAACCCTTCGTGGATCACAGGCGTGATGTTGTGTTGAAAACTTGTTTGTTAACTTGCAATAATGTCAGCTCAATGTTACTTATTACGATGTACAGAATGCGTAGTCTTTCCAAGAATTAAAATAAAACGCTTCGCTTTATTATAAATATAGCTCCCATCGTCTTACACGTGTGACCTTTTGCAACTCTTTCTTCTTTATGAAAACTCTAATCAATTCCAATGATTCACTTTTCAAGTAAATTCATTTTCATTGGTAAACAAAGTGTTTCCACAAACAAATTGTTGTTAGAACCTTTGAGTCCGAAGTTAGGAAAATTCATGTAGGTAGACAAAACGTTACCTATTCAATTCGAAATGTCATAGGTTAATTTTATGGTTCAATTATTTATGTACATTTGAACATAAATTGACTAAAGTACAACAGAAACACAATTCTAGCGTAAAATAAAGGTAAATGTCATGTGTATTTTAGCGTAATGCAATTCGTCAATTTGTAATATGACCTTCATATCTATTCGTCCGTGTCAGAAAGCTTGTGTGCGAATGTTGAAGAGAATAATTTAGGGAATATTGATATTAATACACGTTATTTTATTACCCAACTCCCCAGTAATCGCAAATCTATGAGTGATGCAGTAAAATAATTCTGCGACTTCATGCTCTGTTTTTACCGTCTTGATTTCTTCCCATCACTGCAAAAGATTTAATAAAGAATTACTTTTTCCGTAGATACAATAAAAATCTAATTCCCAGAGGCACCGTCAACTTTCAAGAAACTATTAATATAATCAAGTTCGTGTGTGTTTATTACAGCAAAAGCTAAAATTCAGCATTCTGCGAGAACCCTTAGGCTTATAACTGGAGTAGTTACAACTTAACAGGAAGACATCACCTGCCTAGTCTTTTCCCAACTATGTTGGGGTCGGTTTCCAGTCTAACCAGATGCAGCTGAATTCATGAATGTGACATGAACGATACTCCTTAGTATGACTGGTTGTCCGACTTTCAGGCCACTGACTACCGGAAACGACTGTCCAGGATCTACAAATGATAGCCAGGTGAAACTCGGAGGAAACTCGTTATGTAAGGATGATCACCCATCCACGGACGGACCTTGGCAAGCACTGCTTAACCTCGAACATCAACCCGTGCAGCTGTTATTATTTAACAACTTACCAGAAAATCACTACATATTATAAAACAAAATCCCCCACCGCGTCCGTCTGTCCCTATGTATGCTTAGATCTTTAAAACTACGCAACGGATTTTAATGCGGGTTTTTTAAATAGATAGAGTGATTCGTGAGAAAGGTTTTAGTAAATGATTTGTCAAGCGGGCGAAACCGCGGGCATCAGCTAGTATACTATAAATAAGACAATTGAGGCTCTTAAATAACAATTGATGAGTTCCAAATATGTAAGAGTTATTATAAAATATAGGTTAATGCTGTTACCAAAGAATTGCGTGGGAGTACTTTCCAATAGGAAGCTATAAATAAATAATATCGAAATCAATTGAAATGAAAATAACGTTCCAAGGACGTTTTTGTTGCTATCAATATCTTTTACAGCGAGTTTGCTTTGTTCAGGCAAAATGAATGAAAGAAAATGTCACGTGGTACTTAACCTAAATACAAAACTTTTTACTGCTGTTCAAGATAATAATTTAACCAATAATAGAACATGTCGTAGTTTATATTTAATACTGGAACGACTAAAACTAGCAGGCTAGTAGGAACGACTAATTTGAGTAGTTAATAATTTTAGATTGACGTTTTTTATTTTACATTCTACGAATAATTTGATAGCGAACGCCCTGTATTGGAGATTATCGTGAATCTAGTGCCCTTTTTGCATTTACGAAAAACAATGAGATTAAATAGGAGAAACAAAAAAACAATGTGCAAAATGATGTTACCTAGAGTGGATTGTATAGTTTACATAAAATTTCAGAGCCTCCGACCCGGCTGAAATCATATCAAACTTTTTTAAAATCTGTTTATTTTATTTTCAGGTCTATGGATTGTTCAGGCACCTAAATTGCCGCTTCAATAACCATCACACAAAATCAAAAACAGATAACATAACACTGTGAACACAGAGGATTTTTTTAATAAAAACTTTTTAGTAAACGGGCTGAAGCCCCGGGCTGGCCGGCTACAATACTGAAGACAGACGAACGTAGGCGTCACACAGGGCTGATTCAACTGAAAAGAAAATTTATATTAAATATCAAGGCGGGCTTTATCAGACAACTTAACATTAAAGTTAATTAAGTATTTCATACAACACGGTGTCTGTTTTAGGTGCCCACGCGCTAATCATACATTGGGATCATATTAAAACACAACGGCCCCGAATTGATGTAATGTTACCTAACCATATTATGTCGAATTAGAGGCTGTAAGTGGCTTCCAGCTACAGCCCAATGGGGCCAATACATTTCACATTTTCAGCAGAAAAAATATGTCTTCAGTAAAGAGAAAGTTCTAAGATTCAGTATAAATTCTAAGCATTTGGCATTCCGTAAATCTCAAGATTCATGGAACATAAACGTGAAATATTTCACTTGTCGATATTAATTAAGACCACAAAGTTTATAGTTTAAGTTCATAGTTTAAGTTAGTTCGTTTAGTTTATTTTAATTTATAATTGTCCTTTTAGACCACTAGATGCTTACTTATTTACTTATTTTCAGGAACTCATAATTTATAATTGTCCTTTTAAACAACTAGAAGCTCACTTGTTTACTTATTTTCAGGAACTCTTAGTTTCTTTATCAACATCATACTCCTGCCCTTATCCCAATTTATTTCATGTTGTCTTCTTCTTCCATACTGGAACTGACATGCATTAACCCGGAAGATTATTCAATATTTTTGAAGCATGTTAAAACTATCTAGAGATTCTTTACCGCAAACCAACAAAAGCCAAAGCAAAAATTACTATACGTACCTATACAATAAACTAGTATTTCAAAATAAATTGTCTGCAAAGTCGAGGGCGTTGCTGTGGAGTCTCCCATGTTCAATGAATCATGTTTCATGTGCTTGGCTTTCCTAGGAGCTAGGACTAGCCAAGCCAAGTTTACTGCGCGGCTATATTACATATTATTATGAATGACTGTAATATCCAACAGATTCAACGAAAAGATACGACGCGTTAATTTACCTGAAATGTGTCAACTACATTATCTGACTTTCCAAAATATACTTTCTATTTTAACTTGAAACTTTGACTTTGACTTACAATGAAGGAACGAAAATATCCAAAACCTTATGTTACGCAACATATACTAGTACTCGTGCACAAAACGTTGTAATCAATACTCGTGCCTTGTTACTAAGTATATTAAATATAACCATTTTCCAGGCACATCAAAAAATGTGATATTTTTTTATACTTGTACAGATTTTCTCCGCAATTAGTAATTGTGTTGTCAACTAAGTATGGTTTTTTATATTTACTTGTGTATTTGAGTACATAAGAACTGATAGAAATGATCGTTAAATAAATTAGTAGTATTCAATTTTATTTGGTTTGAATTAGTTTGGGTTTAGTTGGTTCTTGGTTTGAAATAAACCCAAGAATTATACAATCTGTAGGTGCTTTAAACATAAAAGACTACAATATCAGATTGCATATTCAATGTAAGTATACTAAGAATCCAACGCTCAAGCAGGCTCGAGCAGGGCTGGACCTGCGGGGCTGTGACCCAGTTTTGCGACCTGACACAGTTTGTTGACCCATAGGACACCTGGAACCCTACCCAGGCACTTCCAGGTCAGTACCCACTTACGACCCGAGCTAAGTAAACATGTATTTGTAGAGAAGATTAGATTTTTACTGTACTAACGCGGTAATTATTGGCTTCTTGTTCTCCCGTGAGAGCTGTAAAACCCGAATTATAAAATTTACTGAAATCGTTACCCGAACTAATAATTAAAACATGAAAACGTTTTTGTTGCTCAATGAAACCATAATGTCTGAACTAACTTAGGTCAAATTAAGTACAGAGGTCGGAGTGTTTGCCCTGAAACTGTTGAAAGTTTCCACGCCTACATGCCCGCAGGCATCGCTAGTTTTGCTACAATTTAACGAATTAAAATTAATTTATTAGGTAACCAAAGACGCAACTTATAAAGAATGAAAAAAATATTCTTTTTCGATTACAATAGGCAGGTTACACAATAGCTTTAGCGATCGGTTATGTAAAATAATGATCAGATAATTATAATTAACGACTATTTATTTTGTAAAAATAACATGACTCCAAATAAATTTAGGCGTTAGCACGCTTCTAGGGTGTAAAGAATTCGGCATACAAAGAAAAATAAACGAAAAAAAACATAACCCTATCTTTGTTATTCCGCAGTCAGATAAAAAGACCTGCTATCATTGTAACCAATGGGCAGGCAAAATATCCCGACACATTCGTTTATTTGACTTCCAATCCCAACGCTATGTATTTCATGCCACCGGCGATAGTAAACAAACAATGTTTTCTGCGATGCCACTAGTGGTTGTTTTTCCGCTGGACTTTTCCACTGGCCTCGAATGATTCATAGGTTCTGCGAGCTTGCGTGGATAACTTACCTGTGTACTGACTTACTCACCTACTCTTCTTGGAATCGTATGCGCTGTTACACGATAATGTCCCTACTTTATATGCTATTAGCGACTTTCGTACGCATGAAATTATTATAAAAATATTAGTTCCCTAATTGATTTGATTTCCCTATTTTGTTAACAACTTCAAGGGTTTTAAATTTTTACACGGATCCCTTATCCTTTTTCTAAAATAAAAACTTTTTAGCAAAAAATAAAACCGACTTCAAAAAACAAAAAACTAAAAAAATAACTTTAGCTTCAAGTCGGTGACTTGTTTGTTTGATTCAGTTTTTTTGCCACCGACTTCTGAGCTAAGGTTATTTTTCAGTTTTTTGTTTTTTGAAGTCGGTTTTTTTTTTTGCTAAAAAGTTTTTTACTTTTCCGTTTTTAGTTGTAATATCCTATACAAATGTTTGCTATGCATTTATTTGACATTGTTAACAATACATGTCATGGTAATAGGCTTATCCCCAATAAATGAAACTTAACATACCTAAACTATTGAAATTTGGGTGTATTGTACACATCTGCGTACCCCTCAGAGCATACAGGCGTGATGTTACGTCATGATGTTGTATAAACAATAAACATCCTAGCGATTCCAGAAATCACTGCAGATTTGCCGTCTATTTTTCAAAGAGTTCCATTGTATATCTCCGAAGATCAGCATTAGATCTTCAACAAATTGAAATGGGACCACACGGGAAGCACCAGCTTTCAAATAAAAAAAGTATCATCAAAATCGGTTCACCCAGTCAAAAGTGCTGAGGTAAAAACACAAAAATAATAAAAAAAATACAGTCGAATCGAGAACCGCCTCTTTTTGGAAGTCGGTTGAAAAGTAGCTTATGTTACTCCATATAACATCAGCTATCTGCCTGTAAAATAGGTCCAGCCGTTTCAGAGTTAAGAGTTGAGCTTGAGTTGGCAAAAACTAAAAAAAGTACGAAAAAGAAATGTTTATTCAAAAATTTAACAATGATCCGGAGGGTTTTGGAGGTCGAAAAATTGGATTTGACATGACATATAAAAATCAGAACTACTTTATTTGATGCAAGGCAAAATGTAGGTACCAATTCCATAGACTATTTTGCACCTTTCTTTTAATCAAGATGAACTGAAAGAAGACAACAATGACGCTCCAAATAAAAAAGTGGTAATTTAAGATATACCTTAGTAGAACATAATATCTGTGGTAGGACAATTTTGTCTTATTCCAGAAACGGATTGGATGAATGTAAACATTGTGTGTAAACATAGAACAAAAAATTCCAAGACATGTTACATCCACCAAATCGCCCTGGGCCTGCGTGGTAAATTGCTGGCCTGCAAAACTAAGTACTACACTTTTAAAATTTAATTTTTTTCTAAACTATAGAAGTTAGAGATTTAAAATTAAAAACGTTTTATAACAATTTTTATCAGCTTTATTAGTTTTTATGTACAAAATTAAACTCTTTTTCGCGTCCTTTTTGTTTCGAAAGTATATCTTGTGTACTTAAAAAGTTATTGCAATTTTAAAAGTGTGACACTTAGTTTTGCAAGCCAGATTATAGCCTACTCCCTCTTACAGGGAAGAGGCCATGTATCCCAGTAGTGGGAACGGTATAATTATGCTGGATGATTATAATTATGCATAAGTGGATTAGAATGTATTTTTTTAGGGTTCCGTAGTCCTAACAAGGAACCCTTACAGTTTCGTCATGTCCGTCCGTCTGTCTGTCTGTCCGAGGTTTTGCTAAGAGATGGTTAGTACTAGAAAGCTGTAATTTGTGGTGTGTATAATTCGGAGTGTGTAGGTATATCAATTACGCCGACAAAACGGTAAAAATAAAATTTTGTAAATATTTTTTTAGGATAGCTCCCCTACATGTGAAGTGGGGATGAATTTTTTTTTTCGTCGTCTATTCCATCGTGCGGGGTATCGTTGAATAGGTCTAATGCTCCATTTACGAAATTTTTGTTCCAGTAGGGCGCCCCCCCTCCCTCTAAAATCTAAACTGCTAGCTTGAAAATTCTGGAAAAATTCATGATGATAGTGCTTTTCAACTTTAAGGGGGAAACTTAGATAAGATAACTTTATTAATTTGTTATTTATGTAATCGGACA
The DNA here is from genome assembly GCA_941918905.2 of Xestia sexstrigata. NCBI lineage: Eukaryota > Metazoa > Arthropoda > Insecta > Lepidoptera > Noctuidae > Xestia > Xestia sexstrigata. The sequence continues at coordinate 12,411,581 of OW799211.2, read as the reverse complement.
ATTCATTCTGCTAATTTTGGTTCAATGTATAGTCGCCAAGATACTACAATCTGTCAGATATCTTTAATAGATTTTTAACTTTATCGCTAAAGTATTAGGTTCGAGGTTGATTGGGAAAATTTAACAGTTTCAGGTAGCTTGATGTGCTGGCGTCTGTACCTTCACGTGATAGACTTTAGAAGACCAACATAATTATTTTCTCCTGGGTTTTAGCTTCTTCGTCTTTAAAATATTTGATGGCTTGTATTACCGAACTTTTTGAAAATGGGTTTGAACGTTTTCTATAAAATTCATAGTACTAATAAAGGACACGTACAAAATAAAAACTGTAAAGGTATGTAATATTGTGCTATAAAGTGACTTGTTGCTGAGATATTCGGAAGAAAAGATCGTTATTTGAGGTCTTTACATCCAAATATTTCGGCACTAACATTTGAGCTTCAGACCCCTGCTGTAAAACATGGATCTTACTTACTTTAGATAATATATACAACTGACATCACGAAGAATAAAGGGTGTAAAAAGACTCGTAACGAAGCCGAAAGGCACTTGTTCTCCACGTCATTGCGATCATTTTTTTCTTCTAGACCATACCAGGCAACCTAGTTAAGGAGATATATACTCGTAGGTCATACATGTTTTTAATTTAAGATTTTTACTTTAAACACCTTCACGACTCCCGTACTATTAAATCCAACCATCAGCACAATGTTTTAAGTGCGTTACATTAAGTCCGAAAAACGTGATTTTTCCCCCCCAAAAAAAAAAGACATTACCCAGCAAAAAAAATAGCGTAGAGTCTGATGTACAGAATACTACCTGTATAGAATTAGGCTATCGAAACTTTGTAATGTGAACAATCAACAAAAATAGACAAACGAATTTACATCAGACTCTACGCTATTTTTTTTGCTGGGTAATGCCCAGCAAAAAAAATAGCGTAGAGTCTGATGTACAGAATACTACCTGTATAGAATTAGGCTATCGAAACTTTGTAATGTGAACAATCAACAAAAATAGACAAACGAATTTTCCGATTAGTCCACAATATTATACGAGTAATACACTTATGTCATTAGATAAATATGCCCTACCAAGACAAGTACCTATAAATACTATACTACTACTACCTACCTATAATTTGTAGAAAAATCAATGACGTTTGAGTGACTATGCCACTTGGGTTCTATGCCCTTTGAAGACTTGGGGCTCACAGCGAAGCAGAGTTACATTTTATTGATAATGTTTAACGCCATTAAAACTGAAACATTCGAGTTGAGCAAACTTTAGAAAAGCAGCAGGTTTGCTTTATAATTATTAATAACAAATTGACAAAAAAAAAAAACTTAACTGGTGAGTGGTGAGTTAGTTGATATCCCTTTTCACGAAGTAATTTTTCAATAAGCTTTTTCGATTGTTTTATTTATCACTACCACTTCGCCCGCGACTTCGTCCGCCAAAATTGTGATAGCTCTTCTAATTTGCATGATATCTTATACAGATGAGAGAGAGAGAGAGATTATAAAGATGTAGCTTTCTAATGGTGAAAGAATTTTTAAAATAGGTTAATTATGAGTAGTTCTTGAGTTAAATCGTAACAAACAAACAAAAAATCAAATCTTTCCTCTCTATAATATTAGTGTAGATATGTAGTTTCTCTAGCCAGATTTGAGTAAAAAGTAATAATAATGCACACTTCATATACCCATAACGAAATACAGACCGACTGTCATACGTCAGATCCTCTTGAAAAACCCATAAGCCGGTACAGATAAAAGAGAATATTAATATTTGAATGACGCAAATACCAACAATTACGTGATGTAAAATGATACTGAGTTGGAGATAAGATTTCTGATAATAAACTGAGTACACAGGAAAAAAAAATGAAAAACTCATGCATATCAAGACAAAGTTACAATCTATCAAAACAAAGGCTACCGAAAAACTCATTGCCACTTGTCATTCCCTCATGGCTTAGCTGTATGTATATGTTAGAATAACTTAAAAAAAAAACTTTATTGACAAATGATAACTCACAAACATCATTGTGGCCCTTGTATCCTTAAGCATGCATTTAATTATAATTTATGCGGTAGGTTTATGACAATAAAATATGATTAAAACTTTGGAAGGTTTTTGAAATTGAACTTCAGTACTTACGATATTTTTGCAAGAAACCATAATCTTAGTTCATAAAATAGTGCAATTGATCCTATTTTATTCACAACCCTTTAAGTGTCAAAATCCACCCCATGTCTCTTTTCCGTAATTTGATACAGGGCAAGAAACTTAGGTACAGTCTGCGTACAAAATAAAACCTTTATCGTCGTAACTTGGTATTTCGCCATACAAACGTGACCAGAAACTCTTCTTGAACGATATAATAACACAAGTTACTTAAAACGTGAGGAATAAATAAATAAATAAACGTGACCCTTTCCTAACGAAGCCCCAAAAACGACGTTATAAGTAAAGTTTGCAAGTTTCATAAAGTTTTTCACAACAACGTAGATGTTTCGAAAAGGACGTTTTTGACAGGCTTCCAATAAGTACAAGTGTACTAAAGGTAGATTTTCGCAACATATCGAATAGTGCTTCGACTGCAAGGCGCCAGTCGGTCGTTGAACCTTTGTTTGTGACGACTTCCGCTCCCAAACCTGACGATGCACTTCGAATGCACCGAATTTCACCCAATTCGACCCCCTCTCCCGACCTACCCCATGGAGAAGAGAACCACCGCCCCTGGAAACTTCCAGCGATCTATAACAGTTACGATACCAGTAGATGTGAATTCATATAACCGATTGGTGTACAGTTACCGATATAGATTCAAACTGAAGCGGCGAACCTTTGACCTTTCCACATTTCATGTTCGTGGGAAAAGCACCAAGTGCTATAATAATTATACCCTTAACTATTCTGAGTAAAATCCGGAATATAATTAGTTTCAATTGATTAAAAATAGTTCAAGAAAATGGAGCAACATACTGCACTTCCATTTCATAAATCTATTTTAGCTCTTGCAAAATATTGGATAATGAAAATGATATCATAGCAAGTTGAAGTAGCTAAAATACATACACACGTACATAGAACCTCCTCCTTTTTTGAAGTCGGTTAAAAATTGAGGTTTGTAAAAGAAAAAAGAAAATTTAAGAAGACTTTAATTCTCAATAATTATATCCTACATCACTGCCTGTCCCTTTCGGCGAATACTTACGGGCGTGTTGTTATGTTGTACACCTCTGCTTAACCCTTCGGGGATTACAGGTGTTATGTATACGCAGCGTTGTAATATTGTTTCATTGTACAGCTACATTTTACCCTCCCACAACACTCGTCTGGGATTTGAACAAAGTACATATACTTAAAAGGAGTAATGTATTCCACGTGTACGAGTTAAATCCTAATAGCATCCATTTAGTCGTAAATATCTTTACTATTGATTTGTATGGGCTATTACTAGTTTCCGTACTTGTGCTTTACCGTTTTATCAATTACGTCCTCTTTTCCTGCTAATGGAGATGTGAGAAAATAATTCAATAGCTTATACTGCAAAGTATTTACACAATGTCTTAACAGGATGACATAAAAGGCAATAAACTATCTTACTTACAAATAGGAAGTAGTTGCTACAAATAAAAGTGAGTACCTTGCAAGCTAGCGAAAGAGTGCTAACACTTCCAATTATTAGGCAGACGTACATTTTCACAAAATAACTTCTTAATTGAAATTACGTATTTTTATAGACTACTAGCTGTAGGCCGCGGCTTCGCCCGCGTTAAGTTCGGTAATCGTGCCACTGGATCATATTAAAGGGATAAATAGTGTCCTACGTGTTAATCCAGGTTATGAACTATCTATGTGCCACATATCATAATCATCACAATCACCATCATTATTACAACCACCATCATTATCACAATCATCACTATCACCATCACTATCACAATCACCATCACAATCACAATCACAATCACAATCACAATCACAATCACCATCACTATCACCATCACAATCACCATCACTGTCACCATCATCATTATCATCGTAATCAAAACCATTATCATCGTATCCACAATCATCATCATCACAATCTCCATCCTCGGTATCACAATCACAATCACTATCAAAGTCACAATCACTATCACCATCACAATAACCATCACCATCGCTATCACCATCACAATCATCGCCACTATCACAATCACCATCACAATCATTATCACAATCACCATTATCGTTATCATAATCTCAATCATCGTAATCATAATGATTATCATCGTAATCACAATCATCATCATCATTATCACAATTACAATCACAATCACCATCACATTCACCATCACTATCACTATCACAATCACCATCACAATCACCATCACTATCACAGTCACAATCACTATCACCATCACAATCACCATCACAATCACAATCATCATCATCGTTAGCACAATCACTATTATCATTATCACAATCATAATCATCGTAATCACAACCATTACCATCACAATCACCATCACAATCACCATCACAATCACTATCACAATCACCTTCACCATCACAATCACTATCACAATCACCATCATTGTTATCACAATCACTATCATCATTATCACAATCATTATCATCGTTATCACAATCATCATCATCACAATATCTATCCTCGTAATCAAAATCATTATCATCGTTATCACAATCATCATCATCACAATATCTATCCTCGTAATCAAAATCATAATTATCGTTATCACACGCATCATCATCATTACCACAAACACCATCACTGTCACAATCACCATCACAATCACCATCAATATCACAGTCACAATCACGATCAACATCACCATCGCTATAACCATCACAATCACCGTCACCATCACAATCATCATCGTAATTACAATCATTATCATCGTAATCACAATCATCATCATCATTATCACAATCACAGTCACAGTCACAATCACAATCACAATCACAATCACAATCACAATCACCATCACATTCACCATCACTATCACTATCACAATCACCATCACAATCACCATCACTATCACAGTCACAATCACTATCACCATCACAATCACCATCACAATCACAATCATCATCATCGTTAGCACAATCACTATTATCATTATCACAATCATAATCATCGTAATCACAACCATTACCATCACAATCACCATCACAATCACCATCACAATCACTATCACAATCACCTTCACCATCACAATCACTATCACAATCACCATCATTGTTATCACAATCACTATCATCATTATCACAATCATTATCATCGTTATCACAATCATCATCATCACAATATCTATCCTCGTAATCAAAATCATAATTATCGTTATCACACGCATCATCATCATTACCACAAACACCATCACTGTCACAATCACCATCACAATCACCATCAATATCACAGTCACAATCACGATCAACATCACCATCGCTATAACCATCACAATCACCGTCACCATCACAATCATCATCGTAATTACAATCATTATCATCGTAATCACAATCATCATCATCATTATCACAATCACAGTCACAGTCACAATCACAATCACAATCACAATCACAATCACCATCACAGTCACAATCACTAAAACCTTCACAATCACCATCACCATCGCTATCACCATCACAATCACCGTCACTATCACTATCACTATCACAATCACAATCACAATCACAATCACAATCACCATCATCGTTATCACAATCATCATTATCGTTATCACAATCATCAACATCATTATCACGATCACCATCACTGTCACAATCACAATCACAATCACCATCACTATCACCATTACAATAACCATCACCATCGCTATCACCATCACAATCACCGTCACTATCACTATCACAATCACCATCACCATCACAGTCACAATCACCATCACAATCACCATCACAATCACCATCACAATCACCATCACAATCATCGCCACTATCACAATCACCATCACAATCACCATTATCGTTATCATAATCTCAATCATCGTAATCATAATGATTATCATCGTAATCACAATCATCATCATCATTATCACAATTACAATCACAATCACCATCACATTCACCATCACTATCACTATCACAATCACCATCACAATCACCATCACTATCACAGTCACAATCACTATCACCATCACAATCACAATCATCATCATCGTTAGCACAATCACTATTATCATTATCACAATCATAATCATCGTAATCACAACCATTACCATCACAATCACCATCACAATCACCATCACAATCACTATCACAATCACCTTCACCATCACAATCACTATCACAATCACCATCATTGTTATCACAATCACTATCATCATTATCACAATCATTATCATCGTTATCACAATCATCATCATCACAATATCTATCCTCGTAATCAAAATCATAATTATCGTTATCACACGCATCATCATCATTACCACAAACACCATCACTGTCACAATCACCATCACAATCACCATCAATATCACAGTCACAATCACGATCAACATCACCATCGCTATAACCATCACAAACACCGTCACCATCACAATCATCATCGTAATTACAATCATTATCATCGTAATCACAATCATCATCATCATTATCACAATCACAGTCACAGTCACAGTCACAATCGCAATCACAATCACAATCACAATCACAATCACCATCACATTCACCATCACTATCACTATCACAATCACCATCACAATCACCATCACTATCACAGTCACAATCACTATCACCATCACAATCACCATCACAATCACAATCATCATCATCGTTAGCACAATCACTATTATCATTATCACAATCATAATCATCGTAATCACAACCATTACCATCACAATCACCATCACAATCACTATCACAATCACCTTCACCATCACAATCACTATCACAATCACCATCATTGTTATCACAATCACTATCATCATTATCACAATCATTATCATCGTTATCACAATCATCATCATCACAATATCTATCCTCGTAATCAAAATCATAATTATCGTTATCACACGCATCATCATCATTACCACAAACACCATCACTGTCACAATCACCATCACAATCACCATCAATATCACAGTCACAATCACGATCAACATCACCATCGCTATAACCATCACAATCACCGTCACCATCACAATCATCATCGTAATTACAATCATTATCATCGTAATCACAATCATCATCATCATTATCACAATCACAGTCACAGTCACAATCACAATCACAATCACAATCACAATCACCATCACAGTCACAATCACTAAAACCTTCACAATCACCATCACCATCGCTATCACCATCACAATCACCGTCACTATCACTATCACTATCACAATCACAATCACAATCACAATCACAATCACCATCATCGTTATCACAATCATCATTATCGTTATCACAATCATCAACATCATTATCACGATCACCATCACTGTCACAATCACAATCACAATCACCATCACTATCACCATTACAATAACCATCACCATCGCTATCACCATCACAATCACCGTCACTATCACTATCACAATCACCATCACCATCACAGTCACAATCACCATCACAATCACCATCACAATCACCATCACAATCACCATCACAATCACCATCACAATCACCATCACAATCACCATCACAATCACCATCACAATCACCATCACAACCACCATCACTATCACGATCACCATATCACAATCACCATCACTATCACCATCACCTTCATTATCACAATCACCATCGCAATCACCATCACAATCACTATCACCATCACCATTACTATCACAATCACTATCACCATCACAATCACCATCACTGTTATCACATTCATCATCATCAGTATCACAATAATCATCAACTATATCACAATCATCATCATCGTTGTCACAATCATCATCATTATTATCACAATCAACATCATCGTTATCACAATCAACATCATCATTATCACAATCATCATCATAGTAATCACAATCATTTTCATCGTAATCACAATGACCATCATCGTTATCACAATCATCACAATAAATCAACAATAACCTTGTATAGATGTCGAATCCGCCATCTTCTGGATCTCAAAATAAATGCCATTTTCGTAATCTGCACCCCTGATAATCTCGGTATCGACACCCATATTGATTTTTAGACATTTCAACCCCATCGCACCCCAACAGAGAATGAAGGTGTTCAAGTCCGCCACATTAAATCTTTAAATCGTTGTTTTTGTAATACACCCGACCCGATACACTATACAAACAATACCGATGTTTATTTTCAGACTTTGTTACCCCATTTCCCCCTCTTAGGGGTTGAATTCTGAAAAACCCTGAAACCCGTTTCTACTCATTTATCAATAGGAGTACTCCTGTGAAGTTTTTAATAAAATAGTCTAATTAATCTTGTTTCCCCATACAAACTTTAGAGCCCCGTTTCACCCCCCTTAGGGGGTGACTTTTGAAAAACCCTTTCTTAGTGTACCCGTAGACCACTTCAGGAACTTATGTGCTAAATTTGGGATCTCTAGACTCAGCGGTATAGGCTGTGCATTGATTTTTAGACTTTGTCACCCTATTTCCCCCTCTTAGGGGTTGAATTCTGAAAAACCCTGAAACCTGTTTCTACTCATTTATCAAAAGGAACAATATTGTGAAGTTTCGAATAAAATAGTCTAACTAATCTTGTTTCCCCATACAAACTTTGGAGCCCCGTTTAACCCCCTTAGGGGGTGAATTTTGAAAAATCCTTTCTTAGTGCACCCCTTGACTACATAAGGAACCTACTTGCCAAATTTGGAATCTGTAGATCCAGCGGTTTGGGCTGTGCGTTGATAGATGAGTCAGTCAGTCAGTCAGTCAGTCAGTCAGTTTCTTCTTTTATATATTTAGATGTTCTTGTCTTTGTTATGCGACTAGAGAGGCCCACTTAAATATGTGTGGTGTTTTCCTCAAAAGACCATGTCAGATACTTATTTGCATGGTCCTATTCCACTTGGCAAATTATGTGAATTCTGAATTTGTTTCTTCTTAGGCCCGAATTCCTGCTACGCTGATGTCGGTCGCGTACGGTCGGTCGCGTACGTCAGCAAGAAAAACAGTAGCAACATACGCGCCACTGACGTCAGCGCTGCAGTATGGTGCTATTGTATTCTATTGTATAACGGGCTGGTGTCCGCAACTCCACGTCAAGGCGCGTATTTTGCGTACGGGTGGGGAAACTATTCGATCCATCCCAATTCTCCGAGAAAGGCCCGCAGCGCCCCAATGTTGCTGACTATTTGGCGGAGAGTACCTGGGTTACCAAAGTACTTTGCCCTGTATGTTGCAACAACTGGGCAGTGCAGTAGCACGTGGGCTGCTGTCTCGTCTTCCTCCATGCAGGCACGACACAGGGGGCTGTCTGTGACTCCTATTGTGTTGTATTGTATTGTATAGCGGGCTGGTGTCCGCAACTCCACGTCAAAGCGCGTATTTTGCGTACGGGTGGGAAATTTATTCGATCCACCCCAACTCCCCGAGAAAGGCCAGCAGCGCCTTGGTGTTGCTGACAATCTCGCGGAGAGTACCTGGGTTACCGAAGTACTTTGCCCTGTATGTTGCAACCACTGGGCAGTGCAGAAGCACGTGAGCTGCTGTCTCGTCTTCCTCCATGCAGGCACAGGCAGGTAGTTTGGTCAACTGCAGCGCGCGTTTGGTGAAGCGGCCGTCGATAGCAGGAAGTGCTTCCTTGGTCTGCCTACACTCGCCGTGATCCAGCCACAGCTTGTGGTATTGTTCGCTAGTTCGTTTCCTTACCAGTGTGCGTAGGTATCCGAAGGGGAGTGGTACGATAGGTTCAGGTCCCACCGCTGCCATGCTCGATCCCCTTCTAGCGAGTTCGTCCGTCGCACCATTGCCACGGGAATCGCTGTGTCCTTTGATCCATTGGATGGTAATATTATTCGAGTCGGAGTTCTAAAATACAGGCCTAGGCTTAGTTTGGACTCCTGATCTTCCACAAATTACAACTTTCTGCCAAACTACGTGTCAACCTATACTATAACAATGTAACTTGTGGAGATGAATATACGTTTATTATTATTATTATTATTATTCTTGAGATTACCGACCTGTTTCAGGCGTTGGTGACACTCGTGTATTAACTCAGAGTTCACTGTGTGGTTGTTCAGTGCTAGCAGTACAGCCATGCTGTCTGAGAGTATACGAATTGAGTGGTTCACAACCTTCCTGGCAGAAGACTCCAGCACCAGTGCCAGTACCTGTTTTAGACCCATCCGTGAAGATCCGTAGTTCTGTGGGGTTTAATCCCTCGCAGCGGTGATCCTCATGGAGCTGGATTTTGTATTTCTTATCGAATACGAGTACCCGATCGTTTGTTGCTTTCGCCAGGGGGAACTCGTTGTAGAATCCCTCCTGTACTTTTTTTTTTTGTTTTTTTTTTTTCGGATGGAAAGTCATCAAATGACTTCTGTCAGGAGTGTCAGCTTTTACTGACTAAACCCTTCCATGTTCCTTCATCGCCCTTTGTGTTCCGGGGCCACGGTATCTCTTTCGAACAGTCCCGCAACCCCGGCAGGCACCGGTCCTTGCGGACCCCTTCCTTTTTGCTGACTCTCTTTGAGGCGCGCGTGGAATACGAACGCGCCGTAGACACGGCCTGTCGTCATGAGACGGGCGGACGGCGAGCTAGCCCATAGCCCACCGTCCACAGGCCCGCGATCCCTCCAGTATTGCGGTGTGCTGTGTTTCTCTCTTACCCCAGAGTTGAAGCGTTTTAAGACGTACAGCCGTTACCGGTGGGAGCCCCAGCATGGCTTCGAGAGCCGCAGTCGGAGTATTCCTCATGCAGGCTGTGATCGCCATGCAGGCAAGCCTTTGCAAGCGTTGCAGTTTGATGGAGGCTGAAGTTAATTTGGTGCGGGGCCCCCAGACTTCTGCCCCACACGTGATCATAGGTCGTATCACCGCGCAGTATAACCAATAGGTAGCCTATCCCAGGCTCCACTTCTTACCTATCATCCTCCTGCATTGCCAGAAGGTAATGCAGGCCCATACTATTTTATTGTCTAAGTGGCTACTCCAGTTTAATTTGCTGTCTAGGATGACCCCCTGATACTTGACCTCATAGGCTAGCTGGAGTTCCGTATCGAAATGTTTGGGTAGGTGATAAGAGCCTAGTGTTCATTTTGGGTAAACATGACTAGTTCAGTCTTCGTGGGGTTCACGGAGAGATCAAACTCTCTGCACCATCGTTCAACGATGCGTAGTGCCTGTTGAGTTAGGTCGCAGATTGTCCCCGTCACTTTCCCCGATATGAGGATAGCGAGGTCGTCGGCATACCCTATTGAGTAGAAGTGGTTCGCGTTGAGTTTCGTGATGAGATCATTTATCACCAGATTCCAAAGGAGCGGGGATGACGCGCATCGCCTCTGCTGGTGAGGTGGTAAGTGTGTTGTCAGGTTTGCGGAGAACAGAGGGCCCAGTCGTGTTCTGCTGGGCCAGGATCTTCAACAAGCAAACAGGGTAGGCCCTGTTTGCTTGTTGGCAGGATTCGATGTTGCCACAGTATTTTCGCCATCCAGTGGAGCTCCTGTATCTGATGCATTTTTTGTAGCATTTATTGGCCACGTAGTACGCGTCCCAATCCCTATCAGCACAGGTGTTCATGGCTCTGTTTAGGGCTGACCATTCCTTCTCGCGCTTGCGTTCCAGCTCCGCTCCCTACCATGGTTGCTTCCCTAGTGTTGTGGGCGGAGTGGTCTCTGGGCAGGATGAATGGTAGATTTAGTGAGATGTCCGCGGCGTGTCCTCGTAGGTCATCCCGTAGTTTGTACACGCAAGTTTGGTTTCGAGGGTGTGTGTGTATGCAGCACGGTCAGTGTTACGCGGCAATCGCCGTGGCAGTATTGGTGTTACACAGAACTGAATGTCAAAGCGGATAAACCTGTGGTCCGAGCAGGAGGCCTCCTTGGAGACCTGCCAGCCAGTGGTGATGGCCGCTGCACCCTCCGATGCCAGAGTGAGGTCTATGATTGTTTGGCTACGTCTGTTTACGAAGGTTGGTTCAGAACCTGTGTTTAGTAGGGTTAGGTTTGTTGTAAATAAGTAATCTACTAAAGCCTTACCCCTTGCATTTTGCGTATCCATGCGATGGATGATGAACGCTCATCATCCTCTGTGGGGCATGGCTAGAAGTTGTCATAGGTGCTGACCTATGACAACTTCTAGCCCTGTGCTCTTATCTCTCTCGTCCTGTGGTCGTTACCGGACCACAGTCTAAGCCTCAATCTGAAGGTCGGTGCAGGTGAGTCCTGTATAGGGGAAGAGGCTTCAGCGACTATCTTCCTCTGGATAGCCGCGAGTACCTGATTCGACACCTCCTTGCTGATGTGACCCGTCCGATCGCAGGTGACTGCAACATCCAGGTCGGAGCTTGCAGCTTGGGCGTAGCTTCTGCTAGCGTCCCGTTTCGATTTATTAAGACGCGGCCGCTTGCGCTCTCCTCGAGGTCTCGTTGAGAGCTCGCTTGGCCGCGGCCTTATCCATCTGAACGGGTCGCTGTGTTGTGTGCGTGGCTGGCCCAATCGCGCCGCTGGCTGCTGGTTGGCTAGGTCGCTGTTGGCAGGCCGGCCACGGCCTGCAACCGCTTGCCTGCGGAGAAGTTGACATTGCCGCTGGTCGGTTCTACCCGACTCGCGGCGTTAGCGTTAGATTGTGGAGACTTACCCTTCCACAGTGTCTGCTGCTGCCTCTGGGACGGCCTTTGCTTCCTCTTGCGCTTCCTATTCCTCATGCTACAAGCACCCCTCTTGGAAGAATCATTGACTTTCGCCTCCTCTCCGGTGTGTATGTGTGCAGTATGTGCGTGTGAGTGTGTATTAGGTGTGTGAGGTTGCATTACCACCAGCGCCGCTCGGCCCAACCCTCCAGGACTCCTTCATACCCACTTACGGCGCTCAACTGCGCAGTGACCAGATTTACCTACTCAGCGCCAGCTGGATTTAGTGGCGGCCGAGCCCACGCCCACTCGGTCACGGAAGGTCATGGTTATGATAAAAAGCGCCTGGTGGTTATTGTTACGTCTATTTCTTAAGGAAATAGACCAAGATAAGGGTGGCAACCACGTGAAGGTGAACACACCAGACTTGCCTTGAGGATCTACACGACTTTAGCGCTCCCCCTCAAGACCCCGCCACCTTACCGCCTCTGAGGGAGGGCAGTAAAGTAGGCCCTATACTACCAAGCAAAGCATGTCGTTGTACAACTGCAAAAGCATAAATATAAGCCCCTCCTGTAGTATGGTGCTATATACAATACAATGTATACTCGTACGCGCAACAGACGTATGCGACCGACATCAGCGTGGCAGGAATTCAGGCCTTAGAGTAGTCGAATAGGAAACAGCGACCACATTTAGTTTACATAATATTTTTTCAAACACTTTCCTAGAAAACTGGCTCTACGATTAGATTCAACTTGCAATGTATTTTACACTCAAGTTTTGTATTCATTTATCTCTACTAGCGCAATAAAAAAATCACAAATAACTCTACTTACTACTTAGTCTAAATTGGTTTAATTCCAACAGTAGGCGCTGATTTTTTGTAACCTCGGAAAAATATATTTATTTGGCGTAAATATTTTTTGAATATTTAAATTGTGTTTATAAATACAATATTATAAATAAAAAATGATTATTTAAAAAACGATGTACTTTTATGAACATATCAATATTTTATTAGAAACTAGCTGATTCCTCGCGCCTTCCCCGCCCGCAAATTATACTAAAACCTTCCTCTTGAATCACTCTATCTATTAAAAAAACCTGTATCAAAATCCGTTGCGTAGTTTTAAAAAGATCTAAGCATACATAGGGACAGACGCGGCGGGCGACTTTGTTTTATAATATGTAGTGATAGTGATATTTTTCATTATATTTTTTTTTGTTCTCCTTCTGCCTGCGAAAGCAAAGAGCGAAAAAAAGAGCAAATAAAATCATAGACCCTAATAATTCATGACAAAAATACTTTTCGTTCTATTATTTTATTTCTTCGAAAGTGTATTAAAAACGCACTGCACTTCGGCTCCATTACACCCTTGCCTGCGGTTCGGGCGTAAATTCCGCCTCGGTTGCAATAACAAAGTTTCCCCACTTGTATCAAAATATACTACTATTCTTATTGACATATAAAAGTGTTAAAACTAATATACAGAACATAATAATTTACTCTCAAAGGCAGTAAAAACAGAAAAATAGGGTGCGTCTCATAACATATAAAGTTATTTGGTATATTTTCATTTCAATAACGTTCACAAGATATAATAAACGTGAGTTATACCAACTGTTGATATAATTTCTTTAGATATAACATTTACAACTCTAAAACTTATTTCGTATAACGTTATTGGATATAATGTGTATTTAATCGAAAATCATTATGCCTATCGTTTAAAATATATAATATTGATAATACGTTTATTTAATGATTAAATAAGCGATTCGTTTCTGTCACGCTTTTCGATTAAATTTTAATCGAAAAGCGTGACAGAAACGAATCGCTGCAAAACCGACTCCACCTAGTCTTGTCTGCCATACCCCTAGAGTGTTATTTAAAATCGCGTAGGCGCGGAGGAGCGAGGCGGCCCGTGAGCTGAGGATCAGGTGGTTATAACACTGTGAGCGTGAACCACATCTGCGACGATAAGCTCGCATGGGACCGCCTGAGCCCCGCAGCGCCAGAGCCGTGACAGAAATCTTGCATGTTGTATGCTTGCTGCATGCTTGCTTGCATGCTGCATTTATGGTGTATGCTTGTTTGTATGCCAGCTGCATGCATGGTGTAAGCTTGTTTGCATGTTTTTTACAGGGAAATAAAAACTACATATGTTCCAAATCAACTGTTTTATTAATAATAAGACAATTTTATAATGTGTCTATTTAAAATTTTGCTATGTGTTTTAGGCGTTTTATTTCATCACCACTGCTCTCAAAACGGTGAAGGAAAACATCGTGAGGAAACCGGCATGTCCTAGAACCAAAAATTCGAAGACATGTGACATCTACCAATCCGCACTGGGCCCGCGTGGTGGATTATAGCCCATACGCAAAATACGCACTTCGGCGTGGAGTTGCGGACACCAGCCCGTTATACAATATGCAATATACACATACTAGGCGTTTTATCTCATTAGACCAAATAATTTTTGTCTTTTGAGTGGTATATCAAACGATTTTAAATTCAGTGTAGGTTATGCTTATAAAAAATAGTAACTTTAAAATTATATAAATCGTGTATTATATTAACTGATCGTTATATCGAATAAAATTATAGATTCAGTTGTTATGTCTTGTAAATATTAGAGATTTTGTAATTATAACAAATATTACATACCCGAAAAATAGTACTTGGTATTCATTAGGTGGCAACGTACCCTTAAAACTTTTTAATTGAAAAGATCTTTAATGACGTAGGTTCTTAGGTTCAATGCGTAGTGTCTTTTATCCACTTAATATTAAGTTTTGTCTCGAATTTTCACAAAACAAGCTAGGCGGATAAATCCTGTAGGTGATTGTCCGATGTCAAACAACGTAAACGTGATTCGTTAACCTTTATGAATTTTCTATCCGTAACACCAATTATGTTGCTTCCACAAAAATCTAATTTTGTTCCGAAAATACCTTCAAACATTATTTTATCTGTCAGATATAATGTTTCCGCCACATAACACACAGTCCTTTGACATAAAATCTTTTCTAATCTCGTTATAAGTACCGTAATTGAAAATTATTTTTAGAGCATTTTGCCTAAAATAGCCTCTTTCTCAAAATTATAATAGGATAATAATATGAATTACGTTACAATTCGTAAAATGATTACAAGTCATCATCTGCCTAGCCTTTTCCCAACTATGTTGGGGTCGGCTTCCAGTTTTACCGGATGCAGCTGAATACCAGTATTTTACATGGACTATCTGACCTCCACAACCCAGTATGTACCGGGTAATACGATACCCCTTGGTAAGACTGGTTGTCAGACCTTTTGGGCCTCTGACTACCTAACGACTGTCAAAGATCTAAAAATGACAGCCGGGACCAACGGCTTAACGTGCTTTCCGAGGCACGGAGGAAACTCGGTATGTAATGGGTGGTCACCATCCACAGATCAACCTAGGCAAGCACGGCTTAACCTAACGATAGACCCGAGCGGCTGTTATTATTTAGCTACGAGCTCCTCTAAAATGATTACAAAGTCACATCATAAAATTAACTGCGTCTGTGACCATTTTAAGAATTTTAACTTCATTAATATTGTTACGAGCTGGGTATGGGATAAATTAATTACTACCGAAGAAACAACAAATAACTTTAATAATCACAAAACACTTAAAACTTAATCACAAGTACACTACTGATCACTATTCACTTAGATATCGCACTTACTAGTTCACTTCGATTCGCTTCGTACTGTAGCCAAAATCAGACTGACTGCTCCCGCAAACACGTCGACTATTTATATGGCGATCGAACGTTCGAGAAATATCCACGACTTCCTAGAATCTTCTAGACAATTCCATAGTGGGTCATTGTCCTTCGAGTAAGTACTCTAAGCCCTCGGCGTACGGTCGAAATTACAATGATGTTCTTTTGTAGGTAGTTTGCGAATTTGTACCTACATTATTCGGGACTCGTTTTACCTACCTACCTACTATTACCTACCTACTCACTAGTAGGTACCTACTACCGTAACTGTAGGTAAGTACGGGTACGACGTAACACTGCCCCTTCCTTAGACATGCTCGTCCCGAGCATCATTAGCCCCGTAGTATCGCGCCAATCTATCTACATGGACAATCTTAGGCGCACCTCGTGGACCCTTCTGTATTCGGTAGGTGACATCGTTGATCCTAGTCACGACTCGGTATGGTCCATCCCATTTTGCTTGCAATTTCGGAGACTTCCCCTTGCTCCGTACTGGGTTATGCAACCACACCAGTGAACTTTCGTCGAAACCCCTACTATTTGCCTTCCGGTCATAACGGGTCTTCATCTTCTCAGACATCTGTTGGCCGGATTGTCTGATATGCTCATAAACATCATTCAACTTGTTACGCAAGTCAATCGCATAATCTGTTACACTACGTGGAGCATCAGGGGGAGTTCCAGTGATTAAATCAGCAGGTAACCGTAATTCCCTTCCAAAGTTCGCGAAGGCTGGCGTCACAGTCGTACTTTCGTGGACTGCGCTGCGGTAGGACAGAAGAAACGGCTGTATGTGCTTGTCCCAATCCCTTTGTCTGCTTTCCACGACTTTTGCCAGATATCTTTCCAACGTTTGGTTGAATCGTTCCACCATTCCATCAGATTGTGGGTGGTAGGAGGTGGTTCTGGGTTTGTGGGTACCCATTAATCGACAAGTCTCCTGAAATATTTGCGATTCAAAATTCCTTCCTTGATCGCTGTGTACACACATCAAAAGTATCTAGGGATCAACATATATTTTTGCAATAACTTTTCTCCTGATTGATATTAATTAAAATTTTCTTTAAGGATTCATCAAATAAAGTGTTTTCGTTTGTCACAGTAACGATAAACCAAGTCACCTTTGCATTAATAAAGAAATTTGCCATTTTCCTAATAAAGGGATTTTTGACATTTGAACCACTAACATTAAAGTTCGAAAAAAAGACTGAAATAACAGTTTTCTTTAAAATTTTATTGGGTAACTTAAACAATTAATAATCCGTGTTTCTACCGCGAACACTAACAACACAAGAACATCGGTTTGGCATACTCAAAATGAGTTCATCCAAATCACGCTGTGGAATGGCCGCCCATGTTCGTTGCAACAACAAAAAAAGGTCTTCTTGCGACTGGATACCCTCCATATTCGGCAGAGCTCTTCTCTGTAGCATATCCCATGCATGCTCAATCGGGTTCAAGTCTGGCGACTGAGCAGGCCAGGGCAGGACATTGATGTTAGCTGCGGCGAGAGTCTGTCTTACAACTCTTGCGGTGTGCGGTCGTGCATTATCATGCATTAACTGAAATAAGGGACCGATTTGCACTTGTAGAGGAACGATGACGTCTGATACAATCGTCTCAGCATAAATTTGAGCGTTGAGGTTGCCTCTGATCCAAATCAACTCAGTTCTTCCGCCGATCCAAATACCCGCCCATACCATGATGGTTCCACCACTATAAGGATGGACTTCCTGGCAGGATTTTAATCGCTGTTGGCGTCCAGGGGTTCTCCAGTGTCGTATACGTCTTGTATCCGGTCTCATACCAAAACGAGACTCATCAGAAAAGCACACGAAACGCCATTGTTCTTCTGCCCAATTTCTGTGTTCAAGAGCCCATTGATATCGAATCCTACGATTGTGCATTGCTATAGGTGGTACCCGTAGCGGTCTTCGGGAATGAAGGTTCACTTCATGCAAGCGGTTTCTGACTGTTTGGTCGCTAATTAAGTTCCCTGAAGAGTGATGAAGCCTCACGGCTAACATCATGGCGGTTATTGTTGGAGCTCTTCGAGTTAAGATTTGAATGTATCGGTCTTGTCTCCGTGTGGTGCAGCGATACCGTCCTCCATGGCGCTCAGCCACGGTACCAGTGCTTCGGTAACGTGTCCAAAGTCGACTGATAACACTCTGACTTGTATTCAGAGCTAAAGCTACAGTACGTTGCCGGGAACCAGCTTCTATCATTCCCACGGCTCTGAGCATTTCTTCCCTGCTTAAATGACGTCGCCGCTCCATAATAACGTTGGTTTTAATCAGTAGTAGGGAAACAGTAGCACTAATAATGTCTTCAATGTGTTGTATGTTTTTATAGGGAAAATATTGACAGCTTATTTTCATCTTTTACTCGAATTTGATTGAGAGTTCCTGATTCAAATTATGAAATGCACCAAAAAGGATCCATATAAATTTATAAAATCATAAATTTATTACAAAGCCACATCTCAATCTCAAGAAATCCGCATAAAAATGCTTGATCCCTAGACATTTTTGATGTGTGTATTTCTAAGGGTACTCCAAAACGACAGAAGACTTCCTGAACTAATTTATCTGCGACAGTTGTAGCTTCTTGGTTAGGAATGGCAAAGACTTCTGGCCACTTTGTGAAGTATCCATGTCCATGACCACCAGGAAGTACTTGTTTCCGCTCTCACTTTCTGGAAATGGTCCCGCAACGTCTAGTGCTATCCGTTCCCAAGGGGCTCCAACGTTGTACACTTTTAATGCACCTCTACTGCGTGTGTGGGGTCCTTTCACGGCTTCACAACTGGTACATTTGCGACACCAGTCCTCCACATCATCTCGACAGTGGATCCAGTAAAATCGCTCTCGAATTTTCAGTAGAGTCCTTTTTACCCCCATATGTCCTCCTGAACATCCATCATGGTAGAGCCGTAAAACATCCGGTACCTTAGCTTTAGGGACAACCATTTGTAGATGACTGCTTTTTCGCATTGATGCGCAATGAGCGTTTTCCCATTTACGGCACAAGACTCTATCCTGGATCACCAAGCTGTTCCATTGTGCCCAATAACTCTTCGTGATGGAACTCATTGCAGCCACATCACTCCACTTGGGTTTAGGAGCACCAGCTTTGATCCACTCGAAGATCGGTTTGATGTCCGAGTCATTGTGCTGAGCCTGCTGTATGGTTACCTTCCATTCATCGCTGAGATCCGTTCTTAGCGTCCTCACGGGCACCACTTCCTTAAACTCCTGTCTGGAACTGTGCTTACGATCTTCAGGCAAAGGTCTTCTTGACAGATCATTTGTGTTGCTGTGGCTTCTCCATTGTTGCTTGGCAGTCATTCCAGCCGCTTTTCCTTGCAGGGATTGATCTTCTCTCGGTATGCTTCGCTTTTTACAGTTTGACCGAAGGTGACCCCTTTCTCCACAAGTATAACACCTAGGGCTATAACCTTGCGAACGCTGGCGTACAGGTGATGCCACAACTTGCTTTGGAGAGCTTGACCGAAGACGATCCCTTTCTCTACCAGTGTAGCAACTAGGGCTGTACCCTTGCGCACGGTCGCGTACAGGCGATGCCACAACCTCCCTGACGTGGTGTGTTCGATGGTCTTGCCTCGCTGCCTCTACTTCCAAGGCATGGGCCAACGCCTCTTTCAGTGTCTCATGATGCCCAAGTCGCACAGCGGCTCTAACTTCCAAGTCACGTATTCCATCAACGAATGCTTGTACCAGATTCCCATCGATAAGTGCAGGGGCAGACTGGTATGCTTTTCGAACCAGCTTTTCAACTTCCAGGGCCCACTGCTGCAGGTTCTCGGCACTACGTTGAACACGATCCTTCAACTTAGCACGAAATACGTGCTCCAGGTGCGCGTCGCCGTATCTGGACTCTAACGCCTCCAGCAGCTGCTCGTTGGTTACATCCTTGCCGAGCGCCTCAAGAATGTTTAAGGCCTGGTCTCGAAGGCCCAAGGTGAGCGCGGTCATGGCTTGCGGTTTAGTCCATCCATTCGCCTTCATAACGGCCTCAAATTGAATTTTATAAGCCGACCACGAAGATGTTCCATCGAATGGAGGCACCTTAAAGCCCCGCGCTGAAGGTGCAGCAACTACTGAAGCCACAGTCACGTCTCCAGTCTTCAGTTCTCCCAAAGCCTTTTTCACCCCAGCGATCTGAACTTCGGCCTCTGAGATACGGTTCTCGTGCTGGTGAACCTGATCCTTCATCACTTTCAGATCTTTGCCAAAAGTTGCATGAAGATCCTTTATGAGGAGCATCTGTTCATCCTGGCGGCGGGCCTGCTCCTCTTTATGTCGCTGCAACTGCTCTTCCAACCGGCGAGTCTGCTCCTCTTGACGGCGAGCCTGCTCCTCTTGACGGCGAGCCTGCTCCTCCTTATCTCGTTGCAACTGCTCCTGTAACTGGCGAGCCTGGTCCTCTTGACGGCGAGCTTGCTCCTCCTTGTCTCGTTGCAACTGCTCCTGTAACTGGCGAGCCTGGTCCTGCAGCAGCGCCATTAAAGCTGACATGTCTGGCGCCACTGATGCTGGAGAAACTCCGAATGGGACTGGCACTGACGTAGGCTGGACACCACCCGGTGTCTGTGTCGGAGAATCTCCAAACCGCCTTTGGTCCATGTTCTGCTGTCGCTGACTCCTGGTACGGATACCGTCCGTGTCGTCCTTTGGTAGAATTGGCATAATTTATCCCACTTCTGACACCAAATTGTTACGAGCTGGGTATGGGATAAATTAATTACTACCGAAGAAACAACAAATAACTTTAATAATCACAAAACACTTAAAACTTAATCACAAGTACACTACTGATCACTATTCACTTAGATATCGCACTTACTAGTTCACTTCGATTCGCTTCGTACTGTAGCCAAAATCAGACTGACTGCTCCCGCAAACACGTCGACTATTTATATGGCGATCGAAAGTTCGAGAAATATCCACGACTTCCTAGAATCTTCTAGACAATTCCATAGTGGGTCATTGTCCTTCGAGTAGGTACTCTAAGCCCTCGGCGTACGGTCGAAATTACAATGATGTTCTTTTGTAGGTAGTTTGCGAATTTGTACCTACATTATTCGGGACTCGTTTTACCTACCTACCTACTATTACCTACCTACTCACTAGTAGGTACCTACTACCGTAACTGTAGGTAAGTACGGGTACGACGTAACAATATTAATATCCTTTTTGGATTTTGATAAAGCGTCCATTTTAGACCGCATATCATCATATACCCATTCAACTTTGGAACCAAGTCATTCATAAAGACTCTACACAGTATGAAAAGTAGTTTATTAAATTGGACATTATTTTCTCCGTCTTGAATATTCATAGATCTAGAAAGACTTTCTGCAATGAACTTTGCTTAGACGCCCACTTGCTACCAACGTTGCATATAAAACTATTCTTCTATCTGTTTAAGTTCATTTCTAAAACTGCTTAATGAATTTGGATGTAACAGGATTTAGGTACAAACAGATTTTTGACACAAGGGTTGGTATACCTTACCAAAGAATTAATAGGTTACACCCTACCTTGTCCTTGAGTTGTCGCAATAGTAATAAGTTTCACTTGCTGACTTTTCTATTAACTTGTTTCTGATGTTGACTTCTGCCTTCCACTTTTACTGTCTGTTCCCGAACATGCCTCTATATTTTCAGACACTTTTCGTCGCCCAAACTGACTGCGAGAGAACGCCCAGACTTAAGTCACTGACGAAAATGGATGCACTAGGGGATGACACTAGAATCATAATTATGCTGAATGCATTAAGAAATACTTTTTCGAAAAGTAACAGAGTATTCAATTTTGTGCGGAATAGATTCAGATGAAGTTCTCTAAGAAAAGATTTTTCCAAAAATAGCTGAATGAGAATAGATGCAACTTATGATTAGTTCGTCCAAAATCAATGCCGACAAAGTCGCGGGCAAAAAGTAGTATTATTAAAAAGGCAAAGGCCTCCCTCCATTCCTTCCAACGGTCATTATTCTGTGCTATTTCTCTCCAATTCTCAAGGAAGACATCCAGTTGGTCCCGCCATCTCCTTCGTGGTCTGCTGCGACCCCGTGTCACTGTTTCTGGGCACCATTCCTAAGCCTTACGAGCCCACAGTTCAATAGTGATATCATAAAAATATGTATAATACACACATCAAAAATGTCTAGGGATCAAGCATTTTTATGCGGATTTCTTGAGATTGAGATGTGGCTTTGTAATAAATTTATGATTTTATAAATTTATATGGATCCTTTTTGGTGCATTTCATAATTTGAATCAGGAACTCTCAATCAAATTCGAGTAAAAGATGAAAATAAGCTGTCAATATTTTCCCTATAAAAACATACAACGCATTGAAGACATTATTAGTGCTACTGTTTCCCTACTACTGATTAAAACCAACGTTATTATGGAGCGGCGACGTCATTTAAGCAGGGAAGAAATGCTCAGAGCCGTGGGAATGATAGAAGCTGGTTCCCGGCAACGTACTGTAGCTTTAGCTCTGAATACAAGTCAGAGTGTTATCAGTCGACTTTGGACACGTTACCGAAGCACTGGTACCGTGGCTGAGCGCCATGGAGGACGGTATCGCTGCACCACACGGAGACAAGACCGATACATTCAAATCTTAACTCGAAGAGCTCCAACAATAACCGCCATGATGTTAGCCGTGAGGCTTCATCACTCTTCAGGGAACTTAATTAGCGACCAAACAGTCAGAAACCGCTTGCATGAAGTGAACCTTCATTCCCGAAGACCGCTACGGGTACCACCTATAGCAATGCACAATCGTAGGATTCGATATCAATGGGCTCTTGAACACAGAAATTGGGCAGAAGAACAATGGCGTTTCGTGTGCTTTTCTGATGAGTCTCGTTTTGGTATGAGACCGGATACAAGACGTATACGACACTGGAGAACCCCTGGACGCCAACAGCGATTAAAATCCTGCCAGGAAGTCCATCCTTATAGTGGTGGAACCATCATGGTATGGGCGGGTATTTGGATCGGCGGAAGAACTGAGTTGATTTGGATCAGAGGCAACCTCAACGCTCAAATTTATGCTGAGACGATTGTATCAGACGTCATCGTTCCTCTACAAGTGCAAATCGGTCCCTTATTTCAGTTAATGCATGATAATGCACGACCGCACACCGCAAGAGTTGTAAGACAGACTCTCGCCGCAGCTAACATCAATGTCCTGCCCTGGCCTGCTCAGTCGCCAGACTTGAACCCGATTGAGCATGCATGGGATATGCTACAGAGAAGAGCTCTGCCGAATATGGAGGGTATCCAGTCGCAAGAAGACCTTTTTTTGTTGTTGCAACGAACATGGGCGGCCATTCCACAGCGTGATTTGGATGAACTCATTTTGAGTATGCCAAACCGATGTTCTTGTGTTGTTAGTGTTCGCGGTAGAAACACGGATTATTAATTGTTTAAGTTACCCAATAAAATTTTAAAGAAAACTGTTATTTCAGTCTTTTTTTCGAACTTTAATGTTAGTGGTTCAAATGTCAAAAATCCCTTTATTAGGAAAATGGCAAATTTCTTTATTAATGCAAAGGTGACTTGGTTTATCGTTACTGTGACAAACGAAAACACTTTATTTGATGAATCCTTAAAGAAAATTTTAATTAATATCAATCAGGAGAAAAGTTATTGCAAAAATATATGTTGATCCCTAGATACTTTTGATGTGTGTACTAATACTCCGCCTCCACACGCAGACAAAGTTGATGCAGCCTTTCACGTACACTTGTGTAGCATGTTCCCGTGACGCAAGCCAGTCATTACGTCCTACACGAGTTTTATACTGAGCCACACTCAAGTCGGAGTACCGGAGTACGGCTATAACTGAAGGCTCTCTTGGGGTTAATTGCCTGGCCTGCGTCATACATATGAATGCAATGAAGCACTAAAGAAGCTGAATGAAGATTTATGTATGAATGAAGATTATTTTTTAAATGAATGAAATGAAACCTTCTTTTCAAAAGATTTAGCTTAGCTTAAGATTTAATTTAGGCTTAGCATGAAAGCCTTAAAAAATTAAAAAGTCCGTACTATCTTTGTTTAAAACTTTTGCATCAGTGAAAATTGAAAACAATGTGATGCAGAGCCCAAACTTTCCTAATTCGGCAACATTCCTAGAAACCAGTCAAGAATTCGGTTTCAAAGGCCTATGTTGTAAAACTAAGAACAACAAGAAGGACTGAAGTACTTTATGTTATCTTAAACATTCTGAACTCGTCCTTACGGATCCTATTCTAAATTTAACCCGTAGCCTTAGTATACTACGTTTGCATCTACTGACGAGCGTATAATCTACGTATAAGTGTATGCCGTGCCGTCGTGCGTCCCACAGCACGGTAGACAAATATCACCCTTCTGGGACACTTAATCCCTTGACATAAGCGTCAATAATTCTAAACTGTAATTAAACGTTATGAAGTAACCCCTCGTCAATAGCCGTCAACAGTTTTCTAGGAGTAAAAACAGTGTCATAGCAAGATGAATAATCTGTTGGCGCGATCGATAGCAGAATGCCGCGGGTTGAGGGTAGCTGGGGGGGCTGGGTCGCGGGGCTTGCGTGGGCTCGGGGTAAACTGGGGGAGTGCAGGGGGTGCTCGGGGGCGCTGTTTCATTGAGAACGTGTGGGCGGCGCGCGTGGGCGAGTTGCTTATAAAGCTCGCCGGCCCTCCCCTCCTACTTGTAGTCGTGTTCCGATCGCGCCTAGACTAACATCTATCAGTGAATTATGTGCAACATGCGGCTTTCGAGCTTGAGGTGAGCTTTTTTTATAATATATTTTTTATAACCCTTGAATAAATTCAGAAAAAATGTAGCAAATATCTTTACCTTTTTAAATTATTGTACCCAAGTCAAAAAAAAAGAAAGTAATTATCTCTTTCTTAGTCTTGTTCCAAGTACATATAATTTTTTTAAAGTGCAAAGTTTTATTACAGTATTTATTTTGTTTTAGGCTTTTATCGGTCTTACTTGGCTACTTGGTAGCTCAAGCCAAGGCTTACCCTATGCAAGGATGGCCTATGTACCCGCAAACCTCTAGGGAGTACCCCGATGACGAATATTACTATGCCCCGAAAGTACAATACTTTTATGATGCACCGGCGATAAGCGTCCCCGAAATGCACGCTGCTCAGGTACCATACCCCTACTTTTATGACCCTTATGGCCACTTCATTGCAAATGAAGCGCCAAAGAGACAAGAAGAGAGACTAGCCGCGCTACCAATTGGACAAGAAACTTGGTTCGAGAGCGACACCACGCCCCGCTGGCAAGCCAACGACGTCGATGACGTCAGTGCAGCCTTCCTCGACAATTTGATCCTTACACAAATGGCACAAGACGCACAGAGGCGGCGCGAGAATGCCCGCGCAGCCTTCCCGCCTGTTGATTACGAAGAGCATGACACTGAGGACGAAGATGTTCGTGAGTTGAAGGCATTAGCAGGCAAACCCCTATACCACGTGCCTAAGACCGTGCCCAGGATCGACGATGACGACTATGCATCAGACGACGGATTCATCAACTGGAACGGAAACAAGAGAAGCGTGACTACTGCTGCCCCGGAAATGTCTACTGAAGGGCCTATGGCTGGCGACAAGGAAGTTGTGATGCCGCGACCTGCTAACAATCCATTCCACAGACACCAGAACACTCAGAACAAAAGGAGCAATGCCTACTACGATACCATCTTGCAATACTTCGCAGACAAGAAGACGAATAAAAACTCACAAGTAAGTAATCTTAAAAAACTAAACACTTCCAAACTTTTTTTTTAATATTTAGGTCCCGAAGATTCAATATAAACAATGTTTTTTACCCTTGACTTCACAAAAATGTACTCGACGTCAATAAATATGAATGTTTCATTGTTTGTGAACGCACTAAGACTGTGGAAGCTCCGAAGTCTAAAAATAGCATGGCCGGGCCGGGGGTGGCGGAGTGGCGGAGTGGCGGGCCGGCGGGTGACACAGTGGGCCCCGAGGCCGGGTCAATCGGCGCCGGGGGGAACCACTATATGTACTAACTCCACCTCGCGCCTAGCTATAAGCGATTCAGCTGAAAATTGTATCAACTTATTAATGAAATTAACATTATGTAACCTTATCAACAGGATCCAACCAAAGGACGAAGAATTGAAAAACGTTTCATCGCTGACGACGCTGATCTTGTTGGAGAACTTCGAGGCCTGAAACACCGCATTGCCACTTAGGCAGACACTTCTGAATTATCGCCAACAAATATGAGACTGAGTAATAAGTAGACTAAATCGTAACGCAGCGGCGACATCATGGAAAGTTCGCGTTTGGCAAACAAAATAAAAAAAATAATTTAACATTTGTCACGCGTATAATATATCCATTTCATAAAGTTTTGTCGTCCACTTCGAATAATAAGTAATTTTGTGTCAATGATTCTAATACAAAAAAAAAGTTTAGAAGATCCTTTTCTATCTCTATGAACACTTCTTCCGGTACAGAACTAGTGGTAGTTATGTTAAGCGTGAGTACGGGTGTAAATGATGGTACAAAATGTGACTATAATCTCCATTTAGAACAAATGAGTCGTTGACTGAAAATTGCATGATAGTATAATGATAACAGTTGCTCCTTCAAATGGCAGCTATGTCGCACGATGAGTGCATTTTGTAAATATGGGTAGGTACTGATCGTCTAAGACTTATAATTATTTAGATAGAAGTCAATGCATCAAAAAGTCTTAAAAATAAGAAACATTTTTCAATACTATTTTTCAGTTTTGTATAAATTTATTTATAAAACGATTTCAGGGGAATATCTTACTGCTTCTTCGATTGCAAGCTTTGACGAATACACGTTGAAGAAATCTTTGAAAACGATTTAACTGTTTTTTTTTTGAAAAATTTGTGATTCTCTAAATTAATTGTATTTATATTTTGATAGTTTTGTTCACACCATGAGTTATATTGGCCTATCTGGTAAACATTGTATTTTCTCTCGGGTGCTAACTCATTATTTTAAGTTAAACTTACTAACGGTCTATGCAGACAATACCACAAAACTAACTTTTTGCAAAGCAAAAACGTACATATTTTAGTATATGAATATATATATATTTTAAGAGTTAAGATTCTCTCGAGAAACAGAGGATTGCGTGATATTTTAGCTTTACTGCTTCTTATCTAAAGTTATTTAAATGCATCTGGTCTATGAGACCGATAAAAACACAAAAAAATGGTAATCTTTGTTAACCCCTTTTTAGATTTGCTATTTGAACATGTCATTTTTCCTGCGTTCGTCAAAGAATCATTTTTGTACCCACATTTTCTAACATTCCTACTTGGTCCTAGTTAAGAAATCACCCTAAGATTTGATAAGTAATTGTATCTTTCAAAAGTACATATCTGTTTAAAGTATCGTCAAATTACTTTCCTATGTTGAACTACACGATCCTTGAAATTAATTATAATATTAAGTAATTATGACCTGTAAAGTATTACTAGTTGATGTTTAACATTAAAATTAAATAGAATTGTAAAATACAGTTAGGGTTCTATACACACACATTTCTGTTTGATCTCAGTTATTACTTTTACATTGTGCAAATTCCTAAATAGTTGAAGCCTAAAAAGTTATGATGTAGAGAACATTAATTTTGTATAGTAACTTGTCCAAGCAGGGCTTTAGACGCCGTATTGCAAAGTATTGCTCAGAATATTGTCTATCTGTAGATACATAAATTGCTATCTGTGTATTTGTATTTTGTATAGGCATTACTGTATTTTAATAGATAGGTATTTTTTTAATTATGGCCTACTTGTAACTGAGAACCTATGGATACAAATCCGGACCTTAGCGAGCTATGAAATTGTATCAATATAAACGAGAAAAAATAATTAAAATCATTACGTAAATTGTACGAGCATCTTTTACTGAATTTTATTTTATTTATAAGTACACACTAACCTGTATCCTTGGCGATCTTCACCCACTCTTAAAATCCACTACTTCACATTTACATCTTTGCTTACCATAATAATAAAAACACAAAACCTTAAGATAAAATACCAAAGGTTTAATCCCCATCATCTACAAAAGTCACTGTTGACAATGTAATGCGATGAAGCTATACCTAATTAGTAATTATACTGCCATACCAGTATATCAACAATTAATTGATCTAGCATAAAAAAATCCGAATGGTGCTCGAGCTTATTACATTTTAATGTCTGTAAGACTGTTTTATGTCCGTGACATCACCATCTTAGGTCCAGTTGAAAACCAGCGTCGGGCACTAGCTGCTCGGCAGTTTGCTGAACTGGGCCTATTTGGCGCAGCCGTGAGACAAACAATATTATTTCGTTTCATTTTTCTGTTTAGTTTTAA
Source organism: Xestia sexstrigata (assembly GCA_941918905.2). NCBI lineage: Eukaryota > Metazoa > Arthropoda > Insecta > Lepidoptera > Noctuidae > Xestia > Xestia sexstrigata. The sequence goes on along the minus strand of OW799211.2, from coordinate 12,382,645 downwards.
GTTTTTTATTGTGTAGTTTTAAGTTTTTATTTTTATTTTTTTATTCTTATTTTGATTTTGTTGTGTACACTTGCGGCTTAAGCCAAATAAATATGCTTTCTTTCTTTCTTTCTAATACAAGTGGAGAAAATTTGTTATTGCATCAGAGGCGGAATTAACTCCCGAGCCGTAGGCGACGGTGTTTTTGAGCCGAGAACTGCAATAACAAATATCCACGTATTTCAAACGACGTTTTTCAATACACTTTTGAAGAAATTAATTAAAAGAACGAAAAATATTTTTGTCATGAATTATTAGGAAACGAAGATTTTAATTTTCTTTTTAGGAAGTATACGTTATAGGAAAATTTGTAAGTAGATATAGAGCCTCTCAAAGGGGAATTAGTCTTAGGTGGAGAAAAGCTTTAAGAAAGGTGCATAAAGCCAATATGACCGATTAATTAGTGAGGAGAGAAATAAAAATCGTTTTGGATACCATTTATAAATGCCCTCGAAAGCCTTCATACCATGAAATCGTAAGTTACCAGCGTGAATAAAAAAAATGTTGCAGTATTCCAGTAATCAGCTATTCCAAATAAAAACTTGGTTGTTCAGAAAATACATAATTTAAGATTTTTTTTTATTACAAAATGGGCCTGTTCTTTACCTTGAGTTATTTAAAAAAGGCCAACGAGAGGTCCAATTTGAAAATATCGGCAGTTTAAACAGGAAAAATCAGATTTCAGATGTCAGGAATCCCGTTCAATTTAATCAATCATTAGAGAAATCTAGGCCGTACTGGTTGACCTAAATACTTACGAGTACATTAAAATTTTGCTATAAAAGCAAAATAGCTCTCGACACATTTTGTGAAGCCCAGGTAGATATGATACACATGTTTAGCAAGTTATTCGAGAAAACTTTGGGTCGATTAAATAAGGCAAGCCCGCTAGATTGTTACTAAAAACAGTAAAATTTGATACACCAACACAGCAACCCCGCCCTGACAAAGATAAACTCATAGAAACTTCTAGTAACAGTGAGTACTTTCAGCATGTATAAAGTTTCGAATCGATTCGAGGTATGTGCCTTAAAGTAAAGTGAAAACGGGAAGATTTAAACTAATAATGGCATAGCAAAATTTCTAATAAAATAAGGCCGTTTCTTAAAAAAACATATTTATTTTCTTCTAAGATAAATACAGAAAACTTGATAAAACAAGTAGGCTAATACAGCAAACCTACGCATATTACCTTTGACCTTTTACCAGAACGCCCACCATCGTCCTTTATTTTCATACTGCGGAATTTCTCGTCTAGATTGAATAATCAACGAACGTGAGTCAGACTAAAAGCTTCTCTCTCTTGTTCTAGGAAAGAGTTTAGAAGCTTATTTAAAACAATTAGGAGACTGAAACGCTTATTTTTATTTGCCAAACTGCTCGCACAAAGGCGACAAGTATAATACGAGGTCGCGTATGCCTTATGATAACAATAGATTTACGCTTTTCAACCAAACAGTGTTTTTATGTTCGTAAATGCGTTCAAATCCAAGAAAAAAGTCACACTCCAAAGTACACAAGCACAATCACAAGCACAATCAGTAAAGCAGATTTCATAACCGACTTATTTGAATATATTTTTTTCTGTAGGTAATTCTCGTTTCTACAATCTATTATAATGTCTGAATATTTTATGAAAGGCCCACGAGATACTCAAGGACAGGATCGTTCCCTAATTAAAACCAACAATATCCTTCATAGCTTTTACAATTACCGTCCAAAATAAACAGGAACAGATATAATCATAACAAAAGATTGCCCATCCCCTTTCTTTTTGTTGAGGATGTACTTGGTAGGCGACCATGAGAGATTATTATTATTATTCAGGAAAATGTACTGGTAATAATAACATACAATTAACGGGTAATCATCTAACCGTTTGGCTAAAATCGAAAAACAAGAAGAGAAGAAGATTTTTTTTGAGATCAAACTAGGGGATCAACAAACAAATAAAATAAAATATTTGAAAATTCAATAGTAAATAATAAATAATAGTACGGTCGACCTAAGCTATTTGGTTTACATTTTACAATGTAATTTATTATTAATTTCTTTTATTTATTTCTTTACAAATTAATTACATTTTTAAATATTCCTTACAAAAAAATAAAATAAAAAAAAAACATTTAAAATGTAAAATTGTAGCCCACCGGTATCGGGAACAGGGTCCAAGCTACGGGCGGTCAGGGGTCCAGAGAGAGGAACCTCCTAACAATACGAGCCGTGTCCAGGAGTACCGCTTTCTGAATAAAGCCCTTGATCCAGCTGCCTAACGAGAGCCTCCTCAGGAGTTAGCCATGCGCGGATACGACTATCGGCACAATAATCGCCGCCTCGACCCCCACACTTCCGCGGGATATACAGTCTCATAACCGAAGAACGTGGGTGATGCATTCGATATGCCGTCAACAATTTGCAGACCTTCGTATCCAGGGCGTCTAGTTCTGTTCGAGTCCATTAGAGTATGCCGAAAGAGTACATCAAAACCGGCATGCCCCAACCGTTGAAGGCACGCACTTTATTTCTAGAAAGACTATTAAATACTTTTTTCAGGCGGCCAAAGAAGCGCTCCCTCAATAATTGCTTCATGTCAGCAACATTGATGCCCAGCGCTTCCGACTTACCCAAATAATTATAGGTTTCGGTTGCTGAGACGGATCTATTATTATTATTTATTTATTTACATCGAACACAAGTGATTCATATTGTTGTTAGTAATAAGCTGTTAAAATGTAAACCAAATAGCTTGGTCGACCGTACATGTTAAGCAGACAGATCGCGTAAGAAACACTAACCTTCGCTCCATTACTCAAGTTGTAGATGTTGGAGAAAAACAGCCAAGCTGAAGTGGGACTGGGCTGGCCAAGTAGTGCGCCCGAAGAGATGGGCAACGATCGTCACTCACTGGACGCCTATCGTAGGAAATCACCGTCGAGGTAGACCGCGTCGAAGGTGGTGTGACGATGATCTATTTTGCGGGGTGAACATGGCCAGATATAGCACAGGACAGAGAGGTTTGAAAGGCGAAAGGATAAGCCTTTGCCCTGCAGTGGGACACTAAAACAGGCTATCAAAAAAAAAACTACAAGATTGTTATATTACGGTAATGTTTTGCTTTCCGTAGATGCTACGAGAGCGTAGCACTCCGTAACTGCCATTATGAAAGGCCAGCTACGTCGTAGCACTCGTAGTAATACACAGTCATCCGTCATTATCTTGTCCCAAGTCACTTTAATAAATAAATAAATATCGCTGGACAATACACACAGCGCCATCTAGTGCCACACTAAGCAACGAGGCTTGTGTCGTGGACACCAGATAGTTGATATACTACATAGATACTTTTTTGTTTGTAAATACATACTTATAATACATTTATACACTTGAGGCCGGTGCAGCGGTAGCGGCGGCAGCGCAGCGGTGAAATACGCTATTTCTATTCGCCCGTGTTTACCGTAGCAATCGTATAGTCATTAAAATGGGCGGCCTATAGGTAACTCTGACAAGGTTAGGCAGAGGCACTAACCAACCAAAAAGAAAGAAAGATTAAAATAATGTACATTATTCCGTCACTTAGATTATCAAAAAATATTTGACACGTGTTTTTTCTTTTGTTACGTAAACCACAATTGACGAAGATATGACGCTTTTAAATTTCTCAATACGTCACGCCTAGGTACAATTTTTAGCTAGTTCTGACGTCACGAGCCCCCACTCCCGAGTTTTGATGCGTTTTATCTTTGTCAATATTCATGTAGGTATTTACCAAAACAAAAAATACGTGTCTATTAATTTCCAATACTCTAACTAACGGAATACATAGATTTGCAATATTTTGATACTGTCGTTATGACGACAGTATCAAAATATTGCAAATCTTCTTCAAAATATGGACTGCCATAGGTAAATCGGAAATAAGAAAGACTACAGTAGTTTTTGTGTAGGTACCTCTAATATTTGAAAGAGGTAAAATTGTTTGATTGTTTGTTAGAAGAAATCTGAAGATTTACTGATCCGATTCAAACACTGATTGAAAGCTACATTGCCAGTGTTGAGTGCCTTGGTGCGTTGTTGGTAAGTACGACGACAATGGAGTGATGACGCTGCGGGTCGCTGCGTTGAGGTGTTTTACACCCTTTATAATTTATTCAGAACGCCTTGTCACATGGTGTGCACTCAGTGCTCAGCTCCCTTATTATTATTATACTCTTTGGTGCTCAGGCAAGGCAAGTCTGTATTGAAATCATAGCAACGGCAACGCCGCCGGTGTGGCGTCCTATAAGATATGTTTTATATCTATTTAATTACTTTCACGCGGAGTAAAATCACGGGCAGAAGCTGTTGCTTTATTATTATGTTTTACATAGTTCGTGTGAACGTATACTGCTTTACAGTTTTTTTTTTTTTTCTATGTGCAAAAATCCGAACCAATCACAAGAAAAAATTGTCTGCTGCAAAAAACCTAAGTTACAAAGCTGTAAATATCGCTAATTGCAACACTAAAACTTAATGTCAATCCACTGACGTCATTGTCAATGTCAGTGACAAAACCTAAACCTCTACTGGTGAATGAAACCAAAACAAATCAACTTTAGTTTTGTTTACTTTTTATTATTTATGAGACTGAATGTATGTGAAAGTAATTATTTTGAGCAATTGTTGTGACTGTCCAGTTAATCTGAAGTATTTTTGTGCTGCTGAATTGTAAGTTAAGTGTTTGATTTTAAAAACCGCTAATATTCCCGTTACTCGTCGTTCGCAAGTTCGTATCCACGTCAGAAGTGTATTCTTGATTTTAGAGGCCGCTAAGATGGGTCGGTCTAAGGGGTACCAGGATTTGGATGACAGCCATATCAGGCCGCGGTCCCCGGGGCCACCAATGCCTCCACCCCAGGAGATCGAAATGGCATCGGTGTCGGTAGTTCCTGACGGTACGCAAACTTTCATTTTCTACGAACACTTCCTTGAGAGTTTTTAATAGCCTCATAAAACATTGCTATTCATACTTTGTTTTATAGATCAAGTACAATACTGTTGTAAAGAAGATTTCTAACTATCATAAACAAGCATTCATGTTTAATGTTTAGAAATCAGCTATGTATCAATCATGTGTCACGAAAAAAACGTATAATCTACAGATCTCATGATGTATGTTAAGCAGTAATTAACTCTGAGATTGAATTTAAGATTGTATGTGAATGTTTCAGATACTTTCACTGTCACTCAAGCGGTGAATGCGCTTGGTTTCGGCTGGTTTCAAGTCAAACTGTCTCTCTTCACTGGCTTGTGCTGGATGGCCGATTCTATGGAGATGACTATTTTGAGTATTTTGTCACCAGCATTGCACTGTGAGTGGAATATCAGCAAGTGAGTATTGTTGGATAATTAAGCAGAGTTACAATACATTATAAACTCTGAAGCAAGACTGCTAGCCTAAAATAAGATTGGGCAGATCACGTAGCCGCATGCACGATGACCACTGAGCAAAAGTCTCCATACGGTGGGTGTGGAAGACAGATGGCTATATTACAGCAGCCCAGAAAGAGGTGGTGAGACGAGACAATCTGGCCGTGTACTGCGAGGGCTGGTTTGAAGAGGCACGGGAAAAGAGCTCATAGAAGGAATAAGGGGGGGCCCTTGCCCAGCAGTGGGACAGTACAGACAAAAAATTGGGAAATCATACAAATAAATAAATAAATATCGCTGGACAATACACACAGCGCCATCTAGTGCCACACTAAGCACAAGGGCTTGTGTCGTGGACACCAGATAGTTGTTTATAAATGTGAATAGAGATTGGATAAATCAGAACATAAATGTTATTTATACCTAGTAGTATCCATATCTGTTTCATCAATCATTCAAGCCTGAAATCCAGGGAATAAAAGACTAGACCTTCTGTACTTTGTGCTTAAAGTGTTAAATAAATAAAGAAATAATCAAATTTACTGAAGATGTTGATCAGTTGACTACATAACATCACGCCTTGTAATGCCTGAAGGGTCAGGCAGAGGTGTACCTACATATTGTATTGTGCGTATTTTGCGTACCTGTAAAGAGAGAGGTGTACCTAACAAGTACACCAACTTTTCGCCAGTTATGTTCAAGTAAAATGTAATAGGGAGCGAACATAAACCGGGCACAAATCCAGATGGGGGTTGCTACTGACAAATTCCTGATGGAAAAACAGTCTGTCTGACCCAGGACCTCATACTCAGTACCACTAGACCAATGAGGCAGTCTCAATCATTAGACCAATACTTTTCTATTACAGATACCAGCAAGCACTCACCACCACAATAGTGTTCATGGGAATGATGTTGAGTTCCACATTCTGGGGCAACATCAGTGACCGCTATGGAAGGAAAACGGTGAGTGTTTTTTTTTTAAGACAAAAAAAGGAAAATATGGGGATTGAAATCCTTCTTGTTTATGTCTATGTAGTGCTTGTATTTATTAAGTAATGAAACCTATTTCAAACTCATCATTGGCTAGTACATAATTACAGTATTAGAAATAAACCCTCATTACAAATTCTCCCCCATTCTTTTTTTATTGTTGTTCATCTGGTCTATCGTTATGAGCGGATGCATGTTCAAAATAGTAGTTGTACTTAAGTGAGTAATGTACTTAGAACCAAAAATTCAAGACATGCATTATCTACTAACCCGCACTGGATATGTGTGGTGGATTATAGCCTATTCCCTCTCATAAAGAGGAGGCCTGTGTCCCAGCAGTGGGAACATTATAGGCTGTATGTACAAGCATGAATCTTCAATGGACAAATACATAAATGTTGCAATGAGATGATAAATATCAGTTTTCATTCCCCTTTATTTGTTTTCAGGCACTTAGCATGTGTGGAGTATTACTGTTTTACTATGGTCTGCTGAGTTCAATAGCACCAAACTTCCTCTGGTTATTATTCCTAAGGGGTCTCGTTGGATTCGCTATTGGATGCGTGCCACAGTCGTAAGTACTTATGCCTTTCATGTTTTACTCTCAGGCAGAAACTAGAACTTGAGACTAGTAGTGTTATTTCATTTTGATGTGAGTTATTTAGCAATTATACCATATTATATTGTTTGTTATTACTGGCCAAACTTACGTAACGTTATGTTACGTTACGTACGTAACGTTAACGTACTAAATTAATTAGTTTTTTGTTTTCTAATTCCAGTGTTACATTATATGCAGAGTTTTTGCCAACAAAACAGAGGGCTAAATGTGTTGTACTTCTTGATGTAAGTAAATTTCGAATGGAATTTCTAAACAAATAATAAACTAATACAGGCTGCCAGTATTTGAATATTATGAAGAAATCGCAATCGCTACTCGTTGCTAGAACACCTACCAGTAGGAGCCAGATATAACCATAAACCAACGGGGAGAGGAGGTGTAGAGCAGCGGTGGCCCAGTGGTGGCGACCCCGGCTAACGAACACCACACACACACCACAACACCACATTGTACACTTGGTTCGCAATAAATGTTTCGACTTTGACTTTGAACAGTAAGTCGTGGGTTCGAACCCAGGCAGGCGCATTTTCAAAGTCAAAGTTAAAATTATTTATTTGCAGTAAAATGTGGTACAATAGAGATGGTAAAAATAATATATAGTGCAATGACACATTTTGCCATAAAATTAGCATGCAAACATTAAAGAATGGGGTGGCTAAGGCAAAGTAAATCTCAGATGGCGCCACCATAGTTGGTCTCAATCTGACCAATAAGGTTAAGCTATTTTGAAATATAAAATGACATTACCACATTTTCAACCAATGACGATGTTTGGGTACCAACTTTGCTAGCGCCATTAGTTCCACAGTTAGCCTCCCCATTAGATGCTTATTTCAAAATACAGTAACTAAGTGTGAAAAAAACATTACTTTGTGTAATTTATTTCAACACCACTGCTCTCAAAACGGTGGTGAAGGAAAATATCGTGAGGAAACTGGCATGTCCTAGAACCAAAAATTCGAAGACAGGTGACATCTAGCAACCCGCACTGGGCCCGCGTGGGGGATTATAGTCCATTACCTCTCATAGAGAGGAGACCGTGTGTCCCGCACCGTGTGCAGGGAACATTACAGGTTGATTATGCAATAGACAGAAAAAGTCTGTGACAGCTGTACAGGAAGTACTAAGGTACTCGCTGTGGTGCTATTAAACATGTGTTATTATAAAAATAGTATACCTTTTCGTGTACAAAAAAAAAACCTAAAATAAAAATAATATCTATCAAGAGTCGTTACTAATATTCCATTATCACTTTCCAGTGTTTCTGGGCACTGGGCGCTTGTTTAGAAGTAGCTCTGGCATTGGTAGTGATGCCAACGTTAGGCGTTCACTGGCTACTGGCGCTGTCGACTATACCACTACTGCTGTTCGCTCTTATATGTCCTGTAAGTATATTATAAAGGGTGTAAAACACCTCTTAACGAAATCGAAAGGCTGTTCTCCTCGTTATTGCGATCATTTTTTTGTTCTACAACATACCTGGGAACCTTCTAGTTACGGAGATATTGGGGGTCAAAGTTCCAAGTTTTTGTAAAGTATTTTTTTTAATACAAGTTTTTTTTTGAAGATGTTTATTTTAAACACCTCCACGACCCCTGTACTATTTAATACATCCATCAGCACAATGTTTTGAGTCCGTTACATTGAGTTCTACAACAAAACATGATTTTTCACCCCAAAAAAAAACGTCGTTTCCCTGCAATCATTTTTGCGTAAAGTTACTTAGTTTGATGTACTGAATGCTTGGTTGACGGCTTCGTGATGAGCTTGTTTACATCCTGTATGTCACCATGTCAAATACAAGTAATACAATTCTTAACAAAAGTATGACAGCTTTTAAAAACATATAATATTAGTAGCAATCCGCCCCAGCTTCACACAGCGCCACCTATTGGGTCCAAAACCGTCCTACGTTTCAATCTAGAACCAACCACGCACACAAAAAAATTCTATATCAACTCGGTTGGGTGCTTTCGGAGATTAGTTAGGATGTACGAACATAGTAAACGCGTGATTATTATACAAGGTGTAACATATAAACGCACAACCTCCCGTTTAGTGTTTCGGGCCATGAAACCGAATAAGCTTTGTTCTACGAGCTCTTGAAATTCGCAAAAGGAAAATTGGACTTTCTATAGGAATTGACACTATCTGCTGATCAACCGAAAAAACAGTTACGAATCATTAATTTTTAAGTTATTTTTAATGTTTAATCTTTAGTTGTATCCACGTCTTAACAAAATAATAACAGACTATGGTAGATTTTACAGAATACAGAGCCTTCTGTGACAGCTGTATTTAATGAATTACAAATTAATTTAATTTAATTGATTATGCGTCTTGATCAAACTCATAACTTTGAAAATACTTGGTGTCCAGGTGTCCTTCACACAATGACTACTAAAGCGATGATTAGGACCTCAATTTAATCCTAAATACTTAACTTTTTTCAGTGGCTTCCTGAATCTGCGAGATATCATGTAGCGAGTGGTGAACCTGATAAAGCTTTAGCCACATTAGAACAGGTATGTATACTATCCTTGTAAAATTTTTTCAACTTGTCAAAAACAGAGGTTTCCCCATGCTAGGAATATCTCTTGTGTCGTGGGTGCGTTAACAAACATTTAAACTCATATACATAAATAACAAGACCCGGAACAACTACTTGTAGGCCATACAAATATTTGTTTCATGCTGAAATCGAACTCGCGACAAGCAGCGCAGCAGTATATGCATAAATGTTCTTTTTTTATTTCGATACGGAATGTTAAAGTACTATAAAAATAATGACAAAAAGCGAAAACAAGACATAAATCGGCCAAACAACACAACACACAGATATTCAAATGGTTATAACTTCTGTGTTGTTTGGCCGATTTATGTCTTGTTTTCGCTTTTTGTTTCTTTCTCTTTCTAGATAAATGGAATTTAGTATGGATTTTGTACGTCGATGCAGCGAATGACGTCATTCGCTGTATCGGATCTCTCTGTCTAATCAGCAGTTTCAAATGCTTATAACTTAGTATTCTTAATAGATTAAAAAAAAAAACACTTTGCTATTTCTGATGTTAATAGGCTTCGTTAAGAGTGATAAAAAAAAAAACATGCACATACCCAATTGCTCAGCCACTGTGCCAACCGTGCTGTATTGACAAAGCCATGACTGTTTCTTTCCGAAAACGGTGAATCAAAACGAATGGTGCTATCGTTTCTCTCTTTTAGCTTATCTTTTGAACGCTATTGTCACATATACGTGAAAAGTAAGCGCGTGCCCTGTTCGCCAAACGACACAAATATGTGGTAGGTGAAATTCGGCGTGCGTTTATGCTCCGGCGTTCAAATGGTTAATCTGCCTCCTACACCAAAAAGAACAAAATTTTGTTTTATAAAACCTACTAATTACGATTAGGGGGGTACATTCGTTGTAGGTTCATCACTATGTGATTTCGGTTTTTTTTTTAATTTTAGTTTTGTTTTTATTTAATTTAGTAAAGATTATGTTAAATAATTTTGCATGCCGTAAGGCAAAATGTATCGGGTCACTCGTCAAAATAACCATCATAATATCTGTATTAGACCTACATTATTGGCAAATAAAAGATTTCTATTTCGGTCCATTTGTTTGATCACCCGAATGGCACAGCGGTAGTGAGGCTTTCTACGTTCTAAGGGTACCGGGTTCGAATCCCGGTTGGAGCAAATGTTTGTGTGATGAGCATGGACATTTGTTTCCGAGTCATGGATGTTTATATGTATAATAAGTATGTATTTACAAACAAAAAAGTATCTATGTAGTAAATCAACTATCTGGTGTCCACGACACAAGCCTGGTTGCTTAGTGTGGCACTAGATGGCGCTGTGTGTTAATGTCCAGCGACATATACATTACAGATAGCGCACGACAATCGTAGACCGATGCTCCTAGGTCGTTTGGTATGCGACGACTCCGTGGGTATCGGCCAGCGAGGCAGACTGAAACACCTTCTCATTCCACATCTGAGGAACACCAGCTTATTGCTCTGGTTTATATGGTTAGTAAACTCAAAGCATTTATTTCTATTAGACCAGTACACTGTTGCGACACTGCGACACTGTTGCGTTGTTGACAATTATAATAAACACTGTCTTGACATCGATTTATTCTGTGCAACACATGTGAAATTCCGAAACTCGACTCACGAGGCTATCAAAGAATTAGACATCTTGTCCTTTAACTCTTAGATTATTGTAGGTCAATATGTGCCATAACAGTGCACTTACTTTTAATTATTCAAAAGTTTAAAATAACTGTTTTATTTTCATTTATATCTTTGGTACTATATACTTCTCTTTGAAGCGTATTATCAATTTTTTACTTGTATTCTGTGAATAACGCTGCTGATTACATAATTGTTAATTTTAAGTTTTAGTAGTTTTTTTAGTTTTTAGCTTTATTATGTAATTGTTATTCCAAATAAATTAAAAAATAAAATTACGGCACTTGTGAATGTCAAAAAACAACAAAAAAAGCTAAGCTACAGTCACAGTCACAAGGCATAATAACTTTAGAAAGTACTGTAGTTGTGTCAGAGTTTCTATGCCGCCCAAGGGCCTCTGACTTGGCTTTACACGCCGTCGAGAAATATCTCAGGCGTGTTGATTTCTTCACGATGTTTTTCTTCACCGAAGCAAGTGATAATTATACAATACGCACATGAAGCCGAAAAAGTGTACCTATAATACAGCCGTACTTCGCCAGTCCATTTAATGGGGGGTAAACCTATTGGCATCAACTGAGCACAAATCCAAACTGCGAGGCTGCGAGGAAGAATATAATACACAAAAAGGAACATTAGAAGACAATTTAATGTGTATAATAAAGGATATTCTATCCATCTTTCTTTACATTTTGCCCGACTCCCATTTTTCCCAGAATCGACCCTAGGACATTATACTCAACAACAGCGCTTGTTCACTAGGCCAACTTACAGTTCTATTTATTTTTATTTTAACCTTTTGACCGCCAGAGCATAAACGCACGCCAAGCTAGAATTTCACGTATCATTTTGTCACATATTTGTGTGGTTACAAAAAGTCACATATACGTGACAAGCAAATGCGTGCCCTGTACGCCAATGTACGTATATACGTACATTGGCGCACATATGTGACTATGGCGGTCAAAAGGTTAAACAAAATGGAGTAAATGACTGATGAAATGTTTTCCAGGATGTCCTGTGCATTCTGTTACTACGGCCTGGTGTTGATGACTACGGAACTGTTCGAGACGGGCCCGAGCGGCCTGGAGGAGCCGTGCGCCGCCGACTGTCGCCCGCTACAGACCACAGACTACATGGACCTGCTGTGGACCACACTGGCTGAGTTCCCTGGTAACGTATAGAATTTGCCGGCTAAAGACCTAAAGAATATTAGGGGCCATTCATTAATTACGTAAGGACCATTTTGGCAATTTTCGACCCCCATGTAAGAGTACGTAAGATTTTTCAAACCACTTGCTGTCAACTACAGATTATCATTATAATATTAGATAAATATATAGTCTTTGGGATACCATCAGCAGTCCCTGACCAGGTAGGTGGTCCGCGTTATCTAAGTACTTACGTAAGAATAGGTTTGACTCCCGCCTCTCCCCTCACCCCCCTCCCCCTTCCCCTCCCCCCTAAAGTAAGAGTATGTAAGTAGAGATTTTTCCAATCCTCCAATCCATTAATGAATGGCCCTAACAGCCTACAAGGTGTAAGCGGACAGTTCACGAAGCCGTCAACTAAGCATTGTGTAGATCAAACTAAGTAACTCTACGCAAAAAAATTTACTGGGTGAAAAATCACATTTTGCAGTAAAACTTACAAACACTCAAACCATTGATAAATGCATTAATAACACAGGGGTCGTGGAGGTTTTTAAAGTAGAGTTCTAACATTAAAAACATGTATTTAAAAAAACCTACTGAAAATTTTGGAACTTTGACACCCAATATCTCCTCCATAGCTAGAAGGTTCCCAGGTATGGTCTAGACAAAAAAAAAATCGTAATGACGGGGAGAACAAGTGCCTTTCGTCTTCGTTAAAGGGTTATAACAGCTTTGTTTTTTTATCCATACACCTCTTAAGGGGTCATTGTACCCTTCATCATGAACAACTTTTACTGAAGGACCATCCCTAATATCGCAAACAAAATCACTTTTCACACACATCTTTTTATAAATCGTCGAAATGTTTGGTCCCAAAGTAAAATGGTTCTTAGTTATGAGCACACTAATCCCATAACCTCTTGACAGCCAGAGCATAAACGCACGCGCATGCCCTCCATGCTCAGCCACAATTTCACCCACAATTATGTCACATATTTGTGTCGTTTGGTGTACAGGGCACGCGCTTGCTTGTCACGTATATGTGAATATGGCAATCAAAAGGTTAAGAAGAAAACTAAGGTTGTATAGTAGAATAATCTGGGACGTACAAGAACACAGCTTGGGAATCTTGGCCTGGAGGACCTTATCTATACAGTGTTGGGAACTGTTTGGGTACAGACTAAAACAAAATTCGACTATATTGTGAAATAATCTGTATTTAAACATCTATACAAATAAATAAAATTGAAACGTCTGTTTGTAATATCAAATTCACAGCTTACTTACTTACTTTTACTGAATGCAAATGAGAATATATCCGGCACTATTTTGTCTGTTTGTTCCGGCTAATCTCCGAAACGACTGGAATGATTTTGACGGGACTTTGACTGGCAGATAGCTGATGTTATAAGGTCTAACATAGGCTTTTATTTTAAAAAATAATTAGGGTTCCGTGCAAAAAAAACCTTCGAAATTGTTTACAAAATCTCATTCAAAGCGAAGTAATATTTTTTATTATAATTTCAAGCGGGGAAAGGTCGTGGGCTAGTAAACTTTATTGTAGAACCGCGGTAATCTGTCAAAATTGCAAGGCGATGTCGGATGAGCGATGCATGTGGTGAGGAATGGTTTGAGTATGAATGTGGATGGGTATAAGAGTAGAGGAAGACCAGAGGAACGATGGATGGACTGTGTGAAGGATGATATGGCTAGAAAAGAAATGACTGCTAAATGACAAGTAATAGAGAAGTATGAAAAGAGAAAGCCATACTTGGCTGACCCCAAATAAATTTGGATAAGGGGAGAAAAATGACTTTTAGAAATAAAAATGAAATTAGGCAGGAGCGGGATTACCTCGGGTCTACTGTAGTTCTACAAACTGTATCTTAAATTCAAATGTTCATCTTCTTTAGGAGAATTTGAAAAAAATCCTTTCTTAATGATCATCTTCGCTCAGCTCACGCTTCTAGTGAATTTAAGATTTATACAGGTTAATTATATTTTCTTTGCAGGTATATTCGCCACAATATTCATCATTGAGAAGTATGGTCGCAAAAAGACGATGGCTACGCAGTTTGTTATATTTGCGATGTGTGTCTGCATTCTAATATACAACGGAAAGTAAGTTCGTTAACATTTCAAATAAATATATTATTCTATTATACCCCTCCCTCTCATTGAGAGGAGGCCGTGTCCCAGCAGTGGGAACATTATAGGCTGATGATGATGATGATTTTATTCTATAGAATGATTGTTATTTTCTTTTTAACTGTTGTTGTCCCACTTCTGGGCAAAGATGTCTGAACCATCAACTCTTCTCTCTGTATGGTTTTCTCCAGGAAATCTCTTACAAACTGTTTTTTATTTACGTCAGTCTAAAAAGGCCAAAGCAAAGGGCAAAGGCCTCCCACATGGCACTCCAATTTTGCTTACAATAGGGTAGATGACACCATAAAACAATAATTCCGAACACTAATCTCTAAAAAAAAACACTATTTTGGGCCTGAAATTTGGATTTATTTTCAATTAATTGCCAAATTCGATTTTTAGTTGCTTTTAAATCAATAAATAGGCGAGTCATTGAGTTGACTAAATAGTGACGTCCCAGTTTGCTATTGCCATACAAAACCTATGAGAGAACCGCGTTTTGACAGCTCTTAAAAAGTATCTCAATTGATTGGTGTGTCATCTACTCCATTATTACCTTATCCGACCAATCATAATTATTTTTGTTTGATAATTTCAGCCGCACATTCCTGACCTGTATTCTGTTCGTTGCGAGAGGCATTATAGCTGGTTTGTTCCAAGCTGCCTACGTTTACACGCCAGAGGTGAGCTAGAATACTTGATAGCAGATGTATCTTATATTATTTCTCTTAATAGTAGAAGACCAAATTAAATTCGCTGGTGATACTTCAAAGCCTCCTTCATAATATTGCTGAGGGTGAGGTCCTGGGTTCAGTTCCCTTGTCACGCAATGTGTTATTGTTTTTCCAAATGGTGTATCCACACCGCAATTACTCTTTGTAGAGCAATGTTTCCAAGTCTTATTTATTGTTAGTATATGTTGCCGTATTAGTATATGTTAAGTAAGTAATGTTGCTTTTGAAAACAGACAACACGTGGTAACAATGGAGTTGTGTCCCGGAAATCTCGCCGCAAGATGGCGCTGATAGTTTGTTACCTGTCAAAAGTTTTTGATATAAACGTGTGCATTGTGTGGACGATTTTTCAAGTATTTGCGTGTTTTTTTTTTACTAAATTTGCGTTGCTGCACAATTTATGCTACCTGGCGTAACTGGGTAGTTGAAGGAGGAATTGAAAAAACGAGGAGCAACGCAACAAAGAAAGCAAGCGGAGCTTGTCGAAAAGTACATTATATTTTATCGACTTTTAGCTGTTTTCTGGGCAATATTATGGTTCTATAAGTTGTAAAATAAACTTCACTTACTAACTTTTTTCTTTTTAATGATCTAATGATAATACATATAAAAAATATAACTATATATGAGACTTAAACATAACTGGAAAAATGTCTGTGTACTACAGGTCACCTCTGGCCTAATCCTCCAGGAAAAACTGGCTTGTTGTTATGCATAATATTCTTTAGATTTATTAATAAAGTATTTAATTTTGTTGTGACGTTCAGGTGTACCCAACAGCCCTGAGAGCAACTGCAGTGGGTGCGTGCAGCGCTGTCGCGAGGCTGGGAGCCATGATAACGCCTTATGTAGCGCAGGTAATTGTTTTATACACGCTTATTTTTAGGTCGCACTGGAACCGAAAACCATAACTCGATCATCGAACTCGAAATGATTGGGATCGGGACGACAAAAAAAAAGAAACTTAAATCTTTCGTGTTTTTATTTTTGAAAAAATAACAATAAGAAATCGAGAAAATAAAAAACGAGTTTATGGCTTTAGGTTCCAGGACGACCTAAAATTAACGGTGTATCTTCAAGAAGTCCTGATACTATAGCTGGTGCCAGTTAAGATGAGAATAGTGGTCATTGACCTACATTCATTAAACTTCTTAACTTGTAAAACCAAAAATAAGCCTGTTTAAGTCTTGAGTCGTCATCTATCGTGATCTTCAACGTTTTTCTAATGAAAAACGATACATGGTTTATTTGTCCATACGAAGAGATACTAGGGAAAGGGCAATGACCGCTATTCTCATCTTAACTGGCACCAACTATAGTTACTTGAGCGACTGTTCATTCCAAATTCACACAACACCATTAAAATAGGGTAGATGACAAAAAAAATCTAATTAGTCCGTCAGATAGATTTCCAAAAAAAAATTGGACACATATTTTTTTCTTTTTTCACGTAAACAAAAAATGAAGACGATACAGTGCGTCGAAAACTCGTGTGACGTCACATTTGAGTACACTTTTTACTCAAATGTGACGTCACAAGCCCCCACTCTTGATCTTTGACACGTTTTATATTCATCATTTTTTTTATTAATTTAATAAAATAAAAAACACGTATCCAATATTTTTTAATAATCTAACTGACGGACTAAACAGTCATATTTTTTTTAGTCAGTCATCATACCTATTATACAAGGTAAACGTAACCTTAACGAAGCCGTCAACCAATCATTCTGTAATTCAAACCAAGTAACTCTATGCAAAGATTGTTGCTGGGTAACGACTTTTTATTTTATTTTTGGTGAAAAATCACGGTTTACGGACACAATGTAACGCACCCAAAACATTGTGCTGATGGATGCAATGAATAGTCAGTGAGTTTATTTTAAATAAAGTCACAACATTAAAAACTTGTGAAAAAGTGGAATAAGTATAAGATTTAATTTTAGTTCAAACATGTGTGTATATATACAGAATTAAAATAATACAAGCATGCAAGATCTTAGATAAGAGTGGCTCACGATATGTCTGCCATTTCTCATGGCGTGCTAATATTATCGGTACAATTATTATTATTGCATTAATGATAATTATACATTAGGGGAAATATGATATTATCTGTGTCAGGGGGAAATTTGAACTCCAATATCTACGTAATTAAAGGGTTCCTAGGTATGGTCCAGAACCAAAAAAATATCCCAATGACGGGAGGACAATGCCTTTCGAGCACATTTACTTTCACCGAATCAGTGTCTATTACACCATTATTATGTTTTTAACTAGTCGAAATCTCATTCCAGGTGCTGTTAAAGAACTCTATAGTGATAGCAACAAGCGTATATTCCCTTGTAGCGGTGTTAGCCGCGGGGGCGTGCCTCGCACTGCCCATAGAAACCAAAGGACGGGAGATGAGAGACACCGTCACAGTCACTAACTAGACCAAACCGCGACTTTTCGCGATCGTACGCATTTTATTATTATTAAGGCTGATTCTCCAGAGTAGCCCGCGAAATTCAAATTTTCTTATGTTTTTTGCAATTTGCAGGCCAGTGCTACGTTGTATGTTGATTAAAATATTGTTCGCGACTGTAAAAGTCTAGTAATGAAATTTTCAAGGTCAAAGTCATTGCCTCTATGAACTTGGAGGGTTGTATTAATGATTTTGATGATTATAATTCTGTAACTACATACATACGTCTTACAGTCGCGAACAATATTTTAATCAACATACAACCTAGCACTGTACAGTACTGGCCTGCAAATAGCAAAAAACTTAAGAAAATTTGAATTTCGCGGGCTACACTGACGCTTTCACCATAATAGTAAATGGTTTTGAATTTCATGGCCGGCCTACCTTACGCTATTCTAATGTTGTTTCAAAGTTGCGGCCACGCATAAAACGGACTTTAACTTTGATAGCTCATTTCTCTTAAACGTGACACTTTAGAACATTTTGTCTCATGCAAAACTTGTTTGTATTGATGCCAGCTATCGATTAATATAGGTAGCGGAGAGGAGCGGTAGAGGAGCTTGTGGCTAAATAATAACAGCCGCTCAGGTCGATCTTTAGGTTAAGCCGTGCTTGCCTAGGTTGGCCTGTGGATGGGTGACCACCCTTACATACCGAGTTTCCTCCGTGCCTCGGAAAGCACATTATGACAGCAGAGACTAACGTCCCTGCTGTCATTTGAAGATCTTTGACAGTCGTTACAGGTAGTCAGTGGCCCAAAAAGTCTCACAAGCAGTCTTACCTAGGGGTATCGTATTACCCAGTACTTACGTTGTGGGGGTCAGATAGGCAGTCGCTCTATGTAAAATACTGGTATTCAGCTGCATCCGGTTAGACTGGAAGCCGACCCCAATATAGTTGGGAAAAGGCTAGGTAGATGATCGATTAATATAGGTTGTATGCGTGGCCGCAACTTTGAAAAAAAAATGGCGGTAGTTAGGCCGGCCAGGCGTCATACAAAAATCTTCCACCTATAAAACTGAAGATGTACTCATCAATACCGCATTGAAGTGATGTCGGGATAAAAAATCCACAGCAATCCTGAAACTGACAGTTTTATTGGTGAAATTCACACGCCCTGTAACAAACAGACTTATACAATTTTGTAATAGGCTTGTGTACTGAAAAAAATTAATTAGTCCGTCAGTTAGATTATCAAAAAAATAGTTGACCCGTATTTTTTCTTTTGTTACCACCAAAATTGACAAATACGACGCTTTTAAAATTTTCAATACGTTCAATACGCACGAGCGCACTCCCGAGTTTTGATGCGTTTCATCTTTGCCGAATTCATTGATTTAAAAAAACAAAAAATACGTGTCCATTATTTTCCAATGCTCTAACTGACGGACTAAATAGATTTGCAATTTTTTGACGGTGGAAACTAGCCTATTGTAATTGCTAATCTCACTAGCGTAGTCAGGCTCAAAATCGACAAGCACTTTCAAGTTGTGATACTGTCTTATTGATTTTGGGACATAGGGAAGCTCTGCTATCACTAACCAAACTTATTTTAGTGGTTATGACGATCAGTTACCGCGGCACATATTAATATAAATGATCCATAACTTTGAGTGCTGTAAATTGCTGCCGTCAATTAAATTCGGAGAGCTTATTATCGGCATTTGACTACGTCTCGTCGAATAGGAACATTTATATTAAATCTTTGTAAAAAACAAATACTCTATAAAATAGATCTGTATCATTTACAAATTCAATTAGATGTATAGAATTAAATAGAATGCCTGTGGCAAGTAACTTCTGTCAAAATATTTGAGGGAACAATAATTATAAAACAGTCCATTTTTTTAATAGTTAAGTCAAATATTATTGATGTAAGTTTTTTTTTACTAATACGGACAGACTATAATGATTATGTACTTCTTAAAAATGTTCTCAACTCCTTGTGATTATATTGAGTGAACTGCGGTGCCTTAAAATGCTTGTGGACTAAATAGACAGCTCTTTATCTGAAATACTGCGATTGTACAAACTGGCAACACTTGCGAATAATTAATTATGCCCGTTTTTACTAATATTGCATTCAACGCTCGACTCAGTACCGAAAGTTGAAGCTTAAACAGCAGATTTTCTTTAAAAATTCGTTTACCTAGTATTTTAATTTACCTTTGAAAGTCATCGAACGAAGTTGCTGTGACCGAAATCGGCTAATCATCATTATCAATTTAGTTTGGTGTTAGTAAAAACGAGCATGATACCTAACGCTGTTTTCACGTAAAGGAGTTGTTCTTAGATGTTAAGTTTAAACTTATTAAGACTGCTTTTGAGTAGCTACTTATTTAATTTTAATATTTTGTAATGCAACTAAAAGTAATCGAAATGCAAAATGTACTTAAAATACTCAATACTTATGAATACTCATATGTTTCCGTCCTATATACAATCATTGTCTTCCACTGGAATGTCAGTAATTATATTATTTAACGCTGTATTGTACTATTTAGAGCTCAGACATACGATAGATTATAAGGCAATAATAGAATTATGCCAATTTCCAATCCCAATTCCTTGCCAGACTTTAGGAATCAAGCTGTGGGCCATAATCAACCACGGTTTGTGCGGGTTGGTGAATATCACATGACATGCCGATTTCCTCACCAAGGAAAACATCCTTTGACGTTTTGAGAGCAGTAGTGATAAAATAAATTACACAAAGTAAACTGCCTGTCTGGGGTCGAACCCACCTGTTACCACTGATCTGCCACTGGTGCATTGGCATGTTATAGGTACCTACTTATTTTATTTATCCCTATGTAATAATTTCGTTGTTATCAGTCTGATCCATGATAAGCTGATGTGTGATAAGTATTTTAATCAAATAAAACACCCTCACACGCGCTACAACACAATATATGCGTATTAACTATTTTAAATACCTATTGTTTTCATATCATACATGAATATTTTTGTCGTATTATTGATTCAATATTTGTAACCAACAGCATAGCTGGCCTATTTTCAGGTTCATAGCAGAAGTGTTAGGGTCACGACACATTGATCGACAGCGTTCCGCAGTGCCTTCGCATCGACGCACGTGACACATGTACAGTATCTTAAACGTTGATCTCTTTTTGTATAGACAAACCGTCGAACGGCGACAATCATTGAGACTTTTAGAACCTGGATTTAAATTTTGGCATCCTAATCCCGAAATTCAGTTACTCAATGAATCGATCGTATGTCTGAGAACACTCTCCTAACATTTTTTAATATATTAACATAAGGTTGTGATTCCATATTGTACATAAGCAAGGTGCTATGACTGTCCTTTTGAATGGAATAATATTATTGTTGTGAAATAGGATTTAAAGGTAATATTTAAGAATCTCATATGGTGTATTCCAATTTAGTATTATTTTTTTGCGTAGATGATAAAGACTATGTTATTAACAATTATTTTCATTATTATAATAATATGTATACTTTTAATAGTAAAATTATGAAAGCTGACGTTTATAATGACAATAATGTATAATTATGTATAATGTATACCTGACAAAATAAGGTGATTTAATAATTTTATCAATTTAACGATAAACATCCGGTATGATAATACAAAAGGCAGTTACCTCATAATGTTTACACAGTGATGAAATCATTTATTCAACAGCTATAGTTTAGCTTGCCGAATTGTTTTTATTTCTAGATTGTGCGAATGGGACATTCTGCGTCAATGGGACTTTTTGCGAATGGGACATTCTGCGTCAGATCCTTGAAAATGAGGCATAGAGATCTCATGCCTGAAAAATCCACTTATCATTCAAAGCTATACCTACATCAATCTACGTTATAGCTAGAGTTTTTTGCGTACAAATAGAGCATGTAGCTATAAACCTAGTGGTAGTTAACAATCATTGATTTGTGAAACATATAAATAAATAAATATCGCTGGACATTAACACACAGCGCCATCTAGTGCCACACTAAGCAACGAGGCTTGTATCGTGGACACTAGATAGTTGATATACTACATAGATACTCTTTGTTTGTAAATACATACTTACTATACATATAAACATCCATGACTCGGAAACAAATGTCCATGCTCATCACACAAACTTTTGCTCCAACCGGGATTCGAACCCGGGACCCTAAGAACATAAAGCAGCCTCACTACCGCTGCGCCATTCGGGTCGTCAAACGTTAAATGTTAAATATTCCTTTTTATAACAGAGCGTGTCCAATAAAAGTAAAAAAAAAATAAGTATTAATTTTAATTTTCATAGGCATAATAATATAATTTAGAGATTATAAGGATAATGAACTCTTGTTTTTTACAGTGATGTAATCACGGCTATAGCACCAAATATATTTATGCTTATGTTTATGTAGGTAATGTTAAGTTTTACACAATTTTATTAAACTATTCTTTGCACAAGTTGTTTTTTTATTGGAGGATAGAATGGAGTTTATAGGGTTGGATAAAAGAAACATATTATATTATTTAAGAATTTAATTAATTGTAACTATATCGAAATTAATACTCACACTCTTAATTATTTTTCATTATGTCAGAAGCAAATAAAATTTTGAAATCACAGTATAAATCACACAACTGAAAAATATTTTACTAGTCACATTTTACTGTTTACTAACATAATGACCTAATTACCTATGAATACAAGAAGTCAGTCAAAAAAAGATGGCGTACATGTTTATTGTATTAGCCTAGAGACGACATTACATGGGATTACTACAGATGATTAGAGTACTTTATGTGTATTGAGATTTTTGTCAATATCGTCAATTTAGCTAAAACTTGTTGATCACATAATTAACTTTAAATGAAACAAACATAAACCTCCAGCAATCATCCAGCTCTAGGTTTTTATCATAATTAGTAGGTATCAAACACTAAACAGAACTTTAGCATAACGCACAAAATTTTAGGTCTATGTCAACTTTTATTTTGGTTTTTATTTTTAATCCACCAATATGAGCATAGGGTTGGTCATGTTTGTAGTTGTTAATAATAATTGATGGTGAATCTTATTAACTACAAATAAATATCAATTTGGCTATTTTTTTTAAACACAATATTATGTATAATTAAATATAGTCATTACATAGCCTGTAATACAATTTAACATTACCTATATTTGAATATTATTTAAACGCATTTACTCTCATACCATTTTCACAATTAACTTCTAATCTAGTTTTATTCAATAGCTAAATAAGTAAATACTTCTACTACTGATGTGGTCAACCAATCTTCTTGCATACTCAAACACTATTTAATAAATAAAAGGGCTTAAACGATCCCTCATTTTAACAAGTGTAACCCATGGAAGAGACTTAGTATCTGTGACACTACACGAAATGTGCAGGAAACTTTAAAAGCAAACATAAATATGGTACTCTTGAGTTAGAGTACCTAGCTTCTCAACTGATGCACATAGTGCGTACCTAATCACTGCAACAATTTGTATATACATATATGCTTTTCATTTATCTGATAAACACACTAACTTATACAATTACATACCCTAGTCAATATTTTCCAAATGTGTATAGTATTAACATAACATGTTTCAGTACCTACTTCTAATGAACTCTCAACATCATAAATATTAAAAAATTTGAACCTTATGGCAAGTACATAAGGCTAAATGGTACAGATTGTTTGTCAATTTTGTCATTACATATTTAGAATGCTGATTGTTTATTGAGATCAACATGGATAACTAAGCTTTAGCTCAGGGACTTGCACGTTTTTTTCACGAAATGTTATTCCAACTTTTCATTTGAGATATTATCAAGAACTTTAGGAGGGCTTATTCTATTAAATGTTTTAATAGTTCAGATTTAGTTTAGTGTCGATTAAAATAACACTCAGTATACTCATAATATTTATCTCATCCATCTTCTAATGAAATTTAAGATATTTTGTTATATTAGGTAAGTACCTACACTGTATACATTAGCATTTGCGTTTACATACCTACATTTTATTTAGAGGTACATTTAAGTGCAAAAATACTTGAACAAATGGAGGAAAAGTATTACTGAACTAGCTCCCAAACATTTGGCTCACAAACTAGGTACAGTCTAAATGAATAGTTAATCTTAAATAATTATTGTTTAGATAAGAAAATAATATTAATTACTTGAAAACTAAAAAAATCTTATTATTATGATACGGTGGGAAATCACTACAATAATACGACACGACATACCTACTTCAACATGACAAGAAATGGAAAAGCTGTAGTAATATTTACATACTTTTACTTACATAGTAAAATACCCAAATCGCAGGTCTCAAATATACAACAGATTCATAGAAGTATTTTTATAAGAATGTTCTAATACCAAGTACCTAATTACAAAATTGTATGAATTATCATACAAAATTAAAAATTTATGTACCTGCTTCTGTTATAGGTTACAGATAAATATCAAACATGTTGTTTGAATACAAAATAATCTAGCTAGAGTATACCACACTTAAAGCTGCCTTAAATTGTGATGAGAACATAAATGTGATAAGAATGTAGGTATTTTATTATAGCTATCCAATACATATTTATTTGCAAGTAAAGAGTAGGCAGTTACATAATATACAAAATAAAAGGGTTCTTAGGTTTGTATTAGTCCAGTCTGATAATAACTCAATCATCATCTAACTCTATAACTATTGGTTCAACATTTTCTGTTGCTTTTGTATACTCATCTTTTAATTGTGTTAACAATGCACACATAGGTATTTTTAGTTCTTCTGCTTCATCTATCAAAACTTTTAACTTTTGAAGTCTACCAATGTCAGGAGCAGTGGGAAGTAGAATGTTCTTAGCCTCCTTCAACCACTTGTCAAAACTATTGACTCTAAAATCTAAAGTCTGTAGCATAATCTTCAGCTCATTCATATCATAACGATAGTTTAATGTCTTTTTCTCTAGAGGGCATTGGCATAAGTTATTTGTATGCTGCAGACAAACCA
This sequence comes from Xestia sexstrigata, assembly GCA_941918905.2. Taxonomy (NCBI): domain Eukaryota; kingdom Metazoa; phylum Arthropoda; class Insecta; order Lepidoptera; family Noctuidae; genus Xestia; species Xestia sexstrigata. Next base: position 12,357,884 of record OW799211.2, on the reverse strand, counting down.
TGAGTTTACAATCGCTACATGACACTGAAGATAGGAAACATGTTGTTTTACACACTTCACAAAGCCGTTCATCATCGCCAAGTAACTCAAATGCAGTCCTAGACATACCCTTTAGACCTTTTTCAGCTATCAAAGCTCTCAAAGTTCCTTCTTCTTCTGTGGCTCTCAGTAATTCCCTTTGTGTTTCTAGTGCAGTTTCCAAATCTAACCGATCACCTTCCAATGCCATTTTACAAATCAATTCATCATGGGAGAAGACGCAGAACCTTTTAAGATTTTTGTAATGTGTTATACACTCACGTCCAATTTTCAGCCAGTCAGGTGGAGCAAAATTTACAGCTTCAGCAAAGTTATACCCTTGGTTAAAACCTGCATGGTATGCTCTGGGAAATGTGACCACAAACTCTCCAGCCTGCTGATCGGTCCTATAAATCGGCACCCCAGCTGCTGTCAAAATATTTGGATTCATTATTGTGACAAGTTGGTGTAATAAATCTGGTTGTGATTTAAACAGATCTGGTGCTGCTGCCTTCATTGCCGATTCCAATAATTCTGCACCACTGCCTGGCACTCCATACCAAGTTTTGGCCTCACCCCAATGTAAATAATTAATTGAATAACTCCAGTGGTCTTCATTATGCCAACAAAATGCAGAAAAGCACATACCTACATACATCCAAGGCACAGTCATGCCAGATATATCAGCGTTTATAAATCTCAAAACTGAACCATCTAGAACGGGCAGATTGTTTAAGTTCCATCCAGAATCTACATACTCTTGATCACCAGGATAAAGATTTAGTGATGATTTAGTTGGAAAACCTGATCCATGATCCATTGAGTGTAGATCAGCACCATACTCTACAGTTACATCTTCCTCCACTGAAGAAATAATTCTCCAAAACTCCTTTTCAGCCACTGAGGTCGGAACTAAATGCCCCGACATAGCAAAATAGTCAGATTTAAATTTATCTGCCATTTCTCCAAATTGTTGCAGAGTGTATTCTCTTTCGGCCTGAGCAAACCCAAATGCCTCAGCAGGTTTATGAACCTCCTCGGCAATGCAACATGGGCAACGCCAGTCACCATCTGGTACAGCATTTATAGGGGGTTTTAAACAAAATGTATGGTAAGTTTCAGAACAACCATTGCAAATTAACAGCAAATCATCTCTATAGTCTTTTTGGCACATAGCACACTGATAGACTGCTAAAGGATCAAGATCATAGCGGGGCCTCTTCCTTGATTTTGTAATGTCAAATTCTTCATCATTTAGTCCTGGCATTTTCGGTCCTGGTCCATAGCAAGCTAACCTTCTTAGTTCTCTGTTGTGTTTTATCTCTTCGCACTCAACTTTGTTCTTAGGGTTATCAATATCAAGTTTGATATCAGATCCTGTCTTTGTTTTTTTAATACTTGTGTGTGGTTTCTCTTCTCTAAATTCTACTTTGATCTTGGTTATCCTTTCTATAGGTACTTCTGTAATCTGCGGTTTTCCAACTTCATCTTCTTTAATTTCAATTTTGGGGTCAGTCTTCTTGACAGTTTTTAATATATCTGCCTTACTTTTTTCAAGTATTTCGTAAGGCAGCAAAATCTTTTCATAATTGCTTCTTAGAAAATTCATGGTACCCATGTGCTGACTGTAACCCATCGCATTAGCAATCCTACGCCATTTTTTAGGAGTATTACAGGCTTCAAAGCCGCCCTCTTCATCTACCCAAAATTTGAGACAGTATAAATCTAATGTTTTGTTTTCAATCATTGGAATTTTTAGTGGCGATCCTTGAAGTTCCCAAAACTTCAAAATTTTCTCAAGGAACAAAAGTTTAAGACGCGTGATGGCTTCCAATTCGTTCAGCTTCTGTATTCTCGGGACAAATTTTAATTTGTCCACGTCTAATGAAAACGGTGGCTGCCAGCGCGATGGAGGCTTTATTTTGCAGATGCCCATTTTCTCTGCAAGTGGGCGGATTTTATCTATATATCCAAGTGGATCCAAGAATTCTTCGGGCGTAGGTTCAAAAACGGGTGCTTCAGGTGGTGGAGTGAAAGTGAATTCTGCACTTTTATGCATGGCATTTTTCTGTATGTTCTTGCAATCCATTTCCGCTAGTGAATTAAAGCCTCATTAATTGCCACGAAAAAACTCACTTTATCTCACGTAGGTACGTGAAACATTTCACTCGCAGTTTAGTCTACGTGACTTCTCGCCATGTGTAAATGGCTCCTTATTTAAAGAGATAGTAAAATACACTAAAACACTGCCATTGATATATTCCGCATTACGAGCAGATGAGACGATTTTAAATCCAAAATAATATCTACACTGATTGCTTAGAACACAAACCGTAAGTAATATTATCAATAATGAAACAAAATTATTATTGATTATACGATTTCGTTTACAAAAGCAGTATCAGGCTGGTCACAATCTCACAACCAGCCAGTTACTTGATAACTCACTCGACCACGATTAGTTCATTGATGCCTCGTTCAAACGCAGCTCGCTCGACATAAATATTACGCACACATACACGATAAAATAATATCGTCGACTTGCTCTTCGGCTCTTCCTCAATCCCATTGGTCATTACACCGGTCGGGATGATAATTATAATGCTTGCTTCGTCGCCGTCGCTGTCGTCGGTCGGTCGGATGGCGAGGGAGGACTGGGAGGAGTTTGTTTGTATTTTTTTTTACTTGTAGGTATGTCCTTTTTCTAAGAAATAAATAAAATAGTGTTCTTTAGCCGCACACACGTTGAATGTTGATGCTTCTATATAAAAATATAGTAAGTCTATGGGACAGTTCAGCGATGAAATGCAGAAAAGTAGTCACCGTGATTCATTTTTGAGATTTTACTTCGACTCATAGAATAGGGTTGGAGTCAATGATATTCTATTTTACAGATATGTTGTGAGCGCGCAATCGTGAAGACTCGAAAACGGGTCAATTGGCTCGTTTTACTTTTATTCTGCGTCACTGGGTGTGTGTGAGCTGGCGCTGCCCCGCGGCTCACTTTTTTCGGTGATTTTTTAAGTGTTTACCTTAATATCTGTCTAATAGAATATCATTTGTTGGAGCAGAATGATCGTTGTAGATGTCATGGCCATGATTCAACATTCTTGAATATGTACCTAGTTAAGTTGAGGTTCTTTTTGAAAGAACAATACTTATTAGAAATTCAAGAACACTTACACTAAAATAATATTATTTCTTTACGTAGGTACCTTATCCTAACCTACCTACTAAATAAGATGGCTGACGGAACGGACTGTTATGGTTCCTTGTCGGTACGTGGTACCTTTTATTATTGTTGACCTTTCTTTCTTTATCGTGTGGTTTTAAGTGCCTAACCTGGCGTGCTGGCGTCAAGGCTTTTTTTGCCGCCCATGGGCCTTTGACTTGGCTTTACATAGGTAATTACCTACATGCCGATGCCGACGAGAAATATCTCTCAGTAGTAATAGCTCAAAGCAGGCATGCTGGTTTCCTTATTAAAGATTATATTACATCGTCATTTTTAGACGACTACGGCGTAGCCCAAATGTAGGGTAATGTGTTTGACCTGTATTATATACCTATAGGTATGTCCGTTTTTTACTCTTAAACTGGATCAACCGATTTCGATAAATCTTAAATGTCTTTAAAAATTCGTCGCGCGGGTGTCACTGGTTAGGTAGGTATATAAAAATGTAATTAAAAAATTTAAAAGATAGACAAAAATCTACAACTACTACAACTTTAAATGAAAGTAGGTAGGTACTTCGTAATGATGACGCACTTATGTATTAAATCAAATAAAATTAGAAAGCAGGCGTGCGGGACTTAAATAGATTTTAAAGGATACCGACACACAAACGCTTACCAAGTAAGTATTCAGTACTAATAGTTCGGTTCAAACTTAATGGCGGTTCGGAAGTTAGCTGCAAGTGACGGTCTGCATTATACAGACAAAACGATGCGTCATCTGCGCCCCGTTGATACAATTGTTGTCTGCGAAGCTTTACATTAGATGTTCCGAATCGCCATAAAGTTTAAAACGTTATTCCTGCGCAGACCGCCACTCGCAGCTAACTTCCGAGCCGCCATTAAGTTTGAACCGAACTATACCTACCTCAAAAATTTCTAGTGGAGGGTTCAGAATTATGGAAGTATTGAAAGCGCTCAGACCAAGTAAAAAACCAAGACATAGCGGTGCGAACAATAAAGTGAGGCCAGCGCAAATTACGTCTCGCTCTGTTCATACACGCTCACACGCACACATTTACATCAAATGCCTCATTATATGCACAACATGTTTACGAAACCGGCCTTACTTCTCTGTTCGCAGACTTCCGTCTTAACTTTATTTTTTGGTCTGAGTGTACACGGCGAGACGTAATTTGACGGGCCTCACTTTGCCTTTCGCAGAGTTCCGTCTTTACCTTTTTATTTGGTCTGAGGATAAGCGTGTGTGCGTCAGAGTTCCTTCCACCCTGTATATACCTACTTGATATTTTGCTAAATCAGTAGACAGAAATAATTTCATAAACAAATGCCATATTGCAAGACAAGAAATGGCGATGTAGGAGTTGTAAAAATCGCAGCAGATGGCGTCCTGTAGTTTCTCCCTACCCCATGGGAAAACGCGTGAGTTTATGTATGTTATTGGAAACGACGATTTACAAGCGTTAAGTTTTAGGTCAGGCTGTAACCTTTTAACGGGTTGATAAACTTGGTAGGTAGGTATGTAGGTACCTACCTATACAGGGGGTACCTATCTATTGTCAGAGTATTGATTATTTTTGCGAAGGTACATATTATTATGATGTTTATTTTGGGACAGATGCTTCATCACACCAAAACAACACGTTACAGAATGAATGTGATTAGGTTATTATTTACCTATGGGTTTATGTGTTATTGTTTATGATCTGATATTATGTTTTACTAGTCTAGTAGGTTTTAAAAAAATCGATAACACTTATATTGCCAGCAAATACAGTAAAACATACTAAATAATATTTAAATGTTTTTTTTTTCAATTCGTTGTTTCTTTAATCTACCTACATATCACTAAATCACGCTTGCAATCCCCAAAAGGATAAGCAGGTGTAAACGAATACTATAACATTTCACCAGTTAGGTACTTTTAAGTCTATATCCAAACTTATCCATTAATCATCAGTAGAGCTATAGCTCCATAACATCACACTTGCTATCCAAAAGGATAGGCAGAGGTATAAAAGTACACTCACATTTCGTATTTGGTCAGTTATAAGCTTACAATGTAAGTCTCCTGCAACAGCCGAGCACAATATATTAAGACAGGCTGTTACGTGAGTTCCCCTTTGGCAATTAAATCTTTTTCTATAGTTAATCAGTAAAGTACCTAACTACTGCAACTGCATAATTAGCATGTATAAAAATTCTCGGTTTGATCCATACGATAAACAGACTTAAAAAAAAACTAATTTACTCAAGTGATCAATCACTACGGAACCCTACTTTCTCAACACTAGAAACACTTGGCAAGTAAAACTCTATAAAGATCTGATAGTCTATGAGTAAAACTTCATTGGTAATCAGCTGTTTACTACTGACCTGTTTTTTCTATTATTAAATCTGATAACACTGTTCCAAAATGTCTTGTGTCATTGTCAAAATTATAACCTCAACTCAATCTTCATTCAATTCAATGTTTTGTTTGTCCGACTGTCCGACCGTCCGTGTGTCGACTGTGTTCGGCGGTTTGTAATTTTGTCTTGCGATTTGCCAATTAGAATTAAGCTATGTTAAAAACATTTCGTGGAGTCTGTGCAGCCAATGCTCAGTTACATCAGATAAGATGTGCACATAGGATAAGAGGCAAAGCTCCTATTTTCTGTCGCACAATAAAGGAACGTCTGGATGAACTAAATTATAAAGATGAAATATATACAACCAGAGTTGATATCGGTCTGCCCCGAACCAAGTGAGTTTTCATTAATTGATTAAAATCCTATCTATCTCTAGGTTTCACCATCTCATGTACCCGATACAAAATTATATTTTATGAACTTCGATTTGTAAATTTGTATAAAATTAGGAAAACTTATGAAAGGTCTATGTCTCAAGAACATAACTTAAATAATTTTGTCTTAGGATTTGTGGGTTTTTGGTTCATCATTGCAGCCGAAAGACGTCCACTGCTGGACATAGGCCTCCCCCAAGTGTCGCCACATTGACTAGTCCCGTGTGACTCGCTTCTATGGGATCCCGCAACCTTCACTGGTTCATCGGTGCACCTAGTGGGAGGCCTTCTACTATGGAATATGCATAAATTTTCTTTTTTTTTATTTCGATACAGAATGTTAAAGTACTATAAAAATAATGATTTAGCATGGATTTTGTACGTCGATGCAGCGAATGACGTCATTCGCTGTATCTGATCTCTCCGTTAAATCAGCAGTTTCAAATGCTTATAACTTTGTATTTTTTATAGATATTAAAAAATTATTTCACTTTGCTATTTCTGATGTTAATACGCTTTAATTAGAGACATAAAAAAAATGCTTATACCCTATTGGTTACTTGATGATAATGATAAACTACTTCGCTTCAAGTCGTCGCAAACGCGTCTGCTGATCATGCATGAGGTCCTGGGTTCGATTCTCAGGTTGGCCAGTGTTATTAGGTTTTCCATCAGGATTTTTTTAGTAGCAGCCACGGAGTCTGGATTTGTGTCCGGTTGATGGCACTAGGCTCGCCCCTACTACATGGAATTTTAACATAACTGGTGAAATATAGGTGTACTATTAGGTACTTCTCTGCTTAACTCTTCAGGGGTTACAGGCGTAATGTTATATTAATTATAAAACTTAATTTGTTTTAGAAAATCATCAGATGGCAGCCGTATCTCAAGACTGGAACATCTTAAAAACATAAAAGCGGATAAAAATATAGAACAGCTTGCACGCAATCATAAGTTAGAAATTGACTTGAATGAAGTTAAATCAGAATGGCTTAAAACTCTAGGTCCCCAGCATAAAAAGCAAACTGCTGATCACTATGGCATATTTGAACACTTGTATGGAGAAGGGTACTTTATTCCATATTTGAATTTGGAAGTGTTGTATGATTTGAAGAATGGCTCATATCTCCCAGTTTACACTGGAAATGACCTAAAGCCAGCAGAAGCTCTTGAATATCCTATTGTTAATTATGAATCTGATGCAGATACATTATGGACTCTTGCACTTACAAGTTTGGATGGACATTTAACAGAGAGTGATAAGGAGTATGTACATTGGCTCATTGCTAATATTCCTGGAAACTCTATTGAGAAAGGAGATACTATTGTGGAGTATTTGCAACCTATCCCATTAAAGGGTACTGGATATCACAGATATGCCTTTGTTCTTTACAAGCAAGAAGGAAAAGTATCTTACGATGTGTCACAAGGTAGTATTTTTTGTATAATAATAAGAGATAATTATTAACAGAATTATTAAGATTACCTCATATTATTATTTTCTTTTTCTTTCCTGCTCTGCGGCAATGTGTTGGACAACTTGGACACAACAATAAGCCACTGTTTTGTCTGATACAAGTGTATCTGTTTAGGGTTTTTACGAGTAGCTTGGCGAGACACTTCTTGGGTAGGTGTCTCATTCCATCCTGACCTCATATTAATGTGGTTTGTTCCCAGTAACTTCATCATCACCGCTGGAAGACAGAACATTTGTGACAAGAGAATGGTACCAGAAGTACCAAGACATCATCACTCCTGCAGGACTAGCATTTTTCCAAACCAACTGGGACCATACAGTAAGAGATTTCTTCCATCAAGTGCTGCAAAGCAAGGAGCCAGGTAAATAGCAAAGCAATATAGTTTTCTGAACCATCCCCTTTTAAAAGGCCTCTTGTTTATAAGATGAATTACTTTTTTATTAGCTTTTATACAACAATGTTTTTACGTTGTTCTGGATCTGGAACCGTAAGCCATAAACTCGAAACAATTGGGACTGTTTTTGTCAAAAAATAACAATAAACAACATTTTATTTTGTTCATTCCAGAACAAAACTTTGTATACACATTTAATGTTGATGGATAAAAATCTAATATTTTATTTGTTTCATTTAAATAAAAGGTCATTTTTAATACGTTTTTTTTAATTTATTTCAGTTTATGAGTATGACTTCCCTAAGCCCTACTTGAGACCTCAAGAATGGTTCCCCCGAAGAAAACCATTCAACCTTTACATGGATAAGTACAGAGATCCAAAGGAGATCAATAAAGAGTATTTATTGCGCAAGTTGAAGAACGAAGACCCCTTTAAGGCACCTCCACCACCACTTAAGTTCCCCAATGCCCAAGCTTTCCCTAAGAACATGCCTTCATGGTTGAAACTACATGAGCAGAAGATTAGGTTGGGCTGGGGCAGAGTAAATGATGTTTAGATTTAATAAATAAAGTTTTAGGTAGTTCAGATACAGTTGTATTTATTTTTATAAGTAGAAAACTCGTTAATGTTCCCCTCCGCCATGTTGCATTAATGTCTTACTCTGTATTTAAGTGTTGTATTCATGATGAGTGGAAACAATAGATGAAAGCTAGAAATGTGGGAAATCACCGGACGGTTCTTGCCTACGACGCCTATTATTCACGCATAGGCAGAAATTCTAGCCCCTTGACAGACGAGACTCGCCCAGAGCCCCAGAGTGAGCGAGGTATCATCGATTTGTATTGCCCGATGGGAAACTCGTGCGGGCGTACGGAGTGGGCATCCGCTCTGGATGTCCTGTTAAATTATCCTTATAAAACCCGTAGCACGCGCCCACGTCAGTTTGCGCTACTCTTAGAAGTTTCCACTACAGACGAGAGCATGCAGCTCGCGCGAGCTTTAGCGTACCAACTCACTATAGCCCATATTTTGTCAGCAAGCTGCCTATTGCCGACTCAGAGAAAGTAATGGGAAAACTCAGTAGGTACTGCCCAATCTGGGAATCGAACTCAAGTAGCACCACACTCTGCAAACGCTCTTGTGACCACTAAACCATTATAATGGAATGAGTGTTAAACTGTATTTTATCGGAACTGGTAGCTTACGAACGCAAATTTCGGTGTAACGAAGCCCGACTGGCCCGCGTTCACGGCCAGTCAGTTTGGACAAATCAAGTTCGGTCGGCACCACTTCCAGTATAAACATTCTATGCCCACAAGTTACTTTTGTCGCCGGCTGTACTCTGGTGCCTCATAAGATGCAATTCATATATTAACGGGACCTCGCGCGCTATGTGGGTTTGGTAAGTATAAGCACTGAACAGATAAGAGGTTAGAAAGGAAATAGTTCCCGATTTGTATTAGAACTCGCTTCGTAAGTTGTCACAATAAGGGTCAGCGCACACCAAGAGCAGAGCATTATTTGAGACTACTGAAAAATTAATCTTATGACAACTCCATACGTAACGTCGCAAAACGACGACCCGAATGGCGCAGCGGTAGTAAGGCTACCTTACGTTCTTAGGGTCCCGGTAGGAGCAAATGTTTGTGTGAGGAGCATGGACATTTTGTTTCCGAGTCATGGATGTTTATATGTATAATAAGTATGTGTCGTGGACACCAGATAGTTGATATACTACATAGATACTTTTTGTTTGTAAACATGTATTTACAAACAAAAAGTATCTATGTAGTATATCAACTACCTGGTGTCCACGACACAAGCCTCGTTGCTTAGTGTGCCACAAGATGGCGCTGTGTGTAGGTATTATCCAGCGATATTTATATTTATTATTAAAACACATACTCGAACATGCATCTTGCAAGCTCGAGCATAAAGTTTGGACGTGTAAAATATAACAAAAAAAACATTTATACAAAAACCGGTTAGTTATTGCCTAAAGAATAGGTCACATGAATTTCAGTGAATTAATAAAGGTCATACAGTTAAGAGTAACCCTGGCTCCCCAACTAGGAGATTCTGTGACTTAGGAGTCGGGTGTTTTGCTGTCACTATAATACAAATAATATTTAATTTTGTAACGCATAGTATGGGGTTGTCATAAGATTCATTTTTCAGTAGTCTCAAAAAATGCTCTGCCCTTGGTGTGCGCTGATGCTAAGAGCGCGACTGTTGGATATATAGATGCTCTGTGGTCGACTGACATAATGAGCGTTCACTTTTATGAGCGGCGCGGCGCCCTGTGGCCCTAATCTAACCTCTTAGCTGTTCTGTCTTTGATACGTGACCACGACCACGAGCGGGCCGCAGAAGCGAATTTTAGTCGCACGACCAGTTTTGTTTAAGATAGTCTATTAATACAAAGAGGAACTGAAAAATACGAAGTTAATGGCATGAGAAGATTGTTTTACTGGCCGCGTGATCGTGGAGACTCGATTAAGTCTGAGAAATCTTTAATTTTCTCAATGTTTTGGTCTTCAGTCTCTAAATAATATAACATTAGAAAATAATATTAATAAAACACGGGTTCCATAACGTAATTTTATTAAACATTAAAAATAAAATTAACTTTCTTAAATCAGACAATTTTTATACACAGTGCAACAAATTTGGTTTTCCTCTGAACTTTTTATTGAAATTCTACAACTAGAAAAACATGCAGTCTATATCATGTTTGCTTTTCAATTTTGATAATGAATTGAGCAGAAACCCTTATCTTAGATGTTTATAAAAAAACAATTAAATGAAATAATTTCCATTTAACAATCGCATTTAAATTATAAAAAAATAAAACACATCATGCGTGTTCTTGATTCATTACAACTAAGGCCCAGCGCACACCGCTGGAGGCGCAGCGGAGCGCATTTGAAGACAACAATTTAATATAAACCTTAACTACCTTGATATACGGTCAATATAAGAATAAATTCGCACGCGGTACTCGGAGCGCCCTCCGCTACTACAAGAGCATACGCACGACTACTCCAGTCGCCGCCGTGCTGCTCTGCGCTCCGCCGCGCTGCTTTGCGCTCCGCCGCACTACGAGAGCGAGTTGTCTGTACAAAGTATCGAACAGCACTACTAATGGGCGCGCTCGGAGTAGCTCCGCTCGAGGGCTCTTAGCGCCGCTCGGGGCCCGCGGATCCGCCCGCGCGTTTTAAGGAAGTGCGCTCCGCCGTGCCTCCAGCGTTGTGTACTGGGCCTAAGACTGCTATTCCCATTTGCCTTCAACCTTAGGAAGATAATTAAAACAATTATACAATTTTGGTTCTGAAAATATATGGCAAAACATCGAAAACTTACGTAAAATAATCATAATACCTAGTTACAATAAATGCATTAAAAGTAAAAGCATGGATTTTATCATTCAGTTGGATGATTCTCAAAAATAGCAATGTGCCTGTAGCTAATGAAACAGAGTTAGAACTTCTCATGTTTTAATATCTGAATATAATATTTTGCAGGAACCCCATAGTAACAAGCACCTTAATTGCACTACTAGGGTGTAAAATGTAAAATACACATTGCAGAAGTGGTCATTTTTATCAAGTACAATTTTATTACATAAATGCTTGAAATATACTCGTATGGGTTCGGGTTGTAAATTATTATTATACCCACTCCCTAACATACATGTGTTATATTTTATATACCTAGTGAATTTGCAACTCTAATTACTAGTTTGATACAAAATATTGCATAAGAATCGTGCGATCTAGTCAAGACCAACGTCGTCGTCCGTGGGAGCTTTAGGTGCGCCTGCGCCGGCGCCGGGTGCAGCGCCGCCGAAACCTGTGAACATTGTTAATATATTATAATACAGCTGATATCAAAGTACACGTATATTATGATACAAGTGAGCTAAATTGCTCATTATACACGAGGCTGTGGGTTGCAGCCGGAGCCGTAGGTGAGGGCGTAAATCAGAAAAGTGTCTAGTGAGAAAGTTGCTTACGAGTTTCATACGCACTTTTTCGCTTCGCGCCTTATTCGAGAGCGGACGTGTGCAAAAATTTCTTAACTATTTTAAGACTATTTTCGTTTTAATTACAAGTCATATAACTCTAAACCCTATTACGACCAGTCAAGGTCCATAGTGTTCGCAAAATTTCACGTTGTGCTTTTGGCATCTCCGTGCGTCAGTGGCGGGCGAGTGCCGCGCGCCCTCCTTCCTCCTTCACCTCCGCGTGAGCAGCACATTCGAAATAATTGCTCTCCCGCTCTAACCGGTGCCTCACCGCCTTGTACCGGTTTCATCTATTCGCCAATATTGCTGTGTGTGCGCACGAGTTTGGGACCTGTGGATCCGCTAGGACCAACTTCAGCCCAGATAATAAGTAATAAGGACCGATTTCACCTTACATCGTCGGCACGTCACCGTAATGGCTTACCTACAGCGTTCACCTCCACCCGCAGATGCCTCAAACAAAAACAACACGGTACCGAAATCGTTTTCCGATATGAATATTCCACAGGCGTTATGTAGTGAGGGTGATAATGTCAACGTAAACACAATAATGCGTCACAATCACAAACGAATTCGTTTAGAATCCTCTCCGAACAGCCAGCTTGACAATTATAATACGGATCTAAAAACCCTGCTAAAATCCTGGAAAACGGAACAGGATGAACACGTTAATAGATTATACGAACAATAATCGTCGATTCTAAATAAACTTGTTGCGGAGATTGCGGACCTTAAACTACAGAACTCCTCGATACAGATGGTCAACCTGGAGATTCAATGGAACAAATAAATACCAATTTTGAAAAAATGCGACAACATATTGATACCCTGAAAAAGGAAAACCACGCCTACAGGGCGTCCCACGGATACGCCACATGGAGGGAAAGTACCTTGAATATTTTAGATTTAACATTTTACTGAAAGAAGACATTATTTTAATTTAAAAAAACAATTTAAACTGCATTCATAGATATTTCAATAATTACATGGTTGAACCGGGAATCGAACCCGTTACACGAGAAAAATAATCATCCTGTAGATTTATCATACCGATTGAAAGGCTTCATCATAAGGATTATTTTTTGCTAAATAACATAGTGTCAGAAATAAAGGAAAACCATGAATTTTAACATTTTTAATACAAAATTAATCAATTTATCAACATCTTGGCAGCTGGGTCAAGGGCTTGATTCAGAAAGCAGTAGTTCTGGACACGGCACGTATTGTTAGGAGGTTCCTCTCTCAAGAGCCCTGACCACCGGCAGCTTATATATATTTTTCTAAAGTTTTATTAAGAAATATTTAAAAATGTAAATGGATTTTCAGTGACATTAAATCTCTGTGTTGTTACAAAAAAAAAAAAACTATTACCCGGCTCTGTTTACTTGCATATAAGTTGCAGTTATGTACTAACTTAACTTTGTAGGGATAATTCTATTATGCACTAGTGTGTAATATTATTATGCATGAGTCATAGTTCGGTTTATGGCCCTAAGAACGATGTAATAAGGCTCACTTTACGAGCAAGTGTGCTGAAAACATAATTTTACCTCTGAAAACAGCAACCCTATTGTAACGAGACTGACACTGTGTTTTTGGCAGACTCTTCTATGGCCCAAAAGTAACCTACCTAAGTATTGAACAAAAATAAACATGATGTCATTTTGATAGTGATGCAAAATCAGAAGTAAAACAATTTTATTGAAAAATTCGATTGAATGATAAGTGATGTTTATTTTGCAAATAGATTTTTACTAACACTTTTACACATATTTTTTTTTTTAACTAGATGGGGCCGGTGTTTCGTACCTGACTGCTCTGAAAAGAAATAGCCGAAACAAACTCAGAGGTCTAGTCTTTAAGTCCAGACATAATCTTGCTCAACTCACATGAGAACTATACAGATTAGTGTCTGAGACAGTCTTTTGAAGAAAGAACCATACAGATTTTAGTGGACCTGTCCAGTCAGTGCAGTCATTATTTCCGTTTTGAAAAACTGTATGCTTTTCTATCTATACAAATAAATAAAATTGAAGTATGTTTGTAATTTTAAAATAATTGTTACTGAATGCAATAACAACAGACAGCTTTTAAAGTTATAGCTCACATTTTTCACTGTAATGAAAATGCGATGCAAAACAACTTCATCTGTGTAAAACTTGTATTCCACAATGTACATTGTTTGCCTGAATAACCATAAATTCAAATCAAATAAGTACCTGGAAAGCCGCCAGCTCCGCCCTTTCCGAGTTTGGCTTGCAATTTTTCTATAACTGCCACAATCTTGGGGTTACCCTGATACTTCGCGAAGTTACTTGGGTTGGTCGATACATCTTGGAATGCTGCTGCGATTTCTGGGTCCTAAAGTTAGAAATTTATGTTAGTGATAACAGGGTATATGCATAATGTTTTTGGTCCCACAATTAATGATCATGACAGACAGATGCGCTAGGCGTTTACATGTAGAACGCTGGCTGTCAGCGCTGGCAGGTCGGCGCCGATAATAGTTAGAGAGCCCACGACACTAAAACTAGTTCGATATGACTCAGATGTTATATAAATATATAATTAGCCACGTTATTAATGGGGGAACACGAAATAGCGATGCTGCAATGCAAAAAACCTGGAGGAAATATAAAAAAAATTTTTTTTTGATTGTAATGATTTTTAGGTAAAAATCATTTTTTTATTTTTTAATAGCGTTTTTTGCATTGCATCATTGCCGTTTCGTGTTCCCCTATTAAGGCCCTTCTAACCCTCAAATTAGCAACTCTATTTGTGGTGGTTCAAACTTCGTTTCAAATACTGTTACAATAAAGTTCTAATCAGCTTGCACTACAAAGCGGTTGTTACGTCAGTCACTGCGGCCGAATAGTGCGAAATGAGTGTTTTTTTGAGACTTACAAAAAATCTATTGATTGGACTAAAAAAATAAAACACAAGACCTGGGAGCCTAGTCTGCTATTACAATAGTGTCACAATTATCTATCATTGATTTCATAATTGTTGAACGATGCCAGTCATTTTGTTAAAAGTTCGTAATCTGCTAACTTCATAATGGTCGATCATTGGTCGGTCAATGGTCTCGTAATAGAATTGTGTTGTAATGACATTGTTGTATTGCCATTATTATAAAACCTGTTAATGGAAATGGTTTTCGAAAAACTAGAATTAAATTTGAACATATATTCATGCCAGATTTCATTTATATATATTATTTATTAGTGTTTTATGCAA
Organism: Xestia sexstrigata; assembly: GCA_941918905.2. Lineage (NCBI taxonomy): Eukaryota > Metazoa > Arthropoda > Insecta > Lepidoptera > Noctuidae > Xestia > Xestia sexstrigata. The sequence goes on along the minus strand of OW799211.2, from coordinate 12,342,749 downwards.
TCTGAAGTAGTAAGAAGTTCGTAAATACAAAAAACTTTAAGTTATGTGTAACGCGGATTAATGTGAAACTATACAATTCAATAATATTTTATCTGTTTAGCTGTCAAAGTCAAATGTGACATTACTGCTTAAAATCAAAATCAAAATCAAAGCATTTATTTCAAGTAGGCCAGTTACAGGCACTTTTGAATTGTCGAAACAAAGTTAAATGTAGCTACAGTCCCAGTCACAAGACATAAAATCTGTGAAAGTACTGTAGTTGCCCATTCCCTAGCGTAGATCTCTATGGAGAAGAACGGGCAAGAAACTCCATGGACACTCTTTTAAATCAAAATATTGTTACAAAATCTTGGTTACATCATTCATGTTGAGATGGTATATTATGAGAACAATGTAGCAAGATGTGCACGTTAAAAGTGTCCATAGTAAAAACAAAAAATACAATTCAAAAATAAACATACAAATAAGCCATGGCAACTAAGAGTTGACCAGTCACAACTGACAGCGCCCGTTCACGAACATGACGCATGGATCAGCACCATTCAACTCAACCATTTTGAAGGGAACTGAATGATCCGACACACGCGCCACCATCAGCGAGACATTAGAGTGAGCGTGACATACTCTCAACCGCCAGGGCACATTCAAGTCAAGAAAAGACGTAGGATTTCAGTGAATGATAGCTTTCTAGTACATAGTACTCACACAATATGGGCTGTGCGATTATATAATACTAGAGATTGATTCTATACAATGCAAAGACAGTTGTACAATCTTCAGCAGCTCCAACAATTCTATTTAATACTATCAATTTATGCGCCCCTGTCCATGTGGAGCAGGACCAGCATTGAGCCACGCATTTTTATCTGCGATATAATCGCCCAACTTGTAATAAGCTTGCTTACATAGTGTGCGTTTGATGCATGTTTTAAATTTCGTCTCATTCAGTTCAAGAATACTTTGTGGAATTTTATTATAGCATCTCAAACAGTACCCCATGAAAGATGAGTCCACTTTAGCGAGTCTGAAGCCTGGCTGAACTAGTTGGTCCCTATTTCTAGTACTGTAATTATGTCTATCACCTCTTTTACCAAAAAGATGCAGATTTTTTCTGACGTACATTATGTTTTCGTAGATGTACTGACAATGTACCGTCATGATGCCAATATCCTTAAACAGTTCCCTTAGAGAATCGCGCCTACGAAGATTATATATGGCTCTGATGGCTCTTTTTTGCAGAATAAATATAGACTCAATATCTGCAGCCCGTCCCCATAGCAAAATGCCATAAGACATTATACTATGAAAGTAACTAAAATAGACCAGTCTAGCGGTATCTACATCAGTAAATTGACGAATTTTTCTAATAGCATATGCTGCTGAACTTAGACGCGCCGCAAGGGATGTTAAATGAGAACCCCATTGTAGCCTTGAATCAAGCGTAATCCCCAGGAAAACCGTTTTATCTACGAATTCAAGTTTCTCTTTATTTAATATTATTTCACAATCACTACTTTTAACATTGGGTAAAGCAAATCTTATGCATTTAGTTTTTTTTTCATTTAATACTAAATTGTTTGCTGTGAACCAATTATGGACCTGAAGTAGGGCATCATTCACGTCATCTAGATTCTGGGCCCGTCTATTTATCTTAAAAATAAGGGAAGTATCATCAGCAAACAACACCATATTTTGAGGTTGGTTTTTCAATAAATAGGGTAGATCATTTATATACACGAGAAAGAGGAAAGGACCCAATATTGAGCCTTGTGGAACCCCCATTTTTACTTTTAAACCTTGTGAATTAACACCATTTATTTGAACACGTTGTTGTCTATCACTCAAATATGATTTTACCAAACTAAGTGCAAGTTGACCTAATCCGTAATGCTCAAGTTTCAAAAGTAATGTGTCGTGATTTACGCAATCAAATGCTTTGGAAAGGTCACAAAATATTCCTATGGCGTCTTGAGACTCTTCCCACGCAGTAAATATGTGCTTTAATAAGGTTACACCGGCGTCAGTCGTACAACGTCCCTTGATGAAACCATACTGTCTTACTGACGTTTTATCTGTTTTTGTTTCTAGCGGCCGGTGTTTTTCATTTAAGTGTTTTAAATTATGTATAGTAAAGAAGCTTATAATCATTGCAATACAAAATGTTGTTAATTGAGCAAATTTCGGCTGGAACTGTCAAATTTTTTGCAGATTACCGCGTAAGTCAGTCATTCATTTGTCTTTGTGTACGAGCTTACCATTTTAGGCTATTTCTTTCAATGGAGTGTCAGTGGTTGATCATTGGAAAGTAATAGTGACGCCATTAAATAGTAGATTACCAAACTTGTCAAAATCAGCAATTACGAAATCAATGATAGTTCATTGTAACACTATTGTAATAGCAGACTAGGCCCCCTGCTTTATAGTTAGTTCAGTTAGTATGATGCAATTTTATGGAATTACAGTAAGTATGGATTTTTTTTTCTATCGAGAAAACTTTATGGAATCGTGTTTTCGTCACACATAGTACCTAGCATTAATCCTCAACTTTACCATATTTATTTCAAAATTAATGCTGCAGTATTTTAGGCGTAACGGAGGATCATTCTAAGCCATTTGAGGCATATTAGGCCCTTAAAAACGTGGCTAATTATCTTTTATCATCTGGGAGTCTTATCGAACTGGGTTTAGTGTCGTGGGCTCTCTAACTATAAGCGCCGACAATTTCTGATAGCCAGCGTTCTACGTGTATACGCACGTACTCTGTAGCTCTTTAAAAAACTGAAAAGTCAACATGGGTGTCGCTTTTATATTTTCCAGCCCTGGCAGTCTCGACAGAGATAACGACATAATCGCTAACTTTCGATCGCTGATTACTAACGAATAAATACGGTTACAATAACGATGCTTGCGAGATTGGCATCTTGGACTAGCGTTTCCCGCAAGCATCGTTAGTGCAACCAAATTTTTTCGTTGTTATTTTAGCGATCCAAAGTTAACGATAGCGTCGTTATCTATGTCGAGACTGCCGGCCCGGCCATTTTAAATTAACTTGCGAAACTACACGGATATTATTAGGTTTAAAAAAAAAAGAATGTCCTAATCTTAATTTCAGGTAAACATGTGGTCAAAACCGCGACAAGAGTCTGTTAACCGCATGATGTTTGCAAGAATGTCCTAATCTTAATTTCAGGTAAACATGTGGTCAAAACCGCGACAAGAGTCTGTTAACCGCATGATGTTTGCAAGAATGTCCTAATCTTAATTTCAGGTAAACATGTGGTCAAAACCGCGACAAGAGTCTGTTAACCGCATGATGTTTGCAAGAATGTCCTAATCTTAATTTCAGGTAAACATGTGGTCAAAACCGCGACAAGAGTCTGTTAACCGCATGATGTTTGCAAGAATGTCCTAATCTTAATTTCAGGTAAACATGTGGTCAAAACCGCGACAAGAGTCTGTTAACCGCATGATGTTTGCAAGAATGTCCTAATCTTAATTTCAGGTAAACATGTGGTCAAAACCGCGACAAGAGTCTGTTAACCGCATGATGTTTGCAAGAATGTCCTAATCTTAATTTCAGGTAAACATGTGGTCAAAACCGCGACAAGAATCTGTTAACCGCATGATGTTTGCAAGAATGTCCTAATCTTAATTTCAGGTAAACATGTGGTCAAAACCGCGACAAGAGTCTGTTAACCGCATGATGTTTGCAAGAATGTCCTAATCTTAATTTCAGGTAAACATGTGGTCAAAACCGCGACAAGAGTCTGTTAACCGCATGATGTTTGCAAGAATGTCCTAATCTTAATTTCAGGTAAACATGTGGTCAAAACCGCGACAAGAGTCTGTTAACCGCATGATGTTTGCAAGAATGTCCTAATCTTAATTTCAGGTAAACATGTGGTCAAAACCGCGACAAGAGTCTGTTAACCGCATGATGTTTGCAAGAATGTCCTAATCTTAATTTCAGGTAAACATGTGGTCAAAACCGCGACAAGAGTCTGTTAACCGCATGATGTTTGCAAGAATGTCCTAATCTTAATTTCAGGTAAACATGTGGTCAAAACCGCGACAAGAATCTGTTAACCGCATGATGTTTGCAAGAATGTCCTAATCTTAATTTCAGGTAAACATGTGGTCAAAACCGCGACAAGAGTCTGTTAACCGCATGATGTTTGCAAGAATGTCCTAATCTTAATTTCAGGTAAACATGTGGTCAAAACCGCGACAAGAGTCTGTTAACCGCATGATGTTTGCTTTACTTGAAGTTGAAACGGTGAAAACTGTGACATACGGACAAGCAATTGTGACAAATGTTGTGTGATAAATGTTCCGTTTTCCCTTTTTAAAGTACCTGGAATGCCGACATGATTTCCTGGTCAAATAGTAGGTTGCTGAAGTCCTGCGGGTTGAGTCCGGCGGGGTAGCCACCGCCGCCCGCTCCTGGGAAGCCGCCTGCGCCGGGGAAGCCGCCTGCGCCGGCCGGGAATCCGGGCGGTGCGCGCGCGTTGGCCTCGGCCTGTGCACGTGCCGCGCGTGCCCGCGCCTCTTGAGCCTTGCGGGCTCTGCGCACTTTCTCACGATGCTACAATGATTTTTGAGTAATATTTATAAAATGTAAAGATTGATATCATAATAAATTATGAATGCGACTAACATAATGTATTTCTGGTGGAGTAAATTGCACTATTAGAACTTCAACTAGTTGAAAATCCAAGTAGTCAGTGCTAGTCACAGTTAAAAGGAGAGAACTATGGACTCAAGTTGCGCAGTAGTATTCGTCAATAGGGTATATTCATGATTTTTTTTATCCCTCTAAACAAACCGTATTAACATCAGAAATAGCAAAGTGAAATTATTTTATTAATATCTATAAAAAATACTAAGTTATAAGCATTTGAAACTGCTGATTAGACAGAGAGATCCGATACAGTGAATGACGTCATTCGCTGCATCGACGTACAAAATCCATACTAAATTCCGTTTATCTAGAAAGAGATAGGAAAAGTTTAAATAGTTACAACTTTTGTGTTGTTTGGCTAATTTATGTCTTGTTTTCGCTTTTTGGCATTATTTTTATAGTACTTTAACATTCTGTATCGAAAAAATAGGCATATTCCCTATTCTCGTGGGTCGTTCGGCTAACTTCGGGTGAGTTCGTTGATCGTCTGAGTGTACACCGCATATTTTAAGCGCAGGCCACACCAAAAGCTAGCCAGCAAGCGAGAGGCGGGCAAGGCTCTTTTTAACCGACTTCCAAAAAGAGGAGGTTATCAATTTTTTGCGTATGTTCAGCGATATTTTCGGCAATTGTGAACCGATTTCGATGATTCTTTTTTCATACTTCGTTTCGGCAATGTCGTCGTTCGCGGTGTGAACCAAAGTATGATTAGAGGTGAAACGACGTCTCGTTCGGCTCGCTCGTTAGCTGGCGGTGTGGCCTGCGCTTTATGCTGCCATCTCGTTCATCCGATTGCGATAAAACTTCTGTCAATATATTGCTTGCACTTGCGAGGGGTTTAAAGGCACAGAACAAATAAAAAAACACGGGTGAAGCCGCGGGCGGAAGCTAGTATGTACTTATAACATAATAACTTGTCGGTACATTATATTAATTATTGTTTTTATTTTATTTAACATGAGTTAATTGTCTGAATACTATGTTTGTGTAAACATTATCTTACATCATAATTATAATTTTCTATTTTGGTCCAGTAGCCCCCGAAGGTTCGGTTTCGGCTGAAAATCCGGTTTTGGTCAGACCTTACTAAAAAGTATTTATTTTGAATACTACCTCTCTTTCTTCCTTCTTGCGTTGAGAGCTGAGCTTGTGTTGACGCAGTTTCTCGGCATTGGGTTTGACCTCGCTTAGCCATTCGTTGGTCTGATCGTCATAATCTATTTTGAGGGATTCACAGAGATCGTGAGATGCCTCTTCAAACTTTCCCAGCAACCTGTTAATAGATTACAAAGTAATACAAGGCCAACGGAAATGCATAATGATTATTCATACAATGAATACAAGAAAGAATGACAAAAGAGTACAATGTTAAGAGTCGGACGGCAATATCGGAAGCAGCTGCGATGAATCAGGTGGGCACGAACAACGTCAAACCACAATTTCACCCACCATTTTGTCATTTAGTATCGTTTAGCGTACAGCGCACGCGCTTACTTGTCACGTATTTGTGACAATGGCGGTCAAAAAGTTAAGGAGAGTTAAACACAAACAGCCTTACAAATAAAAATGTGTTGAAATGAAATGATATTTATTTTTGCAAGTAGGTTCTTACAAACACTTTTACACGTCATTTTTTAAAACTAGATGGGGCCGGTGTTATACCGCATCTATACCATTCTTATACTAAATTTAGCTATACCAGTTATAACGTAAAAATAAGTATTGTGATGATCAATAAAATGCTTTTATTTTATGCACAAAATGACTGATCCGTGACTTTAACGTACTGACATAAAAATACTTCAATATCTAGTATAAATAAATGGTGTGTTTATTAGAAAACCAGAAAACTGCCCAGAGTATAATTATCTGTATTCAGTTCCTTGCAGTTTAAATATTTTGACAATATAATCACATTCAGACACTACACTAAACAAACAAAATTTTGGTCTTACGAACCAAAACATAGGTCTATACCTATGTTTTGGTTCGTAAGACCAAATTTTTTATTATATTTTTTATTGTGCTATTTTTACACAAAACCAAGAGTATGAGTTATTCTAATTAACATGTGTATGTCATCGTAAATCTGGAAACAGCATTCCTAGCTCATACTAAATAGTAAAGCGAAGTTTTATAGCAAAATAGCTTGGTCACTTATTTGTTAAAAGTTCTTACATTGAGATTGAGACCAAACTAACCTGTAAGCCCTTCCACGGAATTTATACGCAGCGGCACTGTCGCAATTCAGTTCTAGAGCGCGCGTGCAATCCTTGATGCAAGCATTTGGTCTGTTCTGCTTCAGATAGATCTGTGGACCACATTATTCACAACATTAAGACAAATAAACAATAGAAATGAAATCGAAAGCAGCCTAACATAAATGAACACTAGTAGTCGCGATTTGTAGTTTTAAGTGAATTTAATTAATGAAATAAATTAAAATAATTACTTAAGCTAATTTAATGTTTTTGTAACCTCTTCTGTTCGTTTAGGATTTACAAAATTACTATGAGTCTATTGACAGAAGTATATTATCATGCACTTTTAGATATGTATACTTAAGGTAAGCGTCCACCTGTCCGCATCGTACGCATCGCATAAAACGTATCGTAGTATTCTTTGTATAGAAAACAAGTGCGTCCACTGATCAGCACCGTAAGGATCGCTTATATAATACTACGATCCGTTTGATGCGACAACATTAACATACTATACACAATAAAAACAAAAGTGTCAATAACACATACCTGTCCCCGTTTAGCAAAAAGTAAGGCACTCAGAGGATTGAGTTGTATAGCTTCATTGTACAGTTTGATGGCTTCATCATACTGCTGCTCAGAGAAAGCCTTCATCGCTTCCGACCTCTTCTCATCAGACTGGTCTCGTTCTTGGTCTGTCACTTCTTTTGTTTCATCACCCATTATCTGAGAATCATCCACTTTATCTGCTTCTATGACACCTGTGTACAAAATTGTGGAAGGCTGTAATTCTGGACCCGTATTCATTCTCTTGCCCTTATCCCAATTCATTTTGGGGTTGGCGCAGCATGTCTTCTTCCATACTTCTCTATTACTTGTCATCTCATCAGACATCTCCATTCTTGCCATATTCTGGGCCCTCTATCATGTTAAAAATAGAAGGCAGGAATAAAAGGGCAAACGTTTCTGTGGAGACCTTATACTGATTATAGGTGGTGAGGAGTATACCTGGCTATGGTTTGTAGATTGAATATTTGGCTTTGCTGATTTAATTAATTTAAACACATATTGCTAGATTTGACAGTTTTAATGTAATTTCTTCTCTCTAAAGCAACCTTTTATTGCTTTCTCAATATCTGTCAACTTCCAAATATTTTTATTATCAACAACAATGTTTCTTTAAACAGTTCGTCAAATGCTTCAAATATAAGTATAAATATTTGCTTGCTTTGCTATGTGCTATCACAATCTTCATAATAATAGTAGTTGTTCTGTTTTTATAAATAACTTATTTATCTTGTCCCACATAAAAACATATTTATTTAACACTCAGTTAGTGTATTGTAACAACTTATACATTAAAATTATGCATATTTATGTATTCAAACATGCAATAAAATGGTTCTGATAACAATAGTAGGAATATAGAAAGAAGGTAAGGTACGGTAATATGGTGGTAATAATGGTTCTGGTTCTGACAGTTAATCAAAATCATAACAATCGTCACACATCCTGAAATGCTCTGAAATAAAATATAAACATTCATGAGGTCCTGGGCTCAAATCCCAGGTTGAGAAAAGTGTTGTTGGGTTTTTCCATCAGGAATTTCTCAGTAGCAGCCACATAGTCTGGATTTGTGACCAGTTTATGGTTATAGGCTCGCCCCCAATTAAATAGGACTTAAACATCACTGGCAAAAAGTGGACATACTCTAATGTACACTTCTGCCTAACCCTTCTGATACAAACGGGAGTGGTGTTTTATTTTAAAAATCTGCCATTTTTTGACTTTCCCAAGATAATAATGCCATCAACAGGAAATATGACATTAGCTTTTGCTTTGTGTCAAGTGCAAACTTAAAAAAATGTGGGTTTATATAGCAGTAAAGTAACAAGTTACTTTCAATGATGGTTTGAATAAGATTTGACATTTAGTTTTTGAGGGAATTATTCGTGAAACTGCAGCAGTAATTTTATCACTAACATGCTATGAAAAACAAATTTAGTTTTGATGTTGAGTGTAAAATTGACCAAGGAATGAGGTTTAACAAATACTATTAATTTTAAATTATTGGATCAGGTTTGACTCGCTCATGGCCAGTTTTTTTTTTTTCAAGAATTTATTAGCATGGCATAGCATGATCCACCCTGGCAACTATATAAAAATAAGATATATCAATTTCTAGAGCAGCGGTGGCCCAGTGGTAGCGACCCTGACTTACGAACAGTAAGTCATGGGTTCGAACCCAGACAGGCGCATTACTTTGTGTAATTTATTTCATCACCACTGCTCTCAAAAACGGTGAAGGAAACCGGCATGTCCTAGAACCAAAAATTCGAAGACGTGACAGCTACCAATCCGCACTGGGTGGATTATAGCCCATACGCAAAAACGCGCTTGACGTGAAGTTGCGGACACCAGCCCGTTATATAACATACAACAAAGATAAATCAAGCCTTTAAAGTCCTACTGATAGCAAAGATGGCCATGTGCATCTATAAAATGGCAGAAGTTAGGCAAGCCAAATAATTCAAAGCCCTTTGGTATGTATTTGCTCTCCTTCTCCCTTTAATCTACACAAAAGTTGTCTTGACAAGATCGAATTGTATGTGTCTCAAGACTTACCTTCCAGATTCAGCTCCACATCAGAATCTTCAGGAGATTCCTCTCCTGATGACGTTGGAGTAGTATCTTCAGCATTATTTGATGCATTGCTGAAACTTCAATAATTTCTTAGTACAAAAGTGGGACTGTGACCATACCTTATTATATTACTCTTAGTTACTAAATACATTTATCTATCAACAATGTCTTTTGCATTTTGTCAAGGCATGGTGATCTAAATAATATTAGGTAAAGATGATACCTGGATGGTCTATAAATAGCTAAAGACTGTTTACATTATTTTGTTTTGTGGCAGTTTGAGAATGTGTTTGTAAGTAGACTTAATTTTGAAACAGCATAGATTAAAAGTGAGCTATTACTTACGTATCACCAGATGGAGTGAAGTTCTTAGCGGTTGGTATTGGGCCCGGAATTGTAACCCCCAGAGCAGACAGATACTCTTTGAAGAACGCTAATTTTGGGTGATGTATGATCTGCGGCTCTTCCTTGCAAAACTCGACGAATGCCTTCAACTGATTCAGTTGCTCCTCGTTGAATGGACAATTCATTTTTCTTGACTATCACTGTTACAGCTGCCGGCAAAAAGAATAATTATTAACATTAGCAATAATGTAGCGTCACGTATTGACGTATTGCGATTAGAATTTCCTCCGTCAAACAGAAGTTAAAAATAACATTGTGACTTGTAAGAAAGCAATTATTTCCTCACTTTCTAATAAAATGAAGAATACCGCACTGCTACGACCGTATAAAACAAATAAATTGACACTTGGTCGTTATCCGGAGTCGGCTACGCTACGGAATTTTCTCGCTTCTTAAACCACAGACTATATTGCACAGTTCCACATGATTAAAATATTTGATTAGCATTTCCGCTGATTCATTGTTTTTTTTTTCCTTTTTTCTGACGGGAATGGGCATTGAGGAATGGGAGTCTTTAAATGTATCTAAATGTTGGAAACAAGAAGAGGAAGGTAAAAGCGCGGTTTGGTTACTTTGGCCTAAAATGAAATAAGCGTTTAGTTTATTTCTGTAGTTTACAAAGCAAGACCAAATTAGGGGCCATCTCCACGAGAGAGAGAATCGTATTTTATCGTAATTACTAAATACCTACGTGGTACCCACAACGTTATCGCGCGATTCTGTCGCTCGTAGAAACGACCCCTTTTTTTTCTTTTTCGGATGGGAAATCAACACTCATCAATAATCACTCCTCCCGTTTAGGCGGAGCAGGAGGGAGTGTCAGACTTTTACTTACTAAAACCCATCCATGTTCCTTCATTGCCCTTTGTGTTTCGGAGCCACGGTATCTCTTTCGAACAGTCTGCAGCCCCGGCAGTCTCGCAGCCCCGGCAATCCCGCAGCCCCGGCTTGGTACGAGCACTGAAATATTTATAATTACGTAGAAGGATTCTAGTGCTTGTGTTAAGTTATATGGGGCATACCCTGGTTGGTTCTGAAAAAATTGATTTGGTGTTTTTGTCACCGGCTTCTGAAGCTAAAGTTATTTTTCACTTTTTTGTGTTTTTTTTGAAGTCGTTTTTATTTTTTGCAAAAAAGTTTTTTATTTATTTTTCCATTTTTAGTTGTTCCCAAACAAGTCACCATGAATTTATTTTACATTATTACCAACACATGTCATGGTAATGGGCTTATCCCCAATGAATGGAACTTAACATTTATTTATTTATTTAACAACAAAGGTTTTATTTAATTAAACTAATTACTGTAACTAAAACTAGACATAAAAGAGTAAGAGATAACATAAAATTAAAATATACAAAATAGCAAAGTAAAAGTTCACACATTCATATATTCCAGGCCAATAAAATCTTTGTCCATCCATCCCCAAACACACCCAACTTTCAAAATCTGGGTGTATTGTACACATCTGCGTACCCCATCAGAGCATACACGCGTGATATTACGTCATGATGTTGTATAAACAATAAACACCCAAGCGATTGCAGCAATGACGACTGATTTGCCGTCTAATTTTGAAGAGTTCCATTGTATATCTCCAAAGATCAGCATCAGATCTTCACCAAATTTAAATGGGACAACTTCAGGAGTATAATCTTTCAAATCACAAATGGGAGAGAAATCAGGTAACATACATTAAAAAAAAAATAGATACACACGAACATTTATAACCTCCTCCTTTTTTGAAGTCGGTTAAAAATATAACGGGCTACTACGGAACCCTACACTGCGCGTGGACCAACCCGCACTTGGCCGGTTTTTGGTCCAAGACGCAGGTGATCAAGTTCTAGTGTCATGTTTATTGTAATGAATGAAGCATTTAAGAAATGTGATCAAGATGAAGGTTTATGGTGTGTGATGTGAAATTAAGAGTTTGTATTTTTGGCCAGTATGTTTACAAGAGATTGAAAGATTCAGTTCGTCTTCAAGGACCCACCAAGCAGACCCACCGGTCTCCGAATACTGATGTGTTTCCCAAGACCTACTAGTGGGTCCTCTAAGAATTTATTGTTTTCTTTACTCGGACCAGTAGTTTTGGAGAAAAATGGCAACATGCATGTATTTGCACAAACAAAAAAACAGCCTCTCACCCTCCGCCCCCAAACAAGGCATGAAAGTAGAATTAATGCTGTGGAAATGCGGTCCTTGCGAAGCATGTGTGTGTGGTCATTACATATCGAGCTGATGAAAACTCCATGCTTCGGAAAGCACGTCAACCCGTTGGTCCCGGCTATCATTTGTAGATCTTTGAGAGTCGTTACATGTAGTCAGTAGCCTGAATGTCTGACAACCAGTATGTGTTACCAAGAGTTTTCGTATTACCTAGTATTACCTGGGTTGTGGAGGTCAGATATGGCAGACGCTACATGTACTGGTATTCAGCTGCATCGGGTTAGACTGGTTCCAGTCTAACCCGATGCAGCTGAATGCAGGCTAGCAGACTAACAGAGTTGGGAAAAGGCTAGTCAGGTGATGACTTAATTAGGTCTGTGGACCCTGGGAGCTGTAAAAATCTAAACCTTAAGTCAACGCAATCAAAAGTTTTAAGGGTTTTATGACATTTTGCCAAATATTTTGATATCTCGACAGTAAATCAAATCCTATGGGGTGCTTCTTATTGACCTAGAATCATGTGTGTGTTACTTAAATCTTTCAATATTGTGCGTAGGTACCTACATACTTACATTTACATTTGAATCCTTCAATGTGCGTGTTGCGACACGCTTGGCCGGTTTTTGCCAGCCAATGTCTCTGTAAACTTTCAAAGTCATGAAACTTACAGAGACATCTCCCATTTACCGAAGTAAACGCTTGTTCCGAGGTTAACCAGTGGTTAAGTGACTCGCATTCGCATAGGGCCTCACTGCCTCAGTTCGTGTTGCATTGCCGTCATAGATGGCGTTGTCTGTCTCTTTGGGATTGGGCACCAGCTACTTTCGCGGGTAACCTACCTAAGTAGATAATACCTATTATAAATCCATAATGTTAAAAACAGAAGTATCAGTATCTACCTATGTAGATACAAGGACAAAACATTTTTGGTGGAGTTTTGGCTAGGTACGATGTACCTATGGGATGGTGACCGGGTGGCTTTAGTGAGGTCGAAATCCTTTTGAAGGTTTCCCAAGTGAACAAAAAAAAGGTACCTACTTCGGATACGTATATTCTACCTACCTACCTATTTACAGTCTGCTCATAGATGTAGATAAGAAGGTCTTTAACTCCCAGAAAGAGAATTCTTGGAAATTAATAATCACAGAGAGAAGCTAAATCATTATTTTATGTGGAAGCCTTCGTTACAAAAGGAGTCTACTTACAGCAGTGAACGAGTGACTTAGTTCACTTAGTGATGAAACCACATCTATTCCATGCAGATACTCGTAGATGTAATTCAAACCTTATAATAAGTCGTGCGTCATCAGGTATAGGTATACAGGTAGGTAGTGCCGTAAAGGGTAGGTACTTGGACATGGGTTTCAGTCTTCACTCAGCATATAGGCACAAATGCTAATCCAAATCTAGTCGGCTATTGGTCCCCCTTCTTTTAAGTTATTAGTTTTATATCTAGCCGGGTATAGGTAATAATGAACGGGCCTCGATCTCTCGTCTTTTCAAATCCTTTAATATTTGGAACGGGAGTTGACGATATTTACCATAAAATTAATCAGCTAACGTAAAAAGTGTCAGCACTTCAGCAGGCACCTTGCCCTTTACATTGCTAGAGTTAAATAGAAAAAATCATAAAAGAAAAAAACGTTAGAATGGTAATTGCCTCCTGTGTTAGTGCGGCCTCTTTTATTTTTGGACACGTTCGGGAGTCGCGTCGGGAAGCACTCGTCCTTTATGCCACATAGCTTTTTAATGTATGGTATTATTAGGGTACATTTTCCCGGTTGTTGGGCACTGCTACAATTAACATCGTCGCCAGATTTATTTGTAGGTACGCTGTATGGAATTGTATAACAACAGTTCTGGTTCCTAAATATTTATTAGATAGGGAAGTAGGTATGTAGGTCCCTCCTGGAGTTCTTGGTCTTGATCTAGTTTTCAATTACCTATATACTTAAATCAACAGATTTCTTGTTTCTGTAATATGTAAGACTAGCTGATACCCGCGGCTTCGCCCGCTTGACAAATTATAAACTAAACCCCCCTTACCTTCTTCTTGAATCACTTTATCTATTCAAAAAACCCCCATCAAAATCCGTTGCGTAGTTTTAAAGATCTAAGCATACATAGGGACAGACAGACGCGGCGGGGGACTTTGTTTTATAATTTAGGTAGTGATGATACACTAAGTAGCTCTCATACCATACGCACATGACAACATGTACAGTCATAACTCAAAATTTGACATTTCGAGTAAAAGCGATTTGAAAGTTTAAAAAATCATAGAACCGAAACTATTGAAGTTACGTAAATGATTCATAAGGAGAAAATATAATTTAGGGAATGCTTTTATCATTTAAATAATAAAAACTTAAAATATCTGTCTTAAAGTATAATTTTTCTCTTGTTAAAAAAAAAGTTCGTAGCTATGACTAAAAGAAAAAATTACCTTAGGGATAACAGCGTAATTTTTTTTTTTAGTTCAAATAAGAAAAAGATTTCCTGCGTTTAAATGAAAAATTTTGTTTTAAATCTCTCTTTCCCGTTCAAATCCACAAATTACAGTAAATTATCGTTGTATTAAATAAAATGTGACCATAGCGTTTCTTCTTTTTTTAAAGTTTACTAATTGCTATTGTATTATCTCAGTCAAGTTGTAATTAAAAACAGCAAAATAAAAGAATAATTTCCAAAAATATCAAGGTTTTATTTAGAAATTATAAAAATTGTGGTTATAATTAACCATACAAATATTATAATAGGTATGAGGTAATTCATTATTAAATCTTTTCTCTTAGAAAAGTAAATATGAGATAATTATGGCAGTACTGTTTCCGGTTCACTTAAGTTTCACCAATACTCCATTGACATATTTTCATTTCACAACCAACGTTTCGTATAAGTACTATTTATTTCGCAATCAACTTATTCCGCAAATGTTTTATTTTAAAAACACTCGTTTTACAAACATTTATTTGGCAAACACTTCTTTTATTAAATGCATCTGATGACAATGAATCATTTATACTATTTTTATTTCTTAAATTTAGATACATTTAGATAAATCACGTTTCTACAAAATAATTTACAGGCTAGTATTTTTTTCATAGGTTTTTTTAAGAAAAAGTTTAGGAAATGAATAGTTTTTTCACAACATGCAAACTCCATGCATGCAGCAAACAAGCAGCAAGTATGTAGCAAGCATGCTGCAAGCAAGGAGCAAGCAAGCAGGAAGCAAGCATGCAGCAAGCAAGCAGCATGCAAACAAATTCATTTATTTTCTCCTTTTTTAGAAATGTCACAATTAATATGTGTAATGTCTTTAATCCAAACGTTGTTTTAAGAGATAAAATGAAAAAATAATGAATTGTTTGTAAAATAAAAGTTTGGATATATTCGGATAATTATTTTGCTAATTGAATTATTTGGTAAATTTGTTGTTGTATAATGATGAAATGACAAATTGGCAATTGGCGCCAGCACTGCTCCCTCACACAACCACTCTTTTCTTTTTATATTAACCTCCAAATTGAGATAAACGTGCATGATAAGTTCATCCCCTGTAGTCACTGGACGGGAAAATTCTTAAGAAAATAGAATTTTCCCATCTGCGTCCGATTTCAGATGGCCCTCTCCCATTTCCAGCAACTTATTCGCAAAGACATCTGCTTCGTGATCGTTGTACCTACAGTTGAACGCACGTGTTGCACGTTATATGGAGCTTTTCAGTCCAGGAGGTTTTCACAGTGGCGACGCCATAAGACGTTTATTTCATCCGCCGGTGTGCCCCTCTCAAGAACTGGCAGTGTCTGTCTAAGGTCACTTGCGAGCAAAACGAGGACACCGCCCATCAGATCCTGGTTGCCGCGGATGTCCTGCAAGTTGTGGTTCAACGCCTCTAATGCATGCTTGTGCGACTTTAACTGCCACTGCTATAAAAGGACTCCCCCGTTTTTGGTGATGTTGCATGTTGGGGTATCTTCGCTTCCAAGATTCAGGGGAAATTTGAAAACACTGTCAGGCCACCCTTAAGTAAAGTTGCAGCGATGCCCGAGGAAGCCTTATTCACAGCTATATGACGGTACGGTTGGCGCAGTGGCTGAGCGAATGGCTGCTGCGCTGCGGGTTTCCCTAGACAAACGAAGGCGATAACTTTGTACTACAGATATTAATATTTTAACACCATTTTACGTAGTGATTAATTATTGTTCCGCAATAAAAAGTAGTTCCACGTCAAGAAAAAATAGTACAGCCTTTTATTAGTGGAAAAGAAACAAAATCAGATCAGTAGTTCTCTTATAACATAATTTTATTACCAAACACTTTACATCTTAGTACAATATTGATTTAGCTAAAACTTCAACAACAGAAAATCTTAAACTGTCCTAACAAAAATGATACACGTGAAAACATATTGCTCGAATCGAAAAGTGAATACAGTCATAACACGAAAGTTTTGACTGACAAAGAGTCATAAAACAAATAATACAAAACGTACCTACAAAATATGCAGAAATTAAAAAGTCAAAACAGTATTAACTCAAAATAATACACAGCTATATGATAATTTAAAATCAGTCAATATAGTCATATCTCAAAAGTGTCTTTTTAGACTTTCTTACCTCGGCAAAATTCCCACTTTAGCGGCGTATTATTTGACTTACGCCCCCAGCGGCGCGTGCGTCTCGAACGGCGCCGGAGCTCTAACTAAGAAAGAAAGTACGATGTTGCCTCATTGCCTGGCGCTAGGGGCGAGGACGGGGCAAGTCCCGGCCTACTAACTAAGAAACTACACTATTGCCTTGCGCAACTATTGAGTGCGGCGGTAGTCAATAAAGTGTTTTATGTTCATAACTCTTACAAAAATTGACCTATTTGTATGAGTGTCTTGTCAGTATGTAGATAAAAAATTACTGGATCCGTAGGTAATCTTAAGTCAATTCGGCCATTTTTTGAGTTATGACGGTACATGTTGTCATGTGCGATATGTTGTTATCCAAAGGTCGATCTTCTACGGGAGAAGAAGATCAGCATAGAAAGACAATTACGGTAGGTAGGTAGGTAATTATGACAGGTGAGTAGTTAATTCTGTGGTTAAATATTATAACCAGCCAATAAAATGGTAGCAGAGCTAACCACAAGGACAGTGACAGACACACCTACATTATATTAGTATCACCACTTGTGGAGGCTAACATAATGCACCCCTAAAGGTGAATAAAACATCGACTTGGTACACATCTACTTACCTATCTTAAAAGCTGCCTACAGTTTGCACTTTTGCAGCCTCCTATGGCAATTCTAACCCTAAAATCAGCAACTCTATTTGTGGTGGTTCAAATTTCGTTTGAAATTCTATTAGAATAAAGTTCTAATCAGCTTGCACTACAAAGCGGTTGTTACGTCAGTCACTGCGGCCGAATAGTGCGAAATGAGTGGTTTTCTGCGATTTACAAAAAATCTATTGATTGGACTAAAAAAATAAAACACATAAGACCTGCTTTATAGTTAGTTCAGTTAGTATGCAAAGTTTCATGATCTAATTTCAAGTACTTTTTGAATACCAGCGGTTTATTGTTCGATTTGGAGGTAACTTTGGATTTTTTTTCTATCGAGAAAAGTTTATGGAATCGTGTTTTCGTCACACATAAGACTTAGCATTGATCCTCAACTTTACCATATATTTATTTCAAAATTAATGCTGCAGTATCTTAGGAGTAACGGAGGGTCATGCTAAGCCATTTGAGGGATATATAGCTCTTAAGCCGTTTTCACATTAGACGATAACGACACGATATCGTGGGGTTTTTTTTTGTTTCATTTATCCGACAATGTCGAGACGACATTAACCAACAGCTTGTATTATGCCACCGAGCAGTCTCGAGGACCTAGTCGCGTTCCGCCAGCAACTTACATCCACAATATAATAAATGAAACCACCTGTCCCACGATATCGTGCACTCGTTGTCGTTATCGCCTAATGTGAAAATGCCTAGAGATTGCACCACATTTACTGATGAGCTTTACCTACCTTGTCGTTGTCAAATTGCCCAATGGCAAATATAGTTCAGTTTCTGATATTCCTATGACAGAAATGATGGTATTAAGGGGGTGGTTTCTGCTAAAGAGAGGTTTTCTCCATGTAACTGCTCCTTGATGAGTGAATATAAATGTGCAAAAAAATATATATTGCTTATTAGACTCTAAACTTAATTAATTGGTACAATTGAAATAATTCTATCTTTATTATTACTATATGAAAAAAATATTCAAAATGAAGCATTTTTTCTTTGAAATTTCGTAACTAGTCCTAAACGGCATTCAGTTTTAGTATATTTTTATCACACAAATATTTGTCACTTTTTTCTTCAAAAAGTGTACAATTGGCATTTTGATCTGATGATTTATTAGGCTACAATAAATAAAAACCACTCATTTCACACTATTCGGCCCGCAGTGACCGACGTAACAACCACTTTGTAGTGCAAGCTGATTAGAACTTTATTCTAACAGTATTTCAAACGAAGTTTGCACCACCACAAATAGAGTTGCTAATTTAGCAGATACCGCAGCCTTAACCCGCACGCATTTTTCTTAATGTGAGGAATTTCCATCCATCATCAATTAACTTATAGGTACGTAGGTATTCATGACTAATGATTAGCATTGATTCTTTGTCTTTTATAAAACAACAGTTAGACATTAATGATTGTTTCGATTGAGTAGTAATTAGTTTGCTTTTAGTTTGCTATCATTCACCTTATTGGACACAGTGTAAATTAGACAAAAGTTGTTCCCGCGAAGAATTTAATTTGTGCTGAGTTTATTTATTTCTCAAGAAGTTTAATAAATTAAATAATTTAAAATGATTGATAAAATAAATTTACGATGTTACTTAGTCTTAAGTAAGTAAAAATTAAGTTATTATTTAATTGGTGATGTTTGTGTTACAGAAATATTTAATAAACATAATGTCAGAAAGGGGACTAAAATATGTGTGTCAGCAGATTTTTTTTCGAGATTATTAAGTTAGTCCCAAGTAGTAGTTAGCCGTGTGGTATCCGGCAGAGTAGAATAGAACCAGCCCATTGCACTCACGGGTGTCGTATAAGGCGACTAATGTCTGAGGCAGAACACCTTGCGCCTCCGTAGACCAGAGAATGGGCAGCAGCGTTTTCTGTTAGTCTTTCATCACTGCGATCTCCAATCCGCCTGCCAAGCGTGGAGATTACGGCATATTCCTCCCATCATGGGAGAGGCTTATGTCCAGCAGTGGACGTTATGAGCTGTTGTTGTTGTTGTTGTTGAAGTTAGTCCCATGGAGGAAGTTGACCTAACCTAACAGTTTGTTGGAATTTTTTATTTTAGATTATGAAAGTAATATTGACATTTTTCTTTCAGTATTTATCAAATTACTTGGAGCACAAGAAGTTCCCAACACAAGTAGTAATCAAGGCAGTTCCCCAAGTTCGCTACAGCCGAGATTTTCCGATCTCGGCGGCGGCGCCATGGGATTCCCAAACTTTGGCTCGGGAAGATTCGGAAATCCGACAAGTAATTATCCAACGAATTCCTATTTCCCTTTCGGAAATCAGGTAAAGTTTATTTATTAAAGTATTTAATTAATTACCTTAGCGCTAGTTTTTTTATCGTAGCGCATTGCCTAATGTTATAACGTATCTATAAGTTATTTTTTCTAAGAGAAGTGGTTAGTTTTATTGAAGGTGTGTTGAAGGTGTGTATAATAAATAATAATAAAATAACCTATGATACGTATACCTACCTCATTTCAGAATAACAACTTGCAACGGCCGCAACAGGGGTCTGGTTACCAAAATCAAGGCAATTTACAAAATAGTCCTCAAGGTTACCCTTACCAGCAAGGTTATCCAAATCAACAAGGTTACCCTTACCAGCAAGGTTATCCAAATCAACAAGGTTATCCAAACCAACAAAGTTATCCAAATCAACAACGTTATCCGTATCAGGGGGACAGCATGAATCCGAGTCCAAACTATCAACGCCCTCAATATCCTAATCAAAACATCCAGAACCGGCCGGTTCAAGGAGGCTTCCCAAACCAAAACGCTTACCCGTACCAAGGAGACAGCAGTAACCGATACCCGAATTATAAACGACCATCATATCCCAATAGGCCAGACGATGGCTCAATAATGTATCCAGACGAAATCGGCAGACCCTATCAAAATGGAGGAATGCCATCAAACCAGGGCAGTCCTGGACAATCGTTCCAGTACCCTCCACAAGACAACCAATATCCTTCTCAGGGAAATGTTCAAGGCAACGGTAATCCAAATGAAATGAACCTAAACTTTCGGCCTGATGATTTAGGCAATTTGCCTAATACAAATGTACACTTTCCTGATGAACCATATCCATATCAGCCCAACCAATATTACCCACAAACCAATCAAAATTTTAGACCTGTTCAGGGACAACCTGGCAATTTTCCAAATAATTATTATCCATCAAATAACAATCCTAATACCAACATACAGTTTCCAACGAATTACCCGGGTAGTGTAAATGAAGACCCATCAGCAATTCAGTATCCCAATCCAGGTATATCGAATCCAGGAGGGTCAGGAAACGTTTTTCCAGGTCCATCAATGAATCATGGTCTTAATAATGCTTTTCAAAATCAGTCTCCAGCTAGTCAATTACCGAACAATCAAGGAAACATCCCAAACGATAATGACACAGCGGCTATTTTGGGAAAACCGGTGATTGTGCCACCAGCAACCATATCGCCTGGACAAGCTCTGCTTGATAACAGGTAAATTGATATAATCATTAATTCGTAATTGCATCAAGTTGCATATTGTTATTAACAGGTTACAAAATAATAAATACGTAATTAATTATAAACCAGAGTTATCGTTGGTGGACAGTATTGAATTTATTTTGTGTTTTTTTTTTCAGTACCGAAGTGGCAGCAACTCAAACGAAATGTGTCCAAGACTGCCCGACCACGTCACAATATGATCCGGTCTGCGGTACGGATAACGTGACATACATAAATTCAGGAAAATTTACTTGTGCACAAAACTGTGGTATAGGTAAGTGTGCTCACAAAAATTAAAATATTTTTAAATCATGGTAATTTAATAATAATCATTAACAGTATAACATACACACATATGAATGTTATTTATAGTATAGTATAGCGTACCATATTCTAAATAGCCGTGCAAGTACGTAGGAATCGATTCGATAAATCTGACAGTCATTCTCGACAAAATGAGTTTATAACAAAGATAAAAGCTCATTTTGTCGAGAATAACTGTCAGATTTATCGAATCGATTCCTACGTACTTGCACTGCAGATCTTGACATTTTTTTGTACCGGATAGGTACAAAAAAAATTGCTGATAATTGTAGACACGGTTTTGTGATTTATATAAGTAATTGATAAAATTTTCATATTTTCCAGCGGTACACTTTCAAAAGAAAGGCAGATGTTCTGGAGACATTGTGCGGAATAATTTGGAAGAATAATTAAAAAGAAGGAATAAGAGAACATGATTATCTTGATAATAATGATAAGCGACGGCATTATACTTTCAACTGTCTATATATACAAAAACTGGATCATCAAAGTTTTTTAGAGCTGTATTCAGATCTCGGTCACGTAATAAATAGTTTTTCCACTTGTTCCATTTTTACTTCAGCGAGGTTTTCCTACTAACATTTTATTATGTAACACTTAATGTGAATTCTGGGTCAAATAAGATGAAAGTGAGACATCATTTTTCGTCGACTGTTTTATTTATGCAAAATTTGAATTAAATAGAAAACACATTTTTTATAAATCATAATTTTAGTAATTGAATCTTATACTTACTACACATGATAAGCTTATTTATGGAATAACAAATCGGGAAAAACAGCCTCCACGGCTTTGCTGGCATATACTTTTGTCGTTTCCTATGAATTTGTCTTAATTTCATTGATGCAGTGTTTTATCTCTTCCGTCAATGTACGGGTGGTTGTGGGTTTGTTGGTTCGCTTTGACTTCAAATATCTCTATAAAAATAAATCTAGCGATGTAAAATCATCATCACAAATGATCTAGGTGGCCATTTCTGATTACCGAAACGAGTCCATGACGAAGATACGTCTGATACAGTAAGTAATTGAATTGTTTCACGGGCTGTATTGTTCTCTCGTGATTTTGATTAATCCTAAACGGCCAGCTGTGAAGCTGTATTTTTTATTTTGTTGCCAACCCTTTTTTTTTTTTCGTTTGGGGAATCATCAAATGACTCCTCCCGATCTGGTCGGAGCGGAAGGGAGTGTCAGACTTTTACTGACTAAAACCCATCCGTATATATAGATTATGTATATGTTTACTTACATATTTATTACACTGGGTTATAGGTACACCTGGTTGCGAACCATTGGCTACTTAAGCCGGTCTTCTATTTTATTATGTTTCAACACATTGAATGCCCAGAATCCGCCTCCGCATCCATTCATAATAGGGATTTGGTTTGTGGACACTGAAAGGTATAAGCGCACTGAGGTAGTTTTGAGTTATTGCAAAGTTTTTTTTCAAGCATCGTCTAATAAGCGACGAGTGGTTTCCCAGACATTGGGAAGAAATTAAACAATATTTCAGTGTGCATTATTGAGATTTGAGTAAGCAAGTAGTGTTTGTAGATAGTCAGTTTACGGATGGAATTTGCCTACAAATAGCGTGCTTGATTGTCTATATGGCGCTTCACGTCTTTCGAAACTTGTGCACGTAGCAAAACATTTATAAGGTTTTCGTCATACTTTTTGGATTCTAGTATTAATTGGTGTAAGTATTAGTATTAGTTATACTTCTAATAAAATCAACGATTACCTATATGAACTAACAACCCAACTATGTTGGGATCGGCTTCCAGTCTAACCGGATGCAGCTGAATACTAGTATTTTACATGGAGCGACTGCCTATCTGACCTCCACAACTCAGCTTGTACTGGGTAATACGATACCCCTTGGTAACACTGGTTGTCAAACTTTTAACGAATGTTATACATCCACATCAAAAATCTATTGTGTAACTTTGACCATTAGAACAACTAAACGGTGGCACAGGCAGACACGAAAAGCAACTTGATTTCACATAACTCATACAAAATCTTACGAGTACAATAGCCTTTCACATTTCTATTGAAACAGTACCCTTGTGGAATAGATTGGGCTCAGTATGGTTTATACAGACGTCGTTCATATCACGAACCTATGATTGCAAAGCGAAGTTATCGGTTTTACCGTAATGAAATCCGTCTGCTTCTCTGAATTCCAACGGCCATTTTCTGTGAATGATGATATGCCTTTGTGTGTGGGGTACAAGTGACGTGTTCAAAGTTTTTATTTCTATAACAAAGTATTTTTAAACTATCTAGAAGACTTTCTCATTTGATTCATATGAAATATTATCGATTGCTAGTATTTTGTTATATTATTTTTGTCAGAGTTTATTTGTTGTAGGGTGTGGTTCATTTTTAGTGTCTATAGGTACCTGTTTATGTTTACGGTTCAAAGAATGTTTCCTCCTTGCTTCGGAAAGCACGTTAAGCACTTTAGTCACGGCTGTCAATTGTAAACCTTGTGAGTGGCCCGAAAGTCAGATAACCAGTCTTACCAAGGAATACCGTATTACCCAGTACTAACTGGGTTGTAGAGGTTCAATATTTAATCGTTCCGTGTTAAATACTCGTATTTAGCTGCATCCCGTTAGACTGGAAGCCGACCTCAACAACAACTGGGAAAACAATTTGGGAAAAGGCTAGCCAGATGACGAGTTAATTAAAAGTACCAAAAGGATTAAAATACAAAGGTGCCTAATTGCCCATATTGCATGCCAAAGTTCCCATTTTTACGCTGTATTTCCTATAAATGACTGAAAAGTATCCGGACAAATCAAGTATTGATGTAGTTTATCGTAGGATACTATTCCGTGGAATTTTCGGTGTTTCCAGCAAATGCCTTTGTGAAAGTAAAACAAGTCGGCTTCGAAGCCTCAAAGCTTCAATACCTAGCCGGTAGCCGAGGGCACGTTCCCAAACCATTGTCGGAAATCCGCTCACTTGTAGTAAATCGGAACTGTCGTTAAGCTTATCGGTTACATGTGACTCGTTTACTTCAATGACGTCACGAGCTTGTAACGAGCCAACTTCCACCATAACAGATAATAATATATGTTGACTATTTAATTCAAATTATGTTAGGGAGGTACCCTCATTTTGTTTTTATATGAAAACGTAACTGTTTCCGCCTATACCGTCCATTTTCGTCACGCGATGAATATCTACATTCTACGAGCTTTTCATGGCTTTATTTATGTATGGCACTGAATTGAATATTACGACGCACAAAGCTCTTGGCCGGAGGTCTGTTATGAGGGCATTGTTTATAAACAAAAGAATGACTGTCGTCCATTGATGAGTACGGATAAAAAAACATATAAAACGCGTGATTATGGGGTAGTAATAAAGACATCCTATAGCTTGGTATAAAAAATATAGGACAGAAAGTATGTAACCTCGATTAAGATTATGTGGCTTATGCCCGCGGCTTCGCTCGCGTGGAGTTCGGCAATTGTCCCACGGGATCGTACTACTTGGATAAAAGTGTTGATGGCTGCGCTGATGTCCATTTCGGGGTCACCAATTTGGGGGTAAGAAGAACAGGGTGTAAAGCTCTTCATCCCCCATAGAAAAGGGAGGATCATCCGACCAGACGGGAGTTATGTCTGGTAGGCTACTGCCCTACAGTTGTTGTCGGGTTCTTGTAAATAGTCTTAAGTCGCTGATAACTCTGCTTGCGTGATGTAGGAATTCTTATGTGTTTCGCTGTTTTTAGTTCGTCGTTCGTGTCATAGATGGCGCTGTAGTACTTTTTGTGCTACGTTGTTTTTGTAGTGCCGCTACACTAAGTGTTACCTAATCCAGGTTGTAAAATATCTGTGTTTCATCGAAATCCGTTCAGCAGTTTTTTCGTGAAAGAGTAACAAACATCTATCCTACCATACATCTTCATAAAGTTTCGCGTTTATATTAGTAGGTAGATAACGTTTTCTAGAATATTTATAGTTATTAATATACACACAGAATATGTAAAGTATTGTGAATGGGATACTCCTAATTTTGTTTCCATAACACACTATAGGCACGACGAATATATTAAACTATAAATAATAAAGAACCAACAAAACATAACAGTGTCACTTTCTTGAGACATCTAATAACGTTACAATAAAATCGTAATACAACTTATGTAAAGACAAGTTCAATAAATGGAGACACTTGTTTCCCTTTGATTATAAAAAGTGAAGAGAGGTGCTGAGGCTAAGTGGGTAAAAAGGTGGAGTGTCGAGCGAAAAGGGTATGCCAAGGAAATTGTGTAAAAGCACCCTTGAGTGAATCTTGTCGTCGGAGTGCGTTTATATTGTCATGCGGCGAACATGGGCACCGGTCGTTTATTAGATTACAGGATATATGGTGCACTCTGTCTGCTGCAAGAGATTCGTGCCTAGCATATGATATTTCCAGCCTATATGAAGATTGAAGTGGCACTACTAAAGGCTTTTACTGCGGCTCTACCTCTTCAAGCAGGATTTAAAGGGGGGTGAATACGGTTTACTTCGATGTCTTTGAATTATTAAGCGTGGCATCTTTGCCTTGATGTTACACTTAAGATGGTGTACGATTAGATATATGTACGTCTCATATACACTTATGAGAGGAAAGGTGTGTTTATTATTTCCTTATGTATCAGATCCAGTTAATAATTTGAACTATGATGGTTCAAATTATGGTTGAAGGAGGTTTAATATATTATTATTTAAACACCTATCCATAATTATTCTTCTATTCTTAATACACTGAACGCATATGAATATGAAATATATATGCGGCACTTAAATTTTTTTTTTCTATTCTTTCTGTCTGTTTGTTCCGCCTAATCTCCGAAACGGCTGGACCGGTTTTGACGGTATTTAGTTGGCAGAAGCTAATGTTATAAAGAGTAGCTTAGGCTACTTTTATTTTAGAATGAAAATTAAGGTTCCGTGCAATATGCAAAAAATGCAAAATTTAAAACCCTTCAAATTGGTAACAAAACCAAATAGGGAAGTAATATTTCGGGTGACAGCAAGTTTAACGTTAAATGCAGCCATCTAAGATAGGACAGAGCTCCATGGTAACTTCCGTTAATATAGCACATGTAATGTATGCAAATAGTTCTGAGTTTGTCATAGGGTATAAATATCTTGGGCGAAGTCCCGGGGGTGGTACTAATCTGTAACGTCCTAGTAGCCCCCTCGGGCCATCGTTTTGCATGTGCCCATTATTAGTTGGAGATCAGTCGGATGATCGCGATTAAAGCAATTGTCCGTTTAATTGAGGCTAATAGCTCCATGTAAGAATATTTGAACCGATATAATTTAGTTGTACCTATAAACAGTATCCCGGGAACAATCATTTCGTATAGTTACCGTGAATTTTTTAAACAAGAATTTCTAATGGTGCCACTTGAGTAAACTGATCTATCGGATTTGTAGTAATCATTATCGAAAACGATATTTTTGATTACTTGGCTATCGAAAAACATAAATTTACGTACTAAAACTACACCCATCATTACCATCGGCGATTTCTTCCGAAACTTCCTCAAAGCACAATAAAAGTGCCACACCCAAAGCTGCTAATAACCATTCTGTAATACGTTGTACATTGTCAATTTGTTAGCGCGAAGCAATAAAAGACTTCCGTTCCCTTATTTCCCTGAATTAAGTAGCTCAATGTTTGTTAACTAAGTCTCGGTAAACACAATTAAATCGGCATCTCGCGTGTGGACGTATTCCGACAGACTTAGATATAATTTTCCGTAGTAAATCCCGGCTTTAAGGAGCCCTTTCAAATTCCCCCGTCCGCCGTAAAGGGAATTTTAACGATAGTAAATTGTCTATTTCGACTTGTCTTCTTTCCTACTAAAATAGTAGTCATACGGTGTATTTTTAACTGGTCGCTTGTGTTGTAGAGCTGTTTTCGATTTCCTAGGGGAAAGTGTCTTCATTTAAGATATTATACAGCAGCTTTTCTTTTTTGTTTCCCTTTTTAATTTGTGTTGTGTTTTTGTTACAAAGCTAAAGTATATATTTTAAAAGTCTTTGTTGTGATGTCCAAATTACGGGCGTAGGAAAATTAATCTGAGAATGCAATGCATTTTTATGACGGCGGCTTCTTCAGCTATTCATACCAAAGTGCATAATACAGCGGGTCATGAACACTGGTACTGCTAGATGATGACTTCACAGATGTTGATAATATGGTACCTATACAATGTAATTATGTATCATGTGTAGAGTAGTGGAAAGTAGCTCAAAGTTAAATCGTGAAATGATTCGCAGATTTCAATTTTCACGCGAATTGTCGATGCTTCATGTTATTTTTTTGTAATTTAAATGCATTGTTTTCTTGTTTACAATTTTTTTATTTAACATCCCGTTTAGGTACACACGAGTTCATTTTAAAGTTTAAATATAGAAGTTGAGTACATCGTTCCTCCGATAGGTCGAGAGTAACGAACAGCTACTTGCTACGGCGTAGCAACTCTACGCTAATAGACGCCACGCTACGTGTGCTACAAGCGTCTACGATAGTGTAGCCGATTACACGATTTGTATTTTCCGATTCGCATCTGAATTCACATTTCGTACATTTCATGTTTGGATAAAGAATTTTATATGGATAGAAAGTTTAACTGCCAATATTTACTGCACACAGAACTGCGTTCTGTATCCAGGGCACTCTATATTTATCCAACAGAGAAATAAAATATAATAATATTGATGAGATATATATATATAGATGGGATTGCAGCTAATTAAATTTTATTAGAATCGTAACGTTTCAATTAACAAGTTTATTTTTTGTTTTATCGGAGGGAGAATGGGGTTAGACATTCGGTTGGCCGGTACTGGCTAAATCAGAGTAGGGGACAGACTCGGGCTAACGAACCGGACCAACCCATTACTTCAGCAGACGGGCGCTGTCATGGCTACAGTAACGTAATAGGTAGCTATACAGGCACCTACTTGCGGGAAAAATGATTTAGAGCCTCCCCAACCCACGGACACGTGAAAGGAAAATGTATTTTTATAAAGGTAATAACAAATTAGAAAGTAATGGAAGAAGTGCTCGTTAATTAATATTAAATTTCGAATATTAAATATAAAATCGTGGTTTTTGTTCACAATGAGTTAGGAGGAGTTTCAATAAGATGACACCATCGAACATCGGCATCGTTTGGTATTAGGTGTAAAGGCCAGGTAAGGTTGTTAACCTGTTCGTTCTGCGGAATTCTCGGCTGAGAATGGTATACAACCCACTCGTTGCTAATGGGTGTCGTAAAAGACTATTTGTAAATGTACTTTAAGAAAATTTTCTTTTGTGTAGTTCTTTTTCAAAAATATGAAAAAAATATGTTAACTTGATTTAGGCAATACCTTCAACCTTTTGAACACCATTGTCACATATATGTGATAAGCAAGCGTGTGCCCTGTACGCCAACGATACAAATATGTGACAAAAAATGCGGTGCACTAAACTAAAACACGAAATAAACAATTAAATAGTTTTGAAATTCCTATTCGTTTTGTAGGTATTTATGGTGAAATTGTGGCTCGGTGTGGAGGGCACGCGCGTGCGTTTATGCTCCGGCGTCCAAAAGGTTAAAAACCCAAAATTTTATTAGCAATTTTATTAGCAGTGGTTGTCCCCGAACTATGTGCTAGAACATTTTTTTTAATACACTTCCTCAAAAACTGGTTCTTTTCGCACTACGATTAGGTTCAACATGCAATGTATTTCATACGCGTGCGTTTTTTCTCATTTTCCAACACGTGTGCAGGAATGATAATTTGCTACAGATAACTATACCTATACTTAGTCCAAATTGGTTCAATGCCTGTAGTCGGCGGTGATTGTTTTTTTTCTAATCTCGGCAAAGAGTTAAGCGTCTTTACGGCGTTTATATTTTTTGAATATTTTAATTTTTTATAAATAGAATTTCATAAAAAACCATGATTATTAAAATAAAATAAACGTTTATGAACAAATTAACATTTATTTTGTGTTCTAAACTCAAAAATATTTGAATTTTCTATTTTCATTTTAGGCTGTTTAGCGGCTTTATGCCTTTGCTTCTCCTTCAACCTGGAGAAAGCAAAGCGCAAAAAAAAAGAAAATTTATTATAGCTTCCCAATAATTCATGACAAAAATATTTGTTGTTTTTTTATTTTATTTCTTCAATAGTGTAATTAAAAACGTCGTTTGATGCACGTGGACATTTATTATTGCAGTTCTCGGCTCAATAACAACCCTCGCCTGCGGCTCGGGTGTTAATTCCGTTTCGAATACAATAACAAACTTTTACCACTTGTATCGAAATGTACTATTTTTTAATATTTTACCACAAAGTGCAGATACGAGTACGTAGTTTTTATTATTTCAATATGGCGATGACGATGATAGGCGATTCTTTGTCATTACCCACTAAAGGAAAACCACTCCCTATCACAGATAGAAGGTTTAAGTCCCAGCAGTGGGAAAGGAATGAGCTGATTATGCGATAGAGAACACCAACAAAGAAACTGCAACCGAATATAAATAATTTAACGCTTTTAAAACCACGCGTCAATTTGTCACTCGAAAAAAGTCGTCTGTAGGTAACAAAATCTGAACTGGCCACATGTGCTATATTTATCCGGATTAAAGCATAAAAAGCCAAACATTGTCCGGTTTAATCCGTACATCTAGCAACCTCAAATAACGCAACACCGCGACCGGCAAAAACCGCACTCCTCTACACGTTTCCTCATACAGTGTTTGTACTTTACCGCCTTATTTTGTAAACAAACACGATACGAAATTCGGTACGTGAATTTAATGTTGCACATAAAAAATATTTTTTTAATTTTATTTAAATTTATTTTATAATGGCAATGTCTTTTATTAGAATATCATTGGTCTCACAACATTCCTCGCAGACAAATTTTTCAAGCTTAGGCACCATGAAGCTATGAATTTGAATTATGAATTTCTTTCAAAAATCTTCGGATTGCGATTGAAACGTTTGCCATCATGAGTTTAGTGCGAAAGAAAGACAGCCCTATAAAAGGCCTCTGTAAGAGATTTTCGCATCAACAACACACTTAAAAATTGGTACAAAGGAAGATCTTCTCAAGGAAACTTTCGGCGCAAATTTCCCCACAAATGTTATTGATCAACTTATTTAACTTTTTAATAATCTCTTTAATAATCCATATTTGTTGACTAAATAAAAACAATAAAGAAAAATACACTCATCCTATCTGGAATACAGCGAAAATGTGTAAAATAGTGTCGATACATAAATTGATACTCAGTCAGCACCACTCGTTTCTTGAAAATGGAGTTTCTTGTGAGAAATTCAAGGAAATCGAAAATTTACGTTCACTCAAACACAAATCGCTTACGATGTAGTCAGTACTCGTCAGTCTGATTGTGCAGTTCATAACGATTTCGTATCTGAATTCATCGTTGTTGTATTTTTATCATGGATATACTTATTGTTCCCTGCATTATAATTTCGTATAATTATATTCCATAAGGCAGAATGGTCAGTTAAAAATCCAAATTGTTAGGATTACTTTTCCAACCATTGTCGTATTGGATTGTGTTTAATAGTTTTTGTTTCGTTTATTAACTCATCACACAAAAAACCCATCCTACACAAACTGGAATGTACACCCGTTTTTTTTTTCGGATGGGTAATCATCAAATCAAATTAATGACTCCTCCCGCTCTGGGCGCTGCAGGAGGGAGTGTCAAACTTCTACTGACTAAAACCCATCCAAATTCCTTCTTCGCCCTTTGTGTTCCGGGGCCACGGTATCTCTTTTGAAGAGTCCCGCAGCCCCGGCAGGCATCGGCCGTTGCGGACCCCTTACTTTCTGCTGACATCTCTTTGAGGCTCGCATGGAACACAAACGCGCCATCGACACGGCCTGTCGTCATAAGACGGACGGACGGCGAGCTAGCCCGTAGCTCACCGTCCACAGGCCCGCGCCTACGGTGGCCGGGGCCCACCACGTGGCCTCCGACGCCCGGTGAGAGAGGAGAAGTCGCCGCCGCCGATCGCCGCTACGAGGACACGGTGGTGCTTCGCCCAAGCGGGGCAGACCTCCACCGTATGCTCCACCATGTCCTCCGGTCGATCCTCACAGTGGTAACACGTGGGCGTTTCCTCCCGTCCGATTCAGTGCATTAACTTTCCGGAACATCCGTGTCTGGTGGGAACCTGCGTCAGAGCGGAAGGTGAGGACACCGTGGCGCTTCTCAAACCACTCCTCAAAGAGGGGACTTATCGCCACTATTGTGGCATGCCCTGCACGGGGTTGCGACAGTCGCTCTCTCCATGTCGCCATGAGATCACGCCGGAAGTCTGTCCGCTGAGTGACAATTTGCCGCGGCAGCAGAGTTTCCCCCGGCGTAGAGCCTCCGCGCGCCATTCGTCAGGCGCGCGAGGACTATCTCCTCCAGATCCTGACCAGAGATCATGTCATAATATTAATGTTTGTAACATCAAGAAACTTGAAACACTGTATATTTTTTATATGTTGATTTTAACTTACAATGGTTTTCATCAATATGCAACTACCTATAACTCAGTTCTAAAATATTAAGACATACAAAAGATATTTTATAAAAGATTGTTCCACTTTATTTCTATAACAGCACCCTGAGTTACGTAGGTACACCTACATTGTATTACGAGTTTTAACGAGCTACGAAAGGTTAACTCTATTTTTTATCGAATATTCTTCATTTAAGAATTTGGTGGCTTTTGGTCTAGGTCTTTAGCGTACGTGCTTAAAGAGCAGGGAAGGCGCTACTCAAGTTGCTAAACTCATAGCCGAATTCTAGGCGGACTCCCAGCTGCCCTTATCCCAATGCTTTTGCGGTCAGCGTAGCATGTCTTCTTATTCCATACTTTTCTATTACTCGTCATCTGTAGCAAACCGGAAGACGTTACGTTGGAAGGCCTCCCACCAGGTGGACCGATGACCCGGTGACCCGGTGAGATCTGTCAATATGGCGACACTTGGGAAGGCCTATGTGCAGCAGTGGACGTCTTTCGGCTGATATGATGATGATAATGACTCACAATCTTATTGTAAGTTATCGCAGTATCGACACCTGACCAAGTTGTACCGTCACCAGGGAAAAATATTTTTTTATTATTATTGGTTATGAAATCTAAGTTTTGAGTTATTTGTTATTTATGTAGGTACCGGGCTCAAATGTACGTGTTTCCGAATCAGTCAACGGCGTTATCGGTATCAAATCTGATATTAAAGAATGTTAACGTATTAAATTAAACTGTTATAATATTAATCACTGACAATTTATTATTGTTCCCTTCATTTCGTGTTGTAATGAATAATACCTAAAATTTCAGTGTGGTTTCACCGTCGCGTCGGCGGCTCGTGGAATATCTGCTATTTCACTAACTTTGAATCCCCGCAAAAGATTTAATCCCGGGTTCTAAACTTTCTGCAAAGAGATTTGAGGTCTATCGTATCAAAAGGGCGAATCACGTATTTTCAAATTCACCAAATTACTCGAAACTAACAGAACCCGAGCTACTCTTAACAATACTCATTATTTGTTCACTCTTCCAACTTTTTGGTTTTATTTAATTCATTTACTTAGGTACAATTAATTTCACGTTTCTTAGATGGATTCACTTATTCGTGGCAATAATAGATTTAGCAATAGGGCCCGTCTGATCGATGGACCAAAAGATGATTGACTAACTAAGTACAAAAAGTAAGTTATCTAGAAGACGTTGATTGAACGACAGCAGAAGTTCGCAAGAAATTGTCTGAAAAGAAATTTGAACTTTAGGTGGGATGATAATTTGCGGTAAAAAACCTGACGCCGAAAAATTACGAGGAAATGCTTATCCCTTTTTTACACGAACAGAATAAATGAGAAAGTGAGTTTGTTTGTCCGTTTAATGCCTTAATGCCTGAACCGATCTGTATGTTTTTAGGTGGAAGAAGGCGAAATTAGTTTTCAATAAAGATCTCAAGCCACGCGAGAGAACCAAATGTTTTAAGTTAGTTCCCTATTTATGGCTAATACTGGTAACCAGTGTTCGAGTAGGTTTAAGCTTTTTCTTTTATGAGCATCCTCGATATTGATTGTAGCCTCTTGTGATTTTTTCGGGGCTGAGCAAACTCTCACTGAGACCAGAGACATTCATTCGAGGTCAAGTTTCCGTTCTC
The DNA here is from genome assembly GCA_941918905.2 of Xestia sexstrigata. Lineage (NCBI taxonomy): Eukaryota > Metazoa > Arthropoda > Insecta > Lepidoptera > Noctuidae > Xestia > Xestia sexstrigata. The sequence goes on along the minus strand of OW799211.2, from coordinate 12,309,299 downwards.
CTTTGATTTTTACGTTGGAGCATATTTTATTTTATTTCAGGCTGATCTCAGATTATAATGAAAATACCAGTTCATCCTAGTAGAAATGTTTTAAGTCTCAATTCTGGTACACACACATCACATCTACACTAATAATCACTGCAAATTATAAAACAAAGTCGCCCGCTGCGTCTGTCCCTATGTATGATTAGATCTCGCAACGGATGCGGGTTTTTTTTAATAGATAGAGTGATTCAAGAGGAAGGTTTTAGTATATAATTTGCGGGCGGGCGAAGCTAGTAATAATATTAGAAAGAGGAAAGATTTGTATTTTTGTAACGAAACGGAACTCAAAAACTATTGGACCGATTTTAACAATTTTTTCACCAATAGAAAACTAAATTATCAGAAAGTAACATAGGCTATAAATTATATTTCTATCATGCATATTAGCCGAGCTATCACAATTTTTGCGGACGAAGTCGCAGGCGAAGTGCTAGTTAAAAATAAACCTGATATTCAGCTTGTAATATTGATCATACTTATTTGTTGTAATCACATGTGCATCTAAAAGGCTAAAAGGATACATAGAGTTCTCAAGGAAATAATTAATTATTTTTGGCGCTGTAACTACAAATCTACAAATTCGATATCATCACGAAACGAATATATGATTCTACAGTTTGTTCTTTCAGATCTTTGTACCATCAGGGAAATTAATTCGTTAACCATTAATACAAGTGTCAAAGAAAGACAGCTGTGATTTGAATATACAAATAATTATTAGTTGGTGGTCAATGTTTAAGAATTATTTTCCCTGAATTTACACATTTGAGAATTGTGTTTGATTCTTGTAAAGGAAGAATGGATATCAAATAGGCGTACAAACATAGATTTCACAATTCCCTGAAGAATATTCGTGAGTAGGTATACAAAACAGCTGAATGCTTACTCTATTCAGTAGCAGTTTGCGAGTCTTTAGCTCCATATAAAACGTGGGCCATTTTAATGCCATTGTTACACCGTGGCGGAGGAGTCATAACAGTTGATCCCGATTTTATTGCACTTCTCAATGCAATATACTACCTTTAGCACACAGGTAGCTGTAAATCTGGCGGATATTAGATGCTTACTGAATACCCGGCTCTGTAAAGTCGGTTCTTCACAGAGTTCAACTGTTAATTAGTTTTTAAGTATGTTTGAGTTGAGTATTAGGTTATTTTAATTTAGAGACATAGTCATTTGTTAAAAGATATATTTTTATGAAATTATGCCTAGAGGTGATTTTTAAAAGTATAATTAAAACTATAATAAACAACAAAATCACTGATCATGAACTCAAAATTAATCACATTGTTCAATGATTACGGCAGAACATATAAGAAAGACTGCTAAACATTGTTTTGAAATATGTAATTAAAACCAATGTATTGTTTGTTAAACTTTTCAACTGCAAAGTCTGGCTTACTGAGAAACCTTTTACTATGATTATTCAGATTATATTAATAAGTAATAACCAAAGAATAGAATAGAAAGCGAATACAGGAAGATAATCAGAAACAGGTGTCAAACCATCCTTTTATATTGGTCCCGACCGCGCTCGCCAACGGGTAGTCGTAAAAACTTACCACTTCATCGAGTGGGTTTCATGAATCGGGTTCGAGTCGGGACCGCTCGGCACACTCCGTGTCGCCTCGGCCCTTTTGGGCGGGCGGAAATTCAGTCTTCGAACACAGCGACCGGAGGTTGTCGCGTGTCTTTCGCTCAGCAAATTTAGTTAACATCGTTAAATAAACAGTTATTGTTGTTAATAAAAGATCGTAGAAGCGTGATAAAAATAGTTCGAATAGTTACAATAATTCTACAACTGTTTAAGTACCGTGTGGTTAGTGTTGAAAGTTTTTTTTACAAGTGCATTGGATTGCGAACAAAATTGACTTAAATACGTTGGGAATGATGCTAAGGCGGCCTACTGAAAGTATGGCATTTAATAAGGTGAGAATAAGGTTTCTGAATTAGATTATAGAAATGTTGTAACCTTTTTGAGTCAGCTTTGATATGTTAGAACGTGTTTGGTTAGTTACAGGAAAATGTTTCTGAAAGCAAGTTAAACTAATGCGTAACTCTCAAAGTGGTTCATTATTCAAAATACTCAATGTTCAAGACTTATTTATGACGAATTTTTTTTTTTTATAGAAACAAGCTTTGGTGATTATTTCAAATGGAAATTTATCCTTTTGTGTATGCCAAGTTAATTAGATTTAGACACGTTTCTAGCAAATTAATTCTGAAATGACACAATTAAATTGAGTTTAATGAATGCCAAGTTTTCCTCATAATGTGTAGGAAGCTATATCTTCGGTTCCGTGGAAGGTGTGAAGAGGTTTAATTTCTTTACATTTAATTTCCTCGTGAAAACCGTTTGAATACAAAATACGACGTTGTTTGCCTAATCTCCTACCTCGGCTGCCGTAATTCGAAATGCTTTTAGTTCTGTTTCGTATTCTCAGGATCACTAAAGGATTGAAGATCAGGATTTACTGATTACCAATTTCAATTTCTTTGCATTTCAGTTGATTGCTTGACATCGGTATAATTATGTTTTTGTGAAATGTTTCAACGAATGAGTTAGGAATCCAACGGGTAGGTTTCTACCGAGATCTGGGGGCCTAGTCTGCTATCACAATAGTGTCACAGTGATCTATCATTGATTTCATAATTGTTGATTTTGACAAGTTTGGTAATCTACTATATAATGGCGTCATTATGTCTTTCCAATGATCAACCACTGACACTCCATTGAAATAAATAGCATAGAATGGTAATCTCGTACACAACGACAAATGTAATCTGCAACAATTTTGACAGTTCCAGTAGCACCATTTTGTATTGCAATAAATATAAGCTTCTATATTAAAGATAATATAAAACACATAAATGAAAATAAATCAAAACACCGGCCGCTAGAAATAAAAACAGATAAAACGTCAGTAAGCAATAATGTCACATTTGACTTTGACAGCTCAACAGATAAAATATTATTGAATTGTATAGTTTCACATTAATCCGCGTTACACATAACTTAATGTTTTTTGCTATTTACGAACTTACTACTTCAGATTGCATAGAACACTAATAAATAATATGTAAAAATATATCTAAATGAAATCTGGCATGATTAGATGTTCAAATTTAATTCTAGTTTTTCGAAAATCATTTCCATTAACAGGTTTTTATAATAATGGCAATACAACAATGTCATTATAACACAATTCTATAACGAGACCATTGACCGACCAATGATCGACCATTATGAAGTTAGCAGATTACGAACTTTTAACAAAATGACAATGGCATCGTTCAACAATTACGAAATCAATGATAGATCATTGTGACACTATTGTAATAGCAGACTAGGCCCCCTGTTCGCTTAACACCTATTATGCTGCGCTCTATTGCTTGCTGGCAAATCTTGAGTTTGGACTTCTGTTGTTCAGTATGTGACCAACTTTGTGCACCATAGGTTAGGACGGACAGGAACACATGTCGACAAGTTACAACCTATTATAATTAATATTACCTATTACCAAAATGTGAAAGTATATCTTTCTGTCTGTAACCTTTTCAGGCCTAACGCCTGAAAGGATCGTGATGAAATTTGCTCATAAGTAGACCATGCCCTGGTTTTTTTTCCCTGTAGTGCGCTTTCATAGGATACTTTACTTATCGTCCACGATCACAATACAATAGTACGATTACACAATAGTATGATTATATGGTACGGTATAATTATCACAATTGCCAATTAGGTGAAGGTACTGACAGATTGATATCATTACCAGGCCGGAGCTCGTGTCTAAATAATAACAGCCACTCCGGTCGATCTTCAGGTTAAGCCGCACTTGTCTTGGTTGACCCTCGGATGGGTGACCACACATTACAAACCGAGTTTCCTCCGTGCTTTGGAAAGCACGTAAAGCCGTTGGCCGCGGATGTCAATTGTTGATCTTTAACAGTCGTTAAGTAGTCAGCGGCCCGAAACTCTGACCACCAGTCTTACCAAGGGGTATAACCCGTATTACGCAGTATAATGCCAATAAACACTACTTGCCTTCGTTATTTATTTCTTTCGGTACTAACTGGGTTGTGGATAGGCTGCAGTCAAAATACTGGAATTCAGCTGCATCTAGTTAGACTGGAAGCCGACCCCAACATAGTTGGGAAAAGGCTAGTCTGATGATGAGTGATAGCTTGATGTCACAGTCTAAATTCTTATTCTAATACAATATACATGTGCCTATGTCTACACATATAAATCTCTACACATACAGTCTCTTAAGAGAACCACAGGAAATCAGATTTGCTTCGCTCTGAAGACGCAAAGAGAAGGGTAACCTATTTTTATCCGGAGAGGTTACTTAATTTTACTTGCAGGTATCTATTTACCATTTTTTCCCAGTATATAAATGTATTATGTGCTTGAAAGAATAGTAGAGTTGGATGTTTAATTAGCTAGGCGTCTAGAATAAAAGACGGGCTTTGAGCAACGTTTTATTAGGAACATTGACCTTAATTATTTGTCTAGGCATATTGTTCTGTAATGGTAGGCGTTTTGTTGAATAAAGAACTGAAAAAAAGAAATTCACATAGTGTACGAAATTTTGAAGAATACATGCTTGATGTTACGTATTACGTACGAGAACAGCGGTGGCCCAGTGGTGGCGGCCCCGACTTACGAACAGTAAGTCGTGGGTTCGAACCCAGACAGGCGCATTAAATTTGTGTAATTTATTTCATCACCACTGCTCTTAAAACGGTGAAGGAAAACATCGTGAGGAAACCGGCATGTTCTAGAACCAAAAATTCGAAGACATGTGACATCTACCAACCGCACTGGGCCCGCGTGGTGGATTATAGCCCATTCCCTCTCATTGAGAGGAGGCCTGTGTCCCAGCAGTGGGAACATTATAGGCTGGTGATGATGATTTGACCAATCATTGCAGATTAAAATTGGCTCTGCCTAGTCGCCATGACTCTGGTTTTGATGAAATAGATTGGTATATTGGTATTATTATACAGACGTAGTTTTTGCTCTTGTGATATTTATTATACGCTCCATTCAAGACTTACTTATTTACTATCTACCCAAGGGTAACTTGTAATGAATTCTTAGAAATCAGTTTCCCCAGAAATAAATAATTACTACATTGCTTTTCTAACTATATATAGATAACGCAGAAGCTCACTAATAAAAGTTCTTAATTCAGTTCTCAGCTTGAACAACGACTTGTCCTAACCAAAACGATCGGTTGCGCGATTATGTGATCTTTGCGTTTAAATGTCACTCGTTTTTTCGAAAAGCCGGAAGGCGAAGTAGTGCGACAATTCCGACAAAGTGGCTGGGCTCCCAGAAAAATATGAACGCGACGATCGCTTTAGTTAGGCCGCGGACTAATAGTTTTTTTTTTCTAAAATGTTTAAGTTAGTTTTGTTTGATGTAAAATTTGTTTCAATGCAATACTGGCCTACAATATCGTTTCCGTCAAAATGCGGTGGTACATCACTACAACTTACCCTGGCGTGTCGCGTATTTTATTTAACGTCTTAATATTCTGGTCTTCATTTATAATGGACAGTCACGAAATAATTCTGAATTTCGATCTTCCGTGGCAATTAGTGTCAGTAGCTAAATTACCGTTATAACATTCCGGCCATTTCCTTCGGTTTGAATTTAATCAGTCTGACTTGGGTTAATTAATAACAATATTATGAGACGGTTCAGAATGAAAGTTTGTCTTTTGGACTACAAAGTATTATTTCGTTCATTTGGTTATTGGAATTTGTGAGTGGCAGATGCTGTTTGGATCTTCCGTTATTTCCATCATCTTCGATTATTTTACCCAACTGGTTAGAAGGTTTATGTTTTTGTATTTATTTTAACCGTTGTAAGTCCGGTCTTTGTTTATTTCGTTTTTAGGGTTCCGTAAAAAAAATGAAAAAAAAAACGGAACCCTTATAGGATCACTCGTGCGTCTGTCTGTCTGTACGTCTGTCTGTCACAGCCAATTTGCTCCGAATCTACTGGACCAAATCAGGTGAAATTTGGTAGGCTGGTGTAATCCTATGACCCAAACACAGATGTGCAAAGTAATATTTTTTTTTAAATAAGGGTTTTTTTTTGGGGGACAAATTAGGAAATAAAAAAAGTTTTGCAAACCTAACTGTGTCATATATCAAATGAAAGGGGTTGTGTGTTATGAGGATCTCAAATATATTTTTGTTATTATTGTGTATTTGTGTTATGAGGATCTCAAATATGTTTTTGTTATTATTGTGTATTTGTGTTATAAGGATCTCAAATATGTTTTTGATTTCATACATGAAAAAAGGTGAAAATTGACCATTCCCACCCCAGCTCCGAAAGTACTGAGCTTAAAATTTTTAAAAAAAATACGAAATATGGTTCATTGCTTGTAGAATACAGTAAAATCTATAAGAATTCTATCAATTATAAATGAAGTGGTAAACTCAATATTCTTATATTGAGTTTACCACTTCATTTTTAATTTTTTTTCCCTCTCCACGCGAGTTAAACTCTTATTTGGCCTGTTTTTATTTTATAGTCGGGTTTTTTATAGCCAAAGGTTATAAATACATGAGAAGAGTGGCTCCGAGGAGAGGCTACCATTTACCTATTTTAAATTTGGTTACATCTTAAAACCACTCAAAGATTGATATTGAAGCGAGTCTATTCAGAAATCGAGTTTTTGAATAGCAATTTGTGCAATACTTACATAATCCTATTTTGTACAAGACTTGCCTTATAAACATTGTTTAATTGTAGAGACTGCGGCATATAATAATATGGTTGTAAAATAATAGATAAATAAGTATAATACATAACGCAATGCACGTAGTCACGCCAACAGTTTCATGTGTTTATTCAATTTGACGAGTCCAAAATACAGCTTATGAATAATACATTTCAGAGTCCGAATGGATACTGTTGACAATAACATCGAATCTAAAAATGAACAATAGCGACGACATCCGTTATAGCTGCCAAAATGAGGATATAAAATATTAAATTAAATGTAGGTGGTAAATACGAGTACGTGGACCATTTAGTAATTGTTTTGTGGTTCAAATAATTAGTGTAAAAAGGGCAGTAAAACTGTAATGATACAAAGCTTGTATTTCAAATGTCACTAACGAGCCACGTCCCATGTTTTGGGATAGCCGTGAATAATATACAAAGTACGTTTTTCAAACAACTTCAATTACAAGTAAGCGTCTTCTTCTCAATACATGAATGCTTGGGTTCACATGGATCATAAAACTGGGCATTTTATGACCCTGGAAAACTGCTGTGGCTTTGCATACTATGCATTTTTACTAGCATTCAAGTTATATAAGCTCTCACAGTTTTATGACTGACCTTAAATTAAATAAAACATGATACAGTATGTTTGTATTACGGACTGATATAATTTCGTTCAATCAAATTAGTTGGAATTTAATTCGATTGTTACACGCGAACGTGCATACGAGATATATGTGTGCACAGTTATGGCTCGTTTTAGTACATTTCTGAACTAATTTATGGGTAGATACATTGTTAGTGTTACGTTAAAACAATAGCATAATTTTAATTTAGTATTATTGTGCTTTAACCTAATGTTACTCGTGTTGCTTTAAGTAGAGATGGAGAGAGAGGATCCGACGCTGTACATTTCATTTTATGGACAATGCTTAGTTAAACTAAGGGCTTATATTAAGTGGCTAGCCAGGGACGAACCCTGCACGGCTAATAACGTGATTCCCACTTTGTATACGTAAGTTGAACAGTAAACGAGAATAATTTATGGTTTGCAGTGTACGTCACCTCTCTTTTAATAGAAAGTTGTATGCAAATCGGATCAAGCCCAAAGGCCGTAATCCTCTAACACTAAGGTCACTGACCGGATAAAATATTAACTGAAAACCGAAAAGATAAAATTCGTAACAGTTAACAAAAGAAAAAAAATCCGATTAATACATCTTCCGTGGGACAATAACACAATGGTAGGTATTACAACGAATTCGTCATTCGTGAATTATTGCCGTCAGAGACACAATAGTCGATCGTTACTTACGTACGGAGAGTCGTGTTCCTACAATTATATCGGCCGGTATTTATCGGTACGATTTATTTATTGGATTACGAAGCGACTACTATTTAATTAACGCGGGACAAATTTAGCAAATTGTTTGAATTAATATTTACAAACCGGAATCGGGACGAGATAAAGTTCTGTAACTAGCTCCTCGCTGTGGAGTGTTTGACTATGTGAAACTCTGGCCTTACTGCTCCGCGTTTTACATTCTTCGGGTTTTCGTAATTTTAAGGGTTTATGTTTGATTTTCGCGTTAATTTGGAAATTTGAATATGCTTATCGTTATTTTACCTTGGCCTCTGTTGTTGTTTAGCAATGGTTCCCTTGATTACTTTTCAAACCTCCTTTTGCAATTTTTTCGAGTTTCCATGCCAGTGAATGCGACATCCATTTATCACTCCCTCGGTGCATACCAATTAATCATTTCTGGCTATTCCAGTCCATTGCATAGGTCTCTTCTACAACCACCAGTCCATCTGGCTACTGCGTTAGCCAATTTGCTCGGTTTTCATGTCCTGTTTCGTCAGTGTATGTAACAGCCCTTGCAGGATCTGTATTGATCTTTAGCCCGTTCAATTTACACTAGAAAACCGATATGGCTACGTTTTCGCTTCAACACCAAAGTCTCTAGAGATCACAAACCTACATAGCATTTCCAAGCTTTATGTTTAAACGAAAATACGCTTGTGACCTGAAATCGTTTTGCTCAACTTAACTACTACATAATTATGTCGATATCATCTTACCAGCACAGTAGAGGCTTAAAAATTTAAGTCAGTTAAGCGTAACGAAAAATAAGACCACTGTTGTGCACCAATTTAATAAAATATTCCACGAAATATAATTATTATGTTCTAAGCTGGAGGCGATATAAAAGTCGCCGGTGTCTTGTCTCGCTGAAAACTATTACAGTCGTTAAAAATGTCTCATATTTTTTATAGAATCGTAAAATATTTCTTTAAATTTTTCGTCGCAAGCTCTCTGGGCGGTATAAACGTACCTCTTCAAGTGTAAAACCGTTTGAAATTTTATTTTTACGCTTTTCATATTTTTGCAGTTTTAAACTACTCTAAATCTTGAACACTTTTTCAAGAATTTCTTCTTGTTGTTAAGAGGTATAGTGTAGAGTAATGTTCACAAAAATAAATGCGGTTAGAGTTAAAATAGTTCTCTATTTAATACAAAGAGGAATTTCTATGTAACCGGTTCGAAGATAGCCTAAAGTGGAATAGCTAGTTATCTGTCCGGCACTTGGCCAGTTCGTTACCCACTAAGGGGATTATCGGCGCCGCGTACTCCGGAGCGCACGCGTGGCGAGTTGGCACATACATTTATGTAGCCAAGCTCTGGCTACAACTATTGTGGAAAAAACAATTCGAATAGTGCAAGTGAGCGCTTAATATTTAACAAACATTGGAAAACTATATCGAGTCCCGTTTGTTTAGATGGTTATGTGAGGGGCTATTTTAAAATTGGATTGCTTATGCTATGCTGTTGTCAAAGTTTCTTATATAAGGAACTTTGACAACAGCATAGTATAATGTGTTAGTGAAGTATATTGAGGATGCTATTCTATTGATTGTTTTAAATTTTCCGATAAAATAAAGCTGTCCACCGTGGCGGCCTGATTGGTAGGGATCGGTGTTTTACCAGAAAAGACCAATTTGAAATCAAACAGTCAAATCACAAAGGTACCGTAAAGAGGTTAGCAATTTCATCATTTCCCCTGGGTTTTAAGAGCTTCCACTACAGGGGTTATTTTATTATCATCATCATCATCATCAGCCTATAATGTTCCCACTGCTGGGACACGGCCTTCTCTCAATGAGAGGGAATGGTCTATAATCCACTACGCGGGCCCTGTGCGGATTGGTAGATGTCACATGTCATCGATTTTTTTTGGTTCTAGGACATGCCAGTTTCCTCACGATGTTTTCCTTCACCCAAAGTAATGCGCCTGTCTGGGTTTGAACCCACGACTTACTGTTCGTCAGTCGGGGCCGCCACCACTGGGCCACCGCTGCTCGGTTATTTTATACCGCAGGTGAATCGAAAAACACACAGAAGTCATGCTCATAATTTCACATCGTGGTGCTTATAACCTTCTGCGATGTCCACCAGCACTCCATATCGAAACACATTAGTGATTATGAACGCAGAATGAAAGACTTAAAAGGGAAAGCACAAGGAACCAATATTTGAAGCATAAACAGAACCCCAAATTAAATACACCCTTTATAAAACCACCTTATTTGAAAATAAACTAAAAAACTTCTTACCCGAAAAATGTTTCTTTTCCGTGGAAGAATTCATGACACGAACATTAGTGTAATTTGTTGTCCTAAATTGTAAAAATACTTGTTGTTATGACATGTTTTTTAAAGGATTTTATTTACGATTTTAATTTTTGACGTTGGATAATTTTTTTATGGAAATGATAATTTACTTACTTCTTTTTTTGTCATGTTAAAATATTTCAATGAATTTTTATGTATATAAAAGAATGAATTTGAATTTAAATTGTGGTCATGATTTTCTATTTTAAATTAATTATTGAACAGTGTGGTTATTTATTATTTTATAAATGACATGTTTTCTTGGATTTTATGTATTCAATAGGATTTTAATTTTTGACCTTTGATTAAGTTTTTGGTATGACATTTTAAAATATTTTCATGGTTTTTATTTTTTATTATGTTGACATTGTTTATTATTGTGATTTTTATTAATTTAATTGGTTTTAGTGATGGTATATTTTTATATTTACTACTAGTCGAGTTTTCTTTTGTTTCTGTTTATTTAACTAATTTAAACTTTTTATGTAACGCATTCAGACACAATTGTTATTGTTATTGTATAAATTAAATTACTCCCAGCGAGTAGCCTTGCTTTAAATTTTTACACGGAGCAACTCGGTTGCAAATGTCATGTCGTATGTGTGAAATTTACACTAGTATATGTAGTGTTAGGCTAGTGCATATTGCACACATGCCTGACCAAAGGACTATACAAAAAGTACCTTATAAAGACTTTTACATTTATAATATGTAGTTAAATCACATCCTACTTTAGAAAAAGTTAGGATTTTGTACCTAATACGTCATCTTTGTCACACAGTCCCTTTTTTTAGCTCAACGTGTCACATTTTACGTTTATTTTAAATTAGCGATGAATAATTTCTATGTGCCCCCGCCCCCTCGAGCCCAGAAGATAGACCTATGTATCAAGTGGCTTGCCACCATTTCAACCACACCCACGCGCTCACTCAGCGTGGGTGGGCAGTGAAAGAAGTGACTTAATGACAACACATTCATGAGACGGCGTTTGCAGATGGAATAGGTATGAACCTGTGTGGGAATAGGAACTAACGTATAAAGGAGTATTTATTTTGGGAGATTTAAATATAAACATATTTTTTCTACCCTGAATACTTCATAACTAGAGGTCTTTAGAGGGATATCTGTTGGATTATTCGGACAGAAAAGAAAACTTGAATTGGTGATTTCACAGGATTTATAATATTTTGTTTATTAGGAACGACAAACACAATCGTATAGATGGTGAACCAAAAAGTAGTGTCAAAATCAAAATGACAGATGTCACTGCATTGACAGTAACGTAATAGGTTGCGTTTACAAACTTAATACAATTATTCCAACAATATCCTCTATTTACGACGCACCCTGTAAACAGACGATCAAAGATCTAGTCTAATAGGGCTATAAAGGTAAACAACCACATTACACTGCACGCTAGCTTACGATAACAATGTTTTCTTAACGAAACAGATTAGATACAACATACAACGTAACTTCACGCTTGTTTTCCCCACAGAGTTATTCAGTGGTAACCTGTTTGTTGTTTCGCCAGAATTGTTTTGTCCCATGTAATAGGGGACGCGCCTCTTGTCACCAATCGGTTACAAAATCCTGATGGAAAAACCCATACACTGACACTTTACTAGACCCGGGAATAGAACCCAGGACATCGTGCTCAGTAGTCGCACTTGCGACTACTGGCTAATACCTTTCAGAATAAGAGAACTAAGTTCTGTATGATATTTTACTGTCACTTTATTTTACTGTGGAAAAATGGTTAAAGGGTTTGAAATAATGAACGGTCGAGAAGTGTTAATGTTAAGAAATGTTGTTGCCGAATGATAATGACGTAGTCGGAAAAATAATAAGTTGCAAGCAAAAATGAACCTTAAGGTGTTTTACATAACTAATTCTTTTTCTGTACATATAAAAGCAGGACTGGCAAACGAGACGTCGTGAGTTTGATCTTCACTCGTTTCAATATTTATCTAAAATACGAGGAAAAGCAGCTTAGTTCATGTTGTTAGCAGGAACATTTTTCCTATTTGAGTAGTCTTAAAAATATTGTTGGGACATATTTGTAGAAAGACTAAAATAAAATAAGAGGAGCAATAAATATGTATGCCCATACTAGCGACCTACCCCTGCTTCACACTGCAATGGAAATATGACAACTGGAATCAACCATACAATATGTAGTTTCACAAAATTTCATTGAAATCGGGTGGATGGTTTCGAAGATTAGCTTGTCATACAAGCTAATCTTCGAAACCATCCACCCGATTTTTATAATATTAACCTTATACATAAAAATCATCAATATTATTAAGTTATGCTTCGGTATTTAACGAAGCCTAGAGACACCATACGTTGGAACCTTCTAGTTACGGAGGTATTGAAGGTTCCAAAGTTCCAACATTTTCCTGTGTCTTATGGAATGCTTGGTCGTCGGGCCGTTTACACCATGTATAAAAGTGTTTTTTTTTCTTCTACCAAACGTTTCTCCCAAACGAAACTATTGGCCATAGAAAGTTTAGTTATTTAAGGCCTGTACCACAATTATTGTAGGGTTCGATCGTTCGATCACATGGTAAGCTCCGGCCACTCCGTTTGAATAGGTGGCCTTCCTATACATGAATAGATGACCGATCACAATCGGGCCCTTTCTTTGCTTTTAGATCTCTTCGGTGAGTTATGGCTAACGTTATGTATACGAGAAACGTACGGGTTGTTGTAAAACTGGAATAATGTTGTTTTTACAACATGGGGGAAAGTGGAGTTTTGTATTTGTTCAGAGATCTATAACTGACAATGCGATCAAAAAAAATATGAAGCAATGTTTTGTATGAAGAGAGGAAACATATTAATATTTTGTCATTTAGCGAATCCACATTATAAGCAACAATATAGGCAGTAAAAACTATAACCTACTCAATTCTCATAGTGTTAGCGCATATTATTGTTGTATTATTTAAAGGTTTAAATTGGCATTATTGATATTCATGTTCTAAATAGGCGTTTGATTTCAGGCAGCTTAAACTGACTGCAGAGTGCTAGATTCTATTTCTAAGCACGATTAATGTGAGCTCCTTATCACTGTAACCAATTGAGCAATCTCACGTAACCTACGAGTAGTTTCAGTTGTCAGCATTATCGATCTGCAGGATAATTGATTTCCCTGCTTAATTAAGTAGTCACTCCACTTACGGCCGTTCCTGTAATCTAATTACGTACTTCCCATAATTTTAATATTGTCATCATCTTGAAATTAATGGATCTTAAGAAAATTAATGTTTTGAGTACGACGAGAGGGATCCCATCTCTTGTGTATACTTCTTGAGAATTTGAAGGTTATGTACTTCGGTAACTACTCTCCATAGTTTCTGTTTTATTTTGCGTAATTTTATTGTAATTTCTTTTTGATGTATTTGATCTCACTGTTAAAAACTCTTCATATTTCTTTATTACATTAGGCATCACATATTACTATCATATTATATACATAACATATTATATACCTTACAGCACATCTTTTAACCCATAGCTGATAGGTACTTATTCAGGTTCTGGGCATCTGTATAGGTAACTTTTATAAAGACATTCCTTTTTTAGTAATGTCTATTATAGAGCAAGGTATAAAAAGCCTCAAATAAATGTTTACTCAGTAGAAACCCCTTTAATAAAGATAAGACTACTCCACCGTGTTTACAAGTCACAGTAATATCTTGTAGCCATTTTCCTGAAGAGTTACTTACTTTACTGTGAATACCTAGATAGGCACTGAGCTGGAAACCTTTCAGTAAATTATAAGGAGTGATTTTCAAGTGCCTCACTAAAGATTATTTAATAAACCGCGTTCAAATGAAACATTCTGTGAAATTGGATTTTGGTTTTGCTTACTTCAATATAAAATGATTAAGAAATAGTATTTATCATTGAGCGGCGGTGGCCCAACGGTGGCGGCCCCGACTTACGAACAGTAAGTCGTGGGTTCGAACCCAGACAGGAGCATTACTTTGTGTAATTTATTTCATCACCACTGCTTTCAAAACGGTGAAGGAAAACATCGTGAGGAAACCGGCACGTCCTAGAACCAAACATTCGAAGACATATGACCACTACCAATCCGCACTGGGCCCGCGTGGTGAATTATAGCCCATTCCCTCTCATAGAGAGGAGGCCGTGTCCCAGCAGTGGGAACATTATAGGCTGGTGATGATGATGATGATTTATCATTAACGCTGAAAACGTGATGTTTACCATGTTTACTATTTGTTTCGAGTTCCCGATATCTTGGGCGCTATTGCAAGCACCATGATCACGGATAAACAGGAGTTATCGAAACAAAAAGTAAACATGGTAAATATCCTGTTTTTTAGTGTTAATAATAATGTTTGTGACCATGTCAGATTAAAAACTTTAAGAAACAGTAGCCCATAGATTAGGCACGGACTGGCAAGTGAGATATTGTGAGTTCAATCCAATACATTGGAACGTACCTGAACCCTTAGTTAAAAAAGTACGGGCTGCTACGACTGAATATTTCCTGATAGAGAAATCCAATAACATTTTGCTCGACCTGGAAATCTAACTAAAGACCTGCTCAGCGCTCTCTAGAAAAAAACCCGTAATAAAGATACCTAATACTCAATATCTTACAGTTTATTACGAAGCAGGAAAGTGAACTTCTAGTGATTCAATATCGTAGACAGCCATACGCGCTGAAAAAATGTTATAATTGAGTGAGCTCATTGAATTTCAACTAATGGATAGATAATTTGCATTATTAATTAAACGTTTTTAATAAAATGTTAAGTATGCCTTCTATTATCTTCTGACTTCTGGTAATTTTTTATTCATGTTGAAATGAAAGAAACGTGTTAGTATTTCTAGAACAGGAAAAAGAACTTGTTCCAGGAAAGTTGACACTGGTCAAGTGAGTTCAAGGCCGTCCATTGCTAGCAGCGAAGAATTTGCTTTACCTTGGTAACGTGACTCGTCGAGTCACTGTTACTTTAGATTTTTTCTTTTCATGTCTTATTTGTAGGTGGAGATTTCTCAATATTTACAAAAGGGATGTAAAAATACCTTTAAACCAAAAGGCACTTGTTCACCTTGTCATTGCGATTTTTTTTTTGTAGTGGACTTTCCCTGGGAACCTTCTAGTTACGGAGATATTACAGGTCAAAGTTACAATTTTTCAGAAGTTTTTTTTTTTACAAGTTTTAGTTAAGGTTATACGTTTACTTTGAATACCTTCATGCTCCGTTTAGTATTCAAAGCATCCATTAGTACAATTTTTTGAGTTCATCACATTGCGCCCTACCGTCAATCATGATTTTTCACCCCAAAAAATAGTCGTTTCTCAGAAATCTTTTTTGAAGAAATTTATAACTTATTCTAGATTATGTCTAGACTTTTCAAGATACTGTGACAGCATACAAGTTTGTTTTGGTGTTTCTTCTCCGAGAAGTCAGATTCGAAACACTGACATCAACTAGTTTCAAAACAATTTATATTAACAAAAGTGAATATTTTTTATTATTGATTAATTTCTTAGATTAAGGCAGTCTTAGTAACCTTATTACTAGTTACCATTTAAATGTTTGGAATTAATCAATTTAAAACACAAAAAAGGCAAGAAAAGAAAAACTATACTTAACTTGAGTCGTAGCAGTTGCGTAGGCGTCGTAGTAATGTCATAGCATTGTTGTAGCAATGTCGTAGCATTATTGTAGCAATGTCGTAGCATTGTTGTAGCAGTAGCGTAGCATTGTCGTAGCAGAGTCTTGGCTTAGCAGAATTAAAATAAGAGCAGTATCTCATCAAATCTGCGTTCTGACTGCCTGCACGTGCGACTGATGAGCATGGGATGCTAAGTTTGATTCCCAGGTCGGGCAAAGAGCACGCGTCAGGAATTTCTCAGTAGTAGTCACGGAGTCTGCATATGTGCCCGGTTGACGATAGGCTCGCCCCCTATTGCATAGGAATCAAACATAACTGGCCAAATGTGGGTGTACTTGAAATCAAAATCAAAGCCTTTATTTCAAGTAGGACAGTTACAGGCACTTTTGAACTGTCGTAAAAAAAAAAAACATAAAATAAAACTAGAGTCCCAATCGCAAGGCATAATAACTGTGAAAGTTCTGTAGTTACCCATTCCAAAGCGTAGATCTCTATGGAGAAGAATGGGAAAGAAACTCCTTGGACCCTCTTTTAAATCAGAATATTGTTACAAAATCTTGTAACAATATTCTGATTCACCTCTGCCTAACCCTTCGCTGATTACAAGGCGTGATGTTATGTTATCTCATGACATCATTTTCAACAAACAGTCAACTTATCGATGTGAAACAAGTTCCTTTTTAAACCATCATCACTGGAAAACTCTCGTGTTCCATGAAATGAAAACTTGTAAAAACTGCAAATAATTGTATGCCTTATTCCCTTGAGTTTCAGTATAAATACGGAAATAAAAGTTTTATTAAAAACAGTATAATAGTTATACTAAAAAGATTCAAAAAGATTCTCTTAGAAATAAATATGAGGAACTCCCGATGCTTTTAAAAATTCATGTAGTCACTCGGTAAATTGATATGCTATTCGATTTTATGATGAGATATAAACTAGCTGGCCTATCGCGATCTATGAATAAGTAATCGAATATATTTTATCCCATTCGATCGTATTTCTTTCAAAATATCCGGAATTTTATGAATACTTACATTTTTATTTGCAAAAAAACATCTTTAGAATGGAGTTCGATGTTTTGGAACCGTGACCTATCTAGGTTAATTCGATATGATGTTTTAGATCGTAATAATTTTTCTATTTATGTTAAATAATGGAAATTAATAGCGCTTTTAATATGCGTTAAGTCAGAGAAATGGAATAGAATGGTACACTATGCCAATTGACCGTGTTTTTGTCTTCATACCAACAACTGTCGAAGAACAGCAGTTGTGATTTGAATATTACATTATTTTATTTATTTAGGATCTCCAACAAAAGATGACAAATTATAGACAGCAAATGTGAGTATAGTCCCTTAACTTATAGGAAAGATGTATAATAGATATTGTTCCCTAAACAGATCCCTTAGCCAAGATCTCTTTAGCCAAAACGTCTGTCACAACCCCAAACCAAAGCCTTAAATAATGCAACGCAATCTGTATCTTTATTAACAACACCTTATTTATTAAAGCAAGTCCTTCTAGCTTTTCCCCATCTGGTGCTACAAAGTAGAACTTACGCAGGACATCATACCTACTTAGTACTTCAAGAACTAAGAACAATGCCGATCAAGAACTTTGTTCATGGGCTTTGAGTAAAAAAGTAAAATTGTATCAACGGATCGTTCCTTAGAAACATTATCCTAATTGCTTTGTAAAACGGGTTTGGTATAACATTATTTTTTATGAATAATTCTGTGGGTAGTCGTCACGCTTTTTTGTATCTCAAGGAGTGGCAGAGATGTATGTTTACTTTGGGGTTCCGTACCTCAAAAGGAAAAAACGGAACGCTTATAGGATCACTTTGTTGTCCGTCTGTCTGTCAAGTTCCTTTATCTCGGGAACGCGTAGAAGTATCGAGTTTAAATTAAAACCATAGGTATACTCAAGTCTACAGTCTCTTAAAGTTGTGAAAAAATCAAACTTCTAAGTTAACGTAAAAAAGAAACGGCTGTTTAATTATTGACAACATTTTAACAATATTTCATGTGAAAGCAGGTGTCAAGTTTGAATTTGTTGTTGTGTTGGAACCGTGGAATTTAGGCTCCAAACTGCTAATGAGAAATTCCTGATGAAAAAACCCAATAACACTTTGCCCGTAATTCCCTGACTGCTCTCAACTTACGAATTAACCCAAATGCTCAAGTTTTTATAAAAAAATAGATGCTTGTGTGATTAGGTAACCTTCAAACGTGGAAAAGAGGAGTACGTGTGAATGTGAAGGGTATGGTGAGTGGAGTGTGTGTGTGGTGTGGTGTGTGTGCGTGGAGAGTGTGTGGAGTGGTGTGTGTGTGGAGTGGCGTGTTTGTGGAGAGGTGTGTGTGGTGCGCGTGTGGTGTGTATAAATGTGGGATTTATGAATTTAATTTAAATAAATATGTTCATAAGCTGTACTCACGACATTCCAACTATGAAAGACATAATTTTCCGCAAAAAAAAATACTTTAAAGACCTAAATTTTGTATTCATTTTCGATTTTAAAAATGAGTGATCACTTGTACGTTTTGTCGAGCACGCTCTACTTAATCGAGTGTCTATCATCGACATGAATGCTTGTCACTGATGTATCCATGACGCGCCGTAATTCAGACCGAACGTGACAGGCAAAACCTATTGTTTAGGCCCTATTAAAAGCTCGTGGAGTTTCACACTGTTTTCATGCTGTTAAATTGATGATTTTATAAGCGCTTGTACTTTTTTTAATGTCCTCTTATACGTTTACGCATATTGGAACTATTGAGGGATGAAATAGTTTTATGTCGCCTGTATTGTACTTATAAGAAGTACTCCTTTTAAAAAAGGATTTTTCAATAGGAATATATTTATGCCTATTCTCGGGGGTTAAATGATAAGTGATCCACAAATAATTCCAACGGGTTTTGATGGAAAACTATGGTTTATCATATTAGTTACGATGAAATCTTAAACATTGTAGGCATGTCAACATTTATTTCGACCCACATTGTAATATCTGTCAACAACAAACCTCCCTGCAACAGTTTAAAAGAATCAGTTGCACCGTTCTTGTACGAGGCGTATTATATGAAACAACCATTCCCGGCTGCCTACGAGTATGACAGAAACAACTGTTTAGATAGGACAAAAGCTCTAACTGGGCCACTTACGACGCGCCGTTCTACTTACGCCTCGTATCTCAGACTTGTCAGATTCGCCCTGTTCACCTAAAGAGCGCACTTCAAGCGCGCTCGGGTGAAAAATCAAAGAAGCATTGTATGGCACATGTTTTGGATATGGTTGATAGTTTTGGAGATATATGTAGGATACATGTTGTAGTGACAGGCAACTATTCTTTTGTTTTCAAAAAGGGTTTTACCCATATTGATACGCCAACCCCATTGTACACACCTCAAAAAAAGTTTGTGATCACTAGCATAAGCTGATATAATTTTTTAAATTGAACTTTATCAAGAATAATTCTTTGTTGTGTGTTTTCTTTGAACAGAAACACTCAGTTTGAAATATAAAAATAAAACTATTTTTTTATTTTTATAAAAACGTAACAAAAAACATTTCGATTTTTCAAAGTGATCGCAAGTGTGTACCTTATCAACTATTTAACTTTAACTTGGTTGTAGTTAGTAACTAAACACATTTACAAAAAAAAATAGATAAGGACTTAATATAACGTACGAGTAGTTTGAAAATCGTTGAATGTGATTGTTGGGTCCGTTTTAGTTTATATGGGTTTGTTATTTCGGGAACAGACTGAAATAACTCGAAGTTCGCCGTGATTCCAAGTCTATAAACATGTATTGTGAAAATTTTACACGGATCTAAAAATGTTTGACCTCGATACCGATACAGGAACTACGCATACTAGTGATCTGTGTTGCAGGTTATTGCACTTAAAATAGTGAAAGAAAACATCGTGAGGAGTCGAAGATCTGTGACATCTACCAACCCATACTAGGCAAGAGTGGTGGAGAGCGAATGGCATATAGAGGACGCCTGTTTCCCATCAGTGGGATTATTATCTACAGATGGATTATGCAGTCTCTCAGGCAAATTGATTGCACTTTCTGATGTTTAAGAAACTAACACTATACGAGGTTTGACCGCAACAACTCGTACTAAATTAACTTTGTGGGTCGATCAGCGAGATTGCCTGCTTTAGGTGGGAACCTCTTTTTACGGCAATTCATGAGTTGCTGCTTCATTCCTCCGGTTAAAACATTTAAAATAGTGGAAAAAATGGGGAAATAAAGTCCTTTTTCAGGTATTATGCCATGTGGTTGGACTGTAGCTTAATTTTTAGGTTTTGAACTTTCGAAAAAGATTGTGACTCGTCTAATTGGAATAGATGCTTTGAGTTCAATAACGTTTTCTGTGGCTTCAAGTCTGTAGGTAATATGCGAAGTTTTAACAAGACAGCAAGATCGTTTCGCAAAAGTTCAATACCAATAAATAAACCAGCATAATCAAATCACACACACATGAGAAGTCACGATCCACATTCAGTAACTTTTCCAAAAATATTTCTAGTTTTATCAAAGTTGACGTTGTCGTGACCGGAAGTAGATTGGAAACTTCAGCTGCAAGCATACGTCTGAATCATAAAACTTAATGTTATTTACTGATACCGTGGCGGTTCCGATATTGTGGAACAGGTATTGAAGATGCAGAACATAATATTACGTCAACCGTTGCGTTTTATGCTTTTTGGGTTCAGCAGGCAAATGGTGCCTACAGAACCCTATTTCGAAGGCTCCGCTGTCTATCCGTTCCTCTGTCACAAGGCTGTATCTTTTAAACCGTAATAGGTTTTATACACTTGGAACGTTAACAAAGTGTGTATTACTGTTGCTGCTATAACAACAAATAAAATAAAGTCAAAAGTTAAAGAGGTAAGGGATACAAGCAACGTGTTTTATTCGGCGTTTTAATATTTGATCTTAATAATGGCAAAACTTACAAACATTTTTCTAGTATAACTATAATGCATCCTTATAAGTAAAACAACAAATATGAAAACCCATTAAAATGTTAAAAACTTTTATGTCCCAGCTAAGTAAGTAAGTGGCGCAGGGCGGGTGCTTTGGGAGACAGTCTCATGTAATATTGACATTCAAAAAGTGCTGATTACCAACCTAATTTGAATGAATTACGTTTGATTTAAAAAAAAAGTAGTGTTCCATATTTTACGGTGATACGAAACCGTTCTATTAAGTGGCCAACTCACTTGGCCAGTTTTTCCTCTTGAAAAAGGGATTTTATGTGGTTCGCTTGCATGTTTGAAACTGTTATGAGTAGCAATAAGGTATGAAGTGCGGTTACTGATGTTCCACCGGCTTCAGACATATGAGCTAAATGAGTATCTATGTTGCAATAACGTTGATGCTTGTAACAGTATTTTTGAAGCGGCTAGTTTCCACCATCAATAAATTGCAAATTTATTTAGTCCGTCAGTTAGAGTATTGGAAAATAATGGACACGTACTTTTTGTTTTTGTAAATCAATGAATATTGACAAAGCTAAAACGTAATAAAACTCGGGAGTGGGGGCTCGTGACGTCACAACGCACTTAAATTATACCACGGCGTGACGTATTGAGATTTTAAAAAGCGTCGTATCTTCGTCAATTTTCACGTAAGAAAAGAAAAAAACGTGTTCAATATTTTTTAGATATCTATCTGACGGACTGATTTGTAAAACAGTCGTCACTCACTGAAATTCAACGATGGCGGCTGGTTCTTGGTCTCCGCACCAGTCCCTCGAAACCATCCGTACCGCTAAAGTCGAGTACACCAAATCTTTACGAACTCAGTCCACCGCGCACACAAGACTAATAGTAATGTACTAGTCTGTAACTTAGACAAACTTGCAGTTTTCCAGACTTGGGTGTTCGTTTATCCGAGTGCTGCTGATCACTTGTTACTTAGTTAATGAACGGACGCTTCTTGAAGGATAGCTACAGGGTGCAACTTGCAATGTAATCACTAATCAGTGTTGCAAGCACAAACTTTTATTGGGACGTTGGATTAGCGTAATGTGTTTATTTAGTCTGAAGTTATTTAGTCTGAAGTTATTTGGTCTAAAATTATTTGGTCTGAATAGAGTTTAGTTCACTACTCGATACCGAAATGAACTCATTCCTAGCATGTTTGTAGTAATCATATATTACGCTTATTTGTAGGCTACTATGTAACCAATATTGCAAGTATTTACTTACTTTAAAAATTTTACTCGCTCGTTACAGTAAGCAAAATATTTTTTTTTTATAAAATCAACTACCTACCAACCTTTTGTAACGTAATATTTAAATCAAAACTCTTATTTTGGATATGAAATACCATTACCACTTTAAATAATAAATGGATGAAGGGTATCAATTAGTTTAACAATTAATTTCTCTGAATATACACACTTAATAGCAAAAACAAAAAAAATACCCCAAAAAGAGGACACTTTAATTACGAAACCTATTCTCAATTCGGCATTAAATTCATTTTATAAACACGTGTAATAAAGATATTAGCAGCAATACGAGTTAATTCCCAGTAAAACGAGTGTTGTAGTTATTTCAGTTGGAATTAGGTTGTTAGCCGTGCGTGACTGTGGCGACAGGAATCCAAGCATCCATTGGTCACTGGTCACGCGACCCAAAGTAATTCTAATTACATATGCACATGAGTGGCTGTTTATTGCGAAAAATGTGGCTAATTACTTTTAAAACCACCGGTACTCTACTCTAGTTCACTCCTATTACTCCAACTTGTTTTTATTCGACAGAAAATTGAGACAAGACATTTTTTAATGTGATTATTGTTTACGGAAAGTTTTATGATAAGCTAAAACCTTTCCGCAAGGTAGGAAGAGTTTCCAGGAAAATTTAATAGGATCTGCCTCAGCTTTGTTCGGATTTATTTACAATAAAACGTATCCTATGTCAATCTGCATTAATTTAGCTTCGTAACGAAGTACGTACTAGTTAAAGAAGTTTTAAAATAAATATCAAGCCATTTTCTCGTTATAGCATAATGAGCCTATAATGTTCAATGAGAGCACCACCACGCGGGCCCAGTGCGAGTTGGTAGATGTCACATTTCTTCGAGTTTTTGGTTCTAAGACATGCCGGTTTACTCACCGTATTTTCCTTCACTGTTTTGAGAGCAGTGGTGATGAAATAAATTACACAAAGAAACGTACCTGGCTGGGTTCGAACCCATGACTCGTAAGACTGGTGCCGTTACTTCTGAGCCACCACTGCTCCTGTCTTTATAGGATTACTAGCAGTTGCCCGCGGCTTCGCTCGCATTAATTTAGAATTTAACAATCAATTTGGGTTCTACTCTGCTTGTAATAATACTTACAATCATGAAATCATTGAAATACATGTGGCGCCTTCTATAATCATAAGAACGTTATTTAATTGTAAGGATAAGGAAGTAAGGATTGCAAATACTGGATATTTTCGTTGAGGATATGGCACTCAGAATAGATAGTAATAACTAATAATACTTACAAGAGTTATAAATGTTATCAAAACAATGAGAAATATGAAACAGAAACGGGTCTCCCTCGTGGTCCTAATAACAGGACAAAATAGTAGAACCACGAGAAAATGGCGGAAAAAAATATCGAGTTTTACCTAGCAGTAGGATGGTACCTATTCGTACTTTAAAAATCACATTCAGAATACAGCACAAAAAGTGTTAGAATCTGTGTGGAATTAGTAGATTATTAACCAAGGGGATAAAGCAGTGTCTTCTGTCGCGGGTGACGATATAATTCGCGAGCGTAACGAAGGACTCGAGGTTTACTCCCGAGCGTAGCGAGGGTGTTAAAAACCTAAATCACGAGCGAAGCGAGGGATTTAAGACGAGTCCTGAGTGTAGCGAGGGATTTAAGTTCACCCAAGACTAAGGCCGCTTTATCACCGAGGAAAATACTCTACTTTTCGTACCATTTGCGAAAAAATTAACACAATTAATAATATGAGATAAGCATTTATTAAAAATAATGACAATTAAAAGTAAAATAAACTTAACGTTTATGTATTTGAAGAAAACAAAAACGCGGCAAATTCCTAGACTAATATTTTTTTGTCGGAAAAACAAAGGCATCAAGCTCATACGGCCTCGTCGGTTTTCGTAATTTTATTTAATAATCATAACTGCATAATAAATGCGTATTCCTTTTTCAAAAAGATATATAATGCTTTATATACAAACTCAATGGTGTAAACACAGATGTAGTTCAGTATAAATTTCGGTTAGTATTCCAAATTTAAATCACATTCTCCCCCTAGAGGATGAATGAAATTCAGTACAATTTTCTTTCCCTGTTTTTAACAGATTAAAAATGACTTGCTTTTTGTGGCATAGAATGTCACTTTTTTGAGCAAGTGGTACGAAAATGATAATTATACCTAAGAACAATCAAGTGATGACGACAACAATAGCAATACTTATGGACGCAATAAACAAAAGTGTCCCGTGTGTGTGTGTGTGTGTGTGTGTGTGCTCCGAATGTTTGTTCAAGAAAGATGAATCTCTCTCTCTCTTACTTACTCTGCTTTACTTTCTTTGCAAACTATTAATGGATCAAGTACAATAAGGGCATTAAAAAAATGGAAACGATGAGATCGATGAGTTTCCAACAGTTTAAGATTGTGTTGAAGGACTTTTTTTTACGCTACAGATTATTCACGGTTTGGTAAGCAAACGCTCTTTATAAAACGTGGAATAAAAAATTGGTATATAAATTACAATTCGAGGAATAACAAACTGATATTGATAATAACAAATTAATGAAAATGAAAAGCGAATATTTGTATTTTACCAGACTAAGGCCAATTTCAGAGTGTGACCGGTGCAGGTTGCGGACGCCGGTCGGCGTTTCAATAGATTTGTATGACAGTTTCCATAGTTTAGTGTTTACCGTTGAACAGTGGACGCATTCATACAAGTATATGAATTTTGGCGCCGGTCCCCTCTGAAATAGGCCTAAATGTTTCAATGAATAAATTGTTCATATTAAAACCCCTTAATTTGCAATTCCTAAAAACACATTGCGATGCGTTGCATCACATTGCTCTGTTGTAAATATCTGTTCCAGGTAATATTATCAGGAATTTTGTCATTTACCAATTATGTGGTCAAACGCAAATATATATGAATTGAACGGCATTATCTGCATGTGTGTGACGAATTCCAACAGCATTACAAAAAAAAAATGCGCAGATATACCTAAAAAAAAATTGAGAGCTCTGTTAATACTCAAATTTTACGATAGCCAATAGCGATTCCTATTCTTATTAATATCGAGCCCTATATTGAACAATAATATGAGTGAAACAATATAGGTTTCGATTCCAGCCTGGAGTTCAAATGTGGTACGGACTACGGTTCTACAATCGATGAACACCTAACGTCACAATATGCTACAACATTCAAGCATAGAATGTTGAAGAATTGGGCGTTAGTTAGAGTCGATCTCTAACTGGATGCGAGGAAAGATATCGTCATCAATGTGGATCACCTTGACTTTTGGGTCACGATTTTATATAGGGGCCTGTTAGATAAGGATCTTCTTAGAAAGAAAAAGTGACAAGAAGTAGGCCATACAATAATAATAATCCACTTGGTTAAAGCATCGTAAAACTACGAACGAATTGTTTCCGGAAAAGCGATAAAAGTACGTACATAGTTCGTGGTCACCAACAATTAAACTTCAACAACAACTTGAAAGCAACAATAAAATAGCAAACACAACGGTACCACAATAAATTTATATTTACGACAGTTAAAATAGTTGAACGGATATGCCATAGTTTGATTTGTGCTTTCTTGTCAAGGGCCCGCTTTGTTTCAAATATTGGAAAACGAATCACGTACTTACTACGGCGTGTGTTGAATGGTAATCTAGCGTTTTCAATATTTTTGTAACAAAACGAATACGTATATGTTACGCACTTACTGTAGTATTGATTCGGCTATAATTTTTATATGATAGCAGTTGTTGTGTTCGATAGTGTTGGTATATTTGTCTATGGCGTTAACAATTAGCCGGATGTAGACTTAAAGCCGAAAATAAATCTTTCGTTCTGATAAACTAACTACCTACTTGTTTATGGCATTCGTGTAGACGAAGACAAATAAAGTCTTGCCTAGTGAACAGTATCTTTTCGGTAAATGTTTTTTTTCTAATTCATTACCTAGGGTTGGTCTATTCGGCCTCATTAACCAAAATGACTAGTCGGGTAGCTCAAACACCGCAGGGTTAACCCAGACGTCTGCGACAAAGATATCCAGTGTTTTTTTTCCATGTAACCTTTTAATCAAAAACATTTCCAGCCTAAAACAAAGCAAGAAAACTTTTTGTTTTCGAACATCCAAGTTTTCGAGCAAAATTAAACAATACTTTTTTCTGTTATTTTATACATAGTTTAGATCAAATATTTAGAAAGAACCCGGGTGAAGAATTCTAAACAATTTTCTCGTTAAAATTGGTTCATGTTTTTTTTTAAGATTGTTATGTAAATACTTTGTACTCAGCTACGTACTGTTGTTGTGAGAAATATCCTTTGGTGATTTGAATATTTTTGATGTCTCCTCGCGTTCACCTTTCGTTGCTATGATTCCACTAAATTCTTAAAAAGTCACTTTCGAGAGGCTCTTTTCCCGCGAATACTCATTGAATTAAATACAAAAGTGTGAAGGTTTACGCTATAAAAAGCTTTATTTATTTTAAATTAAACGGGGTACTGTTCGTGATGAAATTATTAAGCAGGCTGGGAATAAATTAATCATGTTCTCGAGCGGATCTCGTACCTAGCACCTACAAAATAATGTTTAGTTCAAATATCTAATTTATTTAAATTGAACGATGTTACGAGTTAGTCTAATGCTTCTTAACATTTGTTTATTTGGAATTGAGTTGAAAGTTTAATTAAATATTAAGATCATTAAATTATTTATTATTTTAAACATTTCAATTTGGGTTGATATAAAAGTTACGATACGCTCACTTTAATTCTGAATTTGTATATCTTTACAATTCTATTTAACACTTTCATATGCCCTTCATATAGTTTTTTCAGCTTATCCTTCTTAGGATAAGCTGAAAAAACCGTGGAAATAGAAAATTTTTGGCGAGGCACAGAGTATCAAATGCAACTTAGGAAAATAATATGGAATATAGCAAAACCACAGTGTGAAAACGGTTAGGTTCCACAATGTTATTACTAAACTGTACAAAGTGTATAATACCAAGCGCGTGACATCAATTTAAAAAGAATTTCAGTAAAAGATTGCGTGGAAATTGGATTAAGTAACAAGCAACCTTTTGGGGTTTCAGCAAATCTCTTTGTAGTTTGTTAGTTGCGGGGCGCGCCGCGCCGTACACTTTTTGGTCTTATTACGCTTGCTTACTGAGTCTTTCAATATGCATCGTTGAATTCTATTATAAAGGTTTTAATAATGTAGAATGATACTCTAATTGAATAACTTTAATATTGTGTATCCTAGAGTGCTTATTTTTGCGTAATAATAAGGGGATGTTTTTCATAGAAAGCACTGGAATTTTCTCGCCCTATTTGAATATGGATACCACGTGGCTACACTTTGATGGATACCTTCCATACGTAGCGATGGACGTTGAAGTATGTCCGACATCGGGCTTGTAAACAACAGTGGCCACTGAAGCGCTGACCATAAACTACAGGTGTATCACGATAGATTGAGAACTGTCCAGCTCTATGATTGGCACTCGATTAAGTTGTGTCTCTGCTTGTAGGAACAGATGTGTACAATGGTGCATGGATCTTTTGGCGCTGTTGACAGAGGGCGCTGTTGGTAAACATTTGTGTCTATTAAAAGTTTTTAAATTGATATGGACATTATATTATAGGATAAAGTTTATCCGTGATAAACATTTATAGACAATGTTTATCTGTGATCATGGCGCTTGCAACACTGCCGAAGCATCGGGAACTTATAATAAATATAGTAAAAATCCGGTTTAATGCTTACAACTTGTGTGTATTGTTTTGTGCAAAACAAAATGGCAGCATTAGTTGCCATGTTAGCTGAGCGCCAAAAGATCTTTGTAGCTGTAAATGGAACAAGCAACGCCTGGAATTATATTAAACGAAGCCAAGCAATTGCCAGGATGATGCACGGAAATAGAATGAAAGAATGTATTCAGTCATACATAAAACAAACTTATGTGAATACTTGGCTGAGATTATGCTGCAGAGTTCATAAATAATAACGTAGGTAAGCACTGCATACGAATACCAAGCTCCGCAAATGCCGATGCAAATTCTCTGTTATCGCTGACACCTCGCATTGCGTCCTTAAACAATTCAGACTTCACTGAATAATTTTAAACAAACATTTAAAACATATTGAATTATTTAGTTCAACTTTTTCGCATTCTTCAGTGTGGAAACGATTTGAAATGTTATTAAGTATGGTAATGAGGATTGTCACAACGGTAATTTTATTCTGCAAGGGGTGATTATGTTCGGGCCCTTTAATAACCACGAATTGTTAACGTCGCTTTTGTTTAAGTCCCGAAGTGTGCAAGTGCCAATTCCTTTTCTTTTGCTGATATTTTTCCTTGTGTTTATTTGTTTATGTAAGGTATTATGGCTATTATGTGGTTGTTTGGTGTATTTAAGATTGTTGAGCTACCATTACGAGTATTTTAGAACATTGTTGTTTTTTATTATTATATAAGTCGTTAAGAGAAGCTAGAGGACTTAGATATTCTTTTAGTGATTTTAACGGAATGATCTGAGTGTCCAACCAGTCTTACTAAGGGGTATCCTATTATCCAGTGCTAACTGAGTTGTGGAGGTCAGATGGGCAGTCGTTCCATGTAAAATACTTGTATTCAGCTACATCCGAATACTCTGGAGGCCGACCGCAACATGTTGGAATAAGGTGAGGCAGATAATGATGATCTGTCCATACAACTGCACTTTAGATTTTTTTATGTAAACCTACAAGGCCCGACCGACCGAAGAGTACCATCGACAGGAAAATAAGTGATTGAAACAATTAATAAAATCAGTATCCGTTTCAATTTTAAAATGTTTAAAACTACCCTAAAATCCTTGGAATACTTTATTAACGAAGTGTAGAAAGTTCACGAGGAAATTGCGTTCGAATTTCAGGGTTCGTACCTACCTACCTATTGATAATTAGTTTTGACATGTTAGCAAACTGTCTGCTTTAATTAAACCTCACATCGTGTTAACTAATAAATGGGATCTAATAATTTTTTTATTTCAGGAAATCGTTGCTTAGTGAATATTGTGGATATAGTGTGAATATAGTGGAGTATGTAACTAAATTCATCTTATTTTCCTGTTATCTTAATATTCAATATGTTAAAACCCTGTCCGATCCGTGAGGGTATTATTAGGTATCGAGATATTTAAGATTCATTTACTCATGTAATCCTTTTTGGAAAACATGTAAAAAAGAATGCTCCAATGAAAAAAATTATGTACATGAAGACTTGTGACTGTGACGAATTTACACATATTTTTTATGCATGTGGCGAATACACTTTCAATGTATGGAGTTTACAAAATGTAACGAATTAACTTTGTGGCGAATGTACTATAACCCTGAAAATATAATATATATATAAATAATAAAACAGTAAAAAAAATGTGTCTGTACATTGAATATATTATTATTAAAAGAGAAATAATTGAGGGGGCTTAGAAACAGTAATAGAGCACGCATCCAAAAAAGAAATCTGTCTGTTTGTCTGTGTGTCTTTTTGTCTGTTTGTTAGTACACGCTAATCTTTGGAACTACTGGACGGATTTGAATGATTTTTTTTGCTGTATAGGTATTAAGTCTAGGCAACATATAGGCTATAATTTATCTTGGAAACTTAAACACCTGATTCAGAACCGCAACAGACTAGCGGCAACACATTTCATTCAGCAATTTCCCATTTACAAAATAAGCCATTTAAAAGTGGCGCAAATACAGTTGTGTTGTCGGTTATTTTTGACAAAACAAAAATGTAAATCAACGTTTAATATTTTAAATGACATGGTTTTGTTATTTTTTACGCAATATGACACTTCTCTGTACACCCTCATCATAAATGAAAGCTCGTTTCACTGAAATATTGACATTTCGAAGAATTTAATATTTATTTATTAACTGCTTTCATTGGACCATTTCATAAAGGCGAGGATTTACTTCCTTAATTGCAAAACCACGTAGGATTTTAATAAAATGACGAGCAGTTTTTTTGCATAGGTAAAATAAATTAAATGCCGTCGATGTTTTTAAAACCATTTTTATTCCTTTCTAAAGTAAAGTCTGCATTGGAAAAAATATAACCTAGGTTG
This sequence comes from Xestia sexstrigata, assembly GCA_941918905.2. Classification (NCBI taxonomy): domain Eukaryota; kingdom Metazoa; phylum Arthropoda; class Insecta; order Lepidoptera; family Noctuidae; genus Xestia; species Xestia sexstrigata. The sequence continues at coordinate 12,278,767 of OW799211.2, read as the reverse complement.
TACATAAGTAAGTAGTAGTATTTCTAATACCGCATATGGACCGTGAAAGCCCACTGGGACAGGGGACTACGGAAAAAGGGAAACAGTTTCTGTTGTTACCTACTAAACGTTCCACGTACCTATGAAATGAAACTAGACGAATTATTTAATGGTAATTGCTATAGTACAGTTTCCTCTAGGTTTACCGTTCGTTTATATCGCTGGTGGTAAACGAAACGGTCAAATGCCTCATATGGTCAGACAAGCCATAACCACGAATGCTGTTAATGGCTCAAAAGCGCCAAAAATTTAAACTACAAGGGTTAAATGATACGTAAGTTTCGTTTTATTACGGATTTTCCGAGTCATATGGCCCGATGGGTTTATTTGTAGCAGATTGCCACGTTGACGGAACAACAGTTTTAATTTTATTGTGTACTCGTACTTGTTTGTGCTACATTAAAAATGCCGACGACTTCGCGCGGGGGAGAAAATAGCGATTTATGTGTATTGTGTTACGTACAGGTTTTTGGTATGCTTCGTTGATACTCGACGACCCGAATGGCGCAGCGGTAGTGAGGCTGCCTTACGTTCTTAGGGTCCCGGGTTCGAATCCCGGTTGGAGTAAATGTTTGTGTGATGAGCATGGATATTTATTTCCGAGTCATGGATGTTTATATGTATAATAAGTATGTATTTACAAACAAAAAGTATCTATGTAGTATATCAACTATCTGGTGGCTTAGTGTGGCACTAGATGGCGCTGTGTGTTAATGTCCAGCGATATTTATTATTATTATTTCTTGTTCTTTAATTTTCTTCTCTCGTAAGAGAGTACAAAAACCCTACCCACGGGCCGTAGCCAAGTTTGTAGGGGGAAGTTTAAATGGAGAATGTTGATGATATTGTAGAAGAAGTTAAGAATTTCCGGGTGATGCGACACGTGTTCAGAGTTGTGGCTTTTTGGAGCAGGTGAAGTGTGTGAGGCGAAATGTGTAAAGTGTTTAAGCTTTGCATAAGAGATTTCGGTACGATACCAGTGGAAGAGAGCACTATAGGGACGATGTGGACGGTTTGTGCTTCCCACTGGGTTTTTATTTCTATGGCGAGGTCTTGATATTTACTAAGCTTTTCAGATATTGTAGTTTGAATGTTGTGTGAGTTTGGGATAGCTATATCTATTAGGTAAACTGTTTTGTTGGTTTTGTCGTGAAGGGTTATATCTGGTCTATTGAAGGGTTATATCTGGTCTATTGAAATTGTATAGTTTTGTCAGTTATTATAGTCCTATCCCAATAGATTTTCTGATTCCTATTTTCTAGTGTCATTTCGGGTTTATATTTATAGTATGGTTATTATTATTATTATTATTTGATATCAATCTGCACTACCATTGCAATTAAATTTTAACGAGTTTTAATTTGTTGTGTTTTCAGAATGTGGGAATGTAGCCTGGAAGTATTTCATTTATTAATGAAAGCATGTTCGCAACAGTAAGTTGAGGCCATCAAGGGATTATTTCAAGGGTTTTTTTTTAATCAGAACAGAATAATAATTATTTTAATCATTAGGATTACTAAGTGAGGAGCTCGTGGCTAAATAATAACAGCAACTCGGGTCGATCTTGCCTAGAAGCCGTGCTTGCCTAGGTTGGTCTGTGGACCTATTACATACCGAGTTTCCTCCGTGCCTCGCAGTTGGTCCCGGCTGTTATTTGTAGATCTTTGACAGTTGTTACAGGTATAGTCAGTGGCCTAAAAAGTTTGACAACCAGTCTTACCAAGGGGTATTGTATTACCCAGCACTAACTGGGTTGTGGAGGTCAGATAGGCAGTCGCTCCATGTAATATACTGGTATTCAGCTACATCCGGTTAGACTGGAAGCCGACCCCAACATACACTCTTTTGCAAAAAAAAACGGGCACCTAAGGAAATTTACGTTAAAAGGTGGATTTGAGTTAAATAAATTAAATTTAATTGTTTGCCGTAGTCTGTATACTTCGTGTAAACTAATACGCGTGATGTGATTTTTGGCAATTTTTTTTCAATTTTCGATCATTTATTTAAAATCGATGTACATGGCCAAACAGCAAGAAGTGGTCGGCATTAGAGACAAGAAGATTTTTTGACTTTTTTAAATTAAATAAAGTTACAAATGTTAAAACCTAATAAACAGTGTCCTACCTGTACCTCCTCCTGCCAAAATTTCAGCTTGAATCCTTCTGGGCATGCTTGCCACGATGTTTTTAATAACGTTTTGAGGAATACGTTCCCACTCTTCTGCAATGATTGTTTTTAGCTCCCTGATGTTTTGTGGAGCAGGATGCACTGATCTTACCCGTCTCTTTAGAACATCCCAGACATGATCAATTGGATTGAGGTCAGGACTTTGAGCTGGCCAATCTAAACGACGGATCCCAACTTCTTGCATGTACGCTTCCACGTCGCCAGAACGGTGCGGGCGAGAATTCTCGTCCATAAAAATGGAATCTTCCTCAAGTGCAGTCAATGCGGGTTGTGCATATGAAATTAGGACTCCCATAAACAAAACATAACGGAGCATCCGCCATAAGGAGTGATTTTTTCGAAACACACTTCCGCATAGCGTTCCCGTGGTCTTCGCAGCACTCGCCAGCGTCGATAATCTCCACACAAAGAGATTCTAGCTTCATCAGAAAACAATACTTTATTCCAGTCCTCCAGAGTCCATGAAGCACAGTTTCGAGCAAACTAAAGTTAAGCAACACGGTGATCACGAAGTAATTTAGGGATCCGAGCCGGGCTGTAACTTTGATATTGGCAGCCAAAAGCCTCCTCCTGACCGCCCACAAGCTAACTTCTACTCCTCTTACTTCAAGGCTCTTCTTCAGGTCCACACTTGAAGCCTTACGATTGCGCAACGCCTGACTCACCAAAAAGCGGTCATCTCTTGGTTCTGTTCATCGTTTTCTTTCCGAACCGGGTCTTCTTTTGACCGAACCTCTTGATACCGTTGCCTTCTGCCTTCGTTGCCCTCTGGACAGTAGAACAACTCATTTAGGCGCTCAGACACGCACATTTGCGAACAACTTTCTTTAAGTAGGGTTATATTTTTAACGGTCCTTATAGCTTTATCACTCATATCAAAAAGTGGTATTATTAATGTAAAAAGAAAGATTAAATTGTTTAATTTGCAGAAATTATCTAAAAAGTTTGAAAATTTTAGTAATCAGTAAAGAAATCGTTTCAGCAATTCGCGCCATTGGTAAAGCAATTTTACAATAATCCACAATACTCATTAATTTTCTTTTGTTTTTTTTGTCAAAATTTATGTTTGGAACGTAAAGAATCATGCCAGGATGCTTCAAATAACATGCCAATAGATCGTCAAATTAACAAAACTTCTTTCTTGTTCTTCTTCATTGAAGTAGAGAAAAAAATCTAAAGTGCCCGTTTTTTTTTGCAAAAGAGCTTAGTTGGGAAAAGGCTAGGCAAATGATGAGGAAAATTAAATATTTAAATTTATTAATTTTGTGGGTATACTTTTACTGAAGTGGATTATTAGTTTAACTTTAAATATACCTACATTAACTATACGCGACTGACCTACACAAATTAATCGAGATACCGATACCTATCTCAAGAAACCAAATGTTCAGTTATGCGCTAAATCGGAAAATGAGCTAGTACGGAAATCTTAATAGTATATTTTTATGTTAAAATCTTTCCGTTGACACTGCAAAATGCTGCTCCGTTGACCGAGGCTCCTGGCTTATAAGTATCAATTTCAATCTCATCTCGACTGTGAAACTGGGGTTTTGAAATTCCTTGTTCTTGTTGTAATTTAAAGTTATATTGACGTCAGATTTTATATGAAATATGTAATAATATGCTACTATTGGAAAATATAGCAAAGTGAATATCACCTGAAATTCTCAACAGTACTTTAGTTATAAAATTTAGTCAAAAAATGTTCCAATTATAATTTTAAATATAAAAAACTAGGGTTAAATATAGCTAAAACAATTTTAGAAGAATGGTATTCTCTCAAAACTTTAGTTATGTTGTATTTTTCCATTCTTCGGCTCCTTCCACACGAGCGAACATTGTTCGTGCGTGTTTTCTAACGGCTGTATGTGAAAGGGCCTTATTCCACTAATTTCACTTTTCACAAAGCAGTAATGGAGAGCAGTGCAAGCACGCGACTGATTGCGTCGCGTGACTATTCGTTTCTTCTTTATGACTATATTTACATAGCGTTTTGTCTATGTCAGGCATAGTCAGGATGGCCCAATTGAAATATAATTTTCATTACTCATACTCTGAAAGTAGGTCTGAAGTTGCCTGAGGAGCGGGTTGAAAGTAATACTTTTCAGCCCTAGGGAGAATCGTTTTCAACTGACAGCGGTCAAATTAAAAAAAAAAAAAATTGTCCATTTTCTATTGAACCATGTTCCAACTTTCTATACAGCCACGATGTAAAATTCAAATAACATACAATTAAGTATTAATTAGAGAATATATATATTTTTTAATGGCGAAGCGGTAGTGAGGCTGCCTTACGTTCTTAGGGTCCCAGGTTCGAATCCCGGTTGGAGCAAATGTTAGTTCGATGAGCATGGACATTTGTTTCCGAGTCATGGATGTTTATATGTATAATAAGTATGTATTTACAAACAAAAAGTATCTATGTAGTATATCAACTACCTGGTGTCCACAACACAAGCCTCGTTGCTTAGTGTGGCACTAGATGGCGCTGTGTGTTAATGTCCAACGATATTTATTTATTTATTTAAATAACTTTATTATAATTAAGTTTCAACTATTTCTTTAAAATAACATAGATTTGGGCAAAATATTTACCATTTTTTCGATGATGAAAATGAAAAATAGGTAAGGGCTGAATAGCTGGCCGGTCACAGAAAAAAAAGCAAAATAGGCGGGAAAGCGGTCTTCCGTGGTCCGATCTTCATTTGTTCATTGAATGTTTTTATTTTTATTTTCCTTGTATTCGTAATGAAAAGCACAGTGTTTACATCGGGTTAGAGACTTATTTAGTCCCTCGAACTATTAGCGCCCTCGCTTCGCTCGGGCAGCAAACCCCGTCTCGGGACTAAATAAGTTACTTTCACCCCTAGGGTAACAATGTACTATTAAATACTTGCGTGATGTACGATATGCGTTGTGCGTGCTCACTTATTTTATATTTTCTGTATTATCTATTTTTAAGTCGCTGACTATAACTTTTAATGGATTACTATTAATGTCATTAGAAAATTATTACCATAAATGAAAAGTGAAGGTCGTAACGTAATAGTAGGTCAAACAATTGCCTTAAAGGGAGGAGCTCGTGGTTAAATAATAACAGGTACACGGTTCGATCTTCAAGGTTAAGTCGCACTTGCCAAGGCCGGTCTGTAGATGGGTGACCATTCATTATATACCGAGTTTTTCCTCTCTGCCTGGAAAGCACGTTAAGACGTTGGTCCCGGCTATTATGTAGATCTTTGACAGTCGTTACAGGTAGTTAGTGGCCCGAAAGTCTGACAACCAGTTTTACAAAAGGGTACCGTATTACCCAGTAATTCGATTATGGAGGTCAGATACCTACGTATCTAGTATTTTAAATGGAGCTACTACTAGCTCCTTGTAAAATACCGATATTCAGATGCATCCGATCAAACTGGAAGGCAACCCCCCTAAATTTGGAAAAATCAATCAGGTGATGAATTGCCTTTAAATGTTGTTGCTCTGAAAATACCGTATCTAGTCCTTAAGACTTGAGGATGAAGAAGAAGAATACATAAGGCTTAAGTCCTGGGCCTGTGGACGGAGAGCTATGGGCTAGCTCGCCGTCCGTCCGTCTCATGACGACAGGCCGTGTCGACGGCGCGTTCGTGTTCCACGCGCGCCTCAAAGAGAGTCGGCAAAAGGAAGGGGTTCGCAAGGGCCGATGCCTGCCGGGGCTGCGGGACTGTTCGAAAGAGATACCGTGGCCCCGGATCACAAAGGGCGATTAAGTAACATGGATGGGTTTTAGTCAGTAAAAGTCTGACACTCCCTCCTGCTCCGCCCAGAGCGGAAGAAGTCATTTGATGATTTCCCATCCGAAAAAAAAGGCTTAATTTCTTCTTTCTTCTTTATAGAAGAGATCTGATCTTTCAGACAATCCATATGATTGTGGATTCCAACGTATTGTTATCAGCTCATGTACGAGCATCATTGGCGTAGATACCCTGTGGAGAGTATAGTCAGCTACATCACCAAATTTATAAAGCCTTAACCTTAACATCATTCAGTATTTCGCTTACGTATTTCCCAAAAGAGTTCTGTCTCTTCGGCGAGTCTTGATCCCTTCATCGCGTTAACAGACAACGCGACGACGCTTGCCTATTCTTGCCGTAAAACCACAAGGAACATGAATAGGTAAACTGAATACCCTGTAAAATAATACCTTCGCTACACAATTAATCTAACTGGCCGCAGAAAGCCCCTTTACCACGGAACACGAGGAATTAACACCACGTTGAAGTTTCATAGTATGAATGTAGAGATGATATTTGAGATTAATTACAAACAATGTCACAAGACGGTAATGTTGTCGCCGGATTACGACTGACGAGGGTCACTCCATTTGTTCCAACTTTATGCTACAATTACCTACGTATAAACTAGCCGGCGATTAAATTCTAACCATACCTACAGCCCGTGTAATAAGGAAGTTTTTGGAAAGAACAAATCTTTCGAAGATAGTCTAGTACAGCCTTACTCAAAGTGTTCTCCGCGGAACCCTAGGGCTCCGTGGAGCCTCTGTAGGGGCTCCACGAAAATACTGGTCAAAATTTAAAAAATATACCAAAGAAACATACACTGTAATGCATGAAAAATAAAAAACAGTTTCATACCTCTCATTACCTCTCATTAGATAAAAGTAATTAATACGACATAATTATTTGATTACTAATAAAGAATAAGTACCTACACAATTTTTTTTTAATGTTTTTTGACAACAAACGTATTTTAGGGCTACGTCAAATATTTAGGTAGGTATCCAAAAGGCTTCCGTTGCTAAAAAAGTTTGAGAACCGCTGGTCTAGTAAATAGTCGCTTTGCAATCTCCTGATTTAATTTGTCGTACAAATAAAGATGCAACACTTTGCAAATACGGCACGTAAACAATTTCTTCAGCGTCGAGACTAGAGTCAACTAAATCGTTTAATTTAACAATGACTAAAACAATGTCGTCCCATTCATCCCCATTTTACTCTAAGTAAATTATAAATCAAAGAAATAAAATAAAAATTTTAACGTAACTTAGACGTTTTATTAAGAATGGAACGTTTTACGTTTCGAATTACGAAATAAAAAGAGCAATTTATTCTAAGGATGTGATCAGAATAATGATTGCAGAATTTATTTTTTCACCGCGAGTGCAGCATCGAGTTTAAAACGAAATTGTGTAAAGAATTGACGGCAGAACGAGTAAATTGTGTAAAAGAACTCGTGCTAAAAGTCAATAGCCTGACAAATGGATGTTTCCCCCATGCAGTCAGCATGTTACAAAAGAAACATCCAAATGTCTTTTAATATCGCGAGCTGCATTACAATGACGACGAAAAAGGTTTTTATGCGTGTTTATTAATGTCTATGGTTTGATAAAAAGGTTTTTAGGCGAGTTTATTAATGACTTTGGTTCGCATACCTATCTGACATTTCTGTTATACTAGATGCCAAGGGCTTCGACCGGGTGGAGTTCGGCAATGGGGTAAATGACACACCAATCAATTTGCAATTAATTGATTGGCAATTAATTGAAAATAAATCGGGTTTTCAGGCACAAAATAAAGTGCTTTTTTTTAGAGATAGGTTCCTGGGAATTATTGTTTTATGGTGTCATCTACCCTATTGTCCCATGGAATTGTACATGGAATTGCATAAAAGAAACCCTCCATGTTTTAAACTATCTGCTCTCTATCTACTCCTTTCATCCAAATCTGTCCAGTCGTTTTTGCGTGAAAGAGTAACAAACATCCATCCATCCGTCCAACTTCACAAATTTTCGCATTTATATCTAATAATTTCTGTTATATTGCTACTTTCGGAACCGACAGAAAAAGTAGGACGATAAAACTACTAGGTACCTACTTAACGTTTAGAGCAAGTACTAATATCAATTAACGCGGTTAGTGCTAAGATGAATAGGTAACGCTTACTTTCACACGTCTTAATTTTCATTACAACATTTGTGCTTCACGGGTATTTATGCCACAGCACGACTCGCGAGTGTACCCCAAGTCTGCATCGAGGCAAAAACTCAATTGATAGAATCGGACGTTTCTATCGGTACTAACGTACAGTTACAGCTGACATACAGTTATATCTTTATTGAAACGTGTGTGACCAACGACCTGGTAATTGGAGGAAGTCTAGACATGTTTTGGTATCAGATTCGTCGAGGAATCGTGGAGATAATTTTTCTACCTACAACTTTTGTTACGTTTGTGTTAGTGAGCGTAGAAATAGTGAGAAACGTAGGTATCGATCGACTGTCGAGCTAAACTATTTCACTACAAACATTTTAACAATTGAGAGAATTTAACGATCATCCATAAGTCGTAAACGCATCTCTTATGATGCTGATAAAAAACGCACGTTTGACGAAATTTACGTAGATGATACCTACGTACCTACATTTATACGATTTTAGGGTTCTGTACCTCAAAAAGAAAAAACGGAACCGTTATTAGGATGACTTTGTTGTCCGTCCGTCTGTCTGTCTGTCAAGAACCTGTAGGTATCTCAAGAACGCATAGAGGTATCAAGTTGAAATTAAAACCATATGCTCAAGTCTAGTCCCTTGGAGCTGTGAACAAATCAAACTTCTAAGTTAATGTAAAAAAAGATAAGACCGTTTATGCCGCAAATGACGTAAATATCGACACTCTCAGAGGAATCAAAATATATACTTCCGGATTCCGGGATACTTCCCGTTGACCTAGAATGATTAAATTTGGCAACAAGTAATGTCTAACAGCACATTTAAAGGAAAAAATCTGAAAACCTTAAATATGTAGCTTAATAACTAAATACCTACAAGTTTATACGGAACCCTCGGTGCGATTCCAACTCGCACTTGGCTGGTTTTTTAAATGGCCTATAAACACCTACGGGCAGTCGCGGGTGTCATCTAACAATGTTCCTAGTCGTTCTGTTTATCAAACACTACACTTACGTTGTATGAACCATAATCATACATTCGTTGTAACAATTATAATCCCATTATAATTGATGTAAATAGTAGAGTGTTGCCATAGATATACCTATTATTATGGACGCCTATGTAGATATTCCTGCTCCTAATGCCATTATGATTGCAACAATGGTATAAATCATAGCGCGGCATAATGGGGTATTTAGATATCCCCAAACCTAATTATGTTGGGGCTTCAACAATTCCCACATTGTACAAACTCTGAGTGATTTTTAACAACATTTGGCATGCTTTGTGTGTTTACCCGTAAGCTTGACAAGTATCATTGCACTTCGTTACTTTTGAAAATAAAAAGCTTCACAGCTACACGGCGCGCGGCGGTTGCGTGCGAATTTCAGTAATATCGTAAAATAAGTGCAAATTCCGCCGAGAAAAGTGTTACTTTCATTTTGCTTGCATGTTACATGCAAATTCCGACTATTTTGTTTGAAACTGTAGCCACGAACGACCCAACTTTAAAAAACTGGAAAATCTTAAACGATTTAAATATTGTAGGTGAACGTTGTTATTAAACGATTTCTTTTAAGGAAAGTTTTAACAAGGGCCCTTACAGGTCGCTAGCGAAAGTAGAAGGAGGAAATATTTCTGTTTTTTCTTAAATTAAAAAGTTCGCAATAAGGATTTGGTAAGTCGGAGTTTTTGTGCTTTTGCAAAAACCCCTCTACTGGTTGCGAAATAGCCTAGAAACATTTCGCGAAGTCAACGACCATTCAAAGTAGTCGAATCATTTTTGGATTGCTGAAACTGGAAAACTTTGCTGAAAGGGGAGTTTGAATTCCATTTGCCTGGTTTCCCTATTTAGTAATCGATGATTGGATTTAATTTGCTTGTCAACATTAAATTGTTCTTACAGCTCTTTTAGATGGCTTGACCTGGATTGGCTCAATCGAACTCGCGATGGGTGAAATGGGTTCAGGTGGGCGCTTGTACGGGCTCGAGGTCATCCTGCGAGTGTATCTAAAGTGGGTTGCGCTTTTTGAATAAGTGGCGACAAATAGAATCCTTACCAATTCTACGAATTACAAGAGTAATGTTTTCTTAAATGTCATTATTTCAATTTATTACCTCAAGTTTGAAAGTGCTTTTATAGTTTTACAAACCAATTCAGAAACTAAACGATTAACCGTTAAACTGAAAACTAAAACACAAAGGGGAACGCGAAGAAATCTGTCTAAAGAAAAATTGCTTTTATTGTCTGTTAAAGTTGTGGTGCAGGGGCTATGAAAACTTGACCTGGTCGTGTCGGGAAGGCGTCGGGTTTTAGCCGCCCATAGGCAAGTTGCTGCCGGCACGCTGGCACGCGATCGCGTGATAACCAAAGGGCACACTACAATTACAGCCGAATGACCCATGCTCATTCAGCACGCGAATGTTGCTATTAAAAAGAAGAACCCGAAATTGGCATGTAAAATAAAAGTCGGTGAGGTCCCGCGCGGCTGGTGTTTTGCTTGGAAAAATTGATTTTCTTATCACGCAACGTGTTAACTGACTTCGTTGTTTTGTTTTAAATGAGGAAGGATTTGTGTCCGGTTGACGGCAATAGGTTCACCCTCTATTACATTTTGATTTAAACATTGCATAATGGTGAAATGTGGGTGTAGTATGTGGTACAACACTATCTTCGGGGACGGCAAGCGTGATATTATATAAAATTATGAGGAAGGAAGGTCAGTCAAAACTGTAGTGAGTTTTGACTAGGCTCCAATCTGACCAAAGGGGTCAAACTATTTTGAAATATAAAATGAAATTCGATTTTCAAACAATGAGAATGTTTGGAACTAGCTATGCCAACGCCATTAGTTTTACAGCTACCTTTGTCATTAAACTAAGCACGCACTGTTTTTCGATTGTTATAAACACAGAAAGAGGTTTGTAGAATAAAAGGATCACAATAAAACTGGTTGCTTTATACTAGTAAAGTACAATATTGTTCTGTGCTAGTGTACATAGCTGTAGGTAATTGGTTCGACCTAGTTATGGTAATAGCTTAACATTTCCTTAAATATAATTATTATAATTAGGTTCATAGAAAAACAATACATACGTGTAGTTAATAGGGTTTTCTTACCTATTATAAATATCCTTTCGTTTGTTTATTATTTTTTTTAGAATTACGAGTTAGTAATTAGGTACTAACTCTAGACTGTCTCGTTGCCGCGTTGGTCTAGTAGCCGTAAGCGCGACTGCTGAGGTCCCGCGGCGGGTACGATGCCCAGGTCGGGCAAAAATGTGATTGGGTTTTCCATCAGGTAATTTTCAGTAGCAGCAAAGGAGCTTAAATTTCTTCCTGGTTGATGGCAATAGGCTGCCTGCACGTTTTTCTGGTGGTCGAAACTGTTAATTCGGGATTAGTGTGGAGGGAATGTTGCAAAAAAAAACTGGTGAAATGTGGGTGTATTAGGTACTCCAGTGCCTAACCCTTCGGGGATTACAGGCGTGATGTTATGGTGATGTAATGATGTAAAAGTGTGTGTACTTCTACAACTGCTGATTTATGACTTACTTTGTAGAAAGTACATCTTCACACATTATTTTGAAATGCGCAATAATATTACCTTATGTTTCAATCAAGAAGTGTAACAATAACATTTGCAAATGTTTTACGTACGGTAGTCAAAAACATACTCATCGTTATACTATTAGATAAAAATAACCACAAAAAATAACAGGTAAACAAATTGGGCTGATCCACGGGGAAACATTTCATCCGCTTCTAACGCTTTAGAAAAGGTACCATTTTGTACATATTTTATTCATGTTAAAAATATTCGAGAGTATGATAGAAACGTAAATGATGCACGTTTACAGTAACATGAATGCCTATATAAAAGCTCGCTAAAAATTCAACACCGCGCTTTTATTTAGCGTGTCTTTTAGACATTAATTTAGATCTTGCCTTAGTGTTTGTGATAACTGCCATAAGCATTAGATTTAACGCGTGTATGGTTATATTCAAACTGTATAGCGGCTCGGGAAGTTAGCTGCGAGTGACGGTCTGCGCAGTGCAATCCAGACGATGCATCCTCTGCGCTCCGCTAATACCTAAAAATTGTATTCTGCGCAGCTTTGCGTTAGATCTTCCGAGCCACCATAAAGTTTGAAGCAAACTATAGCTGCGCAGATCTTCACTCGCAGCTAACTTCCGAGCCGCCATAAAGTTTAAACTCCAACTATAGGTTTCAGCTTCCAGTCTAACCAGATGCGACTAAGTACCAGTATTTTACATGGAGCGACTGCCTATCCGACCTCCACAACCCAGTTAGTACTGGGTAATACGATACCTCTTGTTTAGACTGGTTGCCAGACTTTGGGACCACATGTAACGACTGTCAAAGATCTTCAAATGAAAGCAAAGACCAACGGCTTAACGTGCTATTAAAACTCAGTATGTAATGGATGGTGACCCATGCACGGACCGACCTTGGCAAGTACTGCTTAACCTTGACGATCAGCTCGTGCGGGTGTTAATAATTATCCTCGAGCTCTTCGTGTAAGCATAACTACATCGTCGAAATGTAGGGAACAGCTATTTTTTGTAACTTTTTCAGGATTCCTTTCGCAGTCAAAGTTGTTCTTAATGATGAGTACCATGACCCCTTATGTGGTTTAGGGTAAACTAAAACTAAGCTTGTTTATTTATAATCACTAAGTCAGTAAATCAGTGTTCCACGGACATTCGTGGTGGTTGGTTTTATTTCATTATCATCCCAATAGAATTGCCCCAGGTATCATCATTAAGTGTAGGGATCCTTTACATTAAGTTTTGTTAGTACCTATACCTACTTAATTTAAAATTTTCATGTTTTCTTCAGAACCGTTAAAAGAGCCATAGTAAGAGATATGAGGGTAGGGTAAAATGAGATACAAGTCCAAGATTCCGGTCCAAAATAAATAACGCGGACTGTTCGCGCAATGGGTAAGCAAAGACTGGAAATCCCTAAACGGCTTTGCTCGTAAATCGGGGATATAAAACAAAGGAAATAACATAGGTATCTGTTCGATATAATAATATATTTTATTAATGGCTATATTTCCAAACAAAAATGTAACACCAATACCGTAAAGGGGTAGGCAGAGGTGTGTAAGGTTCAGCTACATTTTGACGGTTAGAAGTAGTTAGTAGTTAGTTGTTTTAGTTCTAGTTCAAAATAAAGAGGATTAAAACTATTTTCATGGCAATGGCTGATAATAAAAATATTGTATATGAGATATATTTATCTCATATACTTTTTGCGACCTAAGAATAGAACCCATTATTTTTTTTTTTCGGATGGGAAGTCATCAAATGACTTCTCCCGCTCTGGGCGGTGCAGGAGGGAGTGTCAGAATTTTACTGACTAAAACCCATCCATGTTCTTCAGGTCCTTGCGGACCCCTTCCTTTTTGCTGACTCTCTTTGAGGCGCGCGTGGAACACGAACGCGCCGTCGACACGGCCTGTCGTCATGAGACGGACGGACGGCGAGCTAGCCCATAGCCAACCGTCCACAGGCCCGCGCCTACGGTGGCCCCCGACGCCCGGGGCGTCTCCCGCGGCGGCCGGGACGCTGTGAGGTTCTCTCCCTCTCACGTTCCGCCACCTCCTTCTCTAGCATTACTGCTTCGCAGAAGGAGGTGACGGCGTCCCATTCCGTCTCGCTCCGGACCATGGCTTGCACCAGGGCCGGGCGTTTCCTCCCGCCCGATTCGGTGCAGGAACCTCCCGAAAACACTGTCCGGTGAGGACCTGCGTCAGGCGGAAAGGGAGGACGCCGTGGCGTTTCTCAGGCTACTCCTCAAAGAGGGGACTTATCGCCACTGTCGTCACGTGCCCTGCACGGGGTTGCGACAGTCGCTCTCTCCATGTCGCCATGAGATCCCGCCGGAAGTCTGTCCGCTGAGCGACAATTTGTCGCGGCAGCGGAGTTTCCCCCCGGCGTAGTGCCTCTGCGCGCCATTCATGCAGGCGCGCGAGGACTGTCGCCTCCAGATCCCATGGCGGCAATCCGGCAAGGAGGCACGCCGCCTCGCGGGCGATCGTGCGGTACCCACGGGCCAGCCTTACGGCTACCACCTTCACCCGGCGCGTTCAGGTAGTGGGCTGCACGCAGCCTCAAGGAACGCGCCCACACCGGGGCCCCGTAAAGGGACATGGACCGCACGACTCCCGCGTAGAGCCTCCGGCAGGAGGCGTTCGCCCCCCCCAGGTTGGGCAGGAGCCGCCTGAAGGCAGCCCCGGTCCGTTCCAGTTTGGGGGCCAAACGTCGGAAGTGCTCCACGAAGTTCCACCGGCTGTCGAGGACAACTCCTAGGTACTTAAGCGTCGACTCGACGCCGATGGATACCCCTCCTACCGTGAGTAGGGATCCCGTCGGTGGCGCGTTCCGAGGCCCATGAAAGCACATGGCCTCGGACTTGTGCAGTGCCACCTCGAGACCCAGCTGCCGGATCCTCTCAACGACTGTCGCAACCCCGCGTGTCATAGCTTCGGCCGCCGCCTCATGCGACCTCCCCTGTGCCAGCACCAGCGTGTCGTCTGCATAGCAGACCACGCTGACGCCGCTAGGCAGGTCGGCGCGCAGCACCCAGTCGTACCCGATGTTCCACAAGGACGGCCCTAGAACCGATCCCTGTGGAACGCCGCACGACATCTCTCGCCGGTTCCATTCTCCGCTGCGACCGGGGTAGATGACGGCTCTATCCGTCAGGTAGTCCCCGACCACACGACGAAGGTAGGTCGGCACCTGGTGATACCGGAATGCCTCCCTAATGCAGCTCCAGGGCATGGTGTTGAAGGCATTGGCGATGTCGAGAGACACCGCCAAGACAACCCCACCCCGGGACACTGCATCCCCCGTCGTGAGGGCTCTCACGCGCATGATGGCGTCCACCGTAGAGTGCCCCTTGCGGAAACCAAACTGGTGTTCCGCAAGATCCGGCCCCGTCCCCGCAAGGTGCTCGGCGAGGCGGTTTGCAATTACTTTTTCAAAGAGCTTGCCCACCTCGTCGCGCAACACTATGGGCCGGTATGCGGACGGAGAGTCCGCAGAGCGCCCCGGCTTCCGAATGAGGACCAGCTTCCCCGTCTTCCAACGAAGCGGGAACTGGCCCCTCTCCAAGCATGCGCTTAGGAGCCCCTCCAGTCGGGGCCCGAGAGCCTCCGAGGCCAGGACCCAGGCTTTGCCAAGCAAGCCGTCGGATCCGGAGTGTCGTCGTCGTCGTCCTGATGGTCCGCTTCCAGCACCGCAGGTGGCGGAGCCATAGGTGGGGGGGGATGTTCCCCCCGCGTAGGGAACAGAGTGCTCACTACGTCCTCCACGAGCTCAGGCCGGAGACTCTGCGTCAGTGGGGGGGCCCAGGTGCGGAGTTTATCCCGCACCATCTTGTAAGGGCGCCCCCACGGATCTCTGTCGAGAGCCCCCAGCATCTCCTCGCGGGCCAGATCCCTGGCCCGCAGGACAGCCTCGCGGAGGGCGTTCTTCGCCGCTCTGTACCCCTCATATAGTTCCGCCTCAATGGCTGCCGCATCCGGTGGGCGGATGCGGAGCCTGCGATGCCTGGCGTACAGGTGTCGTGCAGCTACGCACGCCTCGCGCAGAGACGTCAGCTCTCGCTACCACCAGTACACCTGACGCCGGCGCTTCCTGGCCGGACTCGGGGCATTGCCACGTCACAGATGTCGGACATGGCCTCCTGGAACCACCCTGCCTCATTGTTAATGTCGGCAGGCCTGTCCGGTGATGTCACCCAGGCCTGCACGATCGAGGCTTCCAGGAGGAGCTCCCGGTCCAGCTGCTTCAGCGCCCAACGCGGACCACTCGGGGCCTGTTGGACCGGCGCGCTTGAGGTCTGGGTGGAGACGTCGAACCGGATGTACCGGTGGTCGGAATAGGTCTCCACCCCCTCCATGACACGCCAGTCAACGACACGCGGCGGCAGGGCGGGGCTAGCGAACGAAATGTCCACCACCGACTCGCCCCGCATCCGCACACACGTGGCGACAGAACCCCGATTTAGGACGACCAGGCCCTTCTCCAGAGCCCAGTCCTCCACCATCCGTCCCCGCACGTCTGTGCAACGAGATTCGAGAACCCCAAGCCAAGTTCTTGACATTGAAGTCCCCGAGGACAAGCACGGGGAGGGAATAGTTTCCGACGACAACACTCAACTCTGCGAGAGAGTAGTGGAACTCGGCGAGAGTTTGGCTCGGGGAGAAGTAGACTCCCACCACTACAATCTCCCCGAACCGTGCTGCTACGCACCCCCGACCCCTCCTGACACCTTCAAGGGTCGGAGTACCGGCGGCGGCCGACGACACTATGGTCACTGAGCCGCTAAGGTCCGCCACCCAGTCTTCCCTGGGCAGGACAAAATACGGCTCAGCGACCACAGCGATATTAATCGACCACTGCGCCATGCTCTGGAGCAACAGATCCTGAGCACAGGCGCAGTGGTTGATATTCGCTTGGAGGAAGCGTAATGGCGCCGTTATTGGCACTCCATTACCGCTTCCTCCTCCCTGGCCCCTTGTGAGGGCCCCACTGTGGCGGCGACAGCGGCAGCGGCGGCAGTTGCGGCTGCGGCGGAGGCGACGGTGGCGGTGGCGGCGGAGGGCTTACCCTTGCCTCTGGTGGCTTTGGTGGGTGGAGCGCAGGCCTTGCTCCCAGCCCGGTGATCGGCCGGCTTGCTAGCCGCCGCACATGCACCGCAGTGCGGCGTGGCGCAGCAAGCTGCGGACATGTGACCCGGCTGGCTGCAGCGGAAGCAGAGGCCGCTGTGGTCAACCTCCGAGGCGCACTGTACTGACACGTGGTGTCCTACGTGGCAGCGATAGCACCTCAGAGGTCTGGGCTCCAGCAGCTTCACCTGCGCTGAAACCCAGCCCACCAGTAGCGTACGGCCCTCCACTATAGCTTTGGCCGCCGTCACAGTATGCATACCCGTGAGGTCCGGGCGTAGGGCGCCTGCCCTGACCTGCTCAGCAGGACACCCACCGGACCTGGCGACGGCGGCCACCACCTCCTCCTTGGTCACCGAGTCGTCCAGACCCAGAATGCGCAGGTCTGCGCATCTCACGGGCCTGGACACTCGGGCCTCGTCCGCGTTTAGGGACGCTCTGAGCTTTTCCGCCAGAGCGTCAGCGGGCGAGCCGCTGGTTTCACCGGGGATCTCCAGCATGCGTGCCCCCGTCGCGGTGACCTTAAGCCGGAGGCCCCCGGTGATCCCGAGCTCCCCGAGATCCACCGTCTCCTTCGCCTTCGCCAGCAAGTCGCGCGCAAGGCGCGGAGCCTAGCCGCGATTAAGCGCGCCCTGTGCTGGCGCTGCCGCTCCTCCTTTCGGGCCTTTTTGACCGCCTTTCGCCCCTTCTTTTCCTACCCGACCACCTGCCATCCGGCTTCAGCCGAAGGAGGTGTAGGGGGCTGGTGGGGCGGTGGTGGTGGCGGCGGCTGCCGTGCCACAGGAACTGGCCCATTCGCCGTAGGCACTGGCGTTGGCGCAGTGTTCACCTGTCTCCACCGGCACGGGCTGGCCTTGTCGCTGCTGCTGGTGCTGGTGGCCCCCGTTTGAAGGCGCCACGCGGGAGCCTGACTTACGCAGACTTGCCAGGTCCGCTTAGAGCTTCGCATTCTCCTGCTGGAGAAGCTCAGACCCGGGTACAGCATTGCCCGGGTGACGCCCCTCCTCGGCAAGCCTTACAGACCTCACGGAGGCAGAGAGCCCCTTCCCCTTGCCCCGGATCCCACCACGCTTGTTGGTGGGGATTTTTCGGGCCGAGGCCTCTTCTTCTCCGGATGACGACCCCCGGTCGCCGTCCCGCCTGGGCCGCTTGCGGAAGAACTTACCGTTCTCCGCGGGCGTCCCGGCCCTCGCAGCGGGAGCTCCCTGAGCCTCCCGCGCTCCCATCGCTGGATGCGATATCGGACTCCAATCTCGCATCCCTCCTCTTCTATGCCGTTACCGGCGGTGGTTGTTTTGGTTTTATTTTCTTCCATATTTGAACCCACGAGTATGGGGGAAATAAAAGTCAATCTGGGCAGAGACCCCTGTACCCAAGATAAGCAGATTTTAGCATTTATTACTCGCCAGAGGGTCTGCAGGTACCCTGGCGAGGGTGAGCACTAGCGACTGATTTGTTCCATGGGAACACCCGTCAGCCATACATCCCCTCGCGGTGCGCCGCCGCTTGGGATTCGGGGTAACTTTTTATAGAGGTTTTCTACCTCGCGGTCCGGGCAATTAAGCCAAGACCCTCGGTCCCTATCGAAGCCGCGAGACGTGATCCACAGCCCTTCGATATGGGATTACGAGATTGGCGGTGACAGAGGAGGACGCATCCTTCTCTGTCTGCTCGGAGGCAGGGTGAGTGCACACCGAGCCCGCCCTCACTCCTCTGCTATGCCCTCTGCTTTACAGAGGGTCACGCAGAGGAACGCACCGGTGGTCCTGGTAGGACCCCACCCATGTCAGAATAATAAGCCGCGGCAGTAACACTCCCCGAGGGATAAAAGGAAATTCTCATTTCCTCTCATTTCCCGGAGAAGGATACTGCCGCGCCCAGGGTGCACCGGCCCAGCAGCTGCTCTTCCCTCCAGACGTATCGAGAGGGACCAGCAACCGCCAGACACACTTGGAGGACTTCTGACATCGCACCCCGTCGTTTTGTCGTTTTTTCCTTGAGTTGTGAGTCGAACTACACGATAGCAAATGACAAATGCTTACTGAATGGACAGGTCCATTCAAATCTGTGTAGTTCTTTTGTTCGAAAGACCATCTCAGATTATTCAAAAAAAGTACTTTAAATTAATTATCCGTTATTATGACACGGCTATAGAGTTACAGCAATTATTGCTCGATCGGATATAAATGTAGGAAGGGTATAATTATTTGAACAATGTGACAACACGTCATTGTAATAATAGTCCTTATTCATCAGAAAATTCGCGGAAGCTCTGTAATTGTGACCCCTATATTATTCAATCACACTGAAAGGGTGAAACAAACAGGAGCACACGAGAAAACATTGGAAATATTATTAATCCTGATAAAAATAGCTTTCACGAGTGTTGATACTATAAATTGAGTATCTACATAACTTTCACGTGAGGACACTTTGTGTAATTAATTTTATCACTGATCTCAAAACGGTGAAGGAAAACATCGTGAGGAAACTAGAAAGAAGAAAGAAAGAAAATGCATTTATTAGTCCGCACAGGACAAAGCACACAAAATTTAAATGGTTAAATAATCAGTACAACTGTACCGAGTAATACAGAATAGAATAAATAGAATAGAATATTTTTTAAATATCTTAAGATTAGTATGTATAAGCTAAATATAAATACAGAAAAATGTACTTACATTGCATATTTACCCTTAAGGTTACAGTACACTAATATCAACTCGTGTTAGTATAAGTGTACGACAATGATGTTGAAAGAGCGGAGCCTTCTAATACAGGCATTGTTTGCCTAAATGGGGGCTCCAAACACATTAACATGTAATGTAATATCTAATAACACAATAAACTATTTTGTATTTGTATTGTATTTTTGTATTTGTAATAAGAATAGAATAGAATACAACTACAGCTACTCTTCTACTCTACTATTCTATTCTGGAAATGGTTAAATTATCAGTGCAACTGTACTGATAATTTACCCTTTTTAATTTTGTGTGTTTTATCCTGTGCGTGCTAATAAATACTTTTCCTCAAACATGCACGGAAATATTGTCAAGGAAATAAAGTCTATTTAAAAAAATGATGATTGTGGTATCCATGACCAATAAATTTGCCCATATCTTTATACCTTGATTTTATACTACTACAGGACTATAGACCTCAGTATCTGGTATAAATTTCAACTTGCTAGGTCAACCCGTTCCTGAGAAATTCGGTGGTGACAGACGGGCAGACGGACAAGAAAGTGATCTTGTTAGGGTTCCTTTTTTTTACGATTTCAGGTACAGAACCCTAAAAACAGACAAAAGTGGAGAGATTTGGAAGAGACCTACACTCAGCATTGGGTGGCCAAAGGTTTGAGAAGAAAAAGTGGGGTATCCTAATATCTTGCTATCGAGTGAACAAAAATATTACCAAAAACGTTATGTCGGGTAACGATCATAGTTATCATTATTGACAGGCTTGACCACATCGCGGAAATGACGATATTGCGAAACATGGCCGCCGTCCTCCAATCCTATTGTGAAATAAAATCCTGTTGTGCTAAAAGATTAAAAAAAAATGTAGTACAGAGTTTAAGGACTCTGTACTACATTTTTTAAATCTTTTACACAGAAAACAAACAACTTCCAGTATCCCGTTTTCCCGAAAAACTGAATAGGAGAGAAATATTATAATAATAGGTTGGTAGTATGAAAAAATAAGGCAAAATACCACAGATATAAAAATATCTGCGTAGCCTGACGAGATTGATGAGTTACCCTCGAGCGATTAGTAAGTAATTAGTGTGCCATAGAAAAACCATTTGCAGAAAATCAAGATGAATATTTTCTTACGTGTTATCTTATATTATTATGATAAAATTCGCGAAAATGTTACTAAATATTTTTACGTAGGTATAAAAATAATTAAATGCTATGATGATTGATTTATGTAATGTAATTATTTATAATTATGTTCAAGAGTAGAATAGAACCAACCCATTACACTCACGGGTGTCGTATAAGGCGACTAATGTCTGAGGCAGAACACCTTGCACCTCCGTAGACCAGAGAATGAGCAGCAGCGTGTTCTGTTAGTCTTTCATCACTGTGATCTCCAATCCGCCTGCCAAGCGTGGAGATTACGGCTAATTCCTCCCATCATGGGAGAGGCTTATGTCCAGCAGTGGTTGTTATGGGCTGTTGTTATGTTCAAGCACCACATAGAAACGTCGCTAGAGGCAAGTCGCATCGACTGAGATCGTTAACAGGGTGTAACAGGAAGCCCTATACATAAATTATTTCATAAGTAACAGACAATCTATCAGCACTAGCATCTAGTGGCGTAGCTTTTATGCTACGCGGCGTAGCTTTTATGCTACGCGGCGTAGCTATTCTACTACGCGGCGTAGCTGGTCTACTACGCGGCGCGGCGTAGCCGTTTTGCTACACTTGTCAAACCTTCTACGCCGCTTCCTTGTTCTTGTTACGTCGCTCAATACGCAGCAACTCCTAACATATTAAGTGATTAAAAAAGAGATTAGCTTTTTTGGTCCCTTTTTTCCTAGTTATTTTTATTGCTCATAGGCCCCTGAGGCCTGCGTGGTTTCTTTTCTAATACGAAAGTGGGTAAATAAATCGAAATCATGTTATATCGGCTTAGTTGATGTTTATTCAAGATTTTTTCATGTACTTTACGATTTTAAGGGACTTCAATACGAATGTTTCTGATGGAGGTAATGTTTTTGAATACTTTCAACCTTTTGACTGCTGTGAATATTCCAAAATTGCTCGTAAGGGGCTTTTTATGGATCGACTGACTGTACTAGGAAAGACAGCGGGTTTTTAAAGGTTGATTTTTATTGTTTAACAACGCAGGTACTATCTTGAATTTCTAATATGCCTACATAAGGTGAACGAAACCTACATATTTGGGCGAAAACTTGTATTATTACCTATCAAGATTGCTCATAAACAACTTGCTAACACAATCTCCTGTGATGACTTAGAACTAATTAATACCAAGAACTATTACAATAGCGCATTGTTCTGTGCTGGTTATGATGATTTCCTCATTACGACAATTAATTTCCGAAGTCTCGGCATTGCACTAATCAATAAGAATGACAGAGCACCCTTCTGTTCCCTTTAATTTGCACTTAAGCCATTTCAGATGTCGTTCGATAGCATTAAGCCTTCGATCTGCGTGACGTCATTAGCTACGAAAGCTTACCATTTTTTTCTTGGAGCAGGTATTTACTTTCCGCTCTTTAGATTTACCACAAAGGTTTTTATACTAACAGAAAGAAATTCTGAAGTTTTGAGTTGACGTTAAGCTTTGAGGTCGCACGTGGGACGGAATTAATCTAAGTTATGCCTCTAGTGTTTGGCAATAGGTGATCTTAAAGGGTCGAGGTTATTTTAGTTCTCGTATAAAGTTGTTCGAACTTGTTGTTTAAGATTGTTTCTGTACTTAGTATTTTATTATTAATCTTTGCCCAGCAGTGGGACAGTAATAGGCTGGTATTATTATTACTTGGGCATTGTTTAGAAGTATACTTATACTGTCACTTACGGGATATCTTTCGCGATTGTTGTTTATTTTGAGCTCCCAAAATATTACGACGCTGTTGCAAGTGCCATTATCGCGGGTTACTGGAGAATGCGGGTGGATATCGGAAGCTCAAAATAATTGAAAATCACGGAAGAAATCTCGTAAGTGACAGTGTAAGTTTAGTTTTAAACCATGAAAGCTTAAAACAGTGATTGTGTAAAAGGATAATGTTTAAAACGATCCTAAAATAGTTTTCTTATTGGCTTAATCACATTGTGCAAAAGTGCTATCTCTGCTCTGTTACATAAAACAGCTCGATGGTACATAACACGATAATCTCAGCGCTCGGCAAATAACAAAGCCTGATTCTCGTAACTGTCATTTCTTTTTATCCCTGTTTGGCTTCGAGCTACACGCCTGCTGTGACAGCGACTATGGAGAAAGCATTTAAAAGAAGTTGAGTGCAAGTGTTAGAGTGCTACAAGTCACCGCGATGCGACACGACACGATGGTACTCACTAGCCTGTGCTGATAATCACGAGACCAGCTGTTCCCCTGAGCTTTCCATTTACGCTGTGCAAGGAGGTTGCATTCATTGATATCGTCACGCCTTCAACTGTAGATAAACTCATACATGTTCCACGCCTAGCCTAAATTCTGACTAAGATTGAAATATTAAATAATCTTATTTTCTAAAAAAAAGGTAATTAAGTAAATACACATATTTTTCTGTAATAAGTAAAAAAAAACTGTTTGGTTTCAGATGACGCGATCTTTCCTCGAGCAAAGCGTAGTGAGTATTTGAGGTGAGTCGGTAAATTAGCGTAATAGATCATCCG
The DNA here is from genome assembly GCA_941918905.2 of Xestia sexstrigata. Lineage (NCBI taxonomy): Eukaryota > Metazoa > Arthropoda > Insecta > Lepidoptera > Noctuidae > Xestia > Xestia sexstrigata. The sequence continues at coordinate 12,255,505 of OW799211.2, read as the reverse complement.
CCTCATTCCGCGGCAACCGACGACGCGGCGAGGCGACGCCGCGCGCCGCTTGCGGCTCTAACTAACTTAATCGACATTTAATGTTATATTTTTTCAATAAACCAGGCGAACCGAACTAAGACGAAGTTTTAGTGACTGAAAAATATTACCTACTCTCATAACGGTGATGGAAAACATCGAGAGCAAATCGGCATACATGTCTTATTATAGAACCAAAATATTGAAAACATGTGGCATTTGCCAACAGCACTGGGCCCGCGAGGTAGATTCTCATAGCCCATTTCCTCTCATAGGGAGAAGTCCTGTTTCATAGCAATGGGAACATCACAGGCTCTAAGCTGATATGCTTATGAAATCTGAAAACTATGAAGTAGACCATCCCGAGGTAATCGATATTTCATGACAACAAAAAATTCGAAGACATTTGTGACATCTAGCAACCCACATTGGCCACGAATGGTGGATTGTAGCCTACTCCCTCATAAACATACCTAATTATAGAGAGAAACGATGATCATAAGATAGTTTTTAGTTTATTTATAACACAGAAAGATGAATATTCGAATTAGTAGAATATAATTTATGGTTGATGTTTTGTTGGCGTGCAGTTGTCGGAATAACGGGAAATTTTATTGTGCTCCTGTTTTGTGTTGGTTTTTTAGAAGACATCATCCATCTTATGTTCTGCAAGTTTGCAGCGTCTTACAACGCTTTTAATATACAACTCTTGACATTTCACGAGTTGGCGTTGTGATGGTTTCAATTTAATATCACGAGAAACAAATATAAGTTCATATACGTTTTCATATCAAACGATACTGTGTCAAAATCCAGTTTTCAATCAAAGTGATTAAGTTAAATGTCATTCAAACAATTTACATTGTTTTGAAACCATAGTTTTATTTAGTAGTGCTTTAATAAACAAAAGTCCATTGACATGCTTTTGTTTTTGAATCGGAGTTCTACTAGGGTCTATATTCACACGGCGTATTTTTTCGGCGCATATGACGCGCGTTGAACGCGCTACAGGCGAGATTCAGTGGCACCGTAAACGTGCTTTCGTGAAACGCGGGTCATTTACGTGTATTAAATTAATAATACACCATCTATGCGCGCGGATGCGGCGATTCAGACGCGATGCGAACGCGCTTCTCGATCACGTTTTTACTTTGTATCGCTTTGTACGCGTATTTGAATCGATAAAAACGCAATAATTTTCTTTTATGGCGTCGTGAACGCGCGTTCGTGAAATGCGCGGTTTCAGCGCGTATAAAATGCGCCGTGTGCATGCAATCTTAGGTTTCATGATAAAATGCCTACGATACGTTGTCTTTCAGAGTTACATCATCACCAATCACGTGGCTGTTCCCAGTGTATACAACGGCTCCCCGATAGTTTGATTGAGTTTATCAAAATATTTGCTTAATCTATCTATGCCTTCACTAAGTTTCGATAGCCTAGCAAAATAGTTCCAAACTGTTGTACTATGTTATCTTCATATAGAGCTGTGGTGGCAGAGTGGTTAGGACGAGACATTCGTGTAATTTGTTTAGTTATTACTACTTTTCAAAATGGTGAAAGTAAACCTCGTGAGAGAATCAAAATTTCGTAGACCCCCAAAATTCGAAGACATGTGACATCTATCGCGATTTTATTAATAGTTTTATTTTTCGTTTATTTTTATTCCTGACCTTACGATGATTAGGTACTTAATGTTGTGTTACATTTATTATTGTTATAACCCACTGTTCCACACAAATGTAAATTAGTTGAAAAATTAATAGTAAAATACTGTGCGCATGAGGTGGATAATCCACCCACTCTGGTCACTCACTCCCATAAAGAGGACACTTAATTGTGTCCCAGTATCATCTGCCTGTGTTCTCCCCACATTATTATCTATTTCCTAAAACCGACAGGCAAAGTCGCCATTATTCTAATCACTAATTAATTTCCCATTCCTGTACCGTACAGGTGCTTAACGGTTTTTTAATTATCAATAACCGCCTCGTACCGACTTTTATTGGCAGAAAATTGACTCTATCCGTGACAGCTTAGTTTATTTTTTAGCAATAATAGACTGCCATCGTCACCGTTTTGGGCGCTACGACAGGTTGATTGTGTAAGATAAATTAGGTACCTATTGGTAGCCTCGTGAACCAAGGGCCTAGTAGCATAAATTTTGTGTGATTCACGGAAAAATTAATAGTTTCAGAAACTCGTATCTGTTGAGCAGCTGTCTAACTATGAAATATTACAGAAATGAATAAGCTAACAAACTTATTCTGATAATTGAAAACGAGCGCACATTGGGCAATATAATCAAAATAGTTGATTGTACGATATCAACTGGATTCTTAGGGCGATACTCGGATAAACGCCATTTTGTATTGTGTTTTACTCGTGAAAGGACGGATTTAAATTTTGAAAAAAACATTATACATATTTCACACTTCGATCTAGATATTTCGGCCGTGTGATACCTAGCACGATTACTTGCACTTTACTGCATCCAATTAAATCGAGAATACAGTCTAAATTATGGTCTAATTATTATTTCATTTGAGTTATATTAAGCTTTGAACAATAAAAATAATATGTATCTACCATAATAAAGGCCTTTAAAAATGTAATAAAAATCGACCACCATAATAATAATTGTAAAATACGAAAATACCTATACCATCAATTCCAAAAACAAGTGTTTTCATCTTTTCATGCGCTCGCGCCGTGTCCTTTAGTCTCGAGCGGAACGCGATGGAGGTCGGACGTGTGCCAAATTTTTCAGACGCGCCACCCCCGTTAAATTTTGTTAAAGGCTGAGCGTATCGTATCTCCTTGCGGGGGCTGGGGTAAGCGATAAATGCCCACGGCGATCGGGTTAGGCGATTATCACACTGCCACGCATCACGTTGCATGTTGCGTGTCAACGCACGTACGCGCGTACTTACGGGAGTGCAGATCTGCATCATCGTGCGAGTTTTTTACGCACTCACGCACGTAGTTGCGTTTTGTGGATTCACGGCGGCTCTGACACATTTCATTCAAAGCCGTTCAAAATCACGCATGGCACTGCGAGACTCGGTGTGCCATACCTTGCGTCTCGCTTCGCACCCACGCGCGTGTGCGCATGTTTCACCGCTATAGGCGCGTAATCTGAATGAACGCGCGTGGATGCATTTTCTGTGCGTGTTTTCTATACAAACGGAAATACTTACAAGCAACGTTAAAACACGCATTCACGCGCTACGCTGCGTGGTGCGTGGCAGTGTGTTAATCGCCTAAAGCGGTGAAACATGCGCACACGCGCGTGGGTGCGAAGCGAGACGCAAGGTATGGCACACCGAGTCTCGCAGTGCCATGCGTGATTTTGAACGGCTTTGAATGAAATGTGTCAGAGCCGCCGTGAATCCACAAAACGCAACTACGCGCGTCAGTGCGTAAAAAACCCGCACGATGATGCAGATCTGCACTCCCGTAAGTACGCGCGTACGTGCGTTGACACGCAACATGCAACGTGATGCGTGGCAGTGTGATAATCGCCATAGGCGCGTAATCTGAATGAACGCGCGTGGATGCATTTTCTGTGTGTTGGACTGTGCGTGTTTTCTATACAAACGGAAATACTTACAAGCAACGTTAAAACACGCATTCACGCGCTACGCTGCGTGGTGCGTGGCAGTGTGTTAATCGCCTTAACCTCGTCTTAAAACTGGTAGCGATCTTGAAATGTGTTTCTACATATTATATACGTATCTTGTCACAAGATACGTAATAATACGTTTCAAGCTACTTGTTTGTATGTACTCGGTGAACTCATATTTTATGTACGCATTTTATACTAAAAAAAAAATTACCCGACGACAACTGTTACAGAGAAAATAGTACGTTTTTCAGTAAAAAAAATAACCTTATAGGTTTTTGGCAACACAATATTTGTGCAGACCGACGTTGCTGTATTTGTCTAGTTCAGTTTAGTGCTTCTAAACCAATTTCCAGAACAGCAGTTACTAAAATAACCCTGTTCGTTACACCATGTATCATGTATAACCGTATTTCATTTTGGGGCTTCGTGCACATGCAAGTTGTGGACCTCTAAATCTTAAGCGCCGCTGCAACTTTCAAGTTGAAGTAGGGAAGTGTAACTAATCATATAAAGTGTTACACTTAGCGGAGTAATGGGCTGTCTTCTAAAGAAGCCTTTCGTTAAAATTTTCTGTCGTACAATAATGCTTGTTTGACATGTACTTACTCCTTGTTTTAAGTACGTGTTCGAGACAGTTACTTTGTACTTAAACATTTGTAACCCTTTGGCGTTTATTCCGCGTCGTTGATATCGTAATTGCTATGTGAGTCGCGAAATGTTCAAGTTCGCTGTAATCCGACTGTTTTTTAAAGCGCCATGTAAATTTTTAAAATACCGTCTAGAGTTCTACATTTTCTGTTACAAGACATTTTTGAAAACATCAGCTTCTCCCTAGATTCAATTTTCGGAAACCGTGCTTCGCTGGGGCTAGAGATTTGATGGCATTTCCGCCACTTTATTTGATTTACGAAACAGAGAAATATTTTATTTCTAATGACATTCAAAATACCGACTTAGTGACATGATCGTAAATTACCTTTATTGAGTTCTACACAATATCCGCAATGTACGGTCGAACAAGCTATTTGGTTTACATTTTGCAATGTAATTTGTTGGTTAAACTGTAAACCAAATAGCTTGTTCGACCGTACCTACTAGATAGAGGGAATGACATTTTGCATACAATACCAGCTGATGTCCAGGATTAACATAATCCAGGGAACATTTCGATCGGATCTAGTGACACATGGCCTTTTTTTATGAGCATATCTGCCGCGTGTTAGCTTAGCTCGGATATACATAATAAGAATAGCCAACGAAACCGATTGTTTAAATTGAATAATGTTTGGTTTTTTCCTTCGTCCCAAGTCATTATTCTCAAGTTCCATCATAATGAGAAGTGTGAAGCTGACAAAGGCAGCCTCTGATGTGCCGTTTGACCTTTCTCACAAACGTGGTGTACTCAAGCAAAACGACGAATGTCTGAAAATAGACAGGGTATGCGAAGACGTAACGCGGCCGAGTGAAATATAAAATCCATGAGTTCCACATGGTTTTATGGTTCGAATGTAAGGGCCGTCAAAGCATGATAGTATCCTATAAAACAAATGTTGCCATTTGCGGATAAAACTCGACACGCACGCTCAACAAAAGCCACGGGAATGTGGTGCTGACCGCTGGGTCCCTATTGAAGATTACCCGCTCCGAATATCCGATTCGATAAATTCTATGTTGTACCGCTCAAAGTGAAGATTAGGTAGAACCAATATGTGATCTGGGAAATTTCCCATTCGGTGTTGAAAGTGTAGGAAAACAACATTCAGAGCCGAGCAATACCATAAGAGTTAACGGCGGAAGATGCGTTTCTATAGTTTTTACTCGTTGTGTTTTAGTGGTCGTACTAACTAAGTAAGACGTTGCTTTTACTGTTATGTCGTCATATTCGAGTATTTTTACTATTGCAGTCGTTGAAATATTCCTTTAAAGGCTCACTATTCCATTTGAAAACAGTTATTTCAATCAAAATAAATATCCAATTCGGCTCAACAACTATGAACGTTAAACATCTATGACTCAACGATTAAAACAGCAGAGCTTTTATCTAAAACTACGCCCAATATACTCTCGCCGCTATTTATTTTTGGTACGAACCTTACCTACATTAGTTAAACTGTTCGAACCCGCAACGAAATTAAGTAGAAGAAAAAATGGAAGGAAAAAGTGAGAAAAACCCCATAGTTAATGTAGCATACCGAGTTTGTAGTGCCGATGGGGTCTGCATATTACTTAAGGAGCATGTTTACATAATATATACATAGAACTGCGAACGTGTTAAGGGTCGTAATCGAACGATCTACGTACCAACTGAGCTATTACCTTCTGAGGTAACTATAATAAATAATTACAATGATAAATTACTACACTTTCGTGAATTTCATTAGTTATTTTCCGCACGAAAGCCTGCATTCATTTCTGACGTAAACAGATGGACTAAAGTTGTGGCTATGTTTATGTAAATGTGAACCTACGCATATACGATTGAGCAATAAGTGTCAACATACTGAAGGAAGGCGGGTCTCTCCAGATTGCTCCTCTCGTTTTGTGCTTGAGTGGAGTGCCGTGAAGACATTAATGACTTTGTAATTATGAAAATAACGATTTCGCTTGTCACGCAAGATTGTAAACTATGTACATATTTGTTCCACTACGAACACTAATTGAAAATTACAAGGATGAAAATTACAATGTTACGCGCGAACAAAGACAAGTTGGGGAGCTTCCTGTAACTTATAATGGGGAACATGAGATTATTTTGTTCGGAAATAATAAATACGTGTTTGGTAGGTCAATATTATACTTGTAGTATTCGTTGTTTAAATATCATAAAAAAAGCTTTTGGTGGATTGTTGTAGGCACAGTTGATTGATTGGATTGTAATGTGTTGTGTTAGTATTTCGTCGAAATCCGTGTTTGAGAGATTTCATCTACGATTTCTCAGTCACATTTTTTACGTAATCGATGGAAAATTAACTGACAACATTTTCGTGATTAAAAAAGCCTGGTAGATACTATATTTCACACCTTTCATTTTCCAAAATTAATAGAGAAACTTTATAATGAATATATATTTGCATTAACTAAGAGATAATGGAAGTATTGGGTCTCGTTACCGTCGTCCTAGTTCCTGTGTTTCACTGTTGTTTTATCGTGATTAATATTCTAAAATCTAGGTTTTGGCACTGTAAACTTGCAACTGTTAATGTACTCGTACAATAAAAGATTTTGTAAACACAACAAAAAAAAATTAAGTTTACTTGTGATATGAGTTTTCTACGATTATAGTAAACAACATAGAACATTGCTGTTTTCAGCTTTGTTTTACTTCCTACGATATTATTTTTCACATATTTTTGTTGACTTTTACCTCACAGTGCGACTGGATCACAGGTTCAGCCGGTTTAAAAAATAAACGGTTTCCGACGTTATTGGAATTCAGTTCAATGCACGCGCTTGTTAGTTGGTCAGCGGCACAGAGTACACTGTATATATGTCAGCGGACTGCTTTAAGTAATGCTGTGTTCCTGTTAGTCACTTCTCACAATCCTCTTCACAAAGTGGGGAAGCCGAAGTATTAGTATTCTTTCTCCGTATACCGTAACAGATAAATTTGTCCGTCGTCATCCGCCTGTCGGTTTGTATCAGTAATGCCTACAAAGAGTTTTCTCCTAAAATGTTCGTACGCACATATATTGCACAAAATAAGGTCACGAACTTGTATGAAACGACTTTTTCTTACGTTATGCCTTGCCAGCGCTGATCGGGGATCGAAGCGATCCGTGCTAGCAGAATACATTTATATAAATACATAAACATGTGAACATCTTAGATTTACCTACAAGAATATTAGGTCTATTACCCAGAGTCGCCGATGGTAACCGAAAATAAATAAAATCGCCCCAATATTATTTCGTAGGGAATATTTATTAAGGCTTATAACAAAGATTTATTGTTTCAATTTGGAAAGACCTTACGCTATAAAATAACAAACATTTATTACAACAAGTCGTAAAGATAAGTCCCTCTTTACTATTTTTAATGGCGTGCGGCCTTGTGTATTTATATAAGATATCATTAAAAGTGTTGTTTTACAAGCTTGTTGAAGTCAATGAATAATTTCAAAAGAGAGTTCATGTAGATATAAATAAGAACGAAACTATACAACATTTTAATAAGTAGAAGTAACCCGGAGGCTCCCGCAGACGAACTCATTTAGTTACACAAACGCAAATTAATTTTAACGTTTCACTAAAAGAGGCACAATAAAAGGCGTTTACATTTTCCTCAGAGGCCTAAAGGGCCGACACGACTAGTCGTAAATAATTACGACATTTTACCTCAAGGTACGCTCAGCGAGAAGTTACCTCATGAATTGAAAGTGTCCGATGTTATTACGTGTGAAATTATTGGATTATTTACCGAGGTTCCCTTTTTGTTCGAGTCTGCGAAGTACAACATTTTTCATGAGAAAGTTCCGGATTATTAGAGCAATCCAATCGATTTTAAATTATTCAAAGAGTTTTGTGGACTTAGGGATGAACCGGTAAGGGGTGATATGTATTAAACGCTGGCCCTTTTATCTGAGAGGTCGAACTTTTTGTTTGGAGAATCGTCAAATGATTCAACATTTTACGTTTATTATTCTGCGTTAGCTCGCTACACTAGGATCAGTTGGCTATAGATTTCCATTTAGTGCATTTTAACCATAAATCTAGTGCTGCGTCAGAGGGCAGATTCAATTCGGCGTAAACGACTTTCAAAGGATTAAAATGTGGACTAGCTTTGGCCTGCAATTTCATTATTGGACATAAATCGTCAGGACGTTTATCCCTGTACTCAATAGTTTTATGGGAAACTAAAAGGCAACAGAATTTTTATTTTGTATGCTTACAAAAGTGCTTAGCTTAGTAAAAGTGCTGTAACATGATAAACATGCCAAAACAAACATTTTTTGTGGGCGTCAGCTTATTAATAGTCCCTAGATAGCTATTTAAATGAGTACAATGTTCAGACTGAACCCTTTTGCTGCGTGTGTGTGTGTATGAGTGCGATCCGACCCCGTGTCCTACATTACTGGCATGCAGGGCTTATAACACGTGGAATCGAATAATCATACATTGCATATGAGCTACGTGAGTGAAACGAAACACGCGAGCGTTGCGTGATCGAAGTGGCAGCACTGGCAGCCATTAGGTGTACACGTCGGTGCCATAGAGTTGTGGGGGTACAGTGCGCCACAGATTTGTTGCGGTGCAATTAGGCGCGCCGTACAGTCGGCAGTGTCACGGGTTCAAGGCATATGCAAATGGCGAGTGATTTGCGAAGGACAGTTGATTTTATGCATTGTCTAAACTACAATATGTGTGGGTACTGCGACGTTGTGTTTAGTGTAGCGGCAGTGAGTTGTCGGGTATCGTTTTTGTCAGGGTGGTTTGGATTTCAAGCTTGGTTTCAATTTATTTTTCAATTCTTAATATGTAAAGATGAATCATGTCGGTAATAGAGAGGTATGGAATAAGAAGAAGACATACTGCGCCTACCCCAAATAAGACAGGAGAATAATGACGCTGATGACTATAGCTATGAATTCCATCATTGTAAAACAAGTACCTACCTTGCCTTTTCAAAGAAATATTGACAGCTAGACATGAAACTTGGATGAAATACGAACCTCATGCCGGCCGACACTTGTTCCTTTTACTCGTACATTTTTTTCATTGGATGTCCAAAGAAAGGTGAAGGACATTTGCGATCGAAATAAAGGTGAACCTTACGCTAATGGCAGGGTCCGCATTGTGAGCACTCATGAAGCACTCTTGATTTAATGATTGGTGAGAGTCTACTTTTATTTATGACCATGAAAAAAGATGACCGCTTTTTTAAGCAAAGGAAGTTTCTAAAAACATCAAAAAGTTTAGAGATAAATTAATAACCATGTAAAGATTTTTAGTTACTGTTTAAATCAAATCACCTGTAGGACTGTTGTTAGATGTTGTTGCCATAGAATCTACTCCATAAAAAAGTTTCCTATTACAGTAATAACAGTAGAAATTAGATTCCTTGAGGAAACTACTAAGTGTAATTCCATGAACACACATGGATAACATATTTTTTGTTGCTAAACCTACGTTGGATATTTTTTTTTCAATATCTGATTTTTCATATAATTTTAATTAATGTTAAATAAAATGTAATGAATAAATAAACATTTCATATTTCAGTGTAAATAAGCAGGTCTGCGTCATTAATTGATATCACAAAATTTAGATAAATATGGGGATTCATAATAAATGTCCTTAGTTATGGTTGAATGCGAGAAAGCAATTTAGGTCTATTACTCTCCGCATATTTAACAAGGGTATTGAAACATACCCATTATACACGAAATATTAAATTACATTTCGAATGGACTAAACTAGGCCTTGCTGGCTTCATAAGTACCTACCTACATTCAATTCCGGAACAAAGCTATTCTCTAAATTCTCCAAAAAGCAAACTTTTGCCAACATTTTATCGGGAAACAAAAAACAATCATGTTCCCGACAACAAACCGATAAGTAAGGAATATTATATTGGTTGTAATATAATTCTTACCTGAAACCATTTGTTCGGAAACATCGCTCTAAGTTGGAAGTTCTATTTGAGCATAACAGCGCGGTTGAACAACAATGTCGGTATTTAGGTGCCCAAACTGATATCAGTATTTGCATAACAACCGCAAAGCTGTAAAGTAATATTTGGCACGAGAGCTTAGCTCTACAAAGTTGTGGTGAGCTCCATTCGATCAGATTCCTTCTATAGAGCTATCATATCGTGTCTATAACCTCACACCTGGGTTTCATTTTCATTTACAACCTCCGGACTCCAACGTTAATGGCACTGTGAAGCACTTTTAGAACCACTATGTAGTTTGTAACAAACAGAATGTCGAAGAGGAACCTATAGTCTTTATTTTATATTGCAATTCTACACTAACCTCTATAAAACACAGGGCAGCGAACCCATTTTTTACCCTTTTTCGGTCAAGCTGTAACGACATCAAGTTTATGGCCATAGCCAGCCGCAAAATGTACCTAAAGTAGGTATCTAATAAAAAATATTTTTGTTGACGGGTACGGTATTACATAATAAATAAATACTATTACATGCCCTCTCAACTTAGTTACATTGGGTAGGCGTAAAAACTGAAAACAAACATTGTAATAGCTACCTGCCTACTAGAATATTCATCTTTAGTAATAAAAACGCCAAGATCGAACTTAAATGTATAATGCGGATCCACACGTGCGAATATGTACACGTGGTTGAACACAATTAGGACGCCCCTCGTCACAACTTGTTCAATCTACGTTATCATTTATTGCCGACATGTTTATAAACGGGATGCTGGCTCACTTCACTCTAGATGCTCACCATGTTTGTAAGCCTGCTACTGGCATAACATAGCGCTCGATTTTATTAATTATAAGATCTGTATTTCTGTATCTGTGTTAACAAATAAAAAGTGATTTGATTTGATTTGACTCATGAATTCCTTAGCTTTACAATATTTAATTAACATTTGATGTTGCCAGCAGGTTGCACGTGGTTCGGGGGATGACGCTGGGCGGTGAAGACGAACGGCGCGGCGCTGGGTGAGCAGGCGCCGGGGATGTGGGTGCTGCTGGTGCTGGCGCTGGCGGCGGCCGCGTCCGCCGACTGCCCGCGCCACTGCGAGTGCAAGTGGCGCAGCGGCAAGGAGTCCGCGCTGTGCGCCCGCGCCGGCCTCACCTCCGTGCCGCCGCGCCTCGACCCCACCACGCAGCTGCTTGACCTCGCCGAGAACCGCCTGCCCACCGTCCGCGACGACGCATTCGCAGCCGCCGGCCTCCTCAACCTCCAGCGCCTCTATCTCCCCTCCTGCAACGTCCGGACCATCCGACAATACGCTTTCCGAGCGCTTGTAAACCTCGTCGAATTGGATCTCTCGCGCAACCGTCTGGAAACAATACCTTCACATTCATTTGATTCAATCCCCGAGCTTAGAGAACTGCGACTCGGTGGTAATCCCATTACGAAAGTTGGAGACGAATCCTTTATAGCACTACCCCATCTAGTGCGACTTACACTCAGTGCTTGCAAAATAGCCGAAATAGAGCCCCGCGGATTTGCAGGGCTCGAGTCTTCTCTGGAATATTTGGAGCTTAGTAAAAATAGACTGCAGGTACTTCACGTGGCGGTTTTAGCGCCGTTGCGATCTCTTAAAGGTTTAGAGCTGGCGAGTAATCCTTGGGAATGTACTTGCGCGTTGAGACCGATGAGAGATTGGATGATAAGAAAAAATGTTCCAGCAACAGTGGTACCAGACTGCGCATTGCCACCTCGGTTAATGTCTCAATCATGGGACAGGTTAGATCTAGAAGATTTTGCTTGTCACCCAGAAGTGAGCGCAGCTAGTCAATTCAGAGGGTTGGAGGGAGATGAAGTGACACTTGTGTGTCGAGTGAGCGGAGTGCCTGCGCCGAGAGTGCGCTGGGTGCGAGCGGGTCGACTACTCGCCAATACAACTTCAAATAATGTCAATTCCGGTAGAGCTTTTATGTTACGTAGTGAAGGACAAACTAGTAATTTAACGATTAAATCAGCAGACTTGCAAGATGCAGGGTCTTACACGTGTAATGCTGAAAACCGTGCTGGTAAAGCAGAAGTGATCTTAAGTTTAGCTGTAGAAAAGAAACCAGAAAACAAAAGTTTTGGTGGGCGTGCACTGATGGCGGGGATGGCTGTGTCAGCAGTGATAGTGTTAAGTTCATGTTTAATAGGACTGTGTGTATACGAGACTCGGAAGAAAAGACAATTAGATAGATGGAATGAACAGATAGTGACGACGAATCATCGTGATGATAGTTATGATAAATTAGAAGCGAATTTTAAGACTAACGCTGAAGTACCAAGAGTGATAGCCTCTGATAGTGCTCGTAAAAGAGGTGACTACAGGAATGTGCCATCACATGATCCAGAGGAGGAGTTTGAGGGGTATTTGGGGAGAGGTGAGGTGCGGGAGGAGAGGGACTGCTCGGTGACGCCGCCCATGGAGGCTGGGTGGCGCCGGGCTGACTTCGAGCCGCCGAGCTCAAGGGGCAACATACCCGATCGAGATCTACACATACCACGGTTCAGCGACTACAATTTACGGTAATTCAATACTTCTCAAGTAACTTCTCACGATAATTAATTAGTAATTCAATTTGCCCTATAATTATAATGCGATCTCAGCGTACTCGCAAGTCTATAATTTTCGGGTAATTCAGTAAAACCTTCTGATAAGGTAGATAGTTTAATTAATAAAGAAAGGAAGTTGATGGTGTGGAAAAAATACATTGTTTTTTTAAATTGAATTGTTTAAGGTTTCTGATAGATTGAAAAATAAGTATATAAAGAATGCTTTACGTTTTATCATTCAAAATATTGTGAATGCTTCAAAGTTTTTTTTTTATAAGTACTCACGAAGATGAATCATTCGGTCGCAATAGCTAAGGGTTTGTCTCTGAAATAGAAAATACGTATATATGCAATCATCTCTATGGTCACAGGGAACAATAACAGATAAGAAACAATATTTTTTTAATAACAATACTTTTTCGGAGAAAGACAAAGTTTTACTGAGAATTGCGAATTCTATCAATATAAGAGATTCAGAAATGTGTTAATTCTTGTTATCTAAAGGATTATATTGCTTTTGTTACAATGGCAAAATATGATTGAAGTAAAAAATGTTTAATCGTCGGTTCAGATTTGATTACCTATATCTATGTATAATGATTGTGTTTGATTAACCCAAACAGGCTTATTAAATGTATGAAACATTAAAAAAGCCTCACAAGTCTGCACAAAATTACGTTTATCTCGGCTCTATTACCCATGTCGGCTTAAACAGTTAGCTTATTGCCAACATTAAAACAACCAGTGTCATAGTAACCATAATATCATCCAAACAGGTGTTATAATGTTGTACTAAATTTCATTATGCAACTCATTTCAAAAAAAGAACATTGTCTAGCACGCACGAAAAAAAAAAACTTAAAGGTTAATTCGAATCCACGTCGTGTCCCGCCATTTTTATACATACATCAGGATCTGCCAACATTCAACAAGGTGCTAATATACAAGTAATAATCATTTTAATAATTGTACGATACAAAATGTAAATAAGAATTACGATAAATAATTCTATTATTACCTACCTATACATAGTTTGTTTGAATTAAATACTCAGCAATTAAACTTTCCATGAATTTACATAGACTTCTTACAACACTACCCTATGGTTTCAGAAACTTTTATGGAGGATTCATATCATGGATGTATTGATGGATGTAGATAAAGTCTTGTATGCAACTGTACATAATTAGGTATTAAAACACTCTTGTGATAAACCCACATTCTTGTTTTAATACCCCTTATTATATAATACAACAGTTGCATAAATAACTAAAATGTTTCTGATGATCCCATTTGGTCATTAAACGTTTATATGTTGGGTTTTTATGTCTGTAAGGGCTTATGCTAAGCCAAGTGCCTAAATCGCAACTGATTGCGAACCTACTACAAATTAACGTGGGTCGTAGGGCGAGCTTGTGATGAAAATCTCCCCAAACCTAGAGAGCACGAGAGAAAATTAGTTCAGTAATTATTGTCTAATCCCCTTGGTTTAGTAGCTTAATGTCTCAGACGGAGAGGTCTTGGCTTCAATCGTTGGAAGGAATAAAGTTTATTTTGTAAATTGTGAGCGTTCCAATTGTTTGTGTTCAAGTCTCCGGCGAGACGGGACAGTGATTGCGCCAATCATCTTCCAATGCGGGGATCGTTTCTGTTAGTGCGCTAGCCGGTACTGATTGTTGCAAGCCCTCTGGTCGCTCACAATATATTGATTCACGCAACACAATGTAATACTTGATACATACAATCAAATAGCCATCATACCCCATTGTTCTATCCTATTCCATTTTCATATTTTAATTAAATCCGCTCGTTGTTTCAGATCTGATGCCACGTCAGAGTCAGTGCAAAGCTCAAATTCCACGGGAATGATGAGCGCTCACGTAGAGATATTATCTGAAAACAGTCGGTTTAACAACAATGGGCGCACATGTCCACGTACGCGACCCCGCGAGCGCCTCGACAACGACCTGTCTGGAAGTGACAGCGAGAAGAATTACCCCGACCTCATTGAAATGAGTGCCCTAGGAACCTCCTCGTTCTTAAGAAGCGAAATGAAACATGATCCATACTACTTTTACACAATACCCCGGAAAAAGGATGGCGATAGTCGTAGTCCCCTTCTTAATAGCAGAAGGAACAGCTCCGGTGCAGACTCTGCCACTTTTTTGGACAGAACGTACGAAAAAAGCCGGCAGAGGTCTGGGCGGAGATCGAATAGTTTTTTAGATCTTTCCACTGGTGGAAATAGAATACGTCGGAATCCAAGCCTACCGGCGTCGCCTTCGAGAGAGCAGCCCACAGTGCCCTCCGCCACACCACTTCTTGATCTTTCCGGATTGCGAGACTATTCGCGTACCGGGCAACCAATTGAGGACTTTGATTTTCGAGCTTCACAACTGGAAAAATTCCTCGAGGAATATAGAAGTTTGAGAGAACAACTTTCCAGGATGAAAGAGACCCGGGAGAATCTGCAACGAAATCGGGCTTCGGACAACGATGAGTTGCGGTCTATACTGAAACCCAAACCCAGTATAGCTGTAACAGAGACATCGTCCTCGGTGGCTTTAGCAGATGCTGCGTCTCCGTTGGCTCTAAGCCCTTCGGAATACAAGCCTTCACAACCGAGACCGGAATGGTTGACGTCATTACTTTATCGTAATTAAGTAGATGTTTTGTATATATTAGTAGGTACGTCTGATTTAATAGACGAATATGTGATTGGACATTTATAACACTCTACTAGAGATGGGATGACTTGTGATTAAAGGAACCCCCAATACTGAATTGTTAGAAAGTTAAGAACTTGTAAATAAATGCGTTCATATTTGAACTGATGTTGATAAGTAATTTAAAATAATTGTTTGTAAGAAAGTGAAAAATGAAACCATAATTTAAAGTTGAAATAAATCATTTTCAATTGTCAAAATTGTTTTACTTCCCCAATATTAGGGGAGCAAGATTTACGTCGCAAAAGAGTACCTTGTACACCTACCTACCTTAGTAAAAATTGACACTACAACACTCCAATTCTATAATATGGTAGGTACATGCAACAATGGCAGTTAAAATCCATGAACACTGAAAATATAAAGTAAAAGAGAACTCTACACGTGTACCAACGAACATTATAAAATTGACTTTCCCAACTTGCGTGGGTGTGCCAAGCGAATTATACATTCAAAGTTTCATCCATTGTAACATCAACATAAAAGCGTTTTGAAAGAAAATTTACAACTGCTCCAAAGTCGTTTATGTTGAGTTTGATAATTTAATAAAAGGTTCTAGTGTGTCGTATGATCTTATCAATGTTATTAAAAAAAGTAACCGGCAACTATTATTCGGCATTCACGTGCTGAAATCGGGAAAACGATTTCGGAAAGCTAGGAAAGTTGATATTAAAGTTGTGGCCACATGACTCGTTAGTTTGCGTTTGGCTGGAACATGTTGGAACATGTCGGATGTCTGTGACATGCTCCGACCGAATGTTCCGAATAGTTGCAAGGCCGTATTTGACTATAGAGCTCGGAACAGAAGTAATGGGAAACTTTTTGAATAAACAATACTTAAATATGGAAGTATCTGGTTACAAAATGTTTAGCTAAGTAAATAGGTATTTCAACGTATGATAATAACTTGCACCTTATTTAATATACCTACATAGTAACTGATAATGAAATTCGTCAAAAATTAAATAATAATTAAAATAAATGACAAAATTGTTTTCATGCGACAGGTG
Source organism: Xestia sexstrigata (assembly GCA_941918905.2). Lineage (NCBI taxonomy): Eukaryota > Metazoa > Arthropoda > Insecta > Lepidoptera > Noctuidae > Xestia > Xestia sexstrigata. The sequence goes on along the minus strand of OW799211.2, from coordinate 12,238,925 downwards.
CTGTTTAATGAAACAGAAAAATAAACTTAAAAAAACTGGGCAAGTGCGAGTCGAACTCGCGCATGAAGGGTTCTGTACTATCGTATATATTTTTTATTATTTGTTGTCATACCGGCAACAAAAATACACATTCTGTGAAAATTTCAACTGTCCAGCTATCACGGTCAAAATCAAAATCAATAGTACATATCATGAGATGCAGCCTGGTAACAGACAGACAGACAGCCGGACAGTTGAGTCTTAGTAAAATAGGGTCCTTCTATATTGAATAGGCCCTGTATAAAACTTTTTTCATTCGAAAGCACACAACTTCCCAATACAATTCATTATCATTTTCCTGCCCTCGTCTCTCACACGTTACTTGGTTAGGTATTTACTTCGTTAATTTCTTCCATTATTTCCAGTCAACCGTCACTCAATCATTCACCCTTTTTTTTTTTTGGATGGGATCCAAATGACTCCTCCCGCTCTGGGCGGAGCAGGAGGGAGTGTCATACTTTTACTGACTAAAACCCATCCATGTTCCTTCATCGCCCTTTGTGTTCCAGGGCCACGCTATCTCTTTCGAGCAGTCCGGCAGCCCAATCATTCACCCTTTATCTATCATAACACCCTTCACACTCCCCAATACACGTAAGCGGATACAATTCAGATTATCAATATTGCAATTACCGGAATTCATAATAGGTATTGTTTCTACGAAACACGGACCGAAGTCAAACCAACCTGTAGACATGGTTTAGGAACATCCAATCAAATCAGCGACAGTGGTCGATCCTATCACACTACACGTGTATGTGCAATATGCGTGGGTGGTCACATGTGTTGGTTCTCGTATGCACACAATTTCGATTGAGGCATCGAATAATGGGTAAACATACGACAAGACTCTACAAACTGCGTAGTGCTTTACAGAAAATGTAATAAAGGTTTACACAGACTTTTATTAAACCCAGAATACCTAGATTCCCAGGTTATTAGTTTTTTTCAACAGGAATTTCTCAGTAACGGCTTAGAGTATGGGGATGGCAACAACCTCGTCCGCTATAACATGAGACTTAAACATATCTGGTGAAATATCGATGTACCTACTATAGCTATCTCTGCCTATACTCTCGGGGATTAAAGGAGTGATGTGGTGTTGTTATTGATGTAACCTACAATGAAGGAGTCCATGTTTGTAACAACGAATATAGTAGCAATTCAAATTTGGCTAGTACTAAATTGAAAAACAGTGTATCATATGGAAATTAGTAGTCCCAAAAGTTAAATACAGTAGTCAGATGAGGCTTTATAAAAATAAAAAATCTTTCTTTCGCTGGTCAGACTTACAGACGGAAAAAAACACAGAGGAAAAATGGGAAACCAACACGATAAGACAATTCATTAGTATCCCAATCATCAACTTAACATCGAAATCTACAGCTATTGTAAATATTCCATTAAACAATAAACTTAATGCTCTTACAGAAGTACGGACTGCTTTGATATTTGAATGAATGCTACTCAACATTCCCTTTTGTTTGGAAATGCAAACGTCTTGTTGCAATCTATATTCAATGGCCTTTGAAAGCACTTCAATTAGGTACGGCACTCCTTAGGACAAGGAATATTTCCGGCTCAATTCTATTAATAAACCTAGAGGGGATTATTATTCAGGACTAAACGTGGACTTTAATAACTTATGAGTTGTCACACTGAGTAATGTTTAGATTAAAACCTTTGTGACTGATTATTCAGACTTCAGTCAAAAATATATAATATTAAAAGAATTAATGATCGAAATGGTAAAACTGATTCGAAATAGAAAATATTAAAATTCTTTATTTCGAAAGCAACGTTGCGTCAAAAAAATCCTTTTAAAATAATGCTGAACTTATGACATCATTTTTTTCATTGACAAATATTTGCATTCTATCATAAAACTCTAGTTCCTGGACACTGAGTTAGTTTATGAATTAAAAAAAAAAAAACATTTTCAGAGGAAGACATTTATGTTCAACATCAAATTGCGGGACTCGTTGCGTGGCCGGCGGCGTCGTCCTCGGAAGTGAGCAGTCAAAACCGCTTTAAATGTATTAATAAGTAAGTAAGCATACATCAATAGAAACTATGCAAAACTAGTTTATTAAATGTAGAAATTTCGTAAAAAAATAAATAAAAGAATGTCACAATGTACAAAAAAAGTCTTCTTTCTTTAACGTTGTTGCCAAACTGGTGTCAGAGTTTTATGCCACCCATGGGCCTTTGACTTGACTTTAACTGCCGTCAAGGAATATCTTTCAGGCATGCTGGTTTCCTTAAGACACTTGGCTCGACAATGGCAATAAAAGAAAATAAAAATAAAAAAGCCTTTATTCTACTACCTTATTTCCAACTTACATAATAATATGAACAATATGAACACTAAAGAACAGGTTTAAATTAACTATTTGTTTACACTTATATTTAAGGGGCTCCCCCATGCACACTAGCGCCACTTTAGTAAAAAAAAAACAGAACTCGTTAAATACACAATTAATATAAAATCTGATTGACAAAATCAATCTTTTGGTCTTCTAAATTTTTTACAAATAATTTTAAACATAGCTCGCTGTCGTTACAGATACAAAATGGAAAAAAAACGGCCGTTTTTAGCAATTTTTCTAACTGTAACTACAGTGAAGTATATTTTAATGAATTAAATAGACGTCAATAATCTAGAACTCTAAAGCATTGATTTTGTCAATCAGATTTTATATTAATTGTGTATTTAACGAGTTCTGATTTTTTTACTAAAGTAGCGCTAGTGTGCATGGGGGAGCCCCTTAAGTTTTAAGTAGTAGTTGCCTCCTCGGCGTAGGCCTCCCCCATTATCCTCCACACATTTCTGTCCCGGGCTTGGGTCATCCAGTTCGGTCCAACTTTCTCTTTAAAAATATCTCCCCACCTTTTCTTTGGCCGACTTTTACTTCTGGTTTCGTCTCTGGGTATCCATTCAGTAGCTTTCTTGGTCCAGCGGCTGTTTTCTCTTCTGCAGATATGGCCAGCCCAGTTCCATTTAAGTGCCCTTCTTCTTTTAACAATATCCATAACTTTTGTTTCTTGTCTGATAGCTTTATTGTCAATCCTATCTTTTTGTTTTTCTCCTAGCATACTTCTTTCCATTTTCTTTTGGCATATTGCTAGTCTATTCTCATCTTCTTTTTTCAAGGACCAGGTCTGGCACCCGTATGTCAAGCATGGAAGAATTGTTATTTCGTAAAGCTCCTTTTTAATACAGTTGCTCAAAAAGTGGTGTATTGCAGGGACGTATAGCGTTCGGATGTGGTTCTATTACATACTAGTGCTTTTTTTTACCTTTCCCGAACTCGTGCGTTCTCTTTTCCAACTGTCAAAATAATGTCTATTAAAAAGAAAAACCAACCATGAAGTTTTTACTAAAGAGTTTTTGTGATTCATACAAATACGTATATTTCTAAAAAGAAGCTACTAATTTATTTCAATATTATATTTAATTATTTAATTGAATGAATGAATTTTTTTTTTGTTAGGTTTCATTTCATTCCATCTCATATCAATAAAAAAAAATCTACTGAAGACTAAGCTGTATGGATAGTTCCCTTTGCCTACCAAAATGGGTGAATAAAAAAAAACTCTGCTTATATTCTACGGTTGGCGCCATTTTCCAGAAATTTTCTTTGCGAGTTTAGTTGTTTGTTGCACAAAATGAGTAATTTCGACCCTATTTTTTTTTTATTAACACCACCGGAACTCAGTATAATTGCACAAAATGCTTCGGAGAATATTTTACCGAAAAAGTCAAATTATTTTATTAAATTGCTTCATTTTTTCGCAACTGTATTAAAAATAGTCGTTCAGTACACCTACGGAACCGTCATTGCAACTTGTTCCGACTGTCAACCCTCGCTTTCGGCTGCGCCTCGGCTCGGGTAGACATTTGTCGGAACTCTTTGCAATGACAGCCTTTCCGCACTTGTAATGAAATATACTATTTTTGTATGTTTTTACTTGTTTATTTTTCATTATCTCCTTATAATTCAAGTATCTCTTCCATGCCATAGAAATACGTCTGCGAATTTCATTGCTTGAGCAGTTGTTAAAGGAAACCATTTGTCTCAGATATACGTACTCTTGCACATATTCTATATTTACACCTTCAACACTGATACTCCTGGATTCTCCGTTCGTTAATATTTTTGTTTTTTCTGTGTTAAGCGCGTTATATCTGTGCCTCCCAGATACGTCATCACCATACATTCAGTTACTGTGAATGGATTGCGCAACCCAATTCGATGCATCCAATAAAAGTAAGCAGCAGATACGGCGCGGGGCCTTTCGTCACATGCATCGGTCGTTAGGACAACCTCTTAGTACCTACTCACCTAATATTAAGAATTAATTGTAGATACCTTATTAAATTAATTTAGTGGAAATTTGGGTTAATTTGGACTCCTTCGCTGCCTATCACATAATTAGCGGCAGGCCCACTCTTTTACTTTCGCGTGTTAGTTCTGTAATCATGTCTCCCAGATCAATAGAGTTCTCAGCAAAAAATACAATATCGTCTGCAAAGCGTAAGTGACTCAGGAATTCCCCATCAATTCTTATCCCTTTTTTCTTCCAATCGAGGTTTCTAAAGACTGCTTCTAGAACAGAAGAGAAAATTTTCGGTAAGAGATTTCGATGGCAATACATACACACATCAAAAGTATCTAGGGATCAACATATATTTTTGCAATAACTTTTCTCCTGATTGATATTAATTAAAATTTTCTTTAAGGATTCATCAAATAAAGTGTTTTCGTTTGTCACAGTAACGATAAACCAAGTCACCTTTGCATTAATAAAGAAATTTGCCATTTTCCTAATAAAGGGATTTTTGACATTTGAACCACTAACATTAAAGTTCGAAAAAAAGACTGAAATAACAGTTTTCTTTAAAATTTTATTGGGTAACTTAAACAATTAATAATCCGTGTTTCTACCGCGAACACTAACAACACAAGAACATCGGTTTGGCATACTCAAAATGAGTTCATCCAAATCACGCTGTGGAATGGCCGCCCATGTTCGTTGCAACAACAAAAAAAGGTCTTCTTGCGACTGGATACCCTCCATATTCGGCAGAGCTCTTCTCTGTAGCATATCCCATGCATGCTCAATCGGGTTCAAGTCTGGCGACTGAGCAGGCCAGGGCAGGACATTGATGTTAGCTGCGGCGAGAGTCTGTCTTACAACTCTTGCGGTGTGCGGTCGTGCATTATCATGCATTAACTGAAATAAGGGACCGATTTGCACTTGTAGAGGAACGATGACGTCTGATACAATCGTCTCAGCATAAATTTGAGCGTTGAGGTTGCCTCTGATCCAAATCAACTCAGTTCTTCCGCCGATCCAAATACCCGCCCATACCATGATGGTTCCACCACTATAAGGATGGACTTCCTGGCAGGATTTTAATCGCTGTTGGCGTCCAGGGGTTCTCCAGTGTCGTATACGTCTTGTATCCGGTCTCATACCAAAACGAGACTCATCAGAAAAGCACACGAAACGCCATTGTTCTTCTGCCCAATTTCTGTGTTCAAGAGCCCATTGATATCGAATCCTACGATTGTGCATTGCTATAGGTGGTACCCGTAGCGGTCTTCGGGAATGAAGGTTCACTTCATGCAAGCGGTTTCTGACTGTTTGGTCGCTAATTAAGTTCCCTGAAGAGTGATGAAGCCTCACGGCTAACATCATGGCGGTTATTGTTGGAGCTCTTCGAGTTAAGATTTGAATGTATCGGTCTTGTCTCCGTGTGGTGCAGCGATACCGTCCTCCATGGCGCTCAGCCACGGTACCAGTGCTTCGGTAACGTGTCCAAAGTCGACTGATAACACTCTGACTTGTATTCAGAGCTAAAGCTACAGTACGTTGCCGGGAACCAGCTTCTATCATTCCCACGGCTCTGAGCATTTCTTCCCTGCTTAAATGACGTCGCCGCTCCATAATAACGTTGGTTTTAATCAGTAGTAGGGAAACAGTAGCACTAATAATGTCTTCAATGCGTTGTATGTTTTTATAGGGAAAATATTGACAGCTTATTTTCATCTTTTACTCGAATTTGATTGAGAGTTCCTGATTCAAATTATGAAATGCACCAAAAAGGATCCATATAAATTTATAAAATCATAAATTTATTACAAAGCCACATCTCAATCTCAAGAAATCCGCATAAAAATGCTTGATCCCTAGACATTTTTGATGTGTGTAGTTAATAAAAATCTTACATGCCACTCGCAGAAAAATAATTGACACCCTGAACTGTAGGGTCTAATAAAATTTGGTAGCAAAACTCTTTAGACATGATGTGTATCAATATTAAAACCAACAAAACAAAAAAAAAACCGGCCAAGAGCGAGTCGGACTCGTACACCAAGGGTTCCGCACAAACTGCATTGAATGAAATGTAAATTGCGGTTTACGATTTATGACGTATTAAAAAAAAACTACTAACTAGTTACTAGATCTCATTCAAACCAATTTTTGGTGGAAGTTTACATGGACATGACATAGAAGTGTACATCATATATTTTTTTTAGTTTTATCATTCTCACATTTTAGAAGTTACATGGGGACACACACATTTTACCACTTTGGAAGTGTCTATCGCGCAAACTTTTCAGTTTAGAAAAAATGATACCTATTAGAAACCTCAATATCATTTTTGAAGACCTGTCCATAGATACCCCAAACGTATGGGTTTTATGAAAAAAAAAATTGAGTATCAGTTTTAGGTATGGGGAACCCCCAAAATGTATTGTTTTTTTTTCTATTCTTGCCAAGTTTCAACAGCATAGTTCTTATAGTTTCGGAAAAAAGTGGCTGTGACATACGGACGCACAGACAGACAGACATGACGAATCCTTAGGGGTTCCGTTTTTTGCCATTTGGCTACGGAACCCTAAAAAACAATAGTTATAACTAAACTCAACTTCTAAATAAAGTCTACGTAGTTATTTCTACAGATATATATAATTACCTGTAATGTACGAAGACAAGTAAGTCTTTCAAATAACTACATTTGTCTTATTCAGTCGAGAAAAATGTTGTTCAATAGTTTTTAAAATATTTCTATTTGAAGTTTAAGTAAAGCAAAGCATTTGATCTCAAGCTTTTCAGAACATGCATTGTTGGCCAAGGATAATATACGAAGTACATATTGATCCAAGATAAATCCAGTGCGTGTACTTTAGTCGAGACTGTCTTTAGACTTTTTTTTATTATAAATGCGAAATTTGTAAGGATGAATGGATGTTTGTTACTCTTTTCTGCAAAACTACAAAACGAATTAGGATGAAATTTAGCACACAGATAGCTTATAACCTGGATTAACACATAGGGTACCCTTTTATCCTAGTACTTTTATGTAGTATAATCCCGTGAGACAATTACTAAACGCCACGCGGGCGAAGCCGGGGGCACATGCCCCCGGCTTCGCCCGCGTGTAAGTCTAGCACATGCTAGACTTACATATAATGTGATCGCAGTTGACTTCCAATCAGAGTCTGGTATTTAATCAGAATAGTTTCTATTTCTAAAAAAAAATATTGACAATGATAACTTTATTCAACCATTGACCAAGATTAAGCTTTCTCAGTGTAAACGCTTACTCTGCTAACAAACTCCACGTCCCTCTCGTCTCAAGTGCAATTCTCAAGAAAGGTTCTCAGCCGTTCCGTACACGTTCTAGAATAAAATATCGGACTAGGATAGATGGATGAAGTTATCCTTTTTTATTGTTTTGGGCTCAGAATTATCCTAACCTCGTTCAGTAGGTTTTCAGGGCTTAAATCTGCTCTCTGTATTTTAGATTGGTACCCGAGCCGACCTTAAAAAAGCGACTGAAGACCGAACTATTTCTTGGGTAAGTAAGTATTCAATATTTTCAGGCAACGCTGGGTCGTCTTAATCGACGTGGGTTTTTGGTATTTCTTAAGAAGGAAATGAAATGTTTCGGCAAGCCGGGTTTTTGACCTCACTTCTACTATTTTGGTAAGTGGCCAATAAGGGTTGTTATCTTGGTAGTAAAGCGATTTTCGCAGATTCTTGTGATAATTAACACTAGTACAAGGTAGGTACTTGAAGCACTACTATCTACTAGAAATATTTCGGGAGAGTTTTCAAGTATTCTGCTCGAAACCGGTAGAAATATAGTTTATTAGGAACAGATTAAACAAACACAATTAAAAACTTTACAGTTAAACAAATTGCTTAAACTTAATAAGACATAGACTATATTTATTCAGATGTTGTGCATAAAATAATAATTTAAGCCGCGGGCTTAAAAGCTAGTGTTATAATAATATTTAAAAATGTTGGAACAAAATATTTATTTTTTGCATATTGTCCAAAGTTTCCCACTTTGAATTACTGATCCGTATCTGTGAAACGATTTGGGGCAACACTCCTATATGCAGTTGAATACGAAGTCCAAACCGTTGTTACCAATGGCGTTTACCCGCGTAGCTGCTAACATCGCTTTTGTTTCTACTTGGCCAAGTAAGATGAATTATTATAGGTATAGTCGAGGACTTTTATTGATGAGCCACTTGCTAATATTCGTATTTTAGTCGTGCAAATCCGGTTTAGTCGGTAATATTCGTACTCGTGAATGTATAAAAGTGCAAAATTAGAAAGTAGTGAAAGTTTTTCTATAATTAGTATCCGAGACAGCGTTCATGAAACTACTAAATGAAACAGTCCTTTTCTCTTAAAAATATTTCCAACGTTCAACCTTTTTATCGTTCACAGTTTTATTACAGTATATAGACTCAGGTGCTTTTAGCAGAGCTCAATAATTTTGTAAAACTAACGAACCAAAAATATTCAGGATAATGCTGGCTTAGTGCCAGCCGGCGGAGTTTCACACGCTCACGACGACACTTTGTAACGATTGATGAACTTGTAACTTGATCAATTAGGCCGTATTGACGGCCTTGTACTTTGTCACACAAGCGGTCATTACTGGGACTTTTGCGAGTTCGTGATACATGTGAACGGTACGTGGGGACGACCTCAATGAATTTTATTATCATCGGCTCTTTTTATTTTTAACAAGAACCCCATATTTATTTATTACATTTAGTCCAGCATAAGCCATTAGTACCAAATTAGGTTAAGTTATCCGTTTCCGTTCATCAGCAAACAAGTCCAATCCAGGGTTGGTCTCCACGAGCGCTTTGAGCATCGCCAGCATACGAGGTATAGAGGAGGTGGATCTAGGTTCAGTGTAACAAAATGGAAACATTAAACATTTTATGCTTTCTAGAGCGATTATAATTATTTGGAACAAATAGTTGACACAGCTCTACATGTAAATCCAAGGCGTTGGTATTTAAATACAATTTATACGCTGTTGTCATTTGATCAACGCCTAACTTTAAAAGAATAAAAATGCACACAAAGTTAGTAAAGCGAGCACAAAACAGAGCCTAGTTATAAAAACCTAGACAGTTACGTAAAGATTCTTCAACCAAGCTTATAATCTGTGTAGGAACTAGGAAGGTAATTTTTCTATCCAGCAGTACACCGAGGTATTTTACTATCGACTCTCTGGCTATACAAGGTGTCACTTTGCATCCTGGTCAAATTCAAGGAGGTATCTAAGCAAATGATTCTCGCCCCGAATCTATAGGCGTTTTTCTTCTTAGTTACGGAAATCGGTAAGTTTTACCCACCCGCATTGAGACGCAGCCCGTCTGTAACTGGCCCTATAACCGCGCCTTCACTCACACAAATAAACGCACACAGAGACGTCGTGAGATGGGTGATTCTTCTACTACTTTCGTGTTATTCTGAAATACTGCCAAAGTAAACAATTTAAAATAGCAGCTTTAATAAATTGATTATTTATGTCTTTTGTGACAAGCTCCTGAATTGTGAGTAGGATGCAAAACTACTCAAAATTCGAACGATTGTAATAAACAAACAACAATAAACAAGGTTTTATTGTTGTTTGTTTATTACAATCGTTGTTCATACTGTATACGACTACAGTATGAACAACGATTCCATAGGTCGTACTGTGTAGGATTCCACATGCGACCAAAGCTCATAATTTGGCATTTAGAGATGTCAATATGCCATTCACTCAACGCATCAATATCACGCTGGAGAGCTACATAATCAAGCACGGAGTTACATTTGCATTTATTTTCAGGCATCCGCGTCGGTGTAAAGTAGACATTACACGTGTTTTGTTATTTGTGGCAGATTGTTAACCATTTTCAAGAAGAACAAGGGACCTAAAATGGTACCCTGACACACGCCTGGTCGTGTATGATATGCATGTGAGTTGTATGAGCCATGGCGCACAAAACACTGACAGCGTCAGTGATATTCCAAAATCAGAAGAAGAAGACTGGTTGTAAGACCAATGGCACTTAACTTACCTAACAAGATATCGTTATTTATTCTATCAAAGGCCTTACAGAAATCGAAATACAGCACATCCACTTGCTGTCCGCGGTCTATTTGAGAAGAAATAATATCAAAGAATGTTAGCAGATTGGTGTTAACTGACTTTTTGTTGCGAAAACCATGTTTTTATTTTTATTAAAACTTCATGCACATAATATGCAAAGGTGGACTTAATGCCTTGGGCATTTTATACCAGTCTACCTTAGGGTGATGCAGAGACAAAACAGTCGGTGCAAGTACAGAAAATTTCCAAGAAATAAAATATAACAATAAATACTTATATACATACATACAAACCAAATATACAAAGTCAAGAGATATTAAAATACATAGATGATGAAAAACAACAAATTAATTATGAGACAAGTCTGCCAACTTCTTATGTAGGTGTACGCGAGCTTTAACTTTGAATGTGAGCCGACTGATATTCAGAGGGAGCGCATTCCATGTTGTTCATTACACATAAAAATATACCATCTTGTCGTTGGGTGATTGACCCTGATAGTTATTAGTAGGATAAGTCTTCTTTGCATCGAAGGGTGGATATGTCTCGTCAAAATATATGTCGCCATATTATCCTATTACGAATTTTTTTTAATCGTTAAAAGTACAATTATTTGACAAATTTATAGTTGTATGGCCTGTTATTTATAGTGCCGGTCAGTTAGTGCACAAAAAACAGGCAAAAATAAAAATAGAATCGGCTCAGTGCTCGAACATGATGCTAAAACTGTGGGATCTAAATTACGGAACCAATAGACAGTGCGAGAGTTCGCAATTACAGCTGTCCGAACGAATTGTGTGTTCGCCAATAAAAGCGATACTTTTATTGTTGCTGTAAATTGCCTTTCCGTTGTCGGGACGATGTCGTCGCGTTCCCGTTGCGTATTCTAGCAATAAGTTCATCTTGATTTAATGTTATTGCTCAGTGAGGCCGGCTGACGGTAGACACGGCCCGGACTACTCTAATGCCATGCACTTCTATTAATTATTCAGATTATGACCTTGGTGGATGAAGTGTTCGCCAGTATCCTTTGTCCGTTCATGGACTGAATTCGGAGACTATGAGTTCGGATGACATTACTTAGATAGCGTTATATACCTATCTTCGAATAAATAATTTCCAGTCAGGGAAATGTGGTTTTACTTTAATTTAAAACATTTTATGAACTTTAAAGACCTTAATTTATTCATTGTTTTGTAATTCCAAGAGGCTTCCGTGGAATTTTGCAGTGGGTTTAAATTCTCACGTTCACACGTAAAACATGAAGGATTATTTGACATGTACGAGTTTGTATGGAATCAGTGAAAGGTATTCACAATTTAATTGAATACATGACGTATTATAGCTGAAATATTATAGGATAACGAGCTTTATATAGTATAATAATTGGTTAATGGCTTCCTTAAATTACTGCCTGCGAAGTCTTTCAAAGCTTTCAGTCAGGTTGTGGAATATAGAAGGGTGTTATTATTATAAATGAAATTTATTTAGTTAGGTACAAGGATTAGGTGTCATTTTGAAATGTTAAAAACAAAATACATACATTTCAACTAAAAACGACTAATAGGTAATTTTTATTGTTTTTTTTTTAAGGAAATAAAAGTTGATTCATATTGGCTCTTTACTCGCAAACGTTAATTATGAACAAAAGCAGTTACTAACCATTGAAATACACTTTTATGAGCTTGTTTAGAACACAATGCGGGATATAAATAACCACGCCGCTAGATGGATTGTGTTATTGCGATCGCAGTATGTTATTAGCGGCCAGGAGATGGCTACTACCCATCTTCTTAATAGCTGTAATCCCTTATTTGCCTTTTACCACACCCTTTTGAGAGTGGAGTGTTTCTATCTTGGACGGTAACCTTAAACATGCCTTTATACCATGGGGAAGCGATAAATGTCCTATTAATCGATTTAATAATTACTGTGGTTCCCTAAAGTCGAAAACCCACAAAGTCAGGCCACGTTATTATATTTCTAAGTACAAAATGGGACTACCACAGCACGTTTCAACATCGGGACTCGTCCCAAATCCGGGTCGTAACCATACCTTTTTAAAAAGTCCACGACACATTTCAGATTGGCCAGGTGTCAGGGGTCAAAAGCGGCCGCTCCGTATTTCACGTATATTCACTGGTGGAATCGAAGCTAGCGGTTATATTCACGAATTGTAATGATCGACTAATGATACATTTTGAGGAAGGTAGTATTTTGCTGAATTATTCTTATATCTCTAAAGATTTACTATAGAGATTTGTAGCTATGTAGACAAAATGAGTAGATATTGTTTTATATGTCTAATATTATGTTTCTAATCAATAATTTTGTCTTGATTCAGAGCACAGGCACACTCAGGAATGCTTTGTGTTACTAATTAGTGATTAGTTAGGAACTATTGCTTATGGCCGGATTCAGCTCCGCAAATAACTAGTAGGTACACAATACATGGTGAAATTAGCGCCATTTATAACTGTGCACCTAGTCACCGCGTGGCGATTGTTTGTTATGGAATTGTCTCATTATAGCCGCAACAAACACCCTACTACACCTTTGAACAACAAAATGTGTTCAATTCCCAGAGAGTTGTATCGTTGAACCATATTTACATGTTAACAGTGTCCGCTATTACGCCTCATTTTAATTTTGAAGTATTTCAGTAGGAAGGATATTGCGTATTTGGAGTGGTCGCATTGTTTTGCTAAATTAAGGCTGTGGTACGTTGTAATACGAGCTTAATAGGTAGCTATAGATAATTGTGTCGGCACGGTGTTATGTATATTAGCGGAACTCAAATTAGTTGACAGTGTCGAGTATGTAACGTGTACCTTCTACACAAAGAAACCGCAAGGAGTTTATATAGTGTAGGTAGACAATGGCAGAGTACGTACTATAGACTATACATACGTACGTGTGTATATAGAGTAGGCTATAGACGCAACCCATCTCGGATCCCATTTCTAAGAATGGCGGTTTTCCTTTTTATCTACAGTCAGAATACTTGCTGCCGATTGATAGAATCTTGTACCTAGTTTCTTCGAATGGTTTACATTTTGATATGTCATTTGTACATAATTATATTTATTTGTATAACTGAACCACATTAGAAATACTATGAGGTATCAATACTTTAGTCAATCAAACCAAACTATGAATAGACGAGCATAGGTCCGCGTGTTGTTCGATAATTGTCCTATGGGATCATACTACCGAAATAAAAAGTATTCTATGTGTTAATTCAGATTATAAACTATCTGTATGCTAAATTTCTTCCAAATCTGTTTAGTAGTTTTTGCATGCAAGAGTAACAAACATACACACATACAAACTTCCGCATTTATAATATAAGTACGACTGGAAAGTAGGATACTCTTCGAATATCAAACAAAATAACAAGTATGACAATTTTACAGAGTTGAATTCCAAGTGCATTATAAAGCTATTCGACGTTGGAGCCATATGCGATTGACTGCTACCTATAAGAATAGAATGCAAACATAAAAAGAGTTCAAAGAATCCAATATGTTTCTGCAATAGCTCGGGAACATTATTATATTGTGGAGTACCGATATTTTATTGGAAATTATGCTATTTTCGTACTATATTCCTAGATTTTTTCAATTTTAATGTTAGGTAAACGAACTGAAAGAAAAAAAAACAATTAACGATGGCGTCCTAAGAAAAACAGACTGTCGTCGTAGATTTGCAAGTCAGTCTGCCCCTAGGCGTGCTCCGGACAACGAAGTACTTGAAACTATCGTAAATAGAATTGACAGTGGTATCATTTTTTCAAGACAGAAGTGGGACTGCCGGCAAGGGTCGGCGGCGTCGTTTTTTTGGCCGCAACCCGACCACGGCGCACTCCGGCCGGTCGTTTAGCAAAATGACGGACGGACCTTTTTTATCTCGCCCAACCGCAATTTGTTGCCGGCGATCTCTGCTTGCGATACACGGCCCCGTTACGTACCCGAATACATTTAAAATTCCTATCCTATAAATATTTAGGTATTTCAATGTTGATGTCGATGCTTTTCCATTTCAAGTTCGACAAAGCGCTGCCGTTCTGCTAACGACTAGATGCAACCACCCGGCGGCGCCCGCCGGACATCATCTACATTTAATTATTAGCATTGCACTAATACCGTTAAACAGAACAACGGCAAAGGCAGGAACATATACACTGTATAATACATTGAAAAGCACAAAAAGTAGATCTATCTACGTTGCTTGATGCAAGCATACTCTGAAATTCAACAAAAGATATAAAACGTAAAAGTACGAAGAGCTCTAAGTAAGTACGCCGCTCTGTGTTGTGGGTGCAAAATTCATCACGTGTTTATGCCAAAGCTTTCGCTACACGAACGTATCAGAATTGATGGATAAGAGATGTAACACTTAGGTACATAAAATATCTAAGAAAATTGAAAGCAGTCAATCCCTTTAACTGAAGCTTTTACGAGCTAATAGTTAAACGAGACAATAAAAAGAAAAACAAATTCATTTTGTAATTACAGGACTTGAGCGGGTAGTTTTTTGAAAAGGGTACTGGTCGTCTTCCTTTTTTAAAAAAGTAACCGTCGTTTTCAACAATAGAACTCGGCTGTGTTGTCAAGAGTTTCTCCTCGGTGAACTTTTTCAATTCATGTCATGTTTCATATTATTTTGTGCAAAAGAAAGCCGATCTTTTGACTTAACAAAGAAATTGCTGAACGCGTAAACTTACCCGTCACGGTATCGAGTGAGCGCGCCGGTTCAATAAAATAAAAGTTTACGCACTGTATACCTACTTATTTTTTGCAAGTCATAAGCTTTATAACTTATGAAATTACCCTTATTGTAACTTTGTTATGTTGTTCCTGCTTTATTTAGTACCGTGCGATAACAAAAACTGATTTCTTTGCTTTTTGTTAGGGGTTTATTGGATGTTTTGAAAGCAATAAGGTTGTTTACTTATAATTATTGCCGCATACATTAAGTGCAATTACAAGAACTTTGATATTCATAACAAAATTATCTTCTGTTGATATAAAGTACTCAGGATGCGTTGATTGTGATTGCCTTTTAGCAATATTCTATGCATATTCTCAGTAATAAAGCTTTTATTATAAGTTACAAAAAAATCTTCGCCTCATTGAGGCTTGCCCGACATACACTGTGTACTCCTACAGTCTGGATAGAAAGGGGGAGATAATAGTCTGTGCTGAAATGTCAAGTTTTTGGGTTAATAGCATGCACTTGTAATACTCATTCTTATATTGTGCGCCCACTATAATATCAAATGTTATCAGAAAAGTAAGAAAATGCTTAATAGGCTTGAACTTTGTATTGTTGCCATGCCACCCGGCGAGGAATTCGATCCCCTCTTACCCTGAAATTTGCAAATACTTATTTAATTGAGAGGTATTCTGGTGAATAGCGAAGAAAAAATCGGCTGGAATTTTAAGGAAGGAAATGAAGGAACAAACACAATACGGGTAGGTTTATACAAAACAAGACTTCTTTCAAAAATGTTTTTAAGATAAAACTTCTGGTGGCTTTATTTCAGTTTGATTGTACGAGGCACAGACAAACCGGAACGCAAACGACTTTTACTGAATGTTACCAAGTGCAGCTTGAGAAAGGAGTTTGCATTTCAGAAACTACATAGCCACATAAGTGTGAAAGCAATGTAAGCTGTTATCACGCCATTTCTTCGTGAGAAGGAGGTATTTAATACAATGTTAGCCGCCGCGTTGTTTGGTCGATGTTCCCGCGTTACTAAAGAAGTCGAAACTCGAGGGTAGGTAAGCATTCAAATTGTTGGCTTTCGGAGCTTTCATTGTTTTGGATAATTGAGTACTTTTTCGTTGTTTTTAAGGCGAAGCGATAAGCCTGAAATAGTATTGTTTTGTACAGCCCTCCTTCAAGTAATTTATGATTTTCAGCTGATTCTTCTCCTTAAAATCAACATTGAAAACCAATTCAGTTTATTTATTGTTCAGATTCTTTGTTTAGGTAGATCGAGAACTAAGATTGCTGTACCTAAGTGTGCGTGAGCTCAGCTTGTTGTTAAACAAACATTTTTTATTGCTTGGACTTTATAATGACGTGCCGGTGATTTTTTAAGTCGTTTAAACAATTTTCTTTATTAGTTCGTGACCATTTTTATGATCAGTCATAAAATTGTTAATTCTAGACTGTGGAGCCTAAAAAAAGCGAAACAGATATGGATCTGTCTGACCAACGCATTACTTTTGTCGTCTGGTGTTTAGATACGGGGAAAAAGAGTAAACATACAATTACAAAACTCCACCAGATTTGTCTTCATTACTAAACACCCTTAAAACGTTACCTTCAATGGGATTTGAACCTCCCCTTTCGAGCTCAATGATATGCCCTGGGATCTTGTTGTATAAAATTGAGCAAGGTATAAAGCGGACGCAGGCAGATACGTTGATACGGTTCTATGGGTAAATAATATTATGTATGTAAATAAATTCCATCGAACCGGGTTAAGGAATCAATTTGTAAAGCAGCAAAACAGCGGCAGGTATGTGAGTAGGCGGCATTCAACCTCTGTCGGCGGTCACGTCGAATGTTTTTGATTTTTTCAAAACTTTTTCCATTTGCGACCGGGAATGTTTGTGCTTCAGTAAATCGGAACGGATTTAAAAGTCTATTAATCTATGTTTTGTGTCTCGACTACTCTCAGTAATAATTGGACCGTTTTATGAGCTTTGTGAATTAATATTGACGTGTTAATAATTCTATACCTACCGTTTTTCACGGGGAAAACCTTCAAAAGACGACCGGTCGGGGATCAGACCAGGCAGTGTGGAATTTCTACCTCACTAAAACCACCCCGGTAGTCACCATCCGCACCTGGGAGGAGGCACCGTTTCCTCTTAAAAGACCTGTCCGGAGCCCCCCCTCCTTCTGTGCAATGCCTGATAAGGCACATCACTTCTATACCTACGTACAATCTGGCTAACCTTTCAAATAAAATACAACAAACTAAGTTATGAACATTGTACTTGAATACCTTGCGACTGTAACCGTAACTTAATTCTGAACTAAAAGCAAACGTATTAAATATCCAAGTTCCTCAGGACAAATACATTTGTAATGATATACGAACGTAGATTTTGTATTTCGCTCGTTTGTAATGTAAATTTACCTTTCCTTAGTTAGTCGCTAGCGTACGGACGGGCAAAGTGAAGTAAATGGCCGACCGTAGCTGCCAGTCGCCGTGTTGCCTTGTTATTAACTTTTAATTAAAGTATCGAGATTTTGTAAGCTGGTTAAAAAACGATTTTATGTAACACAACAACGTTGAGCGTAACAACAATGCAGATTGCATACGATACTGTTTTTTTAATGATAAAATGTGGTGTTGTCGGCCTTTATGTAATAATACCTCGTCGGTATTAAATAAACAGAAAAAAAAAATACAATAAAAAGTTTGTGTAGCGTCAGAATAATTTATAATAATAAGTAAATATCACAGTAATAAGCTTTAGTAAAGGACTGAAAACGAACACAGTCACATAAATAGTATATAAAAAATTCTCTTGAAGGTAAACCGTTTAACCATAAAAATTCTAGCTTGAGCTAAATAGCGCTAGCACAACGTCCCTCGAAGGAGCGTACACCGCAAAAAGTCAATTTTCAAAAATGACGTCGTTAAAAAATAGTGGGGGAGCTAGTAACAGTTTTCAAGGGAACTCATTACCAAACTCCTTGAGGTACTATTTCGGGTGAATAGGACGGCGGCGCGGCGGGTTGGCGAGATAGCGCGCGCTTATGAGCGATATCGCGACAAACGAAGTGCGCTTCGGAGCTCGGTAGCTCGGGAGCCGTCGGCCCAGCCCGACTCAAGTGAACTCAGTACCCGACGAGCCTCCCACTGCTTGTTAACTACAAGATTTATCGGCCGCAGATGGATTTCTTGAATGTATTCGGAAGTGCTCGGTGATTCTTTTAAATTGGTATGAGTAGAATTCGGTAGGCAGTTAACAATGAACTTTAAAGAAGTATTAAAACCTGGTATGTAGTTATTCTAAGTTAGCTTTTTCATAAATATTTTTTAATGAACTTTGTAAAGGAAATCTCTGTCATAACATCTGGATTTATTTGTCTAAAACACCAACAATTAAGGGTTAATTGTCCTACACTAGGGTATTTTACAGGCTTTAGAACCTAACTGCGATATATTTGTAAATATAATAGTGGGTAGTTAGTATTAAGTTATTTGTACGTTGCAAGCCGCGTGCCAGTCTCCGAATATACGCCTATAAGTTGTCTTATAGGCGTATATTCGGAGACTGGCGCGCGGCAACACACGTTGTACTAAACTTGTTCCAGTTCTACCACATACACGTGTACTTACTCCTAACTCTTGATACTTCATATAGTAATAACACGGGTTTAATTACCACAATACCACAGACAATACTGTTAATACGAAGTTTGCAAGCTTGTAAGAACAACACAATTCGCTTTCGTATGATTATCTTCATAATGTCGTAGAAGATCGTAGAAGTTCGTAGCAAGTGCTACGCTTCGTAGCTCGTAGCGCTACGATGTTGATTGTGATGCTGTTTTCTCAGATAAGCTGATATTTTCTTGTTGGTGAAGGCTATGGGAACTGCTGGGACTATCGAGAGCAAGATTAAACATGGACACAAGTCCATGGTAGCTGGTAGAACTGGAACAAGTTTAGTACAACATGTGTTACTGTTGATGTTTCACCACTTTGGGGTAGCTAAAAATTGTTTAGGTTCTAGGAATCTAGGTAGTAGTAATCTAGGTTTGTTGAGTGTTGCTTCTGTATACTGCTGACCTTGGTGTGAATTTATTTGATCATGGAAAAAATAACTTTGTACGGAAAAACAAGGTACTGTTTTCTAAAGCCATGCAGAACCATCAAGCTGAATCACAAATTGTGTGAATGTGTGCGCTGTGGTTATGGATTCGGACACGGTGACAGCAGCGGACATCAGAGATGAGCGGAAAACTTATCCTTCACAATCAGTTTTTGTTTTAGTTCATGAGCTTGCAGAAGCATGAGTCGCGAGAGATACCGACATATTGCTACTGACAAACAAACAAATGGTTTGAGCAAACACGCTGGAATTTTTGAAGCCCAAAATGTAGATTGCGTGTACGCGCGTACGCCAATACGAACTTAAAAACTTAAAAAAAACTTAAATTCTTAAAATGTACTTTATGGGCATAAACATAGAGTCCATTTTAAGAATTAAATTTTTTTAACGTGATTCATATTATGGTTCTGCTAAAGCGGTCATTTTAGACCCCCCGAAATCGCTGATCGCTGTTTTTTCAGTAAGTTACTCAAAACAATTCCAATTTTTTTACCAACAGAACTCCTAAATATCGTTACAACGACAACTAACATGTCAACGTCGTTCGAGCGCCAAAATATACTTGAAGCGATGTACCCTTGCTACTGACGCTTGTGCTTACGTCAATAAACGCCAAAAACTCACAAGAAATCTATTTCTAGCTAAACTAACATACAAACTTCGGATGTAAAGTTCATGTGTTATCTAAGATGGGCATTTGAGAAGAAATATCCACCAACGTAATCGAAACTATTTAGAGCCCGAGTTTAAAATCTTGATTCGAAAGTTTGGTAAGATCTTGTTTGTATTTGGTAGTTCATTGTCGGGGGGATTGTATAAGAAACATTCGTTTAACTGTTTTCAGGAGCTTTCAAAGAAAACTTGGAAAATATTACAAAATATAAGATATTATGTAAAGGACACTAAAGGAAGAAAAAGAAGCTCTTGTTTAAAAAAATACTATTGCGGTGCCATTCTGAATACACGTTACCTTTGAGTACCTTTAAGCGTTGTAGACGATGAACCTAAAGTTGTTTTTCTAAAATCAACATCAAAGTCATTTATGATGTGGCACTGGATGGCCACTCGAGTGGTCATCCAGTGCTCCCACCACTCATCAATATTTAAAATAAGATCCTGATCTGTATATCTTTTCATTTTAAATGTGTTTTTGTGTCTTTTGTGTTTTTGTGTCTTTTGTGTCATTTGTGTTTTTGTGTCTTTTGTGTCATTTGTGTTTTTGTGTCTTTTCATTTTATGTTTTGTGAATGTTTATTTTTTGTGTTTTATGTATAATTAAATTTTATTATTATTATTATATTTATGAAAATTAGGCTGATAGTATCAGCATTTTTGTAACGTATACAATATACAGAACAGAAGTGGCGCAACAAACTTCCCAGCAACACATCTAACTGTTAGGTTAGAAGAACCTAATATAATGCAAATATTTTTTTTATTTTTCATTAAGTAATGTTTCGAAAACAGAAGTTATTTTTTGGATAATATTTTGTACCTTATCACAATGTTGTAGAGAATGAAAATAAAAAAAATAAGTCTGAAGGGCATGCTTCTATTAATTGGGACCGAAAACTGGCAGTAGATAAAACCATGAAGAAGAAAACGATGTAATAAGAACGAGACGAGACTATGGTAAACTTACCTTTGGATTAGGTGGCTTAATGTATGAGTAACTTCAAATGTGTCAGTCAACAAACCCCTCTATGTTGACTCAACAAAAATAGGTTTTTTAGGCCACAGAGAATCCCTTAAGTTACTTTCTTTTGCCTATTGAAACATTTTGCTTAAATGTAGTATGTTTTTATAGGAGTTTTTGTAGCCTGTAATGTCGCAATTATCGGGCAAAGGTGAAGTGACCTTTCATACAGAGGAGAAGGTATGAGCTTGATAACCACGGTTGCTCAATGCCAGTTGGCGACTTCAGACCGAAGTCCTGGGTTTTCCTATGGTGTTTCCTTTCACCGTTAGTCAGTGGTGTATAATTCAAAATGTCATGTGTATCCAGTATTTATCAGATCTTGTATTAAAAAAATTAAAATCTTACGTGGGTTTCACTCTGTAATATTTAGAAACCAAAACAAATAAACATTAATACAACCTAACAGAAACCGCCAAAACTCCTCCAAATACTTCCTAATGAAACAATTCTCAAGTTCCAAATGATGAGCTTCACCACCAAAGTAACGTACACAGTTTAATTTTAAAGAAAAGGGATATTCAAAATAGCAGCCGTCGGTTTGCGGTCTCGAGAAAATAGAGCCAGAAACAAATTGCAGCCCGACTAAGATAAAAAGGGCCCGTCATTTTGTTAAACGACGCGCAGTCCAAGCCAGTGCAAATAACACTGAATTTACTTTGATGCTATACAGTCGGAGTAGTATACACAATTAATTAATTAGGTTGCTAAATTGTACGTTTCTATTTTAGTGTTTTAATGGATAGAAACTAGTTTAAGACTTCGTTTTATTCGATTATGAGTTATCGTATAGCCGTTATTGCTAACACTCGGATATTCCAATACTTAAATGAAGGTGTCCCGGGGTTGCGGGACTATTCGAAAGAGATACCGTGGCCCCGGAACACAAAGGGCGATGAAGGAACATGGATGGGTTTTAGTCAGTAAAAGTCTGACACTCCCTCCTGCTCCGCCCAGAGCGGGAGAAGTCATTTGATGATTTCCCATCCGAAAAAAAAAAAAAAAAAAGAAAAGGTGTCTAAGCAATGGATGAATGTTGGATTTTCAACGCTGCGCTGAGAGTAACTGTGTAATAGGCGCGTAGAATTAACATTGGTGAAAACAAGCACTTTTTGTTCTTAATTTGTCATAACTGCCTTGGCCTCGGCTTGCCTCGCTTCTCCTTGTTTTTGAAGGTCTGACCTTCAAAAACATTGTTTTGATGTCTGTTATTCATATTAGGTAATCTACTGACTAAACGAGTTTTTATTTAGTAATCATCATCGTCATCATTTCTCAACTAACTTTTAAACCAGTAAACTTTTACTCCTTGGTCTTAAAGCTTGGTAAAATTATAAGCATTAGTCAAACAGCGAGGTTGTTAGTGTGGCTACCTAGGGTGCGTTTTGGACATAAGAATCGTCACTCGGATCACGGTGATGGTTCCCGTAGACCAGGGAAGCATATCACGGAAGGAGGAGGCCTATATATAGCAGTGGGTGGGACAAGGCTGATGATGAAGCTTGTATCTTCCCACTGCTGCAGTTTAAATATAAAAAGATCATCACCGACTTACCTTTTCCCAACTATTTGTGCCGGATGCAGATGAAAGGTCAGATAGGCGGTCGCTCCAAGTAAAATACAGGTATGGTAAGACTGGTTGTCCGACTTTCGAGTCGCCGAGTAACGACTGCCAAAGATCTGCAAACGACAGCCGGGACCATCGGTTTAACGTGGTTTCCGAGGTTTATCTGAGGAAACTCGTTAATCGATGGTCACCCACCCACGGACCGATCTCGGCAAGTGCTGCTTATTAAGCTTGAAGATCAACCCGTGCGACAGTTATTACGTAGCCACGAGCTCCTCTGGAAATAAATATTATAAGCATATTGCTACTATAATCACAATAGTTGATAGGCAGGATGGTGAGAGCAGTAACTACCCGGAAGGTATAGTGATATAATAACTAAAAAAGGAAGATGGTTTATGCTCATGAGGTCCTTGGTTCGATTCCCAGGCAGAATATTCTTGGGTTTCTTCATTAAGTTAGGATCTGTGAGTTAAACATAACTCAAACAAAACATCAAGAAACACAAAAAACAAAACAAAACAACACCAAAACATCGTGAGGAAACCGGCATGTCCTAGAACCAAAAATTCGAAGACATGTGACATCTACCAATCCACACTGGGCCCGCGTGGTGGATTATAGCCCATTCCCTCTCATTGAGAGGAGGCCGTGTCCCAACAATGGTAACATTATAGGCTGATGATGATGATGAAACATAACTGACGAAATATGGCTGTGCATAATGGATCAATGAAAAGACCAATATCAAAGTTATCATTACTGCCTATAAATGAAAATCAATCAGAAGAACAAGAACATCAAAAATCCGCAAGTAACGTATCAGGTCAACGAACACAACAATCGTCATCAAAATTATGCAACTTAATTTATACCATTCTCATGATTCTTATGGTAATGGTACCTACAGCAAGAGGCGCATACAAGTTCTCAAGCCTGAGCAACAATCAAAGCATCTACTTTGACAAGGTAGCCAATATGCGGCTACAACGCGAAGAATGGAAGCTAATAGTTTACTGCGATATGGCTCCATATTGGCGAGGAATAGATGTACTCAATAAATATATGAATCACCTGGAAAACATATGTTCAACAGATCAAATACCACAATATGACGTAGTCCGATTACAGTTATGTCATGGGTACGCCGAACTCGAACACTACAACAGCATTTTACTCGGTCAGCAAATGCACCGATTGCGCCGACGTAGAGGCTTTATCAACGGAGTAGGCAACATCGCACGAAGTTTATTTGGAATATTGGACGAAGATTTTGCCGAAAAATATCAGAAAGATGACCTTATCAAGAAGGATCAAAAACATCTTGCCTTATTGTGGAAAAACCAGACATCAATCGTTGAAGCAGAATTGAATGTCATCAAACGAGTAGAAACCGCCTTGGAAAAACAGCACAACCTCGTTAATCAATACATAATCAATTGCAACCTGGGAATGAACAAACTGAAAGAGCAGATTTAAAAGACAGACAGCAGAAGTGACTTTACTTTATCAGCCTTGGTGGCAAACAATATACTGTCAGACCTGAAAAATATCCAGGAAACGCTTGTGGATACAGTGGCGAATATTTTCTATGAAAAATTCAACTTTCACCTCTTAACACCAACACAGCTGAGAGATGAACTCAATACAATAACAGGACAACTTTCAAAGGAGCTGACCATTCCCGTAAATAACATTCAAACGGATCTAGCGAAGATATATCATTTACTCAAAGTAAAAGCGAGAACAACTAAACAATACATGGTTTTTGAAGTCAAGATCCCACTTGTGACTAGAGAAGACTATGTGCTTTAGAACCTCATACCAATCCCACTGCATGTAGCTGAAAACATGATCACCATCACACCTATCGCGCAGCATTTAGCGATAAACATCCACAAAGATTCCTACATTCCGATATCGGAAACTGATTGGGGAAGATGTACGCCTTACGACCAGGACGACTTCATTTGTTCTCTGAAAAGGCCTATTTATCAGATGACCTCAGACAACAATCTGTGTGTAAAAGATCAAGTTGCAAATTAATGTCAACCCGAAACCAAAGAATGTATAGATCAATGGACGGAATTAAGCATCGTCAACTCATATTTGTATTATTGTTGTGGACAATGCGCGGTGCGATTCATATGTGGGGATCATATTACTGCTGAACGACTCAGCAAGGCCGGGGTACTGGCACTCGGTGACGGTTGCGTCATCAAAGGTCAAACATTCACGATTTATTCGCACCAAAACTTAACTAACTCAATCCACACAAAAACAGATGTCATGGATATCGAGATTCCATCTATAAATTACATCATCAATCTGACTATACCATCCGCTACCGCACTGAACGACACCGAAGAGACTATCAAACGGCAACAGGACTTGGAAGTCATCACTGTCGCCATCAAGAATGCCAGAGCGAAGGAAGTTGAGGCATTGACAGATCAAGTATCTTCCCACGACATCCACCATTACATTGCTATATACACTGTGGTCACAGTGATCATAATCAGTGTTCTAATCTACGGGTGGCGACGGCTGCGAGCGCACAGGGACACGGTTCAACTGGATCATCAGGAACCCAACGTGCAATATACGACAGCTGCAAGGAGACCGCCACAGACCATTACTACTGTCGACAACAGCCACAGCAGCACACGCATAGTTGACAGAGCGTCATCACCACGTTTTGGAAGTCAATACAGATCAATGTAGTGTTATTTAAGTTATTTTATAAGCAATTATGTTTTATCACTTTGTAACTCATCACGATTCATATCACCCTGTGCACCCTTATCTTCTCCGGGCCTGGAGCATGTACAGTGCAAGCACAGCACATATTGTGTGTTCATATCAATATGTAAACATTTTACCTGCGCCGGGCCGGATAATTTAGTACACGAATAGCATTCATACCGCGTGCACTCATCTATCATGCAATCATACTTTTATCAATAAATATCAATCAATCAGTCAATCAATCAATCAACTCAAGGTGTAAGGTCCCTAACCATCACACACTGTGGCCTTACCCATGAGAACACGCGTAATTTGGTGGGTCTTCTTCTTCTTTATCATGTGGTTAGTGCCTAACCTGGTCTCAGAGTTTTGATGCCGCCCATGGGCCTCTGACTTGGCTTTACATGACGTCGAGAAATATCTCTCAGGCATTCTGGTTTCCGAAGTTTTCACGGAAGCAAGTGAGAATTATACAATACGCACATGAATCACGATGTTATGGGAGATTTCAGTTTAACATTTACATGTAAAGTTCTTAAAGTTAAAGAGTACCGGTATCCCGGAGTACCGGGTACTAAAACTGTCGATTGGTCAGATTTAGTAACAGGCAGGTACAGGTTGTCGAGTAAAATGGTAGTAAAGCCTCTTAAATTTCACAACGTTTTACAGCGCGGTGTCTATATTGAGCGAATGTGTCATTCACTCCATGTTAGTGAAACTTTCTTTTTTAACTCGCTTCTCGTTTACACGCTGTGTTATAACTGTTATTTTTTCACTAGCTACGCCGAAAGTGTGGTTTACTGGTTTTATTTCGTATTATGCTGGGGTTTTCATTGTAAATCACAAGTGTCAGTAGTAAATTAACCAAGGATAGACTGCGTTTAAAGATAATAATTATAATGGGGTAGGTAGACTCCCTTATCGGCCCTGAGAGTTATAGTAATCGTTTCGCCGGTGGACAATTACGCAGATGATAAACAGCTGATAAACACAATAGTTTATTTATTCACTGTTCGCTCAAAACTTAGTCATCACCTAGCCTTTTCCCAACTATGTTGAGGTCGGCTTCCAGTCTAACCGGATGCAGCTGAATACCAGTATTTTACATGGAGCGACTGCCTGACCTCCACAACCCAGTTAGTACTGGGTAATACATAACCCTTGGTAACACTAGTTGTCAAACTTTCGGCTTAACGTACTTTCCGAGGCACTGAGGAAACTCTATATGTAATGGGCGGTCACCCATCCACGGACTAACCTAGGCAAGTGCGGCTTAACCCTAAGATTGACCCGAGCGGCTGTTATTTTTAAGTCACGAGCTCCTCACTCAAAACTAAGTATCAAGCAGTATTTATACTAATTTCTTAAACCAGTTAGCCGTATGCTGCCAACGGAAGGAACGTCAAAAACAGGAAAAGAAAAACGCAGTGGTATACAGCTACCCAAATTAGATCACGTTGACGTTAATCTTCAAACGTATTGGAGCGACTCTAATGAACTCTTTGACCGTAAATCTAAAAAACGTGGGGGCTTTACTAACCTCGATTTTTGTATAATGATGTATGTCATCAGCGAGACGAATCTATTTATTGCAGCATTTCGTTTTCTTATTCTAAATCTCTGCCATAAAACCGCTCCCAAAACTAAAAATATGCAATGGATGCGCATATTTCTCAGGGTGACAGCTTGACGTCCGATAAGTGATAAATCGGCAGCTATCACTTTATTAAAGAATTAAAAGTTGTGCGAAACGTCGCGGTTTAAACTGTACAATAATATTTATTACCAAGATAAGTTGACGTAATAACAATTTATTTACTTCCAAGGGCCCGTTAACTGTTATCAAAACGTGCACAGCAGTCGCGCAACTCCGCTTGGAGGCTAGGATGAATGAAAAGCTCTTTCATCGTGCATACTCTTTGTCTATCCCCGAATTCATGTGTAAGCTGTCACGAGGGAGGCTCTGATGACGCCACAATAAAGTGCCGTACACTTGCTTGCAATATAAGGAAAAACATGGAACATTTTCCGTATCTCTTTAGACTCAACATGTGCAATATTGCTAGCTCAATGCATGTTCGACAGTAATTCAACGCGAGTAGAAGACGCCGCATGAGCAAGGAACGTATTTCAGTTCCAAACACAATGATATTAGTCGAGAAGCATTTCGTTATTACATATATTTATTTAGCTTCGTGATACATAATAACGTAAAAATGCGCCTGGCTAGAAGTGCCTGCCATATTTTACATTATTCATAAACTTTTAAATTCGTTTGAGTCAAAGCGTGTCAATACCCCATTCTGTAGCGGCGGCTTTGAATTTTCATTTTTCAGGTTGCTTTACTTACATGTAAATGTATTTTTCATGAGTATTTTAATAAACAAGATTGTGAGATTATAGATTTAATATTTAATAATAGTTGCTGAAACTTTTTATTTACCAAAGTCATAGCTTGGTTTAATATTACGACACAGTAACGTAGTTTTATGATCTTATAAATAAGCTGTTTTAAAAAGTAGTTTAGAACTTCAAATATTAAAAAGAAAATGTCCAATCATGCTCTGCACTGCACTGTACTGAAGTACGCTGTATACTTTCAAAGGGTGGAAAATTCGCCGTATGCGTATTTAAAGCTTAATAGCAGCGTCTAGCCGAGTGAATAGAAAAAGTAAGTATCGGTGAGAAAGAGAGATTTATGACGAGTTATACGAGTTAACCGGAGTACATCAAGATGTACAAATCGGAGTCAAATGCCCAAATATAGAAAACCACGCGCAAAAACAAAACTTCGTAATATATTAGAGGGATAAAGTTTATTAGTGTCTAATTGGTAATTTTGAATTAATTATAAATCATGATGAAGAGGGAGATGATAGCGTGAAGGTTGACACAGGAGAATTTCGGAAAAAAACGTGTTACGCCGACCCCAAGTAACATGGGACAAGGGCAGGGAGATGATGACTAATTGGTAATTTTGACACCAAAAACTCAAATTTACGCAATAACCAAATCAGTGGTCCAACCAATTTATCTAGTTCAAGTTACTTCAAGCTTGTGTAAGAAAGAATGTAGGTACTGTTGAATAAATGAAATTGCTCAGCTGCTGCCGAGAAAACGCTCACAGCTAAGTGAAGGAAGAGTAGCCAACATGATTAATTACAAAGTAAAATAAAAAGAATAATTTCTTTAGAGGTAATATGAAAGTGACTTCTACTGCGCGCTTTAGACATAAAGCACTAAGTAAGTACGTATAAAGTTTTCTTTTGTGTGAGGCTGCAGTGTTCCCGTAGGCCTAATCTTGACTCTCTAAGGATGAATGCATCCTTAAGTAGAAGATTTTTTTTCGTCGACGTTGTTGTTTTGCGTCTAGATGCCATGTCCAGATTTGAGATCCTCTGCGTAATGAAGTACCTAGTTGTATACATATAGTTCATTTGATATTGCGTAGTTATCGAGACAATAACTTGTTGATATTAATGCTATACGCTATAACATCGTAGTAGTAGCCTTGTTTAAGTTTCGTCTTTAGTATCGGTTTGACACATTTGTGTTTACGGCTGCGGCCCTGTGCCCAAGTTCCGTGGAGAAACGTACTTCGCCTTAATAATTAAAGGCGCGTGGCCCGGCATAACGAATAGCTCCGTTAATTTATGTGTTCCGATCTTATGAGTGGGACATTAAAATATCCTCATGGGAAAGTGTTCCGTGATATAATTTAATTAACAAATGCATAAATTGGTGAGCCCCCAATTCGGACTGTTCCGCAAAATGTTACAGATTTACATATTGTCTGTTTAGCTTTTATTTATGGCAGTCTGTTTGCTTGTTAATGTTTCAAAACAATTTGAATGTTTCTTTCATGACTAGTAGAATAAGTCGTTATAAATTCAGGTTGTTGTAAATAATATTTAATGGGTGGAGTTTACCTATCAAGGAAATTGTACTCTGAGGCTAGTTCTGCAATATCTCTCAATACTGTATGGCATATTATTTATAGCATTGTTCAACGCTAAGATTATTTAGTGTAACAGGCTGCAGATGGCACTAAAACACTTCCTAATAGTACTGCATAGACGAGATAATATATTCCATAGATAAGGAGACAAAAGGGTGCTCACTGTATAATATACATATGTGTAGGTATAAGAATGTAGGATATTCGGTCGTCATTAATCTAGATACAATGCGTCCCAAAGGTTTTCTTGCCAGACCTTAATTCAAAATGATGTATTGTCTAACAAGATAGCTATTGTAAAACAAAATTAACTTGACATAAATAACTCCTATAACGTATGGCTTTTTAAAATTAAATCCGAATTTAATTGAAGTTTTTATTTATGTTCCAAAGTAATGAACGTGAATTCATTAAATCCATTTTTTGGGCTGAACTTTTGTTTTGTGATTAGCATATTACGCGGCGTTGTGTTAGTCATTAAAATGCTTTAAAATAAACTGCAAGTCATAAAAAGAGGAAAACGGGTTAATATTTTTAGCAAGGGTAATAGCTTGCGAGGGTCCATCAATAACGCTGTATAACGTAGGAACGTGTACGCACCCACCTACTGCTTGGCTCGTAAAAGAAAATCTTTGATGGATAGCATCATCCGACACAATTTACTTCCAGAATATTGTCGGATAAATTATTCCATTTTTTTAAAGCTTATTCACCCTTACTTTAGTACATCACTGTTGTTAATTCCAAGACGTGAACGAATAATTAAAAATTAGCACTTTAATCAGATAAGCGGCCGGCGCGCTTCACTTTGAGATCACTAAGTTGTAAATTAACTTTCATAATTGCATACTTGTAATTTGCCGAGTCGAAACCCGAGCAAACTAGTAGCTATCCGAGCGTGTTTAATTTGAAAATTCAATTACGATAAATAATTCTATTTTCGTTAATAAAATTATACAGGTAAGGAGAGGGATTTTAATGTAGGTTCGAGAGATACGCAGATGTAAGGGGAGTTGCAGCAATACGAACAGACAGAAAAATAAAAGGAGCGAAATAAAAGAGTGTCTCAGCCTATTTCAAATGTAAATCTCTGTCGTTGTAACGGGTCGGCTCTCCTGAAAAATAAGACGTAGGTCGACGAGATTGTCGCTTCTTGCTTTCGTTGACTTGGAAAATTTCTGAGACGACGCTCTCAAACCCTCTGTAGGATTTGCGACGAGTTTATGTGTCGTCCTGAGAGAGAAAAGTTAAACAATACACGATAGATGTTTATGTGTAGGGGAAGGAATTGGCAGACTTACTTATAGAGTGTCGTTGTGAGAAATATCGTCCTGAAAGAGGCAGGGACCGTTTGCTTGCCGTATATGTGAACGCTACGATTCAATTGCAGGAGAATATTTTCTCTATATTTTACAGAAAATTGATATTGCACTTGTAGCACTGCACTGCTGTTTTGAATGTAGAAGATGTGTTTACAAAATTGATATCCTATCGCTGTATACATACTGTGCACTAGGATGTTTCTTTATGTACGAGGAGAGGTACTTAAAACGCCATCAAAATAATACGTAAACATATCCCCAGGTTCAGAACTGCCGATCGATCATCATTATCACGCAACACTTCATAATAATGCCGTGAAGGACGCATCGACAAGTAAAGTGAGCTTAGATACAATTTCTACTAGTGTTTACTAGGACATAATACCCGGATCGCTCGATAGATAAGTCTCGTAGAGTAGTTATCGGACCACAAGGGCAGTAAAAGCTAATTGGTGGGGCGGTCGTAACGGGCACAGCGTTAGCGCGCGTCGGGATTGGGAAAATTAACCTCTTCCGAGCGACCCAATTGGTGGACTATGATTAGTTTGTAATTTGTGACGGGCCTTTGCGAATTGTGGTCGATGTTCACGTTTTTGGTCTGTTAACCATTACGCTATAGTGATTTATGCAGACATGGTGGCTTATTAAATTATGCCGCAATTTTCGCCTGGTGATTTTCATTTGCTAAACGCTTTGGGTTTGTTGTTGTTATATTATTATATTGGCTTATTTATGGCATTTTAAATCTAAGATAGATTTAATAGTTATTTTTTGACGACCCGAATGACGCAGCGGTAGTGAGGCTGCCTTACGTTTTTAGGGTCCCGGGTTCGAATCCCGGTTGGAGCAAATGTTTGTGTGATGAGCATGGACATTTGTTTCCGAGTCATGGATTATATGTATAACTAGCTGTTGCCCGCGGCTTCGCCCGCGTAAAGTTCGGTAACCGTCCCACTGGATAAAAGGATAAATAGTGTCCTACGTGTTAATCCAGGTTATGAACTATCTATGTGCCGAATTTCATAATCATCACAATTATTATCATCACAACCACCATTATTATCACAATCATTATCACAATCACCATCACTATCACAATCACCATCATTATCACAACCACCATCATTATCACAATCACCATCACAATCCCCATCACAATCCCCATCACAATAACCATCATCATTATCATCGTAATCACAACCATTAACATCGTAATCACAATCATCATCATCACAATCTCCATCCTCGTTATCACAATCATCATTATCGTTATCACAATCATAGTCATCATTATCACAATCACCATCACTGTTACAATCACCATCACTTTCACAATCACTATCACAATCACCATCACAATCACTATCACAATCACCATCATCGTTAGCGCAATCACTATCATCATTATCACAATCATTATCATCGTAATCACAACCATTATCATCACCATCATAATTACCATCACAATCACTATCACAATCACCATCACAATCACTATCACAATCACCATCTCAATCACAATCACCATCATCGTATCACGCGAATCATCATCATTATCACAAACACCATCACTGTCACAATCACCAACACTATCACAATTACTATCACAATCACAATTACTATCACAGTAACAATCACTATCACCATCACCATCGCTTTTACCATCACAATCACTGTCACTATCACAATCACCATCACAATCACTATCACAATCACCATCATCGTTATCACAATCATCATCATCGTAATCACAATCATCATCATCGTAATCACAATCATGATCAACGCAATCATCATCATCATTATCACAATCATCATCATCATTATCAAAATCATCATCATTACCACAATCACTATCACAATCAGAATCACCATCACTATGACAGTCACTATCACCATCACCATCACAATCACCATCACCATCACAATCATCGTTATCGAAATCACTATCATCATTATCACAATCATTATCATCGTAATCACAACCATTATCATCATCATCACAATCACCATCACTATCACTATCACTATCACTATCACTATCACTATCACTATCACCATCCCAATCACCATCACCATCCCAATCACCATCACCATTACCGTCACTATCACAACCACCATTATTATCACAATCATTATCACAATCACCATCACTATCACAATCACCATCATTATCACAACCACCATCATTATCACAATCACCATCACAATCCCCATCACAATAACCATCATCATTATCATCGTAATCACAACCATTAACATCGTAATCAAACTCAACTCAAACTCAAACTCAAAGCATTTATTTCAATTAGACCATTACGGCACTTTTGAATGTCAAAAATACAAAAAAGAAAATCAAAGCTACAGTCCCAGTCACAAGGCATAATAACTTGAGAAAGTACTGTAGTTGCCCATTCCCTAGCGTAGATCTCTATGGAGAAGAACGGGCAAGAAACTCCATGGACACTCTTTTAAAAACAAAATATTGTTACAAAATCTTGGTTACATCTTTAATTTTGAGATTATAAATATATGTGAGAACGATGTAGAAAGACGTGCACACTAAGAGCGTCCAGAGTAAAAGATTAGATCAACAGTTTACGAATAAAGTAATTAAAATGAACCTTGGCAGCTAAGAGATGACCAGTCCCAACTGACAGCGCCCGTTCACGAACATGACGCATGTACCGGCGCCATTCAACTCAACCATATTGAAGGGAACTAAATGACCCGACACACCCGCCACCATCAGCGAGACATTTAAGTGAGCATGACATTCTCTCAGCCACCAAGGCATATTCAAGTCAATGAAATATAAATAAATGTAAATGGTGGCTGAACAGTACAAAGTACTCACACATGTGCTATGCAATTATATAATATTATGAACTGGAATCTATATAATGCAAGTATATTTTTACAATCTTCTGCAGCTTCCACAAAACATTAACATGGGAATCAATTCTTCATCTTCTTCTTTACGTGTCGATGGACTCAAATAATGCCCGACCCAAACAATCAATTAATTTGCCCCCCCCCCCCCCTATGGTTGTGGAGCAGGACCAGCATTTAGCCAAGCATTTTTATCATCAATGTAATCCCCCAACTTATAATATGCTTGCCTACATAGTGTGCGTTTTATACAAGATTTAAATTTCGTCTCGTTCAGTTGAAGAATGTGGGGAGGTATTTTATTGTAACATTTCAAACAGTACCCCATGAAAGATGAATCTACTTTAGCAAGCCTGAAACCTGGCTGAACTAGTTGGTCCCTATTTCTAGTGTTATAGTGGTGTCTGTCACCTCTTCTACTGAATAAATGCCGATTTTTCCTAACGTACATGATGTTTTCATAGATGTATTGACAAGGTACTGTCATGATATTAATTTCCTTAAACAGTTCTCTTAGAGAATCGCGTCTATGTAATTCATAAATGGCTCTGATGGCTCTTTTCTGCAGAATAAATATAGACTCGA
The DNA here is from genome assembly GCA_941918905.2 of Xestia sexstrigata. Lineage (NCBI taxonomy): Eukaryota > Metazoa > Arthropoda > Insecta > Lepidoptera > Noctuidae > Xestia > Xestia sexstrigata. Next base: position 12,204,819 of record OW799211.2, on the reverse strand, counting down.
TGTCTGCAGCCCGTCCCCATAGTAAAATACCGTATGACATAATACTATGAAAATAACTAAAATAGACTAGCCTCGCGGTATCAATATCAGTGAATTGACGGATTTTTCTAACAGCATATGCTGCTGAGCTCAGCCGTCCTGCAAGAGATGTTAAATGAGGACCCCATTGTAACCTTGAATCGAGCGTGATTCCCAAGAAAACCGTTTTATCGACAAATTCTAGTTTCTCTTGATTCAATATTATGTCACAATCACTACTTTTGACATTTGGTAGAGCAAATCTAATGCACTTAGTCTTTTTTCCATTTAGTACTAAATTATTGGCGGTAAACCAATTGTGGACCTGCAGTAGGGCGTTATTTACGTCGTCATGATTAGTGGCACGTCTGTTTATCCTAAATATTAAAGAAGTATCGTCAGCAAACAACACCATATGCGGATGGTTGTTAAATAAATGGGGTAGGTCATTAATATACACTAAAAAGAGGAAGGGACCCAATATCGAACCTTGTGGTACACCCATTTTTACTTTTAAACCCATTGAGTTGACTCCATTTATTTGTACCTGCTGCTGTCTATCATTCAAATACGATTTTATTAAACTGAGCGCAAGTTTACCTAAACCGTAATGCTCAAGTTTCAAGATCAGGGTTTCGTGATTTACACAATCAAATGCCTTCGAAAGGTCACAGAAGATTCCTATGGCATCTTGTGCCTCTTCCCACGCAGTAAATATGTGTTTTAATAAAGTGACACCGGCGTCAGTTGTACAACGTCCTTTGGTGAAACCATACTGTTGCTCGTGTAATATTTTATTGGTGTTGAAATGGTTAAGCATTTGATTGAGCATTATCTTTTCAAACACTTTGCTGAAAACCGGCAACACGGATACGGGCCTATAGTTATTGGTGTCCTTACTGTCCCCGGATTTAAAAAGCGGTATTACCTTACTGAATTTCATTAGATCTGGGAAGACCCCTTGATCCACGCACAAATTAAATATTGAGGCTAAATACGGCGCTACAGTCTCAATAATTGAGGTACAAGCTTTGATAGACATACCCCATAGATCTTCCGTTAATTTGATCTTGATTTGCTTAAAACCTTTTATGACTGTTAAGGGGTTTATATGCTGAAATTTAAATTCATTTGGACAGGCTGAAACGTTCGCTTTCAATAAATCAATAGAGAGCAAGGCAGAGGAATTTAAGGTTACTGTAGTTTTAAGTGGGATACTGGTAAAGAAATTTACAAATTCTTGAGCAACTTCATTGTTGGAGCTCACAAGGCCACGCGATGTCTTTAGTGTGAAGTCATTACCTTGTTTTTTATTTCTATTTGTTTCATTGTTGATAATTTTCTAAACCGTCTTTATTTTGTTGTCGGCTGATTTAATCTTGTTGCTAATGAATAAGGATTTGGCTACCTTGCAAGTGTTTTTAAAAATTTTCGAGAAAGTAGCAACATATTTATTAAAAGCTTCAGTGTTGATGTAAGGCTTAAGGCCGTACAGCTCAAACAATCGTTCCCTACTTTTCCTAATACCTTGTGTTGCCCAGTCACTGAAAATAAATTTTGGGCCAATAGTTTTAGATTTCTTTTTTAAAGTATTATTAAATTCGGTGTGCACTACCGAAAAGAATTCTTCATAAAATACATTTACATTGTTTCTAATATGACCCGGTATACTTAACTTGTTAATTAAATTATTATTAAATTTGTCTAGATTGCTGGGTGTTATTTGTCTAGTTTGTATCTAAATTCTTTGTAATTGTATATTGTACGCGAAAGTAACGGTCTGACCACTATGATCTGAAGGCAGGTAATTTACGATGGATTTATCTAAGTAATCGCAGCAACAAAAAACATTATCGATACATGTAGCAGTATTTGTAGTAATTCGAGTTGGTTCTGAAAACACATTTGACAAATTAAATGATTTAAAGAGACTTAAGAATCTACTGCTAATCACATTATTCTCTATGATATTAACATTAAAGTCACCACAGATAATTATTGGTTTATTACCAGTTACAAGTTTTGCCAAAGCATCTTCCATTACTGACTCAAAGATAGAATAGTTCAGGTAATTAGGGGGTCTGTAAACGCACACTATTACATGCTTATCCAGCTCAACACAAGACAATTCAATGCTATGTTCAACCGATAGACCGACTATATCATTACGCGACTTAGATTTAATACAATTTTTGACTAGGATTAATGAACCCCCACGCATCTTAGATTTTCGGTTAAAGCAACTGCTCACATTGTAATTCTCATAATTTATTTGCATTACTTCATAATCTTTCATCCAATGTTCAGTAAAACAGATAATATCAAACTTAGTTTTTTCTAAAAATAGTTCTATTTCTAGTAGTTTGGAAGAAAGTCCCTGAATATTCTGGTGAAACAAATTTAAGGAATTCTGCTCAGCCCCTTTTTTACAAACAATTGATTGAGAGCTAGAAGATACCTCGAAGTTGACGAGAGTAACTAAATTGTCACTCGTACCTTCTATTGTCTTAGTGACTAGTTTAAATCTAAGCTAATATTTGTATAATTACAATTAGTATAATTACTAATTTCTGTAGACCTATTTACAAAAAACTGCGACATACCACTTATGTCTGAGTTTATAATAAAAGCTAATAGCCGAGCTATTTGACGTCTAAAACTAATAGGCAAGTACGCATTGTTCCTGGTTGACTTCAATTTCTGAACGAAACTGTTAGTGTCGAAAAATATCAACCTGTCACTATAATGACTAACTAAAAAATGCACATGATTGTTTAATTTATGGATATAATGATTTTGCTTGCTAGACAATTTCTTAAAGTACGGGAATGCGCACAGAATAATTTTCTTACATTTTAGTTTTAACAGTTGAGTGACATTGTCAGTGATATCGTCAATTTTTACGTTCGAACTATTACCTACAAGTACAGTTACTATGGCATTAGGATCTAATTCCTTCCGAGTTATGGATGACATTATGTGGTTGTATGAAGCCTGAGGTGTACAATAATTTTGAGAAGAATGACTCAGATTGTTACTAATTAATTTTCCTAAACCTATTCCTAAACCATCTGAAAACATAATGGAGCAGTCACAATGTGTACTACGAGAGGGAGAACTGCATTCTGTTTGTCCTACCTGTGATGAACCTTGTACAATGTCTGGTGAATTTTGAATGGGGAAACAGTCCCGAGCACTTCCTAACCGGGACGGGTCCTCCGTTTCCTCAGGCAGGATAGTGTCAGGGCAGAATTCCCTTTGTGATGTACATTGAGTGATGTTGGTTATCATGTCTACGCAGTCAGCATTACTATTACCACTATTGACTAACTCGTTTGCAGCAAGGATATGTTCCTTAATTTGTTTTTGAGATTTCACATACATGGAATAACATGATTGTAGTTGACGCTCTAGTACTTGAATCTCAGACTGTAAGTTTTGAGTGTCTATTTCATAAAAATTCTTACTGTCCTCTAATTTAATTTGATAGTTGTTTAACTTCTTTATGAGAAAAACACGTTCTTTTCTTAGTTTAATATTGTGGGAAATGTGTTTTTGTTGTTTTTTAATCACAATCATCATCATCACAATCTCCATCCTCGTTATCACAATCATCATTATCGTTATCACAATCATAGTCATCATTATCACAATCACCATCACTGTTACAATCACCATCACTTTCACAATCACTATCACAATCACCATCACAATCACTATCACAATCACCATCATCGTTAGCGCAATCACTATCATCATTATCACAATCATTATCATCGTAATCACAACCATTATCATCACCATCATAATTACCATCACAATCACTATCACAATCACCATCACAATCACTATCACAATCACCATCTCAATCACAATCACCATCATCGTATCACGCGAATCATCATCATTATCACAAACACCATCACTGTCACAATCACCAACACTATCACAATTACTATCAAAATCACAATTACTATCACAGTAACAATCACTATCACCATCACCATCGCTTTTACCATCACAATCACTGTCACTATCACAATCACCATCACAATCACTATCACAATCACCATCATCGTTATCACAATCATCATCATCGTAATCACAATCATCATCATCGTAATCACAATCATGATCAACGCAATCATCATCATCATTATCACAATCATCATCATCATTATCAAAATCATCATCATTACCACAATCACTATCACAATCAGAATCACCATCACTATGACAGTCACTATCACCATCACCATCACAATCACCATCACCATCACAATCATCGTTATCGAAATCACTATCATCATTATCACAATCATTATCATCGTAATCACAACCATTATCATAATCATCACAATCACCATCACTATCACTATCACTATCACTATCACTATCACTATCACTATCACCATCCCAATCACCATCACCATCCCAATCACCATCACCATTACCGTCACTATCACAATCACAATCACAATCACAATCGCCATCATCGTTATCACAATCACTATCATCATTATCACAATCATCATCATCGTAATCACATCCATTAGCATCGTAATCACAATCATCATCATCACAATATCCATCTTCGTTATCAAAACCACCATTATCGTTATCACGCGCATCATCATCATTATCACAAACACCATCAGTGTCACAATCACCATCACAATCACAATCACTATCACAAACACCATCACAATCACAATCACCATCATCGTTATCACAATCACTATCATCATTATCACAATCATCATCATCGTAATCACAATCATCATAATCAGTATCATAATCATCATCATCGTTATCACAATCATCACAATAAATCAACAATAACCCTGTTTATCGACACCCATATTGATTTTTAGACTTCAACCTCATTGCACCCCAACAGGGGATGATGATGGTATTTCAGGTCCGCCACATTAAATCGTAAAATCGTTGTTTTTGTAACTCACCCAACCCGATACACCATACAAAAAATAACGAAGTTGATTTTCAGACTTTGTTACCCCATTTCCCCATTTCCTTTAGGGGTTGAATTCTGAAAAAACCTGCAACACAAATGTTAACTTATTTATCGATAGGAGTACTCGTGAAGTTTCGAATAAAACAGTCTTACTTAGTGTTTCCCCATACAAACTTTCGGACTCCCGTTTCATCCCCTTAGGGGGTGCTATTTGAAAAATCCTTTCTTATTGCACCCCTTAACCTCATAAGGAACGTATGTGCCAAATTTGGAATCTCTAGACTCAGCGGTTTGGGCTGTGCATTGATTTTTATACTTTGTCACCCCATTTCTTCCTCTTGGGGGTTGAATCCTAAAAAACCTGAAACTCATTTCTGCTCATTTATCAATAGGAGTACTCCTGTGAAGTTTTTAATTAAATAGTTTAATTAATCTTGTTTCCCCATACAAACTTTAGAGGCCCCCCCCCTTCACCCCCTTTGGGAGTGATTTTTGAAAAACCCTTTCTTAGTGTACCCTTAAACCACTTTTGGAACATATGTGCCAAATTTGGAATCTCTAGATTCAGCGGTTTAGGCTGTGCATTGATTTTTAGACTTTGTCACCCCATTTCCCCCTCTTAGGGGTTGAATTCTGAAAAACCCTGAAACCCGTTTCTACTCATTTATCAAAAGGAGCACTTCTGTGAAGTTTCGAATAAAATAGACTAACTAATCTTGTTTTCCCATACAAACTTTGGAGCCCCGTTTAACCCCTTTAGGGGATGAATTTTGAAAAATCCTTTCTTAGTGCACCCCTAGACTACATAAGGAACCTACTTGCCAAATTTGGAATCTGTGGACCCAGCGGTTTGGGCTGTGCGTTGATAGATGAGTCAGTCAGTCAGTCAGTCAGTTTCTTCTTTTATATATTTAGATTTTTATGACGAGCAAAGAACATAGGACAGTACATTACTGTACGCACCGTTACTGTACGGTACGTCCTTACCTAGTATAAAGATTAAGAGAAAAATAGGGACTTTAAGTTTCTTCCCGTAACAAAGTAGTGGTTCTGGTGTAAACACTCGTTAAAAACTCGAGTAGTACATTGTTGAGTATTTCATATGCGGGTAGATGTGCATAATTTAGTGGAAGGTGTAGGTAGCTTTTCTTGAAAGGTTCCGCTAACCGGCGAAGGCATTAAGAACATATTAAGTAAGAAGTGGTGAGTATTTATGGTTCTACATAATTTATTGGAAATTCTTCATAATGTCTTAAAATCTTCATAATTGTGGGGTTAGGGGTACCACTCCACCTTCCGCCTGACGCAGGTCCTCACCGGATACGGTTGTTTGTTGTTTATAGGCGCGGGCCTGTGGACGGTGAGCTATGGGCTAGCTCACCGTCCGTCCGTCTCATGACGACAGGCCGTGTCGACGGCGCGTTCGTGTTCCACGCGCGCCTCAAAGAGATGTCAGCAAATGGAAGGGGCAATGCAAGGGCCGATGCCTGCCGGGGCTGCGGGACTGTTCGAAGAAGATACCGTGGTCCCGGAACACAAAGGACTATGAAGGAACATGGCTGGGTTTTAGTCAGTAAAAGTCTGACACTCCCTCCTGAAAGTAAAGAAAGAAAGAAAGAAAAAATATTTATTTGACGTCAGTTAATAAAGCACACACACATTAAATATTTAAAAAAAAGACACAAAATAAGGCCTGCTCCGGCCAGAGTGGGAGGAGTCATTTGATGATTTCCTATCCGAAAAAAAAGGTACTACACCCTTGTTCGGTAGGCACATTCGATTTAGCACTATTTGTTTAACAACAAATGCCGACCCGACGCACACAGGCTTCCATTCGGTTCGTGATGATCGGCAAACTCATGTTCGGAATCACCATCACTGAATAGTGTTCGGATCGGCTTGGCACAATTCGAGCTGGGCATGCGACTTTTAACGCGATTCGCAAGACGTTGCGTTGGAATGATGACCTGGCGAAGGTTGCGGAGATCCGCTGGATGCGAGACGCACGGGACCGGTCAATGTGGCGACACTTGGGGGAGGCCTATGTCCAGCAGTGGACGTCTTTCGTTTAAAATGATGATGATACGGCTTTTTCCGAACGTATTTCTACATTTAGGTACCTACTATATCTATATCTATCTTTAATATTTCCACCCTCTTGTGTCATATCAAAACGACCCGAACATTTACCCGGCAGCAACCCCAACCCTTCGATTGGTCTACTAATGTATTTAGAAACAAATCAAGATGCTTCGCTACGTTTTGTGAATTTGTATTTTACATGATTTTGATACGAATACGATTGTCAATTGTTTGAGGTTGCAATTGTTTCGTTTCAAAATTAACACACATGAGGCCACCTAGCCTCTTGTACTAATAAAAGCGATCGTTGACCAAATAAAATTCGCTTTGTTTTGCGACACGAGCGGGTCCGCTATAGGAGTTACGAATAACGATACGTTCCGGTTCGCTGAAAATCAACGTTCGCGTTTTTGCACGATTATAACTTGGCTTCATACAATTTGTTATTTAACAAATAAGTGCCTTAAAATAGAAGGTAACAATATAGTCCATGGAAATCGTAACATGTAAGGTAACACCCCTTTGAACAGCTGTATCTATGGAACTATCAGGTCTACATATACCAATTTGGTCTTGATTTGTTGCTTGATAGTGACTTTTACCGTAGCAAAGGTCCTTGGTGGAAAAAAATGACAAAAACTAAAAAAAGTACGAAAAATTAATGGTTTTTCAATAATTTAACAATGATCCGGAGGGTTTTGGAGGTCGAAAAATTGGATTTGACATAACTACTTCATCACCTACAACATATAAATATCAGAACTACCTTATTTGATGCAAGGCAAAATGTACCAATTCCATAGACTAATACGACTCTTTTCTGGTGCTAAGTACATACCATACTGGAGAGTGCACAGACGATGAATTATGGTATTAAAATCTTAGTAATAAAAGTCTCTGCTTATCCCTTCAACTACTTTTGCAGTAAATTTATAAAATATCCAGAGTGTATTTATTGAAGCTCATTGAAAGGTCTTAAATATTATTAAAATCAAAAGTAATTTTTTCTAATAAATCTTAGAATCATCACTCTTTGAACGTCATAATTCCTTAGGATAATACCCAAAACAACCAACTGCCGCCAGTTTAAAATAATTGAAAATATGGTCGTGAGATCATATTAATTTTTTTATAAGAAGGAAAAAAAAATTAATCCGTTTGTTTCTCAAAATATTGCAATTATTAAATTAACTAAACTTAAAATCACACTTTTAATTCTCGAAGCGTATCTAACAGGGGGCGAGCATTACCATCAACCGGGCACATATCTAGACTCTACGGCTGCCAAGCAATTTCTGATGGAAAAACCCAATAAAACATTGCCTGACTTAGGAATCGAATCCAGGATATTCAGCAGGCTTGCAACCACTAGACGAATTCGATCATGTAATTATTGAAAAATATGTAGTTTAATCCTTTTGCTCCTCAAAATAATGCTGTTTTGTTCTGTAATATAATTTCGTGGAAATTAAATATACCCCACACGTATGCAGTGTTTTAGTAAAACAAAACCTGCCTTGTCTCATGCAGTACCAACATACGGCGGGTGAATACCTAATTAGTGTAGGATTATAATTTCACTCGCTCAACTGAAGAAATAAAGTAGGTAATTTAATTTAGTGTGTGGGATACATGAGCGTATGTATTTTACACAGAAAATTAATTATGTTAGTTGAGAAAGAAATAGGAATTTAGGAGTTATCGTATGCCTAGCCTTTTCCCAAATTTATTGAAGTCGGTTTCCAATCTTACCGGATGCAGCCGAATACCAGTATTTTAAATGGAGCGACTGCCTATCTGACCTCAACAACCCAGTTAGTACTGGGTAATACGGTACCCCTTGGTAAGACAGTTATTACAGTTATGTATATTCTTTCAAGGAGATAAATAATAGATTTTTAATGATTACTTAGCAAGTGTAGGAATCCGTGGAATGTTGACATCGTGTGACCAGTCGTTGTGGCGTGATGCTTAAGGGGAGTTTATGTCCAGCTTTAAACCTCTTTTGGTTTAGAATTTAGCTAATTTAGAGTGAACTCAAACTCAAACTCAAACTCAACTCAAAGCATTTATTTCAACTAGACCATTACGGCACTTTTGAATGTCAAAATTACAAATAAAAAACAAAGCTACAGTCCCAGTCACAAGGCATAATAACTTGAGAAAGTACTATAGTTGCCTATTCCCTAGCGTAGATCTCTATGGAGAAGAACGGGCAAGAAACTCCATGGACACTCTTTTGAATAAAAATATTGTAACAAAATCTTGGTTACATCATTAATTTTGAAATTATACATATATGTGAGAACGATGTAGAAAGACGTGCACATTAAGAGCGTCCAGAGTGAGTGCTTCAGACTAGTATTACTGTTAACCCCTGTTATTTAAGTATCTAAATGTTTGTGGGTTTTTCCTACAGAACCATCACGGAGCGGCGATGGCGTCCAAACCCAACTAAACACCTTAACATTCGACAAATGTTTTACCCAATCAATCTATCACAGGTGCACACTTGTTCGTAAATTCGATTCGGAATTTGTTAAAAAACAAAACCGACTTGAAGAATCTATCTATTCGGCTTTTGCCGATCGGCAAACTTCCGGTTTATAATTGCTGAAATCATATTCCGGTGGGCTCGGCAAAGTATGAGCTAGGTAGAGCGGTTTTCGGTGAATCGAAAAGCTATATTTCTATGTATTTGATTTTGCCAAAACGTACAAGGTCAAAATGTATGGAGAACCTGATTAAACAAAATTTTCATGTGGGGGTGGATTGGAATGATACGTACTGAATTCATGGTAAGTAATGGTAACCGTTTGTTGCGTCGAAATCCCCTGTACCCTGTACTGTTGATGGATATCATGACGGGTACGAGTCTCTTCAACTAAATGGTTCATATCTGAGTTCTATATTCGCTCTAGGGTCTAATACAGACATTACTATGCCTGTGAGCATATCTACATAGTAACGACGAGTGTCTTAGACTATTCGATGTTACGTTTAGCATTAGCATTATACCGACGTCTATTGCTATAGATGGGTCTTTCATTGACAGTTAGGTTTGCTTGTGTTCAATAACGTTTGTGTGACTGATGGTTTAGTGATCATAGTAAGTGGAAGTATGAAAAAAGTACCAGTGCCTGAAAAGTTCTAAAAATCGGTTTGTATGATATGGGTATGTATTACGAAGGAATGAGACATGACGTAAGGAAAGTTTTAAGTATGAATGCGGATGACTATAATAGTAGAGGAAACCCAAAGAAACGATGGATAGACTCTGTGAAAGAAAATATGGCTAGAAAGGGGTGAAGTCATGAGATGACGAGTAATAGAGAAGTATGGAAGAAGAAGACATGATGTGCTGACCACATTTAAATTGGGATAAGGGAATCAGAATGATGAGAGAGTTGTAAGAAAAACACACCAAAACCCAATGAGTTATCTAGAATCTATGAGCATCACAATGCTCAGAGATTCTAGATAACTCATTAGCATTTTTGTATGTTTGACGTTCCTCATTTCTTCCATAAAGCGGTCAATACTCTTAAACAACAATTAAACACAACATTATAATATTGCAAAGACCAGTAAACGCTTGATAAAATATTCTTTAATGGCAGTTTCGAGTCCAAGGCGAAGTTTATCGTCGATTCAATCGCGTCGCTGCAAAGATAATAATCCCGAGGAGAGGAGGGGCTTAACTCGCCATCGGCTGTACTTAAGCATTTTTACGCCCTATAAATTAAATCGGCGCACCTTTGTTTAAATAGGCAAGTTCATTGTTTATGGCAGATTTTCGATATTGTTTAAAATAACAATGGAGATGAACAATCGAATGTTGCAAGTATAAAACTATAAAAGGCATTAAATACATATATCTGAACATTATTATCATCATCATCTGCCTATCCTTTTCCCGCCTACGTTGGGATCGGCTTCCAGTCTAACCGGATGCAGCTGAATACAAATATTTTACATGAAGTGACTGCCTATCTGACCATAATACCCATACAAAAACCTCTTGTGGGACATCGTTGGGAAATTAGAGCATGATGAGAGAGAAAGCCGAGAATTCGGAGACATGTGACGTTCACCAACTAACCACCACCACTCCCTCTCATAGAGAGCAGGTTCCCAGCAGTGGGAAGTGTATGCGCTGGTCGTGCTACATTAATCAACAAAGGCGGCTCTTAGCATCTTCCAGCCTAGGTTTTGGAAAATTAGTTCGTCTTTCTACAGCTTGGCACTGCCTTAAAACTATGCCTATGAAACTATTTTCTTTTCTTCTCCTCCATATTTGCGACGACACGGTTGACGTAGTAGTTGAACAATGGCTCCTGCACTGCGTGTCTCGGGTTTGATTCCTGCACGGAACAAATATTTTTTTCCCACGATACTGGAAAGATTCCTACTGTATGTTTTCATTATCTGTCGTGTGTATATATCCGTCTATCTAGTAAACAGGAACCTTTCGTTAGTTGCTGTTTAAGTTTAAAACTCGAAGTAAATTATAAACAGAGACTGAAAATGCTTTTGATCCCGCTCAAGTTTCAAAAGTTGACTTAGTAAAAGGGTTAGGTACTGTAAAATGATACTGCGATACGCTGCTAAAGTTGACAGGTTATCTTTTATCTCTTTTCATCTTTTATCCCAGCATATTTTCTAAATCCTTCTTACACATAAATAGTTCAGTGATTGTCTGTCTGACAGAAAACGCACAGTGTAAGCAACTGAAGACAGAAACGTGAATATTAGATGAATTTAGTCAACTGATCCCGCTCATTTGGGACCCGCGGGATGAGTTTACTAAATGAGTAATTTTATGTCATTTTCTTTAGTCGATTGAACCAGCTGTTAAAATAAAAAAAATATGCCATCAAATTTCGTCGTAGAGAAAGAAGTTTTTGAAAAGAGTTTTTGAAATTAGGTACAGTATTTATTTTGTAACGTGATTGTGCTGCCATTTTTCAACTAAATACTACTAAATACATGGGTATATAGGCGTCAGCTTCCAGTCTAACCGGATATGGCTACATATTGTTTTTACTTAAAACTTCTGCCCATATGACCTCCACAACCCAGTTACTCGGTAATATGATACCCCTTACAATGTTAACTGAATAGAGCAGTATGTGTAAGAACAATATTACAAGCAATGTGTAAGTAAAATGAAATAACTAAGGTAAGTAACTACTTCTATGTGAGTTGGATTTTTAAACCACTTTTACGAGTCACCGTTTTCCAAGCTTGCTGGCGTCGGGATTTCTATCTGAATAGCGCCACGAATAAATGCTGTAACAAACTCAGCGGTCAAGGTCCCTCGTAAAGTCCACACATTTATACGTACGCGAATTTCCTGCAATGCAGGCCACGCTGCAAGGCCCGAGCTGGCGTTTGTAGTACGTGTTGAAATTAAATCATTTTGTGCTTTTTGCTACAACGTAAATTGTTTTCTTAAGAATATAAACCTATTCTTATTTGAAAGTTAAAGCCATAGTTTGGAAGCTAGAACAACTGCAACGGGTCGAAGTTCACTCTCGGAGTTGTATGGATTTCTCTTTTATATTCAGTTAGTTACGCTCCCGGGAGGTGTATTATAGTGACGTAAGCGCCGTTAGTGAGCTGACCTGTACAGGAGATAACAAAGAAACGATTACAAAGTACGTTTCCGTCTTGTTAGGTACCTACAAAGCGGAATAATTCCAGAAGTCCTAAAGGAGTCGAAGGGACTCACTAGAATGACTCAATTGTGGAACAGAGTGAGATCCGACGAGGTCCGGGGGCTTTTTACGGCCTATATTATTGAGCTATAAACCATAAAAGCTCTTCGCTTTATAAACGCTAAAACAAAACACGGGCGACCGCATATTTCTTGTTTATTCACTCCGACTTACATTATGTCCCGAAATGAACTGGAGTGAGATTTTACGAAGCACTTTTAATTTTCTCGGAGGAGGAAAAATGGCGTGTCCATCGCTGAAATGTATTTAAACTAGCCAAACGGGCCGCGCTGCTTGCGAACGAAAATACAATTACAAAAAATGTATAGTTGGGGTTTCTGGAGAAGACATTGTTCTTCCGTTTACCCAAGTTTAAAACGTATTGCTCCTCACTTTCACCGTACTTCAGTAGTCAAGGATGCCTATATACTTTTGAAGTGTACACAGAGATTGTAAACCTGAGTGTATAATTACTGTGTGCAACTTTTCCATTTCCCTCGAAATTTATGTTGTGCGTTGATGAGTTAGACAAGACAAACTGTTTTATGTGTTAGATAAACTGCAACTTCCCGTACACCATGTGTCACGTTTGCGAGCCCTATTAATCTTTATATGAACGGTGCCCGACAATGGGGAGCGTCGTTCTCACATACTACCAACAAATCTGTTAGCCCATAATCCGGTTGATGGAATTAGAATTTATCTTCGAAGCCAAAATACTATTTACATAACCATTAGGTTGGTTATCCCTGGAGGGTAAGTAGAGTACTTTTGTCCCCAAATTGAGCCAATGACAAGTCTTGACGCGATCTGGGGTGGACAAATAGATAGTATTGGTTAGGTTATCTAAAATGTATTTTGCTGTTTCAACGAAGATAAAGGAGTGCAAAGAGTGGCATTTGCCCTCGGGTGGGACAGAGCAGGCTTGGAAAAACAAGAAGTCGAAGATATTGACCATTTTTTTTTAAGACAAGGTCAAACTTGTTTTAATCTTTTTAAGCTAATTGACCTGAATTACAACTAATTATTTAGCTTTCGCTCGCGAAGTCGCGACTTCGCCCGCGTTAAAAACACATTAAATTGCACACGGCAACAGTGGAGCACTGAAATTTTTATTTAATGAAATCGTGTGAGTAGTTTCGGAGATTACCTCCTACATCCGAACTTTACTTCGGATGGGAAATCATCAAATGACTCCTCCCGCTCTGGGCGGAGCAGGAGGGAGTGTCAGACTTTTACTGACTAAAACCCATCCATGTTCCTTAATCGCCCTTTGTGTTCCAGGGCCACGGTCTCTCTTTCGAACAGTCCCGCAGCCCCGGCAGGCATCGGCCCTTGCGGACCCCTTCCTTTTGCTGACTCTGTCTCTCGACTCTGTCGTCATGAGACGGACGGACGGCGAGCTAGCCCATAGCTCTCCGTCCGCCGCGGCGGCCGGTACGTGAGGTTCTCTCTCTCTCACGTTCCGCCACCTCCTTCTCTAGCATGACTGCTTCGCAGAAGGAGGTGACTCCGTCTCGGACCACGGATTGAACCAGGGCCAGACCAGTCTGCATAGCAAACCACGCTGACGCCGCTAGGGACGTCGGCGCGCAGCACCCAGTCGTAACCGATGTTCCACAAGGACGGCCCTAGAACCGATCCCTGCGGAACACCGCATGACATCTCTCACCGGTTCCATTCTCCGCTGCGACCGGGGTAGATGCCCGGGGTGGAGCCCGACCACACGACGAAGCTAGGTCGGCACCCGGTGATACCGGAGTGATCCGAACTTTACCTCATTTTAATATTAGTAGGGGTAAAAGTATAGATGAATACTCTGCGTTTTATGATAGGGGTAGGTGCAAATGTACAACCTGCACAATGAACCGGCACGATCGTGTATCGCTCAATTTATAATTGATATTTTAGCAATTTCGTATTACTGATTAGCAAAAGCCATAGTTTGTTTCGTTGATGAATCGATTATGATTTTATTGAGTTGAGCAGTGCTATGTGCAGTGCTATACATTCTAGTAAATATATAACTTTTATTGATTTCGACGATAGTTACAATATAAGGTTTTACGGGGGCGAAAAATCGATCTAGTTAGGTTTCATTTATGGGAAAATTTGTTTTCTTTGTTTTACCCGAGCAGAGCTCGGTCGCCCAGGTACTGTATACCTTAATAAAAGCAAGTGTATTAATAGTTAGGCCTTCACCCAATTTGACCTTCAGTAGTTGGGTATTCCTGTAATATATTATGCATGTCCTTCCTACCGTGCATTTGACTACTCCTGTGGACTACGATGTACTGAAGTTATTACTATCAGTAATAATCACACTTGGTAATTTCAAATTCTGGTGAAAACTGATCAGTTATCGTTCTTGGTACCATAAATATGTTGATATAAAGATTGTTATGAAAATAAGTTGTTGTTTACAATTATTTAGCAAGTATCAAAAGGAAACAAATTCTATCCATCGCGATGCTGAATTTTTCCTTTTTGTTTCAAAAACTTTACTAAGAAATAGAATACAAGGATACATTGTATTTCTCGCAACTTTGAAATTTTGATTCCTTAGAAGATCTTCGAATAAATCCAGACTGGATGTATCTGTTCTTTCCTTCGTCTATCTAAGGGGGTCTGCAGACGACAGACTTTTTGCACGTACGATTATTGTTCACTGATTCTGATAATGATCATATTTTTCTTTCGAAACTCCTATTGCTTCGGTTGCTATAAAAAACTTGATGCTTGGTGATTATTTCGTCTATTGTGTATTTTGTTAACATTCTTCGTCTATTTTTGTACATGTATTTGTTATGCTGTGTTAAAATAAAATGCACGGTGAAAAGTGCCTTTCTTTGAAACAATGGAGAATCGACTATTGTCTCTCGTGTGGGATCCACCTTATAAATGTCAATTTAAAGAAATAGGTCAGTCTAGCTCTCAGCTAGGATCCAGCCATTATTTGTTGTTGCAATGTATTAAATATAAATAAGATGCACTGGCTTCTTCTTCTAGCTTTTAATAGTATTGATCCACCACCGCTATCCACTTTTGTTCAAACAAAATAATGAAGTTTATCCACAAGACTGTGCAATAGTACATTACTGCAGCGGCCAGCAACAGAGGCATTGATGGACGAACGTGTAAATGTGAGCCGAGGCAAAGCCGAGGCACACATTCGTAAGTCCGCATCAATGCCTAGTTGTGGCCAAGGGTTGTATAGTACTTTTCTCAAATAATGCGATCTCAAACAATTACTTTTCAAAATCAATGATGCACACAAACAACAATATTTTTTCTCGCGTTGAAGAGTTCATTTACATACATTCATTCATTTGATTTAGAGTTCATTTGTTTTACATTTGTATCTGTAATTTTTATGGTGTACATAATAAAGAGTATTCTATGATTATTCTACTATTCTATTCATTTGTTTTTTTTTCAATAAACCGCTTTCTATTTGCAAGCCAATTCAAAATTTAAATAAAACCTTTGATAACTTACCTCCTTGGTTGCCATGTTTCAGAGTAAAAGTTCGTTCCATTTTTAAATAACACGACAGGTATGAGTTTACCATGTAATTTATTTGGCCGCTAAACACGACAGAAATGGACTTTCATACAACTTTTGCCGGCCGCTGGTCGCATGTATCTGGCCAGTACAGCAATTTCGATTTGTCTCGAAGAAAGTTGTCAAAATAATGCTCAAATTTCCAAGCATGTTTGAGAAAAATATTTATTTAGCACAGACGTCTTGTGGGTTCGTCAAAAAAATTGTCCACATCGCTGTCAATAAGAAAAGTGACCAGAAGGCTGACAGCATTGCCACGTTGGATGGCAATGCACGGTTTTTTGGTAAAAAAATAGGCCAGCCCTCTGGTCACATGAAAATTCGACCAACCGCTTGGTGATCTCGGGGCCCTTGTGTTTCAAACCCAAATGGCTCAAACACATAAAAATCAATTAAGTTACTGTATTTGCGCCGTTTAAGGTTAAAAGCAATATTAATTAAAATAAGCTTCAGTAAAAACTTTATGTTTAATATTGCAGCCTAGAATAAACTACTAAACAAACAAGCGCAACGCATGAGGGTTCTAAACTTTAATTAGTTAAACATAACGCAGGGTGCATTTGTTTGGTGGTATCTTATCGGATACCTGCTAGTTGCTACCCAGCGGTACGTATTATAGACACATACCCTCACGCATCTTTATCGTGGGAGTAGGCAGAAATTACATGAAGCCATGAAGCTACCTGCGTGCTCTTACTGCTCTAAAAGTGTAACGAAAGCATGATCTACAGGATCATGCTTACCTTACACTTTTTTGTAGTAATAGACGAAATAGCATCCGAAAAACTTTTGAATAGAAAGAACCCTAGAAAAAGTCGCTTGCTTTGTGACATAATTGCTCTCTCAAATATTTTAACATGTGGCGGTCTTATAAAATGTATATTTTGGGAAGCAGTAAGCTTCAACCAAAGTAAAGTGAATAAAGTGACTATTTACTCTCAGGTCTGACGAAGTGTGATTCATTTTTTCCATCAGGAATCTTTCAGCAGCAGCCATAGAGATTGGAATTGTGCAATAGGTGTGGATCGCAATAGGCTCATCCTTTGTTACTTAAAATAGCTGGGGAAATGTGGTGTACATAAAGTACACTTCTGCCTAACCCTTTGGGGATTACAGGCGTGATGTTATGGTGTAATAATAATATTCCCAGTCAGATGTATAAGTTATTGTTGTCTTCAGAGAATTAACAAAGTTATCCCAGTTCTAGACAGGAAGACACCATTAATAATCGCTCTCTCACCTTTGACAAGGTTGTCATTCTGTATTCGAGCCGAGTAGACGGTACAATTACAATTCATTAGTCATCATCTGCCTAGCCTTTTCCCAACTATGTTGGAGTCGGCATCCAGTCTAACCAGATGCAGCTGAATACCAGTATTTTACATGGAGCGACTGCCTATCTTACCTCCAGAACCCAGTTAGTGCTGGGTAATACGATACCCCTTGGTAAGACTGGTTGTCAGACTTTTTGGGACACTGACTACCTCTAACGACTGTCAAATATCTACAAATGACAGCTAGGACCAACTGCTTAACGTGCTTTCCGAGTTTCCTCAGTATGTAATGGGTGGTCACCCATCCACAGACCAACTTAAGTAAACACGGCTTAACCTAAAGATCGACCCGAGCGACTGTTATTATTTAGCCACGAGCTTACAATTCTTTAGTATGATTAAAAATTCTTTGATGTTATCCGAGTGCAGGTTCGCTCTAATTTGGTTAGCGCTAACGATGCCAATTTTATTTGTGTCGTTTGTGACCGTCGGTATTAGGGTATAATATCGAGTTTTTGCCACGTTGTCAATTAAGTACATCACACAAGCACTCCTGAGTATAGCCAACCTCATTATTTTGCAGCGCACGGAATTTACATTGCGAAAGTAAATAAGCCAATTACATTTTTATTAATATACCTGTGAATAAATAGTTTGTATAAAGCGTGGACTACTGATCTATGCTAAATAATAATTTTAACGAAATTGGACGAGTGTGATATGATATTATATTTATAAATGGTTTCCCAATTTGTATCAAATCAAAGTGTTTTTATTATTACTGATTTACATACGAATATCTGAAGTTTTCGTTTTATATTTATTGGAAGTGCTATTTACAAGTTATTTTTATAACAGAAGCGGTATTTTTCCATTAATTGTAAAATATTATTCACTTAGTGAAGGAATGTAAAATGTTTACAATTGAAAGCAATTGAGACTTCTTTTTAAAATTTTAATACTTTCTGAAAAATACCTATACTATCCTTTTTAGTAAAAACAGTATACGTAGCTGTGACTCCAAAACAATATTAAACGCTGAAATAGAACAAGTTCGATTACGAGTAAATATTAAAAGATACCATCCTATCAAAAATGTTTTGTTGATGACTCAAATTTTAAAATCACTATCGCTAAAACACTAACATTATATTTATAACCATCAGCTAGCCATCGGATGAGATAAAACATTTTGAAAGAGCACAAATTTTCCTTTTGGATAACATTCTATGATTCCATCTTTCTTTAAATAAACTGAAAGCATCCACATGTATAATAAAAAAAAGTAAATTGGTAAACTAGTCTGCGATATATTTAATGCATACGTGAACATGAGAAAATGCACAAGGAATAAAATACATTCAATGAGTATATATTCCTCTTAAAGAATTTCTGCAGGAGACATCTCTTACTTGACAAGCAAAATTGCAATAAGTGTAGAAGCACTTTTTAAAACATGTCGTATGAGCGTTTGTGGAGAATGTAAGAGTTTGTTGAAATGCTTGGATGTTGTAGATAGATACAATACTCTTTATTATATATACCATACAAGTTACAGGTATTACAAAACAACCTTTCGAGGAGAGACTGCAGTGAGTAGATTACTATCCATAGTTTTGCTGAGGTAACTTAAAAATCAACCTGTCTAAATAATTGATATACAGGTACTAACTGAGGCCGGACTTAGTTTCTAGCTTTACCAACATACGAAATTCAGTTTATTATGTTACTTTCTACAGTACCGTTAAAACCGCCTGTGACAAAATAAAAGATACACCAATTTTGGTCATTTGTTTAGTTTTTCCTAAATGAAAAAAACTTATGCCATTTTATTATCACTGCAAAAACTCGAGGGGGGCGAGGCCCCTTTGATATTCAATACGATTAATTTTATTTACCAAAATTTTGACACAATATTCCGAAATAACTAATTTTATGATATATTCCAAACATTTAGAATCACCGTCAGTAGTAATTAGCTAACAAGGTTCAATGGGTGAGGTTATTGCCATATATCGGGCAATTCGGCAACGGTTCCACGCGCGCCGGCCGCAACTGAGAATTTACTAATAACTCCCGGACGTCGAGCGAGTCCTGCCTTCGATGACTTCACAATTTATTGCGGCATGAAGCAGGTCAGCCAATGAGGCGAGGCATCGCAATCTGAACTAACGACTTGATAAGTACACGATGTCATTTTCAATACAATACGGCGACTCGCTCCGGAGATTTTCTAAATAGGGCAAATTAATTGCAAATCATTGCCCTGGGAATAATTTGTAATCCGTTCTGTCTGAAATTAATTTTGATATAAAATTATGATGAATTGACAACCGATGGGAGTATTGTGACTTATTAAAATATTGGAAGGTACGGACGGTCTCTAGACAAATCGAACGACAAATGAGGTTTGGAAATTATAGTTCAGATATGATATTAGTCATTTCTTTGGTCAGTAATTTGGCCTGATATTATTTGATCCTTAATAAGAGACAATGTAACGATATTAGCTCTTTTTGACGACGAATAGTAGATATTTAGTCACCAAAGCGCTGGATAAAGGTAAAATTAATTTTGCGTTCAAAATTAGGTAACTAACATTATGTAATCTGTGGTTCGGTGATCAATTTGTTAATTGAGTGGAATTTTGCACGCCCCGGCTATTGACTGGAATGAACAGTTAAAAACGTAAAATAGTACTTTAGTAGCATAGTATGTATAGTATAAAAACAGACTTTATGACTGACTGATACAAATGTTTTTATTTATTTTTTATGTTTTATTTATTTATTAATTAAAAAAAAAAAAAAAAACAAAATATAAATAGAGAAACATCATAAAAGCCTCAATAGCCCACAATAGCAATAAGCCTACTTCGTCACCATTGTTTCCAGAACGGCGAAGGAAACATCTCGAGGAAACCAGTCTTCCCTTAGAACTAAAAGTTTGAAGATTATGTATGACTCATATCTTCAAAATCACTAGCCCACGCTGAACCCATGGCCTACTTCTCTTTCAGAAAGTTTATTTCTGTGTCCCAGCAGTGAGTCCTGAACTTCCTAAATTAAAATTAAGTTTCGATGGATTCAACAGAACACACCTATCCGAGTTTGAAATCCACACGTTTGAATTCGAGGGCGTTAATTAGAACTGCCAATCAATTAATACTCACAATGAGAATTTGAAACGATGTTCAATGAAGCACTAAATAAAACACGCAGATAAATCAACCGTTTGATGCATTCGTCCATTAATTTGTTCGTGTATTTTGTAAAAGTGCTGCAAATGCAGACTAATTCGATAACAGAACTCAGAACTTATTTGATAGAGGAACAACAAAGTGAGATTGTAAAGGTCTTCTTCTTCTATATCTTGTGGTCAGTGCTTAACCTAGTGGCAAGCCCGCCACACTATTCCCAAACCACGGTAACTCCTGAAAGCCAGAATCAACAGTGGCGACCACCAGAAAAGCGCCGAGACAATGAAGCTATACGAAGTCCCAGAGAATGAATTTAACTGTCTTGGATCCCGCAACGATATTAATCAGAAAAGTGTAGTGGAGGAGTAGGAAAACACCGTAATTTCCACTTCCCTCCATATCAGCAGGAGACAGAACGAAACAAGGCCAATAGGCACAAAGGGACGTTTACAACTGGGATAGGCCCAGTTGCCTAGCACCACGGATAAATATTAATATTAATGGGTCCTAAGTTGTGAGCTGTACCGAGTAAGTCCTAGACCTAGTAGTCCTGTTAACCTAGTGGCAGAGTTTTTATGTCGCCTATGGGCCTCTGACTTTACATGCCTTCAAGAAATATCTTTCAGGCATGCTGGTATCCTCATGATATTTTCCTAAAAAATAAAGGTATTTAAAAGGTTTCGTTTTTTTTTCTTTTTGAACCTTTAGCTACAGACTATTGATATGAGCTTATAAGCGTAGATTTCTGTTTAAGGGGAGATTCTACTCATGATACTGAACAATTATCCCCAAGTAACCTATATGAGATTCCCATAAAAGATTTCGATTTTCCATGCAAAAGTAATCAGATGACACAAAGTAGTCTTTATACTCTCTTATAACATATGTGCTATAGGCGCACTTCTGTTATTAACACGGCTAAAATATACAGTAAATATGCAGTTTAGTAAACCAACAACCAACCAGCCTTTATAGCGATTAAAAACCTGCCAATCAGCCAATAAAACTGCGAGAATATCAAAACGATGTTTCCATCGTAGTGAATAAAAACTCGTAGATTATTTGACCGTTAGAAGAGTTCCCGATCAATTTGTTGGTGTAATTTGCAAGCTGCTGCAACTGCAGCTTAACGTTAGGGTGAGGTCACATTGAGAAGTGATTCGCGAAGACACGGGAGGGCGCAATCAGATAAACTTCGTGTGGCAACAAATACGTGAGAATCCACGAAAATTCTATTGTTTTCCGTTCCTTTAAGTAAGGTGATGGGTTGATCTGTCGTGTAGCTATTTCTGGGTTTACTATGATGTTAAAATGTCGTAACATAATCAAGGACTTCTAGCGTGATGTACTCTGAGGACTCCGAGTGCGAGTGCGGCGATCCCGATCAAACTATTTGATTTACTTGCTCTCTTGACGACCTGGATAGGGCCTCTGCCACTGCATTAAACGTGGCCACCTACTGGGTGGGCCCAAACTGTCTAATATGGAAGTTACATCGATACGACAAGAATAAGAAGCGTGATGTAGACTGTTGCCATTGACAAGAATAAATCGTTTTCAAACAATCATTGTAGCTCAATATTTCTTCTTGTTGACGCGTATTGATAACCCAAAAACGTAACAAGAAAGTCAGGAAACGCGTCGCGCATTAATGTAGCCGAGGCCTTCGAGTGGCCAACCATGTCCAGGGACCGGAACAAACTTTGTTTAAATTTTAGAGTCCGCCCGTAACTTGACTCCGAACCGCTCCAACTGTGGCCATTGAGTATTTCCAATAACTTACTTTTACATTGAAAACATTTTTGGTTTTATTTTTATTACATTCCAATTCTGTTTTTGTTTTAGAGGTAAAAATGTTTTACGAAACGGTTTCCAAGACTTTTATTAGCTGGTTTTTTGAACGCACAAGTAAAGAGTAAATTTACTTGTGCGTTCATAATCCTTGTATTTACAGTGTCTATCAAGGATCTCTGGGCGCTATTGTAGACCGCTGGGAAACAATGCACACAGTGTGGGCTACAATGAACCAACTAAGCGTGATTATGTCATAATCACCCCACCTGCTCGGGGGTTTGTCGAGGAGAGAAGGTATTGTTATTTGGACACTAATAGATTCTACCAAACATTCTCATAATTGAGGATCTGATAACTATAAAGTAACAAAGGATGCTCTGGACATTTCGCGTGAGAGAGAGAGCTGGCTGTTTCTTTGGCCAAAGAATTAGCATTGCCATTCAACGTGGCTATGCAGCCAGTCTTCTGAAAACGTTCCTGGATGATAGCGATGCGGAGGAGTATCGTGTATTTAGAGTAGGTACTTAGTTGTAATCTTAACTTTTGGTACGGAACGTGGATCGGCGCAATCCACGACAAAACGACATCACGTGTTTTTTTCATAAATAACTTTGGTTTAGTACGCGGATCCCAAATCCAAAGGTTTAATTTGGGCCTTTTTTTGTAAATATTTAGTTTGTATATTTATTTAAGTTTGTATATAGTATTTAGAGGATTTTTTAGTTACAAAATATGTATATCTATACTAATATTATAAAGAGTTAAAATTTGTTTGGAAGTTTGTATAAATGTAGGGAGTAATCTTCGCTACAGTAAATTCTTTCCCTAGAAGTTAGTTATAGGCATACATACATTTAAAATGTTTCCGTGGGTTAATTTCAATACATAAAGGGAGCGGATCCGTGAGCAAAAGCTATAACCTAATATAGTATAAAAACACTGGCTTTAACTCTTGTCTTGACAAACCTGTCAAGTGTGGTCCGAAATAAATACAGTACTTAAATGTTTTATTGTATCTGCTTCACATTTCCTTATTTTTGTTTGTTTGTTTGTTTAAAAGTAAACAAACATGAAGGTAACAGGTAAACGTGTTGTATTTCGCAGAAAACTCATACCTAATTGTAATTATATTTTCCAAGAAATCCGTCTCTGCTTAAAGGCTTTCGCTTTGACCAGAAACGGTTTGTTCATCTGCCATCAAACGAGAAGCCCCTTTGGACTTCTCGTTTCATGGCAAGCGAAGCACCCTAATATCAAGCTTGTGCATACATTGTTGGTCGAGGCCACTCAATAGTCGACCATCAATCTCACTGCGACGAGGACAAGCTCAATACTACTCACCTACAATGGAATATATGTTTCGGTCCCTGATACGTACCGACTTTGACGTCAAAGTGATACTCAGTACATTACAGACCAAGTGACGTCAGCGCGTGCCACTATCTTACTTAGCTTAGAGTACTGCCACGGGTGGCCAGCGTTTACAAAACAATTCAGTGAACCTTTCAATGGAGCATTACTCTGGTTGCGGGCCACAGATGGCGCCACAGTCTGCCAACAGTTTCGTGTAGCCGAGCGACAATTTAAACATCCCCTGCAAACTTCCACACTTCTTGCCTCCTCACAGGAATAATGTGGAAACTTTAACTTCTTTTTTACCACTAGCTGACGTCGCTTAAAGCTGCTTGTTTATTTACATTGCGGTAAACACTCTATGTAATAACGGTGACGTTAATAGCCTGTGATGGATCGTGGCTCTTTGTTTTGATTTGTAACCCAACGTTTTGCATTTTTCATCTATTCGTGAAGGTTGCTATCACACGGTTGGTTCTT
This sequence comes from Xestia sexstrigata, assembly GCA_941918905.2. Lineage (NCBI taxonomy): Eukaryota > Metazoa > Arthropoda > Insecta > Lepidoptera > Noctuidae > Xestia > Xestia sexstrigata. The sequence goes on along the minus strand of OW799211.2, from coordinate 12,180,360 downwards.
ACATATTAGTGAAGTAGTGAGGCCGGTGTAAAATATTTATGTAATTTTTTAAGCAATACAGGCAATAAGCAATACAGCAATAAGTCTGAAATCGCTAACCCGTCTTAAGCAAGCGTGGTGAATAAATGCCTTCTCTGTGTGAGAAGAGGCCTTTGCACTGTTTTTCACTACACTTAATGTACGGTCGAACAAGCTATTTGGTTTACAGTTTAACCAACAAATTACATTGTAAAATGTATACCAAATAGCTTGGTCGACCGTACTTACGGGATCATATCCGTGATTTTCTTTATTTATGAGCTCCCGATATTTCGACGCTGTTGCAAGCATCATGATCGCGGGAAAATTATTTATTATGAGCAGACAAAACTCGCCCCACCCGCATACCTCTTCTGTATTCCCGCGATCATGATGCTTGCAATAGCGTCGAAATATCGGGAGCTTATAAATAAAGAAAATCACGGATATTATTCCGTAAGTACTTTAAGAGGCCTTTGCCCAACAGTAAGACAGTAATAGGCTGGGATAACACAGTACAGTAAAAACGAAAAATTGCACATGCCCATCGACTCCGGGGTTTGACATGTTTTTCTATTATAGGGCTTGGAGTCTCCCCACCCACAGATACATCCATTAATTACGCTACACCCTGTATAGACGCAATTGTCATCATCTTCCTAGCCTTTTTCCAAGTTTTATTGGGGTAGGCTTCCAGTCTAACCAGCAGCTGAATACCAGTATTTTACATGGAGCGACTGCCTATTGGACCTCCACAACCTAGTTAGGACTGGGTAATACGATGCCCCTTGGTAAGACTGGTTGTCAGACTTTTTGGCCCGCGGACTACCGCAACGACTGTCAAAGATCACAAATGACAGCCGGGACTAACAGCTTAACGTGCTTTCCGAGGCACGGAGGAAACTCGGTATGTAATGGGTGGTCACCCATCGACAAACCAACCTAGGCAAGCACGGCTTAACCTAAAGATCGACCCGAGCGGCTGTTACTATTTAGCCACGAGCTCCCCGTTGCGTCCCGTTTGCGTATAGACGCAATTGTAGAAGCACAAAATGTAACAAAAATTAAATTTATATGGGTCGTATCGGTTAAACCGATTCTAAATTCAAACCTTTTGAAGTAAAATCTACTAATCCTTGTATGACACGAAGAAAATACATAGGTGCCAACATAAGCCAAAATATACAACCGGTCTTAGAATTTCATAAATGACGCCTTCGCCAATTACGTTATGTTCCTAATTGCCACATCTTAGAGTTCTATTCAACGTTGCACCTGTGCAAGATCTTGTCTGTATTTCTGCGCTTTTCTATAGAACGTCTTGCAAAGTCTTACCATACTAAGGAACTTAAAAACGAACGGTAAAAATGTACCTTACTGAGTAGATTAATAGTTTTTGAGTTATTTTCTCATTGCAGTTGGTATTTGGACAATTAGATTTGGGAAAAGGTCTCATCGAAATACTGGAACACTACGTCGTTGGTTTCGTCTATCTTCTACGAGGTTTGCCACGTGGCGTCGCTCTCGCTGTGTTAGGGCACTACATGTATACAAATAATTACTGAAATTGATCAGCGTTTGTGATGCCTAATTAAATCTTTTTATGGTTTCGTACCTGACGAGTAACCAACGGGACCCTTTGCCTCCGCTGTCTGTTCCTCCGTCCGTCCGTCTATCTGTCAGCGGGCTGTATCTCATGATCCGTAATAGATAGACAGTTGAAATTTTCACAGAATGTATTATAATTCTGTTGCCGCTTTAACAACAAGTAATAAAAATTAAAGGGGGCTCCCCTACTACGATGGTACGTAACCCTTCATGTGCGAGTCCGACACTTTTTACACAATCATTAATATGCAATTTATCTTAACATGGCAGTAGGACCTTGAGCCAGTAGTGCTTTGCGTGTTTAGCGACCACTGAATTAAAATGTAACATTTGCTTATTTATTTACATAAAACCAAGCAAGTATAAGTATCCTAACAAATGTAAACGTATGTAACCACAGTTATGTTATCATCTAGCCCATAACAGCGCGTAGTGCTAGGCGCAAGCAGATTGTTAAATTGGAATCTAACCATTGGTAATTGCTATCCCAGATCTGAATTATATAGGATCAATCAGCTGTTGCTAATGCTGTCTTCATTAAGTGTATTTCCTGGTATTGGAATGGCAAATTCGGTTGAGGAAACCGTTCATATAAATGAAGATTAAACTTGAATTTTATATGACGTTTTAATCAGGTACTTCATTATTTGTTTGATAAAATAAAGCGTGGCAACTTTTTACGTGTTTTATTAGAAGTATACAAAAGACAACTTTTTCCTTTTCTAGGAGAAGTTAGAAAAATGGTGTGGAATGAACAAATGTCAAAATAAAAAGTAATTTCGCTCGACTCGAGCCGCGCGCTTGTTCACTCAGTCATCTTTGTTTAAAAGAAACCTAGAAAATTCCAAGTTGGAGCAGAAGTCTTTATAATTCAATCATTTCTATCTACTCGTATGTCATAGCTCTTTTCACAGTTAAAATTTTCATGGAACATTTTCAGGCAACCCTAGTATTTATAATCAAAAGCCAGATAAAAGATCGCGCTGTATTATTTATTTGGCAAGACCAATTTACAAAATGGCCACTTCAATTTTACACGCTTAAAACACAAACACGTATCAATTACAACCATAAACAGGTATATTACGGTGGTTTTCACGGGGTCTTTTATCCGAAATGTATTTAATAAAAGTCTCTATGAAACGTCGATAAATTCAGCAATAAATAAAAAGCAGTGAGGGGTAAGTCAACATAATATGATGCTATAAGTTAATTTACATACATGAAAGTGGACGTTGAAACATGAGAAATGTTGACAGCAACGGATTTAGGTCACTTCCTAATGGGACGCTCGTAAATAGGGTTGCCTTAAGTCCCCAATTTCAGGAGAACGTCCTGTTTACCTATACGAGTTCCTCGCATCAGATGATTGTGAAACTATGTATTATATTATTTAGGGGACAACAAAGGAGACGCTGATATTTATATCCTACTACATAATTAGTGTGAAAGTTTGTGATGATGGACGGATGGATGGATGTTTGTTACTCTTACACGAAAAAAATACTGAACAAGCATATAGATAGTTTAGAATCTGGATTAACACATAAGATAATACCTACTTATCCTTTTACCTTTTTATTGATGACGTTTGAATTAAAATTGCGCCTGACGGTTCTCGGCTTTCGCATTCTATTTCATCCCACATTATGTTTCAGACCAATTGGTATTCAGCTGCTTCCGGGTAGACTGGAAGCCGATCCCAACATAGTTTGGAAAAGGCTAGGCAGATGATTATGTATCAGACCAATACATAATGTATTACTTTTAACTTTCAGGTTTATTAATATTATATAAATGTACGCTTTATGTTGAAATGGCAAACATTTATAGCCATACATTTGATTGTTGACGTGAAAGAATCCTTTTTGTCGGTCGTAATATCGTAAAAACGTTGGAAATTATTGAATATTTTGTTCAAATCATCTCTGGCCCCTCTGGGTTATGTGAATAGTACCTTACTATGTAGGAAAACTTTATTCGGTAAGGATAAGAAGTAAATCGAATAGATTCGATTGACGGTATCGGCTTTATAATATCTCAATAGTATTTAAAATATATTAGGTAGATTTGTTATATAACGATAATAGCTATGTAGGTACATCACACAGACAGGCTGCTTAAAGATTCATAAAAAAATATATATGCAGCGTTTATCGGAAAGGTTTATTTATTTTAGAGTGTCATCCTGAACTTCGACAGTTAATTATTTTGAGACGGTCTCAATTTCGAATAACAATAGTTCGACTACTCATTGCTTCGACAAAACATACTTTAACAACTCACACCTTCGAAAAACACTACTTCGACATATCCCTTCTTCAAAATGCACTTGTTCAGCGGATTCCTATTCCGACAGAACATACTACTCTGTCAAGAAAGTACCGGGAAAAGATCAATAATACACAAAATGTCTGTTATTCATCCAAATTTATTTTATCACCTTCAAAGTATGCTCCTTTAGAAACGATACACTTGCGCCAACGAATAATCCATTCATCAAAACATTTTTTAAACGCTGCTTCCGGAATTGAGTTCAGTTCTCGCCGCGAATTCTCCTTTATGTCTTCTATCGATTGAAAACGGGTGCCACGAAGTGGTAATTTGAGTTTAGGAAAAAGAAAAAAGTCAGCAGGAGCCATATCTGGTGAATATGGTGGTTGCTGGATGGTATTTGTTGAGTGTTTGGTCAAAAATTCGTTCACAAAGATAGCCTTGTGCGAAGGCGCATTGTCGTGGTGCAAAATCCAAGAATTTTCTTTTCCACAAATCTGGCCTTTTTCGTCGAATTTGCTCTCTTAAACGCCGCATAACGCTCAAATAATATTCTTTATTTACCGTTAGACCTTCCGGTAAGAATTCAGAGTGCACAACACCGCGATAGTCAAAGAAAACAGTCAACATGACTTTGACTTTTGATCGACTTTGGCGTGGTTTTTTCGGTTTCGGTTCAGTTGGAAGGCGCCACTCCGAAGCTTGTTGACTAGTTTGCATGTCAAACTCGTAAACCCACGTCTCGTCACCAGTAACAATGCGTTTCATGAATGTTGGGTCCGAACTGACTCGTTCTAGCATGTCCTCAGCGACTTTCATGCGATTGAGTTTTTGGAGAAAATTCAGATCTTTTGGGACTAGCCGAGCAGCAACATGTTTCATACCCAAATGATTAGTTAAAATGGTACGGATCGACTCGTGAGATACAGAAAGTTCGGCGGCTATCTCTCTCAGAGTTGAATGGGGATTTTCAGTCACTATTTTCTTCACTTTTGCGATGTTAACTTCAGTTGCAGACGTTGACGGCCTACCAGAGCGAGGCAAATCTTCCATCACATCTCGACCGCTTTTGAACGCCTTGAACCACTCATAAGCACGAGTTTTTCATAAAGTCGATTCACCGTAAGCCTTCTGTAACATTTTCAGTGACTCCGAACACGAAATTCCATTGGCGATGCAAAATTTAAGACAAACTCTTTGTTCGATATTTTTGTCCATTATGAAATTCGCAATACACACTATATATGATATTACTAAAACCAGCACTGTATTTAATATAAATAACAGATGCAACTCAAACTCCGCGCCAAAATGGAAAACAGTTGGGCCAATCTAACAACTACAAAAAAACAAAAATTTGAATTTGAAACCATAAACAAATCATCCATTCCCGATACTTTTTTGACTGAATGTACCTTCGACATAATTGCTCTGAAATTTTTATTAAATCATTTAATTCGAGCAACAAGTCAGTGACAATAATAATAATTTGAGTTGCTGCAAAAACATTTACAAATAAAATTTAATTCCTAAACGGAATACGGTACACGTTACTCATAATTATTATGTCTAATAAATAATCAAGACTTCTGTACCTAAAACCATAAAGCGAAATTCAATTATTATTGTCATATTAAGAGCAGTATTATGTCAAAAGGTATGTTCAGTCGAAATAGGAATCCGCCGAACAAGTGCATATCGAAGAAGGGATCTGTCGAAGTAGTGTTTTTCGAAGGTGTGAGTTGTTGAAGTATGTTTTGTCGAAGCAATGAGTTGTCGAACTATTGTTATTCGAATTGAGACCGTGTCGAAATAATTAACAGTCGAAGTTCAGGATGATCCTTCACTCTTACGAGACTACAGCATGCACAATAAAGTTGACAACTAAGTTAACAAATTAAGCCCCTAATCATTAAGAAAAAAAATGGCATTTTAAGTAATTATGTTAAAACAAAAACAAGTTTAGTAAGATATTGAAACATAAAAGAATAAAATAAAATTATTACATTGACATAAATTCTTGAAAAACTAAATAAAATGTGTGGTCATATTTAGAAGAACATCAAACTAAACAACTTCCTTCAATATGACCACAACTTTGTAATACATGCTGTATTATGTAATACTATTTTATTTAACACTACACCTATTTTATTTTGTGAAAATACTAATTAGTCCTTTTATTCCAGAAAGGAGAACCACCCTAGTGGTTCAACAGACTGGGATTTAAACATACGCCTTTTCAATTTTGTTATCACCTAAGCTATTGTAGTTATTTCGCTTCATTGCTTTTACGTAAATGAATATTAATTAACCATGTAATCTGGTTTGTGTCATTGGGCTTATTTTAGAAAATTGTTTCTGGTCTTTCAAAATTGGCGATCAGTTGACAATGTTTTAAAAGAGTTACGATGAATTTCTGGCCAGTTCTTCTCCATACGAAACTGGAAGCGAATGGGTGTAAGATCAATTCTATTTTATTTGTTTTAAAGTTTGACGTATAAAAGTAATGAGAGGTTTTCTTTTTGAGGGATCAAAAAAAATAGTTTCCAAAAACTCTCTACATGGAGTTGAACTGACTACGTTAGTTGGTGCCAAAGCCAAAACGCTTGGAAAAAAAACACTGCGTCACGTCACATACGCTCGTTGACTGACACTTTCGTTTGCTTAAGCTTCCGAATATAACCTAGTTTTATCGCGCTTTGTTAAAATCAGTTTTTTTACCGTTCCGTTCCTTGCATTAATGTACCAAGTTCAGCGCCATCTATCCAGCGACTAGGGAAGTGCTAAAAAGAAAATCCCTCATTGAAATAAATGTTTTGACTTTGACCATGACTTTTATAAGCCTAAAATAAACCGAAAGTTTCAGTTTTGCCTTAAATTCGCCAAAGACCACACAAAGGTGAATCCTACATTGTATTGTGGCCACACTCCTTTAGTTTTCTATTCCTATTCGTTGCTGAGATTACCAAAGTTTTCGTACCACCCATGACAACACACATGACCACGTGACACTACAACAGCCCATAACGTCCACTGCTGGACATAAGCCTCTCCCATGATGGGAGGAATTTGCCGTAATCTCCACGCTTGGCAGGCGGATTGGAGATCGCAGTGATGAAAGACTAACAGAAAACGCTGCTGCCCATTCTCTGGTCTACGGAGGCGCAAGGTGTTCTGCCTCAGACATTAGTCGCCTTATACGACACCCGTGAGTGTAATGGGTTGGTTCTATTCTACTCTGCCGGATACCACACGGCTAACCACGTGATAATCTAAACTCAATACAAGAGCAACTCCTATTAATCTGTCGGTGTACGCGTCTGTCTTTTACCTTTCACACCCTTTAACGGCTGGACATTTGTCGATGACATTTGGCACTCAAGTAGATCATCGGGTTAAGACATAGTAGACTTTTCGCCCGGTACAAGTTCTAACTTCTACAGGGGTAAATTTGCAGGCCAACAAAAAACATAAAAATGTTTCATTGTCAGGCATCGAAGGCCCATTGTGCGTTAGTATTACAAATATTCTTAAAACTAATGTTAGTAGTAACTATAAGTTATAGATGCAAAAGTTGATGTTATTTTGTTTTTGTAGTAAAACCTTTGCAGGTCACTGAGCGTAGTGACACTTCCCTCGCGAGGATTTTTCTAGAATTCAACTGGGGTTGTTAATGAGGAACTGGTGGTAATTAACGTTTTTATACACACATTTCCTACTCTTACATTAGAGCATAATTTTTCATGAAAACAGTCGACCGAAAATAAATTTTATATTTTGCAATTATTAATATCAGGTGCTGGACAAACAAATTCTTAATGACTACAAGGGGTTCTCAAAATACACATAACTAGCTATTGCCCGTGGCTTTGGCCCACTTGGTTGTTGAAAATAATCCTACGTGATCATAGTACTCATACTACCGGGATAAAGAGTATTCAATTTCCTAACCCAGTTCATGGACCACATTCGTGAACTCCTTACAGCAGATATGGTTGTGAAAAGATAACAGAGAGAGCCTTGGTGGCTACACTGTTGAATTTAGGTTGGTAAAATTAAATATGGTAGTCAATTAATACACCGCGACTTTTTAGTCGTCTTACAAAAGTATAAAATACTCGTAAATCTGGGCGCAATTTTTTTTTTCACCTTTAACTAAGGTAATGGTACAAAGAAAAATAAATAACACATAATAATTATCAAACATCCTGTTAATAATGTTGACGTGTCCAACGGTAGAACATACCTAACCAGCGCACGAGTCGAGTAGATCATCGCTCACAACAGGGGGTTTCAACTACCTCATGCGTCATAATAATGAAAAATATTTTTATTTTTAAATTATTCAAATCTTAAAAGTTACTATTTTTTATGAATGTTTAGTAGTAATTGAATACATGAAGTGGTCTGTCGTTGTAATTCCGGATACACGTTTAAACCTGTTAATAATGTTGACGTGTCAAACGGTAGAACATACCTAACCAGCGCACGAGTCGAGTAGATCATCGCTCACAACAGGGGGTTTCAACTACCTCATGCGTCATAATAATGAAAAATATTTTTTATTTTTAAATTACCCAAATCTTAAAAATCCTATTTTTTTATGAATGTTTAGTAGTCATTGAATACATGAAGTGGGCTGCCGTTGTAATGCCGGATACACGTTTAACGTAACATGAAATGTAAGACGAATGAGCCGTCCAGACTTGCAATGCAACATGAAATGTAACCAACAACAAGGTGAATTTGTTTCAGCGTGTGTTACAGGTCATGTTATGTTTCACCAATGTGTACCCAGCATAAGACGGCTAACATCATGTCATGGTGTATAAACTGTCCTTTTCCATCTTTATAACAGCAATCCTGCAGGACTGCGATGAAAAAGACATTGAACATACCCTGCCCTCAAACGGGTGATATGCTCCACCCTGTATCGTTGTTATAATCGATACCTAAGTATCGCTTTGTAGTTATAACTTTGTACCCATCTATAACTTCCAGCTAATGTTATTATGGCTCCTATGCATAATGAATGGTGTCGGGAACACTTCAGCGTCTCTCCACTGTTTAGTTTACTAACTATTTTGATGGGCCTTTTTGTATATCGACGTGGAGTGAGCCTCCTCTGTATTGTGTCAGCACGCTTTGTGTTTAACTTGGTCGTGTTTTGTTATTAGGTATGGAGTTGGCCTTCTTGTGGGTTAATGGTCGCTAGAAATACCTAGAATATTCTGTTCAGTTCTAAATTACATACTGGATTTTGATGTGGCAAGTTACACATCAAAACTCATCATCATCCGCTGCTTAGCCTTTTCCCAACTATGTTGGGGTCGGCTTCCGGTTTTACCGGATGCAACTGAATACCAGTGTTTTACATGGAGCGACTGCCTATCTGACCTCCACAACCCAGTTACTGGTTGTCAGACTTTTGGGCATCTGACTACCTAACGACAGTCAAAGATCTACAAATGACAGCCGGAACCAACGGCTTAACGTGCTTTCCGAGGCACGGAGGAAACTCGGTATGTAATGGGTGGTCACCCATCCACAGACCGACCTAGGCAAGCACGGCTTAACCTAACGATCGACCCGAGCGGCTGTTATTATTTAGCTACGAACACACACACAAAACACACACATCACACATCAAAACTATCATTCATAAAATTAAGCACTGATAGCCTAGTGGTGTGAACGTCCGACTGCCAAGTGATAGGTCTCGAGTTCGAACCCAAGACACGCACCTCTGGGTTTTCGGATGCATGTGCGTATTGTATAATTATCACTTGCTACGTTGAAGGAAAACATCGTGAAGAAACCAAACAGACATATTTCTCGGCATGCAAAGCCAAGTCAGAGGCCCATGGGCGGCATAAAAACTCTGACAACAGGTTAGGCACTAACCACACGATAAAGAGAATGGATTCATAGAATTTATTCCGGATAGTTAATCTGGTGCAAGGACGTCGCGTTCGATATCGTCGAACAAAATGAACGCGACTGAAATATACAATGACATTCAAGTCAGTGCACTGAAAGTACAGTCGTGGGTTTTACCGCCTGATCAGTTAAAAAAAAATCGCTTAAATCATGCGGAGGCGCCGGAGCCACGCCCCCATAAAGTTTAGGCCTATTAGGAAAGCGACAAGCGATTCAACTTTGGCGCGCAAAATAACAATAACTCTCGTTTGGCGTGCGTCGTCAGTGCGCTCGACCCATTGGTATTTCATTCATTATTTCTAGATAAAGTCAACGGGGCGACGCTAGAGAGCGTTTCTATGTTGTAAGTACAAGCAAAAATTTGCTTAGTGGTGATCAGGCGGGAGTGTCCTCGATGTACCTATATCAGGAGTAGCAATATAATCATGTTCCAGCCGGTGTACCAAATTGGAAGCAGTAGTAGATACTAAGAGCTAGTATGCCGAGGTAAGTGTTCGTAAACGTTAATCGACTTACGTAGGCATTCGAGTGTTTTATAGTAGCAGTATCTACTAGATATGCCATACTCGTTCTCTTTATGATACGTCATAATTTGGAATCTAAGTGCCTAAATGAACTCGAAAACGTCTCACATAATGGGTTCTAATCCTGGCAAATGAGGTAATATTCCTTTATAACACAAGATGAACACGATTCTGCGTGCACTTATAAACATTTTTTTCATCTAGTCCGTAAATTATAAATTAGTAAATTATACCAAATTAAGGAATTAATTTGGTATAATTTCAAGGTGGTATGTATTCAATAATTCTGGGTAGGTGTGGTTTGGATAGGCCAGAAATAATAATAAAAAAAAAATACTATTACTAAGATTTAAATACCATCTTCTATTAGGCAATAACTTCGCGGAAAGTAGATACTAGGCTTACATGAATTGAACTTATACTAGTCTAGTACTTTTTGCTGGGTTATAATCAAAAAGGCAATTTTAGTTAGCTTAGGGAAGCAAAACATTTAACTAGCTTAGCTTTGCATAAATTTCATTTTAGGTGAGTGAACCGGAATAATAAAATTGCAATGTGCAACAGTGTGACTCGTTGGGAACTCTCCTGGAAAAAAGGTTGCAACGAGTCATTGTGCCACGATTGGGCGTGACTCACTGGGTACCCAACATTAGATCAATAAAATTTAGGAATTAACTCGATATTGAATGGATCGTACGTAGATACAGTTTTTAGAATATTAAGGTGCTGCCAGAAAGTGTATGCATGTGCTTCGAATCTAAACATCTGACATATTACTATTGCCTGGTCTCTTCCCATAATGCCAGTGTCGGTACCCTCGGTTCAGGCCAAATGACAGTTTGACTAATACTCGTTGATTTTATCTAGCTTCTCCCGCCCTTCGACGACTGGACACAGCTTTACATAGAGAGGTGGTGGATGAAGCCAGGCCCTGGTTTTTGTTGTCAAATAACAGCGTTCCCATCCTTTGTTTCCCGGCTTTTCAATTAAACGGTAATTCACTCAAAACCGGCCAAGTGCGTGTCGGGCCACGCGCAGTGTAGGGTTCCGTAGTAGCCGTTATATTTTAGATTTTGTTTTTCAATACAAGTCTTTACCCGTTTAAAACAAGCAACTACTTCATCTTAGTCACTTTGAAGGATTTATTCCAAGGATTTTGTATTTGGTACAAATATATTAATATATACAAAAATATAATAATAAAATATATATATACTCATTTCACATGTGAGGAGCTACCCTAAAAAAAAAGTATTTTCCAACATTTTATTGTACTACTTTGTCTTCTGAAAGAACTACGTTTAGATATCAAACGAGATACAGAAAATTCATTGATGAATTTGGAGACAAGTATCACGACCAAAATCAACGACAAAATAGATCAAAATTTTAACATATTGCAAGGGGAACTGGAACAACTTAAGGAAACCAACTCCAAACATGGCAAGAGAATTAGCGCCATAGAAAAACACATTAGGCAAAGAAATGTCATATTCTTCGGCGTAAAAGATTGCGAAAAAACATATCAGGAGTTAGAAGAAACCGTACTACAAATAATTACAGACGAACTAAAACTAGAATGTGAAAGAAGAGAACTAGAGATGGTGCGCAGAATGGGAAAATACCTAAAAGACAAAGTGAGACCTATTGTCGTAACTTTTACAACGTACGGCATGAAGACTAAAATCCTGAAAAGCAAGAAAAACATACAAACGAAATCTTTTTACATGAAAGAAGATTTCCCAACTCAAATTGTAGAAACGCGAAAAGGATTACAAGAACAGTTAAAAGAAGAGAAGAGAGCCGGAAAAATAGCCTTCCTGCGATACGACAAACTAATAGTACGAGAGCCATCCATGAAAGACAGCAGCGAAACAGAAGAGAAAAAGACAAATAAAACCGAAACAGACCAAACTAGGAAAAAGCGAGAGCTAGAAATAACCCCCCCTAACCAGATAAAAAATGCAGACAAGAATACCACACAACAACAAGCAGTGAAAAAGAATAGAACTCAAGTATATACAATGGGAAAAAGTCAAAGCTCCATGAAAAACTTTTTCAGTAAACAAAACGTCAACCCAGCTACTCCGGAAGATGGGGAAATTCTATTGGCCTCGAATAATTCAAATGAATAGCAATTAAGACTGTCACTCCAGAATAATGAAAACACTGCACCCTCTAAAGTAAGAAACAAACAGAATATTCTAAACGCAAACACAAAACCTACAAACCCTCCCCCAGAACGGCCCGTCACCGCGGGGGTTGTAGACGACCACCCTCCAAACTTAAACAAATACTATATCTCGACATTCAATCTCAGAACATTAGCAACTGAAGCAAGAGTAGCCGAATTGGAATACGCGATATCGAAAATTAACTGGGACATTATTGGCCTAGCAGAAGTGAGAAGGCAAGGTTATAAAATAGAAGACAGGGGCACATATCGTCTCTACTACTATGGCGAGACAAAAGGAGAGAAAGGTGTTGGATTCCTAGTAAAGAAGCAACACAATACAGACGTACAGGACTTCATCGCAATATCTGAGAGAGTTGCTACTTTACATGTAGACATTCATGGAAAGAAATTCTCTGTAATCCAAGCTTACGCACCTACTCAAAGAGCCACTACAGAAGAAATTGAAAAATTCTATGCTGATCTTGATAAAGCAATGAATAAATGTACAAAAAAAATAATATTTTTGGGAGACATGAACGCAAAAATAGGGTTCCCCAAAGAAAATGAAGAATTAGTAATGGGAAGATATGGTTATGGAAAAAGGAACGATAGAGGAGAAATGTTCATACAATTTTGCCTTCAATACAACTTAAAAATTTCTAACACTATTTTCAAAAAATCAAATAAGCTTCGGTGGACCTGGGGGTCACCTGATGGAAAATCAAAGAATGAAATCGACTTCATAGCTACAAATGTCACGAAAAATATACAAAACGTGAATGTGATGAGTAACTTGCAACACCCTAGCGACCATAGAATGATAAGAATCACCCTAAATATGGGGAACAACAAGGTATCTCGAGCTCACTACCGAGGCACAGCAAACTCAGAAAACAAAAGTGCAAACAAAGACCGACCATCCCTAACCGGCTATGAAAAAGACAGTGTGCAGCAACTCAACAAGAAAATTGAGACATTTTTACTGAAAGGCTACAACAAACAAACTGAAGACACAACTGAAAAAAATAATAAAGAAATTATAACAGAAGAAATAGAAACTTTGAAATATAAAAAACACTTATTAAAAAACAAGAACCAAAAAACTAGGGAAGAAAAGAAAACTCTGAGCAAATTATACAGGACAATACATAAAAAAATAAAACAAAATATCAAAAAGAGGAGACTAGAGACAATTAGCAAATTCATAGAAGAGACAGGTGGAATAAAAAAGGCTTATAAAAAACTAGAAACTACCAAACATGTAATGACACAACTTCAGAATACTTCAGGAACCACCGTCACGCACAGGAGAGAACTAATGACAATAGCTACACAGTTTTACAAGAACCTCTACACATGTACAAATAAGAACAACGAGGAACCAGAATCTATACATTACAAACCAGTACTAGAACCAGTCGCACCCTTTCTAGAAAACGAGATAGAGCTATCAATAAATAAACTAAAAGCAGGAAAGAGCCCAGGACCTGACGGAGTGACCAACGAAATGATAAAAGCTGCAAAAGAAACATTAATAAAACCAATCACTAAGCTCTTTAACACCATCTTAACAACAAAAGAATTACCAGAAACATGGACATGTTCGGAAATAGCTCTATTATATAAAAAGGGCAACCCCAAGCTAATATCTAACTACAGGCCCATCAGTCTCATATCCTGTCTATATAAAGTATTCGCATCAACCCTACTAAGACGTATAACAATGAAGATCGATGAGAACCAGCCTATAGAACAAGCGGGGTTCATGAAATCTTTCGCTACCATCGACCACATTCACACCCTGAAAGTAATAATCGAACGGTATACGGAATATGACCTTCCCATATATATTGCTTTTATAGATTACTCTAAAGCCTTCGATTCAATTTCACATGATTCTATATGGCAGGCTTTAAACCAGCAAGGATTAGACAACGGTATACCGCCGTTTACCCGAATTTTATTTGCCCTAATATCATTTGCCATAATAGTCAACAGCCATAATATCATACGACATAATACTCATTTGCCCTACTCTCATTTGCCATATTAGTCACGTGCCAGAATCATTGTTTCCCATAAAGTCACTTACCATAACATCATTTGTCATAATCATTGTAAGCCCTAATTATCTCATGCCCTAATTATCACATGCCATAATTATGAAATGCCATAACATAATTTGCCATCGACATCGGGTGTGTAACGGTTGTTTATATCAAGAGAAATTGGATGCAATTGGGACTTTAGGGCACCCCGACTCGGTTTTTTTATAAACCACACAGAAGTAGGAGCCCCGCGAAGCGGGGCTCCGTCGACCTAACCCACCATCAACCATGCACAGAAAAAAAAACCATGCACAGAATAAATAAGTTTATTCTTATTATACCAAACATTGCGCACCCATCGACATCGACAGCCAGAAAGCTAATAAGTAGGTAAGTATTAGAATTAAAAACAAGTTTAATAATCAAACTATATAATTATAATTAGGTAGTACAATTTAAATATTATGCCATTTAAATATTATGTCTAATAATTATTATGACACATAAAAATAAGGCAAACAATATTTATGGCATTCGTATCTTATGGTATCTAAAATTCGGGCAATTAAAAGTATGTCATATGTCTTTTAGGGCAAATGAAACATTCGGGCAAATGAAATTCGGGTAAATGAAATTCGGGAAAATGATGATTATGGCATATAATCTTCGGGCAAACAATAGACAACCTTAGACAACGACTACATAGAACTTATCAAAGCTATTTACTTAAGAAGCTCTACAAGAGTACGACTGGACACCAGAGGACCAACGTTTCAAGTCGAGAGGGGAGTAAAGCAAGGGGACCCGCTTTCCCCAAAACTTTTTATCGCAGTCTTAGAATCCATCTTCCAAAATCTTGATTGGAGTGATATGGGAATAAATATCAATGGCAAGTACCTCTCTCACCTCAGGTTCGCAGACGACATAGTGCTTTTGTCGGAGGACCCGTACAAATTGAACCACATGATAAATTCCCTTAGTTATCATAGCGAGACTGTTGGGCTACAAATCAATTGGGACAAAACGAAAATAATGACAAACCGTGAACAAATACCTATATATGTGACATAGATGATATTGTCTGCCTGTTAAAAGAAACAGATCCCGAAGATATCCCTATCTTTGTCGCTAGGGATTTACAAAAACTACCTCCGGTTTTGTTTGACCACGTAGATGTGACAAGACTTCTCAAGGATCTGTTGCAGATGCGAAGCGAGATTGATCGTATTTCCGAGGAGTACGCTACAGTGAACCAGGTTAAGGAGCTAGCAGTAGAAGTTGAAGCACTTAAAAGCGCATCTATTGTTAACAATGTCTGTAGAAACATTAACGTGAGACGGGGTGCCTGTGCATTGTCGAGCTTCGAGCATGAAAGTGGACCTATGGGTTTGTCTCCTGTATGTGGCGAGGCATATAAGTCTGCAGAAAAACAGCCTACGATGACACCCTTAAAAAAGCAGTGTAATTTTTCGTCGGACGTGGGTAGCGTAAAAACACCGCTCGTAGTTGTGAACGGAGCGACGCCGACACCTGCGAGTGAGAAGTTAACGGCGGACCTCGCACTGTCTAATGCGCCGGTGAGTCACACAGCGTTACCGACCTCTGCCGTAAATTGTGTGCAAAATTCTGACCGACCTACCAGTCAACAGTCATGCGTCGAAAATAGAAAGAGTTTTTCTGTTACTGTTAAGGATGGCGTGTCGAACCCACGGTCAAAACCTCAAGTGTCTAATGAGGAATGGACCCTGGTTCAGAAAAAGAGACACAGATTGAGAAACCGCTTCGTAGGAAACACAGGGAAAGCTATTATTGGTTCGGACAATAATTTCAAGGCAGCGAGTACTCAAGTTCCAATCTATATTTACAATGTGTCTAAAGAGACGTCTGAAAGCGATATAAAATCTTATCTGCTAAAGAAAACAAACTTAGACATAAAATTAGAGAAGATGAATATGAAATCAAACAAGGATTACAATGGATACATTGTTTTTGTGCCTAAATACAAGTTTGATATGTTTATGACGGATGACTTTTGGCCCGACGGGGTACTATATCGCCGTTATGTTGATTTTAGTCGCAACGTGGACAGACCCACCTATCGGGAGATAAATGGAGCATTATCGTCAGTTAATGGATAGTACAATTAAGCTTGTTACATTTAACTGCAAGAGTGTCACTAGGTGGGTGGAATGTGTGAAGGGTCTCTGTGAGTCGGCGGACATTGTGGCACTACAGGAGACTTGGCTTTTGCCTCACGACGTTCAGTTCCTGGGCAGCATTGATGACGCATTTTCCTTTACTGGAAAGTCTGCTGTTGATACATCCGCTGGAGTGCTAAGAGGAAGACCGTATGGTGGAGTCGCTTTGCTGTGGAGGAAGGCGATGTTTCCAACAGTGTCTGTGATCGCGTGTACGAGTGTTCGTCTCGCTGCGATAAAGGTAGTGCTTCAAGACCGGTCTATGCTAGTGATATCAGTGTACATGCCTACTGACTCGATCGAAAATCTGTCCGAGTTTACAGAGTGCCTCAGTGAGTTAAACGCGATTATTGAAAGTAATGATGTAGAATCTGTGTTCATTCTCGGAGACTTCAACGCACACCCAGGTGAGCTGTTCGCTAATGAGTTGCTTGTTTTTTGCGCGGAACAATCGTGGTCGTGTCTAGACGTTGAGTGGCTGCCTAGCGATACGTATACATTTGTGAGTGACGCGCACGGGTGCCAGCGATGGCTCGACCACTGTGTAGTGACAGGTGCGGCGCGGCGCACAGTCGTGGATGTGTGCGTACTGTACGATACATACTGGTCTGATCACTATCCGTTAATGATTGAATGTAATGTGAATATTATTAAACCTAAAGTTACAACCAGTCCAAATACTGTCAATTATATAAAATGGGGACTTAGGGACAATAATCAAATACAAAACTATACTAGTTACTGTAATTTAAGATTTAAGCAGATTGATTTTCCATCTGAGTGTTGTAATTGTGCAGATGTAATGTGTAGTGATCAGAACCATAAAATGACAATAAATAGGATGTATATTGATATTGTAAATATTTTGACTGAAGCCGCTAAGAGAAGCTGCATTGAACCTAAGCGCAACAATTTTAGGTATGTAACGGGGTGGAACAGGCATGTGAGTGACGCTCACCGGAGGGCCAGGCTTTGTTTTCAAACGTGGGTGTCTTATGGGCGTCCTAGGTCTGGGCATAATTATAATAATATGTGTGAGTCTAGGAAACTGTTTAAAGAAAAATTAAAGTACTGCCAAAATAATGAAAGTCAAATAAAGATGGACATCATTGCGGAACACCATGGGAAAAAAAAGTTTAGTGATTTTTGGAAAAATACCCATAAACTGAATCCAAGGTCGGGCTCTCCGGCGAGTGTTGGTGGTGCGCATGAGCCACGGGACATAGCCTGCGCCTTTCAGCGGCATTTTAGTGTGGTATCACCGCTCGGGTCAGCGTCGCAGGTGCTCGATGCTGAGGATCGCCCTGGGCATGTTAACATTAGATTCTCTGCCAAGGATGTGGCCCAAATTATAAAGAAGATGGTGAGAGGCAAGTCCCCAGGTCACGATAGTCTTAGCATCGAGCACTTAAAGTACGCGGGCGTACACCTGCCAAGAGTCCTTGCACTATTATTTAACTTGTGTATTAGTCATAGTTATTTACCCGATGATTTAATGCACACAGTCGTAGTGCCAATTGTTAAGGATAAGACGGGTGACTCATCGGATCTGTCTAATTACAGACCGATCTCGCTTGCGACTGTCATAGCTAAGGTGCTGGATAGTTTGCTTGACCGACAGCTGGAGAAACACCTCCACTTGCATGACGCACAGTTTGGGTTCAGACCTGGTTTGTCAACCGAGAGTGCTATCCTCTGTCTCAAGCAAACTGTTCAGTACTATACGGACAGAAACACACCAGTATATGCATGTTTCTTAGATCTTTCAAAAGCTTTTGATCTGGTGTGTTATGACAAGCTGTGGCAGAAGCTAAAATGTGAAACAGATGTGCCACATGAGATTATATCCTTGCTGCGGTACTGGTACAGTAAACAACAGAATGCCGTTAGATGGGCGGGTGCGCGGTCGGACGTGTATAGGTTGGAATGCGGGGTGAGGCAAGGGGGTTTATCCTCCCCTCGGATCTTTAACCTGTACATGAACCAGCTGATCGGTGAGCTCAGCAGCAGTAATATTGGATGTTCCATAGATGGAGTGTGTATAAACAACATTAGTTACGCAGATGATATGGTGTTGCTGAGCCCATCTATCGGTGCGTTACGAAAACTTTTGCGTACTTGTGAGACATATGCGGAGGCCCATGGGCTCAGTTACAATGCTAAAAAAAGTGAATTTATGATCTTTAGAGCCGGTACCAAATGTTACTCATCTGTACCTCCTGTTACTCTTTGCGGCATTCCTTTAAAAAGAGTGCAGCATTTCAAGTACCTGGGCCACTGGGTCTCTGACGACTTGTGTGACAATCTGGACATTGAGAGGGAGCGCAGGGCGCTGTCTGTCCGGTGTAATATGTTGGCTCGCAGGTTTGCGCGATGTACTAGACCTGTGAAGGTGACTTTATTTAAGGCATATTGTCAGTCGTTCTACACGTGCAGCCTGTGGACCAACTTTACGCAGCGGGCGTACAGCGCACTGCGCGTGCAGTACAACAATGCTTTCAGGTTACTGTTGGGGCTTCCGCGGTTTTGTAGTGCTTCGACTATGTTTGCTGAAGCGCGGACGGATAATTTTTTCGCGATCATGAGGAAGCGGAGCGCTTCACTATTATCTCGCCTACGAAGCAGCTCAAACAGTCTCCTGAGGGTTTTGTCCGAGCGGTGGGACCTGTCCCTGATACAGAGGTGGATGCAGCTTCATGTTAGCGCCTCTCCTCGTGACTTTATATAATTGTGTATGTTTAATGTTAAATTGATTGATTGTTATAATGTGTCCTAATAATAATAAACCTACTATTAATTTATATTTAATTTAATTCAATTGTATATGTAATTTTCTTTTTTATTGATTATTTTAATGTATTTTACTTTAATGTGTTTTTAAATTTTTATATTCTGGAACTATGGACTATGTCTGAAATAAATGAATTTATTATTATTATATCTATACAGACTGTGTCTATAGAATATGTCGTGGACTATATTTACCTTGGTCATCTAATCTCTATAAAATCTTGCACAGAAAAAGAAATCGACCGCAGAGTGAAAAGCACTTGGAATAGGTACTGGAGTATGAAGGAAATTTTCAAAGGTCCCATACCTATAAAACTCAAAACAAAAGCGATGAATGTCTGCCTAACACCGGTTCTTACTTACGCATGCCAAACCTGGCCTCTCAAAAAATCCTTCTTAAGTAAAATAAGAAGCTGTCAACGAGGAATAGAACGGAGTTACACGAACATCAGATTGAAGGATAAAGTCAAAAGTTCATTGATAAGGAAAAAAACAAAGGCAAGAGATGTGGTCAAACAGGTCCTGACACTGAAATGGAAATGGTCAGGCCATATTCAGAGAGTAACGGATGAAAGATGGTCACAAATTATTACAAACTGGTATCCAATTAACAAAAAAAGAAGGAAGGGTAGACCGTTTAAAAGATGGAGTGACGACATCGTACAAACAGCCGGTAACTTATGGCCCAGACTGGCAAAAGACAGAGACAGCTGGAACAATTTGGAGGAGGCTTTCACCGCAGAAGGCGGCCCTTACACCTAACAATACTAATCTTATATTAAGTACAAACACTAACATTACTAACAAATAAATAAATAAGTACACAACGCATTAGATACAAAATAAATGTAAAGGATAAATAAAGCTAAATAAAATAAAAAATAAAATAAACTTTGTCAGCGTAATTAATATACAAACCCCTACAAAATTACAGCTTTCTAGTACTAACGGTCTCTTAGCAAAACCTCGGACAGACAGACAGGCGGACATGAAGAAACTATAAGAGTTCCTTGTCAGGACTACTGAACCCTAAAAACGGGTAATTGGTGTGACAACCAAAAATATACACGGTGATCGCTACAGCTACAGATTGAACATATTGTGTGATTGTTAAATGGTTTTACTCTTTAACCCTGCGTGACGAATTAAAGGCGTTGCTGGGTAATTTGCCAGAAAAAGTGCACACAGGAAAGAGCGGAAGGCTTAGGGGTAAACTTTTTCTAAAAGTACCTATGCATTAGATTCAAGAGACCCTGAGATATCATTTCGTATAAAAAATTAATGCAACGAATTAATAACTTTAGTTAAATAAGTGTAAACGTGCGCGAATAATTCGACGGGCTGTTAATTTTCTTAGACTGTTACTTTTACTGTGAGAGTTATCTACCTGAATAAATAGAGTAAATTTCATCATTATTAACAATTTTAACATTGAATTAATTATTTGAAAATTTTGTCAAGTTATGATTCTAATGAATCGAACACACACAATTCTGCCTTGACTGCTGATAAAATATACTAAACATACAGTTTTAAGAGAATATTATTGCAGTAGCTTTTACGAGAAACAGAGGGTCAACATATCAAACTTTCCTATTTAGCATGAAAACGGGAGTTTGACCGCTTGAAAATATCACATCCTTTAGCGTCACGAAACTTTTAATCCCACACAGCGCTTCTATCGCTAGAAAGCGCTTCATATCGAGATAATCACACTTGTAATTTTCCTATATTTACCTACCTGAAACTTGTTCGTTGGTATACAAAAGGCAAGTTTTAAGTGTATGGTGAAGACTAAATTGCATCTCAAAAGTTTGAGGAGAGAGCGCGAGACAGTTACACTCATCCCAGACGGAACATTGTATGATATAAAGTTATTACCACACCGCACCGCCGAGAAACCGCGTAGTAAGTGACAGTTTTGCATTAAACACCCTTAAGCAGTTAAATAGTGTCCTTTTATTAAATTGATTATGAACCTAAATAAAATAGGTGGTGACTAACCAAAGCTTTGGCCAAAAATAGCCGAAGTTTTGGCCGAAGCCGAAGGTTTCAAACAAGCACCGAAATTGAACGAACTGTTAGCACGATGGAAAAGGTATAGTATTTTGGAAAAGTTGCAAGGTATTTTTTTATCATCAAATGACTTCTCTCGCTCTGGGTGGAGCAGGAAGGAGTGTCAGACTTTTATCGACTAAAACCCATCCATGTTCCTTCATCGCCCTTTGCGGACCTGCGTCAGGCGAGGACAAGGCAAGGACTATCGCCTCCAGATCCCATGGTGGCAATCCAGCAAGGAGGCTCGCCGACTCGCAGGAGATCGTGCGGTACCCACGGGCCAGCCTTACGGTTACCACCTTTTGGGGCGCGTTCAGGTAGTGGGCGGCTCGCCGCCTCAATGAACGCGCCCACACCGTCTCCCCGTTAAGGGCCATGGACCGCAAGACTCCCGCGTAGAGCCACCGGCAGGAGGCGTTTGCCCCTCCTCAGGTTGGGCAGGAGCCGCCTGAAGGCAGCACCGGTCCGTTCCAGTTTGGGGGCCAAACGTCGGAAGTGCTCGACGAAGTTCCACCGGCTGTCGAGGACGAGTCCTAGGTACTTTAAAGTCAACTCGACTTCGATGGATACCCCTCCTACCGTGATTAAGGATCCCGGAGGTGGCGCATTCCAAGGCCCATGAAAGCACATGGCCTCGGACTTGTGTAATGCCACTTCGAGACCCAGTTGCCGGATCCTCTCAACGACTATCGCAACCCCGCGTGTCATCGTTTCGGCCGCTGCCTCGTGCGACTTCCCCTGTGCCAGCACCAGCGTGTCGTCAGCGTAGCAAACTACGCTGACACCGCTAGGGAGGTCAGCGCGCAGCACCCAGTCGTACCCGATGTTCCACAAGGACGGCCCTAGAACCGACCCCTGCGGAACACCGCACGACATCTCTCGCCGGTTCCATTCTCCGCTGCGACCGGGGTAGATGACGGCCCTGTCAGTCAGGTAGTCCCCGACCACACGACGGAGGTAGGTTGGCATCCGGTGATACCAAAGTGCCTCCCTAATGCAGCTCCAGGGCATGGAGTTGAAGGCGTTGGCGATGTCGAGAGACACCGCCAAGACCACCCCGGAACACCGCTTCCCCCGTCGTGAGGGCTCTCACGCGCCATGATGGCGTCCACCGTAGAGCGCCCCTTGCGGAAACCAAACTGGTGTTCCGCAAGATCCGGCCCCGTCCCCGCAAGGTGCTCGGCGATGCGGTTTGCAGTTACTCTTTCAAAGAGCTTGCCCACCTCGTCGAGCAGCACCACCTGCCGGTATGCGGACGGAGAGTCCGCAGCGCACCCCAGCTTTCGAATGAGGACCAGCTTTCCCGTCTTCCAACGAAGCGGGAACTGGCCTCTCTCCAAGCATGCGCTTAGGAGCACCTCCAGTCGGGGCCCGAGAGCCTCCGAGGCCAGGACCCAGACTTTGCCAGGCAAGCCGTCGGGTCCCGGGGCGGTATTTTTGGCACTGAGACTGCGAACCGCCACTCTCAGGTCTACCCCAGTAACTTCTGGAGCGCCGTCGTCGTCATCCTGGTGGTCCGCTTCCAGCACCGCATAGGCGGGGATGGATGTTCCCCTCGCGAAGGGAACAGAGCGCTCACCACGTCCTCCATGAGCTCAGGCCGGAGACTCTGCGTCAGTGGGGGGGCCCAGGTGCGGAGTTTATCCCGCACCATCTTGTAGGGGTGCCCCCACTGATCTCTGTCGAGAGTCTCCAGCATCTCCTCGCGGGCCTGATCCCTGGCCCGCAGGACAGCCTCGCGGAGGGCAGTCTTCGCCACTCTGTACCCCTCATATAGTTCCGCCTCAATGGCTGCCGCATCCAGTGGGCGGATGCGGAGCCTGCGATGCCTGGCGTACAGGTGCTGCGCAGCCACGCACGCCTCGCGCAGAGACGTCAGCTCTCGCGACCACCAGTACACCTGACGCCGGGCGCTTTCTGGCCCGACTCGGGGCATTGCCACGTCGCATATATCGGACATGGCCTCCTGGAACCACCCTGCCTCATTGTTAATGTCGGCAGACCTGTCCGGTGATGTCACCCAGGCCTGCACGATCGAGGCTTCCAGGAGGACCTCCCGGTCCAGCTGCTTCAGCGCCCAACGCGGACCGCTCGGGGCCTGTTGGACCGGCGCCCTTGAGGTCTGGGTGGAGACGTCGAACCGGATGTACCGGTGGTCGGAATAGGTTTCCACCCCCTCCATGACACGCCAGTCAACGACACGGGGTGACAGAGCGGGGCTAGCGAACGAAATGTCCACCACCGACTCGCCCCGCATCCGCACACACGTGGGGACAAAAGTTACAGTCAACCTAAAGTTTTGAGGTCTTATTCATAAAAATGTTAAAATAGGTTTATTAGCTTGTTATAATGAGAATCCCGAAAAGCATTATTCATAAACATTCAATAACGCTAAAAAGCTTTGTAGGTATTCAACAGCGGGTTCGTAACTTAAAACACGGTCGACCCTACTATAAACCTTTAATAAACAGAAATATGGCCGACAAATGTGCAACAGCTGACTAGTACCTAATTTTTATGCGCATCCGTTTTATGGTTAGTTGGTTGAAGCTAAGTGTTATTTGCAAGGAGCTGGGAAGTAGAGATCCAATTTTTTTTTTTGAAACCAATTTTTGCCTTTGATATGCAAGCGCTGCAAGCATTACATGCTATTGAACGAGCAGAACATGTTCCACGTCGTCGAAAGAATAAATAGATACTACTTATATTATTATTACTATTTATATCCCGCATTTTAATATACCTAATTTGTTAAGGTTTTTAAATCTCTGTAACATTTTAGGGAGATATCCATGGGTTGTCTCAACCAACTGCACAGAGTACATTATAACTACACACATCAAAAGTATCTAGGGATCAACATATATTTTTGCAATAACTTTTCTCCTGATTGATATTAATTAAAATTTTCTTTAAGGATTCATCAAATAAAGTGTTTTCGTTTGTCACAGTAACGATAAACCAAGTCACCTTTGCATTAATAAAGAAATTTGCCATTTTCCTAATAAAGGGATTTTTGACATTTGAACCACTAACATTAAAGTTCGAAAAAAAGACTGAAATAACAGTTTTCTTTAAAATTTTATTGGGTAACTTAAACAATTAATAATCCGTGTTTCTACCGCGAACACTAACAACACAAGAACATCGGTTTGGCATACTCAAAATGAGTTCATCCAAATCACGCTGTGGAATGGCCGCCCATGTTCGTTGCAACAACAAAAAAAGGTCTTCTTGCGACTGGATACCCTCCATATTCGGCAGAGCTCTTCTCTGTAGCATATCCCATGCATGCTCAATCGGGTTCAAGTCTGGCGACTGAGCAGGCCAGGGCAGGACATTGATGTTAGCTGCGGCGAGAGTCTGTCTTACAACTCTTGCGGTGTGCGGTCGTGCATTATCATGCATTAACTGAAATAAGGGACCGATTTGCACTTGTAGAGGAACGATGACGTCTGATACAATCGTCTCAGCATAAATTTGAGCGTTGAGGTTGCCTCTGATCCAAATCAACTCAGTTCTTCCGCCGATCCAAATACCCGCCCATACCATGATGGTTCCACCACTATAAGGATGGACTTCCTGGCAGGATTTTAATCGCTGTTGGCGTCCAGGGGTTCTCCAGTGTCGTATACGTCTTGTATCCGGTCTCATACCAAAACGAGACTCATCAGAAAAGCACACGAAACGCCATTGTTCTTCTGCCCAATTTCTGTGTTCAAGAGCCCATTGATATCGAATCCTACGATTGTGCATTGCTATAGGTGGTACCCGTAGCGGTCTTCGGGAATGAAGGTTCACTTCATGCAAGCGGTTTCTGACTGTTTGGTCGCTAATTAAGTTCCCTGAAGAGTGATGAAGCCTCACGGCTAACATCATGGCGGTTATTGTTGGAGCTCTTCGAGTTAAGATTTGAATGTATCGGTCTTGTCTCCGTGTGGTGCAGCGATACCGTCCTCCATGGCGCTCAGCCACGGTACCAGTGCTTCGGTAACGTGTCCAAAGTCGACTGATAACACTCTGACTTGTATTCAGAGCTAAAGCTACAGTACGTTGCCGGGAACCAGCTTCTATCATTCCCACGGCTCTGAGCATTTCTTCCCTGCTTAAATGACGTCGCCGCTCCATAATAACGTTGGTTTTAATCAGTAGTAGGGAAACAGTAGCACTAATAATGTCTTCAATGCGTTGTATGTTTTTATAGGGAAAATATTGACAGCTTATTTTCATCTTTTACTCGAATTTGATTGAGAGTTCCTGATTCAAATTATGAAATGCACCAAAAAGGATCCATATAAATTTATAAAATCATAAATTTATTACAAAGCCACATCTCAATCTCAAGAAATCCGCATAAAAATGCTTGATCCCTAGACATTTTTGATGTGTGTATGTACACACATCAACACGGTCTAGGGATATTTTTAAAAAAGCGAATTACTATCAATGTGTTAATTATTTATATGACATTATTTATATTTAAAAGATACGTTATTTAATATTCTACCATTTTTTAATAATGGTTAAGGTATAGATTAAAATTTCAGGATTTTATGGAAAAAAAATGAAGCATAGACGGAAACCGTATATGAATGAACTTTTAATTTGTGAGTAAAAACTGAAAAAAATAGAAAAATCATTTAATTTGTGTTTATAAACTTGAAGTTAGTAGTCTGAGAAAGCGCACATGATGTTCATAACACATCGGCAACGATTCGGCATGCTCAGAACAAGGTTGTCAATGTCTTGCTGCGGAATATTGTCCCATGTCCTTGAGGTGCGCAAAAAGTTGATCTTCTGTAGCCAGATTTTCAGGAACTTCCTTCAGAGCTCTTCTTTGCAGCATATCCCACGCATGCTCAATGGGATTTAGATCTGGCGATTGAGCAGGCCAGTCTAAGGCCCTAACATTATGTGTATGTAACCAAGCTGCTACCGTTCTCGCCGTGTGTGCCCGGGCATTGTCGTGCATGAGCAGGAAATCTTGCCCCATTTGTGTTCTGTGGGGCAAGAATACGGTCCCCAGCACCTGTTGGACGTATCGTTCTGCCGTCATATTGCCCCGCACCCAAACGAGATCCGTCCGTCCTCCAAGACGAATTCCTGCCCAAACCATAATTGTTCCTCCTTGGTATGGGTGAACTTCCTGAGGGTTCTGGAGACGGCTCCATCGTCCAGGAACTCGCCAAACACGCGTCCTTCGTGAATCTGGATGGAAGCCGAACCTGGATTCATCCGTGAACAGCACATTGGACCATTGGTCACGGCCCCAGTCCACGTGGTTCCGAACCCATTCTAATCGTCGTCCACGATTGCCTCTCCGTAAAGGTGGGGCCCGGAGTGGTCTACGAGAGCGTAGATTGCTTTCATGCAGTCGCCTTCTTACAGTTTGGTCACTCACAAGCACTTGGTGTTCCACTCGCAGCCTTTGGACCAATTGAGTCGCCGTTGCATTTGGTGGTGCTCGCGCAGTAATTTGCAAAAATCGGTCTTGTCTGGGGGTAGTGATGCGACTTGGCCCCCGGTGCCTCTCCGCTACTTCACCTGTGGCACGATAGCGTGTCCAAAATCTTGAAATTACATTTTGATGGGTCCCTATGGCCTCAGCAACATTACGCTGAACAGATCCAGCTTCCAGCATTCCCACAGCTCGTAACATCTCCGCCCTCGTCAAATGTCGGCGTTGCATGGCTACAATACCTCAATTTTAACTTTATCTTTCGTTTAAAAATGAAAAAAAACTGTAACTAAACGTAATTCGTATTGTTTTCTAAATTTCGCACAAATGAAAATTCCCTCTCCTATACATCAAGACATTTTTATGCCACCGAAACAAAAGAATTTTCAAAAATTTGAATTTGGAATTAGTCTGAGATAAATTACAAACAAATCGGTGTATAAAAGATTCCAATGCGGCCAGTACTTTTCGAGTTATTTAATTGAGTATGAAATATCCCTAGACCGTGTTGATGTGTGTATATTGAAAACCAATTGTGAGTCCAATGCAATCCAATTTCCTTCAAAAAATATACACGTGAACGAAACACAAGAAGCCAACAAGCTCTCCAAATGTCACGTGACGTTGTCAAACTTATTTTTTTGCGTTTTTTGGCCGTGGACACCAGTTGTTTTGGCATTTAATCTATGGATTCATCAGAACGGCAACATAATCACGTTAAAACGTCTTATAACGACAACATAGCAATAACGGGTTTAGTGAACGTTTATGAATAGAGAATTTTATAATAGGTTTATTAGTTCTAATGAGCATTTTAACTAATGAGATTTTTATGAATAAGACTGTTAATATAAAAGTAAAAAAAAAATAAAAAACATATTTGCCAATCTTAAACTGTATTTCTTGGGGTTGTTAGACCTTTCTCTTTGGCTTCGGTTTCAGCCGGAAATGGACCTTCAGTCGGACACCTAAATTCGGATGGACCAAAAGTAGTTATCAAGCAATTAACCAGTTCATCCGTTGGTAGCTATGTGAATTGTCAATTCAACCGTTCCAATTCTAACATTTCATATGAGCCTGATGCGATATGAGTTTTGAGTTCTATGATAAAAAGTATTGAATTTTTTAGTTCTTAAAACTTATTTAAGGGACTTTTGCAGTTCAGTTACAAAAATTGTGTGTACCCACAGCAAGTTCAAAATAATCTTAATTCTTTATTTGAAAATTATCCTCACGAGAAAATTCACTTAGCAGTTTCACAAGCCCAGTCATGTACGTGCCGTGAGTAGCGAAAAGCGAAAATTAGAGTGCAGTTGGAAACTAGCATTTTACTAAGCAAATTTTAAACTGTTTCATCACTTTAATGTTTTCGCACACCGCTGGAACTAGCATGGGATTATTCAAATCAGGGAGCGTGGATTTTCTCACTTCCATTTTTGAATTAATTTTGAGAATATTGTAAGAAATTGTGATCAGTCTGTTGATGCATATCATGTCAACTTAGGTGCTTAAATGACAAGCTGGTTGGTAGCTAAGCCCCTGTAACTATCCGCTTTAACGTTGGACGTTAGAGTATGCAGTACTAAATCAAATAGACTGAGTTCCCGGGAACTACCCGACTAAACTATTATAAACAGGTCAGTGGCCGCTAAGTGCATACGGTGATTTGTTTACAGAGGCATGTAGGTTGTACCTACATACGTTGTTCTGTCACACAAATACGAACGTGGCATTTATTCAGCTGCGTTATTTTCGGTTGAAGTTTACTTTATCGGAGAATATCATAAAGGTCTCTTTGCCGGCCTAAAGTTCAGCCGCGGGCACTATATTTGTTTATTCTTTCATGTAGCATTCACTCAAACTGTCCGAATCAATGGGGCTTGCCCTTTCTCATGTTTTATGCTGATTCGCGTCCAACATAATATTAAATTTTCAACACATTTGGTCATAAAATGGCTCTAATTTCACCGCAATTGGGCACATAATGACACCTGCAATCAAACTGTGACTTTTTCATTGCTATTTATTATTCACAAGTGAGTTATAGGGTTTTTTTATTTTATTGCTTAAGTTGCTTTTTTCTTAAAAAAGCTTCGATACAAAAAAGATCATGTTCAATAGTACAAATAAATTAATGAACCTATTGCTTGCTCATTGCAACTTCGTATTTATATAGATTATTTCAACGTACGTTTTTATTAAATAAAATTTTCACTCAACTAAAACTTTTGTTTTCTCTGTAATAAAGAAAACTTTGAATTTCCCATTTTTTACGTAGCTAAAACACTATCCGCAAAAAAAACCAAAAAAAAGAAACCTCATTCTTTTAGTCTATGGCCGATCGCCATTGTTAGATGCGCGCGCCTAGGAAAACTGATTATTTTTTCCCGCCATTGCGAAAAATGTTTCACAACTCGTTTACACTGTTGAAATTATAGTTATTTATTAATTAAAATGTCTACAAGTACTAGTTATATTGATTTATGTTGTACACCTCCCGATATAAGATGTGAAGCCCTTAACGTAATGGAAAGTTTACTACCTGAAAACTCCAAGGACAAAAATATCTATTATCTACTAAATAAAATGATTTTTTTGTAAAAATTGTATGCTAAGTGCATACAATTTTTACAAAAAAATCATTTTATTTAATTATTTAATTACACTTAAATTAAAAAACAGAGCACTGAAGTAAATACCTAAACTAAACGTTTGTTTACTAAGTAACACCACAACACAACCGAAGTCTTTTTAGCACTGCAGTTCCATTGTAATGATAAACTCTAGTTGTGGAGTTCTCAACAATTCTCCTCAGAATTTAAAATACGAATTCTTTATTCAGGCGGTGGTACCACGGGTTTGTTATTCCCGAACTCGCAACAACCAAACAAAGTTAAGATAAATAGGGGAAATTTTAAGTGAAGCTGGAATGAGTTTTATGATCATAGTAGTCTCCTCGTTGTTACAAAGATGAACAGCTGTTACCGTCGAAGAATCCGAACAAAGTGCGGAGCCACTTACACTAGGGAGTGTGAAGAAATTGGTTCCGTGAAAGACCGGGAACGACATATTGATACATTATACAACATACGGTGTAGAGAATAGTTATCGATTTTCGATGCATTACCAACTATTTATTGCACGTTGTGGAAAGAAACATGGTAAAAACTTATGGTCACGTATTGCTTTTCTGGGTAAAACGTGCTCATTCTTCCGTAAGGTAGAGGTAAATTAGCGTTTTTTGTGAATAGAGAAAGTTCATCGTCTGACTGAACTACTAGTTTTGCCCAAAAACGATTTTATCTCTGTACCTGTACGTTTTGTGGGATTTCGAGGCAACCATAGGCTTTCGGCATTATACATATTAAGGGATGTCATCACCAAAATGCGCACACACTGTCATTTGTATCGGAATAAACGAGAGCGAGAGAGTTACTGGGCGGCTAGGTTTTAGAAAAAAAAAAAGAATAAATACTGAAATAAAAAAAGCGTGGATTATTTGTGAAACTCGTTAGCTGTTTAGGTTTGAATATGTTGACTTCATGTTTTTAATTGCAGACCCATACGTCAACAAAAATAAAGACATTGAACCGTTTAATGATGATTTTAAGACCACTCTTTAAATTATTGATTGAGCCGATTTCGTCCAATTGTGTATCGAGTCCGTCCACGGTCTTTGAAATATTTATGATGAATTTTAATTTTTTTTTGATGTGCTAGAACAAATCAGCCCCTTGATTCCTACCTACTTACTTAATTGATCCAACCAACCAAAATAACAACTCTCCTGTAGATACACTATGTTGTTTCAGATTTTAGTAAGCCAAGTTTAAGTCAAGTATAATCTACCACTTCTGGACAGACTCGCAACCGTTTTAGACTAGCGAAAGCAATCTAATCTGGACTGCATTTGATATATTGTAATATGGAGCTGTTCACCCAAAACTTAAATGTGAGAATAGACACGGCTTGGCAAGCATCCAGAGAAATCATCGTTGAGCAATAGGTAAATGTCCGTATTTGTTTAACATTTTTGTTGTAACCAGTGCAAATTTGCACGTATTTATATACCGTGATTAACATTCTAAGTGCTTGCTGTTTAAATAAAGGCTTATTTTAATATTAGAATATTAAAATAAGCCTTTATAATATTAGATGAGATGTTTCAGTGTTTTGTTGTTGCATTATTTTGTTAACTGATCACACCTGATTTGTTTGTTATCGTTTAGTAGGTAAATATAATTATAACGTTTGGAAATTAGTATTTTATCGTGGTTCTACCATTTATGAATCGTTGAGAGGTATCCGTTCTCTCCAAGAACAAATTAATTACCTACGTCTTACCGAGAAGTGGTAACTCAACGTTAGCGCTAACCTTCGCAAACATGTTTCCTAGAAAAATCCTCTACTCGAGAGTTGTTCAAAGAGTAAGTACTTTTAGTCAACCATCTCCGTAACTAGAGGATATTATTTTATGATTGCAAATTGTCTTAGAGAACATGACTAGAGTAGAGAGAACATGAGTAGATTCAGAGAAATTGTCATATTACGACTTACTCTGAAACCGTTATTGATATCGTAAACAGCCAATTTGAGAGTAAATAATTCAGACGACTCGACAGATTTAAATTGTTAAAATTATAGGTACCATTGTAAAAGTTATAGGACAATTGAAAAATCAACCAATATTTGTTTATTTGTTATTAAACTTGTTAGCTCACCGTTTATATTGTTTGACATGGGTTGACGTTTCGGCCCGGTTTCCCCTATTCCTTGCAACACTCATATAACTTAAATAATTTATTTTCTCACCGATCGAGGAAAGAAGAAACACCCTGTGTATCAGCTGTTTGTCTTTCCCTGTAATTTGTAAAAGTCAACTCAACGAAATTGGTTCCTATAAATTGGCCATCGCAGTTTAGCACTGCCGTTTGGGCGGCTTTGTTCAATGCGCTTTGTAGATATAGATGTACAATGTGGTGTATAAAGGAAACAAGACCGTATCTACATTTGTTAAAAATATAAATTGGGTTGTGAAAGGCAAATCAGTAAGCAGGTACAATCGTTGTATAACAAATTAGTGAAGGACTATTTCATGAAAATAATGAAGATCTCACTTGGTTTGTAGGTGCGTTTAAAAAGCTTTTGAAAAAGCATTTGTACTACCACTTAAATATAGTGTTTTCAATGTGAATCCATGCTGATAAAATGTTGAACAAAACAAATATTAAACAAGGAATTGAGTTGTAAAATTAAAACTGAAATATCTTGTATAATTAAATTTATATGACACGAGTGTCTGAGGAATTCGTTATGGCAAGACTACAAACTATAATTAATAATTCAAACCATGGAGAGTGGCGACAGAGAGAATTGTTGACAGTTTGACACCTTCAACAGTTAACTAACATGTTTAATACTTTTGATAACTGAATGATAACACAAATAGTAGGATAAGATCCAAATATATTCAATAAATAATGTTCATGTGTACTCTCATCGTTTGATTTTTTATGCGTTTTGAAAGTTTTTTTTTCTTTTAAAATTAAACGTCATTTATTCTTTAGTAGAGATTTAGCACTATTTTTGAATGTAATAATTATATAGGCAGCCTCCCAACGATTTTCTTAAAATTAATTATAATTATTTTAAATCATTTATAACTACTTTTATCATCAATATTTCTTGAATGAATATGATATGATATAAAACGTCAACTTTCATAATTTTTCAACACACTTCCTCGAAAACGGGTTCTTATCGCACTACGATTAGGTTCAATAGGCAATATATTTCACACCCGTGCGTTTTATTTTTCATTTTCCCGCACGGGTGCAGAAGAGAAATCCACAGATACATAAAGAGATACATAAACGAAGTTCAAATCGGTCCAATGCCTATAGTCGGCGGTGAATGTTTTTTTTTTAATTTCGGCAAAGCAATATGCGTCTTTACGGCGTAAATATTTTTTGATTATTCAAATTCTGTTTATAAATAGAATATCATAGATAAACATGATTATTTAAAACTAATATTTACTTTTTTAAACAAATTACCATTTATTTGTGTTCTGAATTCAAAAACATAAAAATACTATTTTTATATTAGGCTGTTTAGCGGCTTCATATCTTTGCCTCTCCTACAACCTGGCGAAAGCAAAGCATGGAAAACAAAGAAAATTAAAATCATAGTTTCATAATAATTCATGAATATTTTCGTTATTTTATTTTATTTCTTCAAAAGTGTATTGAAAAACGTCGTTTGATACATGTGGACATTTGTTATTGCAGTTCGGGTGTAAATTCCGCCTCGAATACAATAACAAACTTTCTCCGCTTGTCTCAAAATGTACCTACTATTCTAGTGTTTTGACTGGGAAGAAGTGACGGAACAAACTCGCCAAAAAGTAAGAGGTAAGAAGAGCCTTGCTGTCGATACCATCACTCAAGCTCGTATTATATGGACAAATAAAATCACAGAATCAATAAAATATGAATCGGGGCTCATGTGCACTAAATTTTATTTACTTACGACGATAAAACACAGGCCGACTCGGCCGATCGGGAAGTTCTCATCAACAAAAAGAAAATAAAGTATGGAAAGTTATCAGGGATCCCTTTGTCTCAAAATTAGTTAGGGGACTGGTATTGGGGACAACAGTATTTTATTATTACAAATGTATAGAAGCACTTGCCCTATTTCCATTCTTGCATTAAACATGTAAACTACTATTTTCCAATTTCTTTGTTACGTGCATGTGTTAGAATTTGGTATTTAGATGTTGGTTAAATTTTTGGCGGGTTACAAATACATAAACGACGGCCGTTTTGTTGATTTAACAAATTCATAGTACTTCCTTTTTAACCACCACCTCAGCCGAAAGACGTCCACTGCTGGACATGGGCCTCCCCCAAAGGGGGGGGTTTTGCCATAATAGCCACGCTTGGCAGGCGGGTTGGCGATCGCAGTACGGTTGTTACAAAAGTACAGAGAACGCTTTTGCCCATTCTCTGGTAAGTCCCTTAGTCGCCTCTTACGACACCCACGGGAAGATATGGGATGGTGTTATTCTTTACGTCCGACACCATACGGACACCTTTTTAACGACCAACATTAAATTTAATAAATAATAAGCCTAGTATAGGAGGAGAGAAAGGCACTTATGAGCGAGTATTCATAACTTATAGAAGTAGTGACTGTTACTAGATACAATTAAATGCAAGTAAGTAGGTACTCATATCAAGTATCAAACCATAGAGATATGGAGACAATCAGAGATTGATGTCTAATTTAATGAATAGCTGGAATGTCCCCAATTATCAATGGAATTAATTTAAATCAATTATCTAATTACTAGTACATCATGTAACTCGATTAATTCAGAATAATACTATGTATCATTGACGTCCCGAATTGTTTTTTTTTTACTTTTAAAAATAATTCACGACACTTCAACCAACTTATCTGTGCAGACGGTATAGTATTTATGCTATTCTTATACTTTATATTCATCATTCATATTACTATTCCTTTTTATTTGTTTATATGTTTACACTCAGCAAATCGATCTAAATACGATTCATTAACATAAAATAGGTGTAATAAAATATTAACTCATAATTTTCAGGTTGTGACACTTACGTCAAATTGTCAAACTGTCAATTACTTTTTAATTATTTTCCTACCTTAGTCTGTGATGATTTTTTGGTTTATAATATTAAATTATTTTTATCAATATGTGTTTAGCTATTGTATTATAGAGATTGTTACGATTGTTTACTAAATAACTTAAAATTAAATTATATTTATAAAATTCTTTACGCACTCATGGATATGTCCTGGCCGACTACTTGTCAGATGAGATGATGGCCACAGGAAGAAAACTAATAATTGGAAATTAAAAAAAGGAAGACTACTTCAAAAAAGAGTCTACCATTGGATCTGATATAAGAAGCATCAGAAAAGTTTGGTTTATGCTGTGACATTTCTATATTACCCAGGGGATTCTGCTAAAGATTCCGCCTGGTGCCTCTTCTCTCGATCTTCGGAAGCTATCTACGTGATCTGGGACCTCTACTCCCGATCTTCGGAAGCTGTCTTCGTGCCTGACTTGCTACTTGTCTCGCAAAGCTATCTTGAAGTCTGGCCCTGAGATCTATACTGCCTTACTACAGAGCTGACCTGGTGGACTCTGAGATCTAAACGACGCCCTTCCTGCAGAGGTTTCCTGAAGCTGAACCTCGAAGTTGCCCAGGTATTGAACTGCTACCCTGACGCCTGTTCCCGTCTCTCCTATAGTGCGGAACTGATTCCTAACCAACTAAGTGCGTGAACTATAAAACTATCCTAGAGTGCGTGCTGGGTAGGTTTTTAATAATTAGCTGTATTGTTTTGTAATTTTTTGTAATTAAAATTTAATTGAACAAGTCTGCTTTAATCCATTTATTTCGATAGGATCAAGTACATTTGTTACAACGGGAGAACACAGAACTAAAATAAATGGACCAACTTTGACATTTCGATACAATAAGATAAGTGATTATTAAATCAATTAATGTTACCTCCAATTGAAATTAAACCCAGGATTACCTAGTTTAGTCACAAATCATGGGTGAACTTGACATAGATTAAAAAAAACTGTATATAACGTTATACCTTTTATTTTTGAATAAATTTTATTTGTTTTTCGATGTATTCGTTTTGACGAGCAGCGTCACCTTAAACTGCAATCTGAAAGTGGTCATACTGTAAGAATATAATTATCACATAGACAAATAGACCTTAGGTTCTTGACGAAGTGACATTCTGTCACTGAGACATGATGAAGTGACATTCTGTCACTGAGACATCATCATGCTCCTGCCCTTATACTAATTTATTTGGGGTCGGCGCAACATGTCTTCTTCTTTCATACTTCTCGTCCTCTCAGAAGTCCTTCTTTTATATACATATGATCCTTTATACAGTCCATCCATCGTTTTTTTGGTCTTTGTCTACTCTTATGGGCAATTTATGACATAAGCTACCGAAAAGCTTAAGGACGTCAATCCAGTTGAAAGTCGTAATAGAAATAGGTTGCTTCTTTTTACGCCTTCAGGTCGTTTACTGATGTGAAAGTGACATTCATCCTTATAGTGATAAAGTTACCTACTACAAGTTCGACTCTACCTCCATCTAGTACATGTATCTAACAATACTTTGACATAAGAAAATAAAGAGCTTCATCGCTTAAAAATAGCTGGAAGCGACATCGATAACGGGTATCGTTTAGCCGCAATCTTATTCGAGTACCCGACACGACATGTTTGTTTTATCTTTAAGCGGCAGTAGCGAAACGCTGGAGGCAATACTTCCCCTATGAGAAAAACTGAGGAGTTGAGAACATACATTCAAGTTTCGATAGGAACTAAGCCTCTCATATAGCCATCAAAACAACCAGTTTTGATTGACTGCTTTGATATTTGGGATTGGCTGTCTATTTTCTTACAATATCGATTTCACCTAAAGCCTTAAAACTGAAATAGGTAACTTGATGATTGATTGAATAAAACTATTAGAATAAAATACCATCTTGTATTTATGTAAGCCTAGTACTTTGTCTTGGGTTAATAGTTTTTAGTGTTCCTTCCTTGGCATCAAGACAATGGTGTCGATTCTGTTGTGCACAAACTAAACTTAATTTAGGCTAGTGCTATCTTTTACTAAAAGGAAGTGCGAGAAAAGGACGGCTATAGCTATGAACTAAGTTAGAGATGTCAAACTAGTTTTTGCTTTGCGCTTCACCGTGTTTTTAGTCGACATGTTTTTACGTGCACCCTTCATTTGTATGGAAATTTTAGTTCCAATTAAATTTGACAGCTCTAAATTACGCCCGTCTCTTTCTCGTTTTATTAGAGAGAGAAAGATAGCAATAGCCTAAATTAAGTTTATTTTGTGCACAACAGAATCGACACCAATAATTGATTTGAAACACATTTTTTTTATTTTTCTCGACTTTTTCATTGAAGGCAACTGTGTGCAATTTGGAATACTTTTTGTGCGGAGTTCAATGTGCGTAATTTTTATGTGTTCAGGAAAGAAATAATACTTCGTAATATTCACCTTCTGATCTTATTAGTTAACATTTGTAATGCTAATATATCTTGTAAAACTTGAAATACTGACAATTAGGTACCTACTTCAATATTCCCCTCCCCAGCCACTTCGGCTCAGTGTCGAAATTTGAAAATCCAGTAGCGCACTTTTATTTATTTTTATGTAAACAGGCATTAGTCTCAAGTTTCTTGTTAATATAATAAGTATCACACAAAAACTGCTTTGATAGCTCCACGTAGATGAGGAAATAAAATTATCATAAGTAATGGCATAATTGCCCAAATGAAATTACCTGGCTATAAAGCTAGTCAAGTACAACTTATTTTGTACTTCCTTCCTTACCTTAATACTTGAATAAATTCCATTTGAAATATTTATTAAAGCTGTGTTTGCACACTCTGTTCTTAATGTCTCATTGTTTCTGTTGAAGTGACACGTCGTTTAGCTTAAATAAATCTTATAGAATTTTGTTGACGTTTCGTTCTTGCAAACTTTACATTTTAGGCCCAGTTCATACGGCTTTTTTCTTATATAATATTTGACAGCATAAAAGCGAAATTAGACATGGTCGTTTGCCCGAATTCGGTTGCCTATAGGATTCGGGCAAACAATCAAGTGTTAATGAAGGGGGTCAAGTAGGTACAGGGCACGCCACGATAGTGGCAATAAGTCCCCTCTTTGAGGAGTTCCTGGAGAGACGCCACGGCGTCCTCACCTTCCGCCTGACGCAGGTCCTCACCGGACACGGTGTTTTCGGGAGGTTCCTGCACCGAATCGAGCGGGAGGAAACGCCCGCGTGTTTCCACTGCGAGGATCGACCGGAGGACACGGTGGAGGTGTGCCCCGCGTGGGCGGAGCACCGCCGTGTCCTTGAAGCGGCGATTGGCGGCGGCGACCTCTTGCGTCCGGCCCTGGTGCAAGTCATGGTCCGGAGCGAGACGGAATGGGACGCCATCACCTCCTTCTGCGAAGCAGTAATGCTAGAGAAGGAGGTGGCGGAACGTGAGAGGGAGAGAACCTC
Source organism: Xestia sexstrigata (assembly GCA_941918905.2). Classification (NCBI taxonomy): domain Eukaryota; kingdom Metazoa; phylum Arthropoda; class Insecta; order Lepidoptera; family Noctuidae; genus Xestia; species Xestia sexstrigata. The sequence goes on along the minus strand of OW799211.2, from coordinate 12,142,149 downwards.
ACAGCGTCCCGGCCGCCGCGGGAGACGCCCCGGGCGTCGTGGGCCACCACGTGACCCCCGGCCACCGTAGTCGCGGGCCTGTGGATGGTGGGCTATGGGCTAGCTCGCCGTCCGTCCGTCTCATGACGACAGGCCGTGTCGACGGCGCGTTCGTGTTCCACGCGCGCCTCAAAGAGAGTCAGCAAAAAGGAAGGGGTCCGCAAGGACCGATGCCTGCCGGGGTTGCGGGACTGTTCGAAAGAGATACTGTGGCCCCGGAACACAAAGGGCGATGAAGGAACATGGATGGGTTTTAGTCAGTAAAAGTCTGACACTCCCTCCTGCTCCGCCCAGAGCGGGAGAAGTCATTTGATGATTTCCCATCCGAAAAAAAAAGAAGAAAAAGAAAAAAAGGGGGTCAAGTACGCCCATTTTCGGACAAACTTGTGTGGCTCAATCGTTTGTTTTTTCGAAATTGTTAACTTGTATTTTAGTACGATGACTAGTGTTATAAATGCATCAGGCAGGTGCCCAATGTGGAGACAAATCATTAAAACACGGTAAAACGACCAAGTGTTATTGCACTACAATTTTGAGATCATTTCCTGCATGAGCAGTTCCATAATAATAATAATTCATTTATTTTACAAGTAACAAGTACTCATTAATACACCTAGAAATTAAATACATAGCACAAATGATACACTAAAACATACAGAATACATTAAACATTACAATAGCTACAACACAAAACAATAACCACACAAAACAGATTTATACTGACAGCCGACGACTGTAGGTGAAGTGCAAGTCACTGCAGCGTCTGAAGTATGGACAGTCGAGCCTGTCGGCTATCATCACCAGCACGCGGTCGGAGCTGCCGCGAACTCTGCGTACCAGGGACGCGCACCGCTTACGCATGGTTGCATAAAAGCAGTCGACGCTAGCGACGGCGAACATGCCCGAGGCACTACAATGTCGCGGCAGCCCCATTAGTTTCTGAATGCGTTGTTATATTGGATGCGGAGGGTTTCGTATGCTTTTTGAGTGTAATTCACCCACAGGCTGCATGTGTACAGAGAGGAACAATAAGCCCTGAAAAGGGTCTGCAAGACCGACCCTGAACAACGCGCAAACCTGCGAGCTATCATGTTACCTCTTACAGCCAAAGCCCTCCGCTCCCTCTCGATATCACCATCATCTCTGAGACCGGCTGTTACTACATCATCATCAGCCTATTAATGTTCCCGCTGCTGGGACACAGGCCTGGCCTGGCCAGGAATGGGTTATAATCCACCACGCGAGCCCAGTGCGGATTGGTAGATGTCACATGTCTTCGGAATTTTTTGGTTCTAGGACATGCCGGTTTCCTTACGATGTTTTCCTTCACCGTTTTGAGAGCAGCGGTGATAAAATAAATTACTACATGTCCCATAAGTTACTACCAATAAGTTACTACATGCACTTTCAAGCACTTTCGCAATGACAGTCGCTAATGAGATGTGCCTATAATTATTTTAATTCTAACAAGGTCAGAGGGTAAGAAGGTATGACTGATACAGAGGTTAAAAAGCATTGCCAATACTCTCGGTAAGTGATGTCCACCCTGCTGAAGATGCTCAATGCTGAGACCGTCATGGCCAGGGGACTTTCCTCTGGACATTGACTTAACAGCACATGCTATATTTTTGGTGCTAATTCTTGTACCCACTTGACCATGACAAGTCTCAACACAAAGCACTCCCAGTGAACGGATTGAATGCATTTTTACTGTAAAATATTGGAGAACGGCCGCTTAGTTGTTTCTATGAAACTCTGCACGTATCTCTAGGTAACGAGATTCTGGCTCTGGTAAAGAAAGTCTTTAAAAGCAAAATAAATGTTTGATGAAAAATATTTTGCTGGCCAATAATATTATAATAACGTCAGAATTTTCTTTTGACAGTTAGCTGCCATTGCGAGGCCCGTGCTCAGTAGTGTGGGTAAACGTTAACTTTAAAAAGTGGTTCGTTTTTTGAATGTTCTTAACATCGGGATAGACGCACAATACATGTGATTGGGGATTGATGCATTAAGAACATGACCTAAAAAAGTGGCAATATGGATAATGGAATATGTCATTGGTTCTTCAGTTCTTTCAGCATCGAATTTTGTCTACTCATCATTGTCAAGGAGATTCAGTTCATAATTAGAGTTCTACTTTTTTTTACTTTAGAAATATTTTACACATTAAAACACTTGATGTATAACTATTGATGTGTTGTAAACTGTAAACTTTACATCGGCTACACAGAGACAGCAAAATTATTTAATCTTCATTCAAAAACTCGTGACTTCTGCGGGTAGGTAAAATAGGACGATTTACTACTTTTTACGACTTTTATGTAAAAATGTTACACTATAATTAAAAAAAAAAACCCTCCCCCGCCACCAGCCTTTCTCTCCCTCCGCCGCTTTTAAATGAATATTTTTTTTATTTTTTTTTCAAAACCTGTTTTCCTGGTCATAGTTTCGCAGTGGGACGAGTTGCCGCCTAACGTTTTTGAAAGGGTGCAACTGGTCACTGGTCCCATTTTCAAAGTGGGCGAGTTACCCCCTAACCCGCAACACGGTTTCTACCGTAAAATAAGGACTTGCTCTTTTGTTCGTCTCCATTATTTACTGATGTAAATGAATTATTATCTACTTTGTTTTGAATCGTCTGAACACTAATGAGTTTGGCGTCAGAGAGCAACTGCTCCAACACTCTGCTTGGTTGTTTTTGGTTTGTCTGGTTAATTCATAAAAAAGTAATGTACAGCATGTACCAGAAAATTGCGGTGATATTTTAGATTTGGTACAGACCACCAAACTGAACCACTTTCTCCATGGGGTCTGACTTTCAGAATAGTACTGATTATCAGCATAATTATTATTATTAGTCTTTTGAATTTGCTTCGATGTTATTTTGGGTGAGGAGCGGTTTCATAATGTTTCGCACAGAGAGGCTTGATCTATTGGATATTCGGGGAAAAGAATCTGACTTTCATGTCTGTCCGAACGAATGACCGGCCACGAGTCATGAGGAAATAGTGCCATAAACACTACGGTGGCAAACAGATTGGATTGTGAATTGAAGATTGCAGTATCTGTGTTATTATGAGGAGGTATGTCAATGGTTGAGAATGAAAGGATACTACTCAACTATAATAATATAATAACCTCTTACGACGGCATGCAACTGCAAGATACGGTTAATTTTTGGCATATGAATAAAGCTATAAAAACTACAACGTTTTATTAAAATCAAAACCTGAAAATCAAGTGTGTGCATTTTCCAATGTAATTAAGTTTAAACGCGGCACGATTTCACGCGTCCATCCTTGATTGGCGATCATTACGGTGACGAATAATTTAGGCTATTTAACACTGCGGTCCGTGGTCACCCCGGCTTTGCGTACCCAAAATAATATATCTTTGTAATTACCATCTCCATTGAATAAAACGAAACTGACCAGGCCAGTTATTGAGTAAGTACTATTCCGTGTTAATGTCAGTTAATTTTCCCTTTTCCTAAAGTAAGCGAGGGTCCGAATAACAAGGGTGTATGAGTTTATCCTTTCGCATTAATTATGAGCTGATTGTACGCGGAATTATGATGTGGTTGTAAGTGACATGACATGTTCATTGTTCGAATGTTTTTGAACAATACATGGGTTACAATATAAAAGTATCTATGTACCTAATAATATAGACCTAGTTTTTAGGTATACGTGCAATATAAAACTATGAATGCAAGAAAATATTTCCAAATTAAAATAGAAGAAATAAAAATCATATGTACGGTCGAACAAGCTATTTGGTTTACAGTTTAACCCACAAATTACATTGTAAAATGTAAACCAAATAGCTTGTTCGACCGTACATCTATCCTACAGGATTATACTAGGGGAATAAAAGTAACGCGACGCGATTTCCTAACTCAGGTTGATTTTTAAATTTTGAGCCAAAAGTAGCGGACAGACAAATATAATATGACAGAGTTAATTTGGGATTTATAATGGATACGGATTCTATAGTAGCGTGGCAAGTATTGTCAATTGTCGTGAAAGTATATTTTAAAAAGCGTTATTGAGTCTAGACTTCGCGAAGAGTTTGATTTGATGCTTCTAAAAGTCAATTTACTGCAGGGGAGAAGATTGAAACTTAGATTAAATAGCGCCACGCCAGTACAGTGCAGATAGGTTGTATACCTTCAAACTATTGATCAATTTTAAACAGTTTTATCAACATTTTATATACCTCTACTACCATTTTTCTATCAATAACACCTAATTATTGACCACACATAATATTTTCCCACTGATTTAAGAAAATATTATCCTGTATATTTTTGTCACCCTCATGATATTTTTCTCCTCCGCTAAGCCGGTAATAAATTTTAATTATGCACATAGGTCTGACAGCACATTTGTACCGTAGCCTGAATTAATGACCATTGGCTTTCAGTTCTCCGAGCTGTCCCAAGAGTGTTACTTCTCGATAACAAACAATTTGAGATGCTTCTCTTTATACAATTAACAGAGGTAGAGCGCGGAAATAATAAATGTCACATTCTGAAAGAATAGGGCCTCGAACATCTTTTCCCATATATGTTGAGGTCGGCTTCCAGTCTAGCCGGATGCAGCTATATACCAGTATTTTACATGTAGTGACTATTAATCTGACCTGCAAAACCCAGTTAGTACTGGGTAATACGATATCTCTTGGTAAGACTGGTTGTCAGACATTCGGGCCACTGACAACCTGTAACAATTGTCAAAGATCTACGAATGGCAGCCGGGACCAACGGCTTAACGTATTTTCCGAGGCATAAAGGAAACCCGGTATGTAATGGGGGGTCACCCATCGACAGACCAACCTAGACAAGCGTGTCTTAACCGATTTGATCCGGGCGGCTGATATTATTTAGCTACGAACTCTTCTAGAATATTATAGGGCTCCGAATACCACTTTAGCTTTTAACATTCCCACGCTGGGCCATAGGCATAATCCACTACACGAGTACAGCGCGGGTTCGTGGTGGTATCGTCTTCGAAATACATTTTTCACACCACACCATATAAAATTACTAAATTTCCCTACCTGTCCAGATCCATTCACTCATGTGTTACACATTAGTATTAAGGCCGAGTTCCATGCTGAACTATCGTATGTGTTTACGACGACTTATTCATTCGTGTTGACTAAATCAAAGACATTTTGGAGATTTTTCGATTTGCCGCTACACAGGCGGGTGGCGCGATTGATTGACTCTGCTATTCGGCGACGTAACGTTTTCCATTTATATGAAGAACTCACAAGTTCCTTCAAGAAATACGCAAGGGAATATAAGACTTGTTTAGGGTATCGCGTTGTGTCTTTACGATAGCGACGAAATTAGAAATTATTACATTTTCCTTCTGAAAATGTGTAAATATTTTCGTTTTGCTCTAACATTATATTACTAAATAAATAAAAAGAATAAGTGGATTAGGTTTAAAATGCAACAGCATTGTGAAGCTTTCTCTACATATTCATACTGTCTAATCGGCATTACCGTGCGGCTGTAGTTTTATCAGAAAACATACATTCGTGTTCATTTAAAATGCGCCAATTATAGTGAAATAATTGTACCCGCGTGAGCTCAGGCTGAATGTTGGTAGTGGATGCATAACGTCGGGGTTAGTTATGGAAGACGTAATTACATCGCAGCTTCCTAATTAACAAATAGTTTCAGCTTTAAAAATGAGGTTATTTTTCTGGTGGGATAAACAGTAATACTGGCTGGTACAGAGTTTCATGTTTCCTGCGGATGTATGATATTAAAATATCTTTATACAAATTAATAACAGTCAACTGAATAATATATTTATCCATTTCATAGCAGTAATTTTATTAAAGTTCGCGTTGAGAATAATAATTTAAATTTAATAAAAAACTTCATTACGAATTCATTTTGAACTAAGAATGATAGATTTTTAAGGCTAACATTTCCTTAAAAAGTGAAAAGGTAAGATAATAGCAGACATTATAATATCAATAACCTAACTAACAGCTTTACTTAAATCAAATATCTTTGTCTTAAACCGAAAAAAAGAGTTCCGTTAGCCGTCAAAGGTAAAATATGATACAAATGGCCTTGAAATCTGAAAACAGATAAAAAGTTCCGTTTAGAATCGAGCCCGACCTTTTTCCTACATAATGGGATGAGGATGGGTATCCAGGGTTTCTTCAGCTACCTACCGTAATTTGCCAATAAGTTGAGCTTCTGATAAAAGTTGTCGACAGCTGTTATATGTAATGGTAAATACATTAGGTAAAAGTAGGAACATTTGTATTTTGTTTCCTGAAAAGATTAAGTGATTGTTGTCAATGTCGATGTTAGTAGGTAGGTAGTACAGAACCGGTACCGGTTCAGTAGTAAGAACCAGGAAATCTCTGTTTTTACTATGGTCCTGGAACTGGTTCTGGGATTCCCTATTTGGTAGCAATGTTTCTGATAGTCCAAATAGTTACTTTTCTTTTTATAGCTAGGTTTTCGAGCAGGGTGATTTTTATCGAATGTTCTTCTAAGCATTTATTTTGTTATTGTAAACGTGATGGTAAAAAAACACTTCAATTTATAGTGGGCATGTCCATTATATTTTTAGGCCTGTCGAACGTTAATGAAAAGTCCCACCTCGTATTCAATATGACAGCTCAAATATTGGATGTTTTGTTCAACGCAGATCCACGCTCCCAAATAAACAGACATTTGGCAGGTTGAAAAGGTATAATAACCTACTGGAATAATATTAAAAAAGTAAGACATGAATTCAGTTAGCTTAAACGTTTTTTAAGCGAGATCTTTTACATCTCAAAATACAATTCATTGTAAAAAAGGTACGTAATATAGAAAAAGGTTTGGAAATTGAAAATTGTGCCGCGGAATATAACCCCATTACTAAGGAAATGAGGTACGTGAGTATGTTTTAGAATTCTCCTTCCTCGTCGGCTCGGCAGTGAGTTAACTCGAAGTAACTCTACCTGTGATGTACTCTGTTTTTAAGCAATAAGGAAGATTGTCCCGAAAACATTTGCCGATCGGGATCGTCAATTGCTTTATCGATAGGTATATTGAGTAATGGATGAACGTTGGGTTTTGTTTTATACGAATGGGATGGTATTGAATTTTTACGCTAATGGTATCAGTAGATTAGCTGATCTGGGTTTATGAATTGAAAAGTCTGAGTAATCTTTCTAGTTGGTATTTAATTAAATACTAGTCAGACTTTATTATGTTCTTTGCCGTTTGTGTTCAAAAATTGATTTCGTTCAGATTTTCAAATCAACTATGCAAATGATTGTCCGTAGTTCTTGATCTATCAAGAACTACGGACAATCATTTTACTAACTTCATATTTCTACATATTGAAAAGAAGCTACCAAAGTTCATAAAAGAAAATCGCAAAGAGAAATCTTTTCTCCCATTTCTTAAAAGACCTCGACAAACGCAGATACTCAAAGTTCTTTAAAATATGCTTGATGAGACATATTTAATAGCAGCTATGTTGCATAAATAAGCGTTAAATGAAAAACTTGTTTGGCATGGTTTACTTACCGTAATAATTTGCGAGGGAAGATTTCTTTAAAGTGGCAGATGTAGGCGTGTAGAATGTTATGAATAAATTTACGAGGGTAATGGGTCCAAATTCGATTAAGTAGGTATCTATTACCGTGCGAATTTGCAATTATGTGCGTCACAAGGTAATGGTGTTAAACTGTAAATTTACCGTGATTTCACTATATGTGCGTGTGTGTGTTTTACGTGTTTATGTGTGTTTAGATATGGTAATGTGTTCAGCTGAAGTTAATGAGGTTGCGGAAACTGTTTTCGGTTGTGATAGGTTTTTGATTAAATCCATTACTAGGAGCTGAGTGTTTTCCCGGATTAGAATAAGCTTTGGGTATCATCTTCGCAACGTCGTGAGAGGTGACCCAGTTAGAGTAACTATATTTTTATGTGCTTCTTTTTTTAAGCGGGTTTTTACCTGAAAACTTTTCTGAAGTTTTTATTGGATTATGTTTGTAACATGGAACTTCTGTTTTCTTGTACCTAACTAGTTGAACAAGTCTGACTCTGTGTTTACGAATACGAATCTCGCTAATGAAAAAACTTGGTTGTTGAAAGTTTGCGTTTGCCAAAAGGTTTTTACTAAGAGCATCTTGATAAAGACAACCGGACAAAAAAGCCGATTTTACGAGGTTAACTTACCAAGTAGCAACTATTTAAAATATATTTAAAATATGCGATAACTTAAATCTTTTGGGCTGAACTCTGTCCTACATACCACGAAAAAGTAAGAAAATAAATACTACGGAACCTACGATTTTCACTTTACTTTAAACGAAACGAACAAAATGTCCTTTGTTGTTTTTCCGCTTCCATCTTGACGGAGAAAAATGGATCGCCCAGGTGCTTCCGATAGCATTAAACTTCTTAACAAAACCTAATTAGGTAACATAGGTAGGTAGGGAAATAATAAGTCACAATTATTGCAACATATAAGCCGATGATCCACTTAACATTAAAATATTTAAATATAAATTACACATTGATTCACACAACAATCCAATTATGCTACGGAATCCGCTTATTGTAACTGTTTAATCATAATATTTAATAATTTTCCGATTAATGTCAAAGAGTATGAATTGGTAACAATATAATTGAAAGTCGGCGTTTCATAAAATTACTTATTGTTCATAACGGTTCCCTGTAATATCGTAAGCGTTTCGATGGTACGCCGCAACAGATCGCCCTAATGAGAAAAGTTGGATAGCCTTCCTGAGCCTCAGAAACAATGCCGACACCCAACAATTTCCTGACACTGGACAATCAATTCAAAAGCTTTTTACAGCACAGAAGTGGGGGAAGGCCGCCTTCGCCCCCCTTCTGAGTTTCAACTTGCTTGTTTTCGACATTTACGCTTTTAAAAAACCCAAAAATAAATTATCACGCTTTGATTGTTCCGTCGAAAGTAATAAAGGAAAGGCGGTGACGTCGACGTTTTCATTATTCGATTAGACGAGAAGTGAGCAATCGTGTTCGTGTTCTGGAACCCGTCTTGTCAACCTTATTGCGTAGTTCCTGAAAATAAGTAAGACTTTTATTTTACAGACTTTCGGTATAAAACTTCATCAGTGTTTTTTCCAAGAACCTAGCTCTAGTTTCATCGCAACTGTGAAAATTAGCTAATCTAAGAAACACATTCCCTTTTGATAGGTATATAAAATGTCAGTAATTGGGTTTGTAAATAACTAGGTACCTATCATTTATCGCTATGTGTCTATCATTGTACCTCATCATTAATTAACTATTTAGGTCATGGTACCTAATTGTAACAAATAAAACTGCTTTCACGAATTTGAGTAACGATTTCAAAATACAGGGCTTTTTAATTTTTTAGTTAATGCATTACTGAGAAGTTACGTGCGAACATAGATAAACATTAGTGATAATATTTAGCATAAAAAAAACTCTTAAAAAAATACTTCTTTGTTCAAAAACAGTACCTTATACATTTCTTATGAACGGAATAAAAACATATTTAATACCACACGCAATGACCATTATTTCTTAGATGTTCCTTTTTTAAATTTATTTATCTCATTTTCCCTTCTTTCCTTCCCCAGCCGAATATTATAGGGGAGTTTGTTTTCTTGTTTACAAAAGACCATACGGAGTGGCGTGTTTGCCTTTGTTCGCGTAATTACATTGTTACTTTCGTACCGCACCTGTCGCCGTCAAATGCTGCTGACAAATTTTCACATTATAAGCTTCGAAACTTATTAAAAGAACAATTAAGAACTTCAACTACTGCCTGTAGTGTTCACGGTAATAGAATTTTACACGAAATCTAAATAAACTTATGAATAATAGGTTTTGTACTGAGAAAATTAATTAAAACGTGTAGACAAGAAGCACGCTTTGTTTGAGAAATCTTAACTTGAAATGAACATTCCAATGACGTCAATCATGTTTGTGCTTTTCATTTTATTTTAACAATCTAACTTATATCCGACTAATATTATAAATGCGAAAGTCTGTGAGAATAAAAACACTGAAAGTGAAAAAACGAAAACTACTGAAAGGATTTAGATGAAATTTGGCACATAGGTAGTTTATAACCTGGATTAACACATAACATATCTTATCCCGGTATATTTTTATCCCGGTATTGCGATCGCGTAGGACAGTTGCCGACCTTCACGCGAGCGAAGCCGGCGGCATAAGCTATATTTTATTCATTTAATAAGCCCGATGAAGTCTATCTCGCAATTAAAATTGAATATTGGCGACGCGATTTTACTCCATAACTGCGTCACACTAATTACGTGCCGTTATCTGCATCAACAAACGATTTTGCTACATATACTCCGATTCATATCAGTCATGATATTTAAATACGTGAAACGTGAATTTATATGTAAATTAGTGCGGGATACTGTTTCATTTGTGGAGTAATTACGGATTACTAGATGATGTGGTATGGTCGCCAAATAAGCCAGTTATTTATTAAAGAGACTCCGAAGCTTTAAAGCTGATTTCCAGAAATCATACCACTAGATCATATTATCAGATAGATATAGAGAGAGCAGCGGTGGCCCAGTGGCGGCGGCCCCGACTTACAAACTGTAAGTCGTGGGTTCGAACCCAGACAGGCGTATTACTTTATGTATTTCATCACCACTGCTCTTAAAACGGTGAAGGAAAACTTGTTAGGAAACTGGCATGTCCTAGAACTTAAAATTTCGAAGACATGTGAAATCTACCAATCCACACTGGGCCCGCGTGTAAAAATAACCCATTCCCTCTCATAGAGAGGAGGCCTGTGTCCCAGCAGTGGGAACATTAATAGGCTGATGATGATTTGGATATATAGTCACTTGTTTCTCCATAAATAGGATGATATACGATTCTCAAACTATACTAATGGAATTTTTGGTGTCCAAAACAACAAAGCTGACATAGAAAATATAGACATACCTACAATTTGTTGTTTAGAATTCAAAGGATATTTTTCGTGCCACAGAATAGCAAAGATGCCAAATATAGATTTGAGTTGTCAGTTCTTGCCGAAGCTGTCCCTCGTCACACGAAGCTGGGCTGTCGCAGCCGTATATTTTTTCTGGCCCACTGGATTACACTACACGGATACATAAACATGATTTGATGTGTTCGTCTTTTATGATGAGCGAGGAGTAAAGAACCTTCGTAATATGTGTCACATCTTAAGTTTTCTGTATGCCTACGTAGGTATATAGTACTTACATAATTATATTTGTCTTTTCTATCGTTTTTTAAGTTAATTTCTTAAAATATTTTTAGGTCTCTATTAGGCACTGGGTAAATAGTACACTAAGTGGGATCATGAATATTAGACTCTTTCAATACCATAGTTAAGTTTTTATTGTTTAAATGGGTTGTGGAGGTCAGATAAACATTCGCTCCATTTAAAATAATGGTGTTCAGCTGCATAGTGAGGAAATGGCTAGGCTGATGATGATCAGCTAAGTTTTTATTGGAAGTCAATGATCACTCACCTATGCATTATATCCAGGATTCTTGCTATGAGAGTTAATACTGCACCACTCGCTGATAAGCATCACGTACGTCGTCTCGCGTACGTTGAGCTTCCGCTCACTTGCGGCGACCCGTCGCTTCGCTTGCGCAGGGTCGGTCGCCACCATGACCCAGCCGTAAGGAAATCGTCGGCAGCCAGCCGCACTTTGTACGCCAGGCATCGCAGGCTCCGCATTCGTCCACCGAATGCGGCAGCCATCGAGGCGGAGCTTTATGAGGGGTACAGAGCGGCAAAGACCGCCCTCCGCGAGGCTGTCCTGCGGGCCAGGGATCTGGCCCGCGAGGAGATGCTGGGGACTCTCGACAGAGATCCGTGGGGGCGCCCTTATAAGATGGTGCGGGATAAACTCCGCACCTGGGCCCCCCCACTGACGCAGAGTCTCCGGCCTGAGCTCGTGGAGGACGTGGTGAGCACTCTGTTCCCCACGCGGGGAGAACATCCCCCCCCGCCTATGGCTCCGCCACCTGCGGTGCTGGAAGCGGACCACCAGGATGACGACGACGACACTCCGGAAGTGACTGGGGTAGACCTGAGAGTGGCGGTACGCAGGCTGAGTGCCAAAAATACCGCCCCGGGACCTGACGGCTTGCCTGGCAAAGCCTGGGTCCTGGCCTCGGAGGCTCTCGGGCCCCGACTGGAGGGGCTCCTAAGCGCATGCTTGGAGAGGGGCCAGTTCCCGCTTCGTTGGAAGACGGGGAAGCTGGTCCTCATTCGGAAGCCGGGGCGCCCTGCGGACTCTCCGTCCGCATACCGGCCCATAGTGTTGCTCGACGAGGTGGGCAAGCTCTTCGAAAGAGTCATTGCAAACCGCCTCGCCGAGCACCTTGCGGGGACGGGGCCGGATCTTGCGGAACACCAGTTTGGTTTCCGCAAGGGGCGCTCTACGGTGGACGCCATCATGCGCGTGAGAGCCCTCACGACGGGGGATGCAGTGTCCCGGGGTGGGGTTGTCTTGGCGGTGTCTCTAGACATCGCCAATGCCTTCAACTCCATGCCCTGGAGCTGCATTAGGGAGGCACTCCGGTATCACCGGGTGCCGACCTACCTTCGTCGTGTGGTCGGGGACTACCTGACGGATAGAGCCGTCATCTACCCCGGTCGCAGCGGAGAATGGAACCGGCGAGAGATGTCGTGCGGTGTTCCGCAGGGATCGGTCCTAGGGCCGTCCTTGTGGAACATCGGGTACGACTGGGTGCTGCGCGCCGACCTCCCTAGCGGCGTCAGCGTGGTCTGCTATGCAGACGACACGCTGGTGCTGGCACAGGGGGGGTCGCACGAGGCGGCGGCCGAAGCTATGACACGCGGGGTTGCGATAGTCGTTGAGAGGATCCGGCAACTGGGTCTCGAGGTGGCATTGCACAAGTCCGAGGCCATGTGCTTTCATGGGCCTCGGAATGCGCCACCTCCGGGATCCTTACTCACGGTAGGAGGGGTATCCATCGGTGTCGAGTCGACTTTGAAGTATCTAGGACTCGTCCTCGACAGCCGGTGGAACTTCGTGGAGCACTTCCGACGTTTGGCCCCCAAACTGGAACGGACTGGGGCTGCCTTCAGGCGGCTCCTGCCCAACCTGGGGGGGCCGAACGCCTCCTGCCGGAGGCTCTACGCGGGAGTCGTGCGGTCCATGGCCCTTTACGGGGCCCCGGTGTGGGCGCGTTCTTTGAGGCTGCGTGCAGCCCACTACCTGAACGCGCCCCAAAAGGTGGTAGCCGTAAGGCTGGCCCGTGGGTACCGCACGATCGCCCGCGAGGCGGCGTGCCTCCTTGCCGGATTGCCGCCATGGGATCTGGAGGCGATAGTCCTCGCGCGCCTGCATGAATGGCGCGCGGAGGCGCTTCGCCGGGGGGAAACTCCGCTGCCGCGACAAATTGTCGCTCAGCGGACAGACTTCCGGCGGGATCTCATGGCGACATGGAGAGAGCGACTGTCGCAACCCCGTGCAGGGCACGCCACGATAGTGGCGATAAGTCCCCTCTTTGAGGAGTGGCTGGAGAGACGCCACGGCGTCCTCACCTTCCGCCTGACGCAGGTCCTCACCGGACACGGTGTTTTCGGGAGGTTCCTGCACCGAATTGGGCGGGAGGAAACGCCCGGGTGTTTCCACTGCGAGGATCGACCGGAGGACACGGTGGAGCACACGGTGGAGGTGTGCCCCGCGTGGGCGGAGCACCGCCGTGTCCTCGAAGCGGCGATTGGCGGCGGCGACCTCTCGCGTCCGGCCCTGGTGCAAGCCATGGTCCGGAGCGAGACGGAATGGGACGCCGTCACCTCCTTCTGCGAAGCAGTAATGCTAGAGAAGGAGGTGGCGGAACGTGAGAGGGAGAGAACCTCACAGCGTCCCGGCCGCCGCGGGAGACGCCCCGGGCGTCGGGGGCCACCACGTGGCCCCCGGCCACCGTAGGCGCGGGCCTGTGGACGGTGGGCTATGGGCTAGCTCGCCGTCCGTCCGTCTCATGACGACAGGCCGTGTCGACGGCGCGTTCGTGTTCCACGCGCGCCTCAAAGAGAGTCAGCAAAAAGGAAGGGGTCCGCAAGGACCGATGCCTGCCGGGGTTGCGGGACTATTCGAAAGAGATACCGTGGCCCCGGAACACAAAGGGCGATGAAGGAACATGGATGGGTTTTAGTCAGTAAAAGTCTGACACTCCCTCCTGCTCCGCCCAGAGCGGGAGAAGTCATTTGATGATTTCCCATCAGAAAAAAAAAAAAAAAAAAGCCAGCCGCACTTCGTGGCGAATCTCAGCCGATCCGAAGCCCGGCGACCTACGGCGTTTTGACGCGTGGTTGACGACGAGCCGATAAGGTGAGGTGGTGCTGCGGGCACCGGTTCCGTGCAGTAACTTAGATACATGTGTGTGCGTTAACCTTTAATGATACTAAGATGATAATTATTAATTGGCTGTTTTATTATCAAGCTGTAGTGCGATACTGTGATATCCATATTTTATGGGTAGCTCTTCCATTTTTTTTTTTTTTTCAAACTAAATTGTACTTACATTTACTATAATATTAATACCATCTGAATTATTATAACTTACCTAAATAATACTACGACCCACTCCAGCCATATCAATTGCTCATTCGTCGCATAAAGGCTACGTGGAATTGAATCGAATTCATGGAACGGCAGGCAAGTCTCTTCATTAAAATAATATGATTCGCTTGAACGTTTTTTATTCCTAACTTACGACATTTTTACGTAAAATCGGTGTTTTAATAGAGTAAAGATTGATAGATATTTTATTTATTTTCTATAAAACCTTTAACTGCTTTTAAGGCTTCGATACTCGGTTTAAGAAGTTTCAGGAATTTTACACGTAAAGCCAAAGTTAAACTTAGCAGCCTTATAAATTCTGCACTCGATTCAAGAAACTGCTTAGAATGTGGTTTCTTGCTAAAGTTATTATGATCGGAAAAGTTAGAAATCTGAAATAAATATAAGATGAAAATATATAGTTTGGTGAACTATTTTATTTTAAAGGCTACGCCGAAATATATGATCACATAATGTTTCCATCTTATTTTAAATTAACAGATAAGATCTGTGTTAATATTCCATGGAAATACTTATGAAACGGAAGTATTTTGAGGCAACGTTAAATATTATAAACTCAAAGGAAAGACCCGGTCTCAAGGCAAAGGGACGTTTCCTCCATCGATAAGGGACCCACGGTCACAAGACTCTAGAGATACGGTCATTTTACCTAACGTAACAACGTCAGATTAAATTATGTAAATGAAAATATATTAATGAGAAATTGGAGCTACTCCTAATTAATGTTGAAAATATCATTTTAATATGCATTACACAAACTCACTGTTTATATTAAAAAACATAAATAAACCAATGAACCTTTTTATTGGTGTTCCAAATATTAATTGATAAAATAAATGTGGTTTCTGTAGTTCTACACAACAGTTAATTACTTACCTATATATAAACGAAACATCATCCAAATGACATTTTTCAAGTAGAATTTCATTAGCATAGATAGGAAATTTCACGTTAATTAATAGTCGCCGTTGCTTTGAGAAATGAGGGTTACGTCTGACCGCTTCATTCTCGTTTGACAAGATTAATGGAATAATGCCACGCAACCACTACCTCACAATCATTATTGAATCCGTTTTGAATATTATTTCAATCATTTGCTAATTGATTTCTATTTCCGTCCTCTAAAATACTGTCTGTATATCACAAAAATATGTGGGTTTTCAGATAATATTTGAAAACAAAAATAAGTCGACAAATTATTAGCAGTGATAGCCTAGTGGTGCGAATGTCGAACTTTCAAGTCATAGGTCTCGAGTTCGAACCCAAAGCACGCACCTCTAATTTTTCGGATTGTTGTGCGTATTGTTTAATTATCACTGGCTTCGATGAAGGAAAACATTGTGAGGAAACTAGCTTGCCTGAGAGATATTTCTCAACGGCATGTAAAGCCACGTCAGAGGCCTATGGGTGGCATAAAAACGCTGACACCGGGGTTAGGCACTGACCACACGATAAAGAAGAGAGAAAGAGTTTTTTCGCAAATCATCGTAAAGAACACAAATGCGTATATCTCAAAACTGCAAAGTTTGTGTTAAGACACAGTTTTGAGGACGTGCGTTCTGTGTTTTCAATTTCAAACTTTTCTGTAAAAATGTAGTTTTAAAACATTAAAACGAACAAAATTCACGAGTCAGCTGTTAGCCGCAAGGATCCGAGTTCTTAAAATAATGTAGGCAGTAACATCAAGTACTGTTAACGTAGTGAAAAGCCTTTGTTTTGTTAATTACTGAGCTCCGGCCAGTCCGCACCTGCTTTCACCACACCAGAATAAACTGTGCGACTAAATTTCCTCTGTTTAAATTAAAAGATACTCCTGACCAATAGTTACTTCCTGCACAGAATGGAATTTCAAATTAACTCGTATTTGGGAACTGGGACTGGGGACTTGATCTAGTGGTCGCAAGCTCGACTGCTGAGCCAGAGGCCCTGGGTTCGAATCCCGGGTCGGGCAATGTGTTATTGGGTTTTTCAATCAGGAATTTCTAAGTAGCAGCCACGGAGTCTGGAGTTGTGCCCGGTTGATGGCAATCGATCCCTCTATTATATGGGACTGAATCATAACTGGCGAAATGTGGGAGTACTATTAGGTACACCTCAGCCTAACCCTTCGGGGAATACAGGCGTGATGTTATGTTATGTTGTTTAAGGGAAAACTTTTTAAAATACACTTGAGGTAGCCGTCTGTGTAGAGTATAGAGTCCCCGTAAGTGATGACGTTAATAATTCTATTATAGGGGCGGCAATAAATTCTTTGGGAACACTTTCCTCTGGTATAGACAGTAGTTAGATCGAGTAATGGAACAGAAGAGGTACTGAGGAGTAATAATTGAAGTTACGATGGATAGCGACTGTTCACGGTACAAACCAGGAAGTTGTATATATTTTGGCCCATATGATAGAACTGAGACTTTATTTACTTTAAAAGCTGTATATTAAAAATGTTTATATAGTCAACGTAATTACATTTCCAAGGATCAGATCCAATAAACTAAACATACGTTCTCCATCATTTATTATCCCAGTCTCCTAACACCAAGGAATTAATTTGTCGAAGAATTTCTTAACATGTGTACTGTTAGCTTCCATTATGAAATTCCGAAGTTGTATACAGATTAAGATTAGTGACAGATTGACTTGATATAATTACAACAAAGATCTACATTTTCTTGTCTCTATGATCTGGGATAACATGAGGGACGTAGGCGTACATCGAAATATTTTTGATGTTGGAATTTAGATTATGAATGTGTACTGAATATTTTTTATATAATATACCATGCTAATAAAAAGCCTCTGCTTATTACAGTTTTCAGTAGTAAGATAAAAAACCTTAAAAACATGTAACATAGCCGTTTTGTTTCGTTTTTCAACTGCGCTACGCTTTACTGCTACGAGCTACGCCATGTGCCTATCTATGCTACGCGTTCCGCTACGCGAACCATCTCCTACGATAATAAAAAAGCTATAGTCATCCTTATGTATACACTCATTCAAATATGTACCTACGTCTATATAGGCACGGCTTATATAACGTCTAGACTAGAATGTGAAACAATACAAAAAACCGCTCTCTACAAGTTGTGAAGTGGCACGCCATTGTAACAATCGTAGGACGTAATCACATTAGTACTTGAGGTGAGACGGCGACGCGTGCGCTATCACTGCCGGGGGCGAAGCTCCTGAGAGAGCTTGGAGCACCCTTCACGCCCCCCACTGACACAGGCCCTACCCTTAATCAAACTACGCAGTTAGTCCTGGCCCTTCAACCACCTTAAAAGGTGTCTGAGCCCCCGTTGTATCGAGACGAGGAAAAATGTAAAAAGAGAATTTGTAATTTTTTTTGTCAAAGTTTTTCCCCTCTTTGAAGGTAATGTATGAGAGTATCTCGTTCTTTAGTATTAAGCCTAGGTAGGTAGTATTAAGTAAAGGTACTTGTTAAAGGTCATCTGATTTATACCCGCAAGCAGACTACAAACTTTACAGTTCACGTTAGATCGGGAGTCATAAAGACAATTGAATAATGAATATCGGGATTACAAAAAAAGGCTTTCGCATATATAAATAGTATATATAAGTGTAGTAATAGTATAAAGGGTGTAAAACACCTCTTAACGAAGCCGAATGGCACTTGTTCTCCCCGTCATTGCGATCATTTTTTTGTTCTACATCATACCTGGAAACCTTCTAGTTACGGAGATATTGGGGGTCAAAGTTCCAACTTTCTGACCAGTTTTTTTTTAAATATAAGTTTTTAATGTAAGATTTTTACGTTAAACACCTCCACGACCCCCGTACTGTTCAATCCATCCATCAGCACAATGTTTTGAGTGCGTTACATTGAGTTCTATCACAAAACGTAATTTTTCACCCCAAAAAAAAAAGGCGTTTCCCAGCAATCATTTTTGCGTAAAGTTACTTAGTTTGATGTACAGAATGCTTGGTTGACGGCTTCGTGATCAGGTCTTTTACACCCTGTATAGCTTTAAGCTAGCTTTTGGTAATATGACACGAATAAATTCATCGTGCAATTCTGTACTGGTATACCGATATTCTCGATATTTTTTGTCCTTTTCCGGGAACTAGATTCCACTGAACCAAAACGATGCTGGAAAATAGAAGCTCCAAAATCATAAAAGCATTGTGGTTCAACATTTCTAAAGGATAGAGATATTTATATACGAGTACATACTAGTGTATGTGTGAGACAAAAATTTGCCGTCGATCTATTCTCAGACCTACCAAAAATACAAATAAAAAAAAAAAAAAGTCGGTCAAGCCGTTTCGGAGGAGTTCGATAACAAACACTGTGAGTACTGTGACTATACAGGGCGTCCCACGGATATGCCACATGGAGGGAAAGTACCTTGAATATTGTAGATGGAACATTTTACTGAAAGAAGACATTATTTTAATTTAAAAAACAATTTAAACTGCATTCATAGATATTTAAATAATTAGATGGTTGAACCGGGAATCGAACCCGTTACACGAGAAAAATAATCATCCTGTAGCTTTATCATACCCATCGAAAGGCTTTATCATAAGTATTAGTTTTTGCTAAATAACATAATGTAAGAAATAAAAGGACCACCAGACCATGAATTTTAACATTTTTAATATAAAATTAATCAATTTATCAAAATGCTCAAAATGAGTCAAAGCTTTATCTTCTTCTTTCTAATATTTATTATCTAAATATAAATTTGATAAACGAAAAAAAAAACAATTTTACCTTTCATTCTCTTACAACAAACTACTTTCGAGACGAATATTCTGTTCCTACTCGTATATAGAACTACTCTACTACTCGCACATACAACAATTTAGATTGCTATGTGCACAGCGCTTTTACTATTACATTAGTCCGCGAATACCACAAGGTAGGTAGGATCATAGCCACGTCGGCCCGCGGTCTCAGAATGTACCACAGCTTCCCCTAGCCGCTCTCACGGAGTCCTACGCAATTATAATAGGGCACAGAGGATTAGCTACAAAGTTCATTTAAATAAAACTACTAAAGTACATTTGTATACTAGATAGTGGAACACAATGCAACAGACATGTTTATTGTAACTGTACTATCTACATATTGGAGCTCGTGGCTAAATAATAACAGCCGCTCGGATCGATCTTTAGCTTAAGCCGTGCTTACCTAGGTTTATGTGTGGATGGGTGACCACCCATTGTATACCGAGTTTTCTCCGTGCCTCGGAAAGCACGTTAAGCCGTTGGTCCTGGCTGTCATTTGTAGATCTTTTGACAGTCGTTACAGGTAGTCAATGGCCCAAAAATCTGACAACCAGTCTTACCAAGGGGTATCCTATTACCCAGTAGTAACTGGGTTTTGGAGGTCAGACAGACATTCGCTCCATGTAAAACATTGATAAAAGGTCAGGCAGATGATGACTACCTACATGTTTGAGTGGCTTCTTCTTTGAATGGAAAGAACAAAAACGTGGAGTTGGGCATAAACGAATTTATGCCTACGCCCAGCAGTGGGTAAATTGAGGTCGTGGTAGATGATGTTTTGCCGCCCATCGAGCGATGATTCGGTCGACTATGGTGCCTTGGTGTAACCTACTGTTCCGTAAACCACTTTGATAAAGATTGCGGTTCCTTAGAGCCTGCATGGTAGTGACTACAGCATTTTGGAGATGATTGCTGCCAGACCGGACTGCCCCTTCCAGAGACACGGTGGGGACAGTCATAGGTCTAACTAAATAATTAAGTTGTCATCATCATCAGCCTATAATGTTCCCACTGCTGGGACACAGGCCTCCTCTCAATGAGAGGGAATGGGCTATAATCCACCACGCGGGCCCAGTGCGGATTGGTAGATGTCACATGTCTTCGAATTTTTGGTTCTAGGACATGTAGGTTTCCTCACGATGTTTTCCTTCACCGTTTTGAGAGCAGAGGTGATGAAATAAATTACACAAAGTAATGTGCCTGTCTGGGTTCGGACCCACGACTTAGTGTTCGTAAGTCAATCTCAATTAAGTTGTAAACAATAACAATTCTAAACTAATTACTTAAGTATCATTGTAACGAACACTATAATACAAACAAACCCATGGACTGTGGTCTGAAAATAAAGTTTCATTTATTTTAATTATTAGTTTTACTTATCATATTTTTTTTGGAAACCTGGAATGGAATGGAAACCTATATGTTGAAGTCAAACATCCAGAATATGAATCATTAGAAGTAGCTTAGTCACTGCGTTTTGGCGGTTTTCTTAGAGACCTTTTTAATACAGGTTTCCTTATGATGTTTTCCTTAGAACAGATTTGAATTTGCTTAGTCTTGAAACTGCTTGAATTTCACATCTTATACGGATTCAAGTATCTTTAAGCTCTATTAAAAGCTCAAGATACGAGTCCTCACTGGCTTTTTGCTTAGGTATTTACTTGAGCTGTATGTAAATTCAGTCGGTAAGAACATTATTCTAAAGAGCGTGTGTTTAACCGCCACTCAGGATACGTTTTATTTTTCTCTTTGCATGGAGGGAAACGGCTTCGTTATTTTTCAAAGCTTTATAAGTTGAGTTTGGGAGTATTTTCTAAAGAAAATTTTACAAGATGGACTGTCGTTTGTCTACATACTTACTTATAAACCATAATTATCATAGCGGATTAACGAACATAATCCCTAATATCATCATCTTATGGTTCTTGTTGGCATGTCCTAGATCCGACGAACTCGCACTGAGCACGCGTGTAGGTACGTGTATTACGGCCTGTGTCTCTATGTCAGAAAGAACGCTGTGGGAACGTTGTACGCTGTTAGTCTGCTATGGTTCTTGTAACTTGTATCTTTTCTTCGTTACCAGATACAATTGTGACCCAGTCAGGATGATTCGAAGTTCCAGGGTACTGGATGGAGCAGTGTCGTCACTCTTAAAGGTTTTCTTTTATTGCTGCAGGAGTAGCAATTGGATTGTTATTTGGATATTTGAGTGTCACCGTTCTGAAGCAGTCATCATTCATCATCATCATTTCAGCCGAAAGACGTCCACTGCTGGACATAGGCCTCCCCCAAGTGTCGCCACATTGACCGGTCCCGTGCGACTCGCTTCCAGCGGATTCCCGCAACCTTCACCAGGTCATCGGTCCACCTAGTGGGAGGCCTTGAAGCAGTAAATAATCACTAATCACCACTGCGTTAAGCTTTAGGGAGAAACTTTATCTCATTGGGTTATTCTGTCATTACAGAATAACCTAGTGAAGTGAAGAAAAGTGACCAAGAAAGAGACAAATAAACAGCGTGGAAAATCTATTTAGTTTTCCCTTTCCCTGACGACTGAAAGAAATGCATCTACAAGGAACCTAAGTAATAACAAGCTTTCATTATCTCGCTCCAGTCGTAAATATCTATAATGGTTTCCTATGACGCAATCTTTTGCTTTTAACTAGTACCTATTTATTTTCAAGCTGACTATAAAAACAAGAAATCATGATAAGAAGAAAAAGCAGTATTTATTTCAAAGTTTCCCACAGTCAAACCATTAAAACGGTTTTGTGGGGCTTAGTTTATAACTTTACTTACCATATTGATTAATAAATAAATAAATAAATAATAATTTTACAACCTAAGGTATATGTTCAAGAGGGGTGCGATGTCAGAAGTCCTCCACGTGTGTCTGGCGGTTGCTGGTCCCTCTCGATACGTCTGGAGGGAAGAGCAGCTGCTGGGCCGGTGCACCCTGGGCGCGGCAGTATCCTTCTCCGGGGAATGAGAGGAAATGAGAATTTCCTTTTATCCCTCGGGGAGAGTTACTGCCGCGGCTAATTATTCTGACATGGGTGGGGTCCTGCCAGGACCACCGGTGCGTTCCTCTGCGTGACCCTCTGTACAGCAGAGGGCATAGCAGAGGAGTGAGGGCGGGCTCGGTGTGCACTCACCCTGCCTCCGAGCAGACAGAGTAGGATGCGTCCTTCTTTGTCACCGTCAGTCTCGTAATCCCATTGTCGAAGTGCTGTGGATCACGTCTCGCGGCTTCGATAGGGACCGAGGGTCTTGGCTTAACCGCCCGGACTGCGAGGTAGAAAACCTCTATAAAAAGTTACCCCGAATCCCAAGCGGCGGCGCACCGCGAGGGGATGTATGGCTGACGGGTGTTCCCATGGAACGAATCAGTCGCTAGTGCTCACCCTCGCCTGCAGACCCCCTGGCGAGTAATAAATACTCAAAATCTGCCCTTCTAGGTACAGGGGTCTCTGCCTAGATTGAGAATATTTCCCCCATACTCGTGGGAACAATATGGAAAAGACAATTAAAAAACCCAATAACACCGCCGGCAACGGCAAGGAAGAGGAGAGGAGGGATGCGGGGTCGGAGTCCGACCTCGTATCCAGCGATGCGAGCGCGGGAGGCTCAGAGAGCTCCCGCCGCGTGAGGGCCGGGACTGCTGCGGAGAACGGCAAGTTCTTCCGCAAGCGGTCCAGGAAGGATGGTGACCAAGCGTCATCATCCGGGGAGGAGAAGGCCTCGGCCAGAAAGATCCCCACCAACAAGCGTGGTGGGATCAGAGGCAGGGGGAGGGGCATGTCTGCCTCCGAAAGGTCGGTGAGACTGGCCGAAGACGGGCGCCACCCGGGCATGACTGCTCGCGGGTCTGGCGAAGAGATGGGTGCACCTGGCGGCTCCGATGCGGAGCGTAAGGCCAGGTTCGCAAAGGAGGTGGAAGCCGCAATAAGGGGCGTGGCCTTGAAGATGAAGATTTCATCTAAACTCAAGGCCATACCCGTGGCTTTCGCCTCTATCATGGCGGCAGCGGAGGCCAACTTTGCGAGGCCTCCACCACCTCCTTCGCCGGAGGGAGATGTGGCCAAACTGCGGGAGGAGGTGGCCCGCCTGACGGCCGCCACGGAGCTTCTCCAGCAGGAGAATGCGAAGCTCCAAGCGGACCTGGCAAGTCTGCGTAAGTCAGGCTCCCGCGTGGCGCCTTCAAACGGGGGCCACCAGCACCAGCAGCAGCGACAAGGCCAGCCCGTGCCGGTGGTTAACGCCCGGGTGTTTCCATTGCGAGGATCGACCGGAGGACACGGTGGAGCACACGGTGGAGGTGTGCCCCGCGTGGGTGGAGCACCGCCGTGCCCTCGAAGCGGCGATTGGCGGCGGCGACCTCTCGCGTCCGGCCCTGGTGCAAGCCATGGTCCGGAGCGAGACGGAATGGGACGCCGTCACCTCCTTCTGCGAAGCAGTAATGCTAGAGAAGGAGGTGGCGGAACGTGAGAGGGAGAGAGCCTCACAGCGTCCCGGCCGCCGCGGGAGACGCCCTGGGCGTCGGGGGCCACGTGGTGGCCCCCGGACACCGTAGGCGCGGGCCTGTGGACGGTGGGCTATGGGCTAGCTCGCCGTCCGTCCGTCTCATGACGACAGGCCGTGTCGACGGCGCGTTCGTGTTCCACGCGCGCCTCAAAGAGAGTCAGCAAGGGGAAGGGGTCCGCAAGGACCGATGCCTGCCGGGGTTGCGGGACTGTTCGAAAGAGATACCGTGACCCCGGAACACAAAGGGCGATGAAGGAACATGGATGGGTTTTAGTCAGTAAAAGTCTGACACTCCCTCCTGCTCCGCCCAGAGCGGGAGAAGTCATTTGATGATTTCCCATCCGAAAAAAAAAAAAAAAGGTATATGTTCAAGAGAAAAAAAAATCGTGGAAGAAATTGGGTACCGTTGCCTAGCAATGGAACAGTACATGTTAAAAAAAAAATGTTGAGGTTTTATTTATTACCAAAAGTAAGATAAGATAATAGCAATTTCACCACCACAATCACCGAAAGATTAGGCAGACGTGTGTCTGTCTGTACACCCACAATGAGGAATACATTTGGACAATCGATGTAAAACCTGATAAATGGATCTGAAAAGTTTGTTTTGCGATACGAGCCTCATGTTTTTGTATTAAAATAAAATATAGATATCAGAAGGCTTACTTTTCAAAAGAGCCAAAAATTTTCTACTTACCTACTGCCTAAAAATGTAATAGTCACTTCTATTTTAGTTAACGATTCAAAACTATTTTTTAATCTGGCCCTTTGTCAGCCTGTTCGTCTTCAGTCAAGAATATTTACTAAAAATACTTACATGGAAAAACTTTTAATCATCAATCATTTGAAGATAAAAATATCCTTTAGTTATAGTAGGAACTTAAATTCACAGCTGGGACATTATACGACGAAGATGACCACTCAGGAATGATTTTCAAAATCATCCCCGGTTAAATACGGGGATAAAAGTTTATATTGAAGTCTGTCATTTTTGGCACGAGTTGGAGATTAACAAAACAGCTAGTCAAAGTTGGTCAACTAAAGTTGATCTATCCCAATTAACCAATTTGTTTAGTGTTATGGTGGTCACCCAATCCTAGGATGGAACTACTTTTACGATATTTAATTGTAGTTAACCACATTATCGCGACCATTCTGAACTACGACCTGTTTATAGCCCTTAATCCTCACATAGGTTACACAGTCCAGATATTTTCATGGGAAATCGATTCTTTATTTTAATATTATGTGGGGAGGATTTACCAAACACACACATACATGGAAAACAGTACATATGATAAATACCGTTATTTGGGAAAGTATAATGAAATCTGTTACGGAATCGTTTGTGGAAATCAAACGTGACGCTGATAATACAAAGAAAAACAGGTGTGCAGAATTGCAGAGGCTTTGTTTGTGTACATATTTGCAGAATTTGGTATCAAAAGTAGGTTGGAGTAGCGTTTTCCATATTTATGGTAGTTCATATTTCACTATCCAATCTTGGCACCGAATGCATTCGGACACTAACGGGCACTCCGTATTAATTAGTGAAATATTTGGAATATTTCTCTTCAAAATAGAACATAAAATAAAATCAAACAAAACCCGACCCAGAAACCGAACAGTATTTTTAATAACAGATTACGTAACGCAAATTAATTAATAGGGAAACGCCGAACAGGATCATATTTTGTTACCATTTCGCAAAATGAGTCATGAATAAACATTTGGGCTATTTCGGCGTAAAAATGTTGTTGTCAATCGTCTGATACACCGCGATGATTCCCTACCCTAATGGACATACACTCAATTAGGTTTTACTGCCGCACCGTCATTCAATTTAATGCCTAACACCGACCGCACCGAGCAGGTACCTATTTATTTTTATTGACAACAACAAAAAAGAGAAACAAAGTTTTTATATAACACAACATTTGTATAATAAACCTTTGCTATTTAATATTCCAGTGCGGGCTAAAACTCGTTGTGTAAACTTTGCTTTTTAGTTTTATTTAGGCCTAGCCAGATTTGTGTGGCTTTGACCGCAAACCTCGTTTAACCTTTTGTTAGATCGAAAAGAAATATATCTAAAGAAATGCGCTGAGTTTCATACTTGTAAGTGAAAATGTCATAGACGCAAAGTATTCTGGATTAAGTTTTTGAGTTATCTAAATTTAGTATCTAAAGTTTTGTGGTATATAAACTAGCTGTTGCCCCGCAATCTTCGTCCGCCGTTAAATTATTGTGAAAATACTACTTCTCTTTTTGAATCGGCCTTTGTTAAAAACAAGGGTTTATTTTTTTTGCGTGGAACACTAATCTTTCTAAAATAAAAGTAGCCTTAGTTACTCCTTATAACATCAGCTGCAGCATGCTAGTAAAGGCCCCGACAAAATTGGTCCAGCCGTTTCGGAGATTAGAAGGAAAAAAAGACAAGACAGATAGATTACACAGACAAATTAAAAATATTGTTTTTTTATAAGTATCGTATCTACTTTCATAATAAAAAGCAAGCAAGCATTTACTGAAAAACTGTTATTTTAAAATAAAAAACAGACTCTTCAGTTTTATTTACGCGTATAAATTTATGGATAGGCTAATCATTCAAACATAATTAAAAGAAAATAACGAAAAGCGAGTTTAAAAAAAATGCGAAATAACAGCCTAAGAAAAATGAAATTATATTCTCATGAATGTTACAGTGAGTGGTAACCACTGAAACTATCTTCAATTTATTTTGTGAATACAAAGCTTCCAAAAAACAAAGCGAAAACATTATCTGGCACAAACATATCGTGAGATTGCAACCTACTGACATTTTCTTAGATTTTCCTCAAATATTGTCATTTTATTTATCCTGTGCGACAGGTAGAATCTTAGCAAACACATTGTACGCTAGTCACGTGGGCATTAGTGCCGATTCCTTTTTATTTACACGTCATATAACATTAGCCTTAATAAAAATAAGTGCCTACTTAAATGTAGGTGTAGTCGATAAAATGTTCAATAGGTATAATGTAACTTTAGGACCTCTACAAAATGGTCTGGCTCTTTGAAAAGTAAAAAATAATTTATTGTGATTTTATCTAGCGGATTTTTTTACACAATAATATTTATCTGTGGAAGTCGTAGCTCGTGGCTAAAGAGGAGCTCGTGGCTAAATCATAACAACCGCTTGGGTCGTTCTTCAGGTTTAGCCATGCTTGCCTAGGTTGGGCTGTAGATGGGTGACCACCCGTCAAGAACCGAGTTTCCTCCGAGCCTCGAAAAGCCCGTTAAGCCGTTTGGTCCCGGATGTCATTTGTAGATCTTAGACAGTCTTTGCAGATAGTCATTGGCTCGAAAGTTTATCAACGAGTCTTACCAAGAGAGTCTTACCGAGATAGTCTTATCAAGAGGTATCGTGTAGCGCAGTACTAACGGGTTGTGGAGGTTAGATTGGCAGTCGCTCCATGTAAAATACTGGTATTCAGCTGCATCTGGTTAGACTGGACGCCGTCCCCAACAAAGTTGGGAAAAGGCTAGGCAGATGTTGGTCTGTGGAAAACGCAGCCAAGTAACAGATCAACAAAAGGCATCGACTGTATTTAAAAAACGCTGTCCTCTGAACACACGATGCCTGTCAATAACTACACAATTTTCCACACGAATAATTATTACGACGGCAACCATAAACCAAAGTCCTTGACGAAACCACTCACTTCCGTTTACACACTTGAGTTATCGAAGCGTCTAGCCGCGGGTGTGTTACAGTCCTTATCCTCATTCTAAATGTACCTATTTGATCGTTCAACTTTGCTAATAAACGTTAGAACAATGATTTGAACTGAGCTCAGCGGTCGATGTTACACCGGAGTGAATAGTTTCCCCGTTGCCACTCCGCTAGAAGTATTTGGCTAGATATGTGATTATTGCCGCACGCAGGTACTGGCGGAAAACTATAGTTAACTGGCTCATTTGGTATTTTGAACTTTAGTTTTCGTCACAGTATAATTACGACTTAGTGACTGACACGTTGGTCGAGTGGTCGCAAGGACCACTGAGCATGAGGTCCTGGTGTCGGTTCCCGGGTCGGGAAAAGTGTTACTGGGTTTTCCCATCAGGAATTTGTCAATAACAGCCACGGAGTCAGGATTTGTGCCCGGTTGATGGCATGGGACTTAAACATAATGGCGAAATGTGGGTGCACTATTAGGTACACCTCTGCAAAACCCTGTGGAGATTACAGGCGTGATGTTATGTACAAATGTGTATGTGGACGAAGGGAATTTTACCTACGTGGCTTATTTTTAAATGAGTGTGTTTACTATAAATTAACCATCATCATCATCATCATCAGCCTATTAATGTTCCCACTGCTGGGACACAGGCCTCCTCTCTATGAGAGGGAATGGGCTATAATCCACCACGCGGGCCCAGTGCGGATTGGTAGATGTCACATGTCTTCGAATTTTTTGGTTCTAGTACATGCCGTTTTCCTCACGATGTTTTCCTTCACCGTTTTGAGAGCAGTGGTGATGAAATAAATTACACAAAGTAATGCGCCTGTCTGAGTTCGAACCCCCGACTTACTGTTCGTAAGTCGGGGCCGCCACCACTGGGCCACCGCTGCTCTCAATTATGTTGTAAACAATAACAATTCTAAACTAATTACTTAAGTATCATTGTTACTAACACTTTAATACAAACAAACCCATGGACTGTGGTCTGAAAATAAAGTTTAATTTTATTTTAATAATTAGTTATACTTATCATGTTTTTTTTGGAAACCTGGAATGGAATGGAAACATATATGTTGAAGATATTCTGGATGTTTATCTAGAATATGAATCATAAGCCGCCACCACTGGGCCACCGCTGCTCTCGGTCTCTATAAATAAACCAATCGACAATTTTTCCATTTTTTCTCAGGCGGTATTACAATAGGCAAGGCCACTAGCAATAAAATCCCAACTAAAATAACCCTAAAAGATTATTTAACTATAAATTATTAATTGTCACATGACATGAATTCCTAACACGGCTTTTAGATTGTAATAAAAGTCGAGGATCATAAACGTTAACGACTGCGTCATTTAACTTCGATTAAAAAGAAAAGTCATAAAAAAGGGCCATTGCCAGTTGCTGGATTCGTGCGAATTTTATGCCAAAACATTTTAGATGGTGAGCTTGGAGCAACCACAATTCCACTACAGAGTACGACTTTTGTTCAGTAATTGCTTTAAATACTCTGTACAGTTTATTACAGTATCAGGGCCCGCGATTTATGCTAATTAAGCATTTTAGACAATATATTTAATTAGAGTTTTTATCCTCTTAACTGAAACTGCTGCACTAATGAATGCCGTAAATAGTATCCATGTATTTCGCGTGCGCTACATATTTAAAGGGGACATGCAGCTTACACAGCGAAATCGTAAACTTTTTTGTCCAGCTTACCGTAGATAAAAACTCTTTATTAAAATTTCTCTGAAAAGTTATTTTATATTTATTCGGTATCTTTGCATACTACTCGACTGTTTGTTTATTCCATACAAACATAGTCCCCTGTTTCCTCTCTGGATAATGCCAGTAGAGTAATATTTTTTTCCAAAAAAGTATTGCCATTGTTGGCATGTCCATAAGTTTTCTTTTTTTTTCATAATTAAATTATTAAAAGAGATAGGAACTTTCATAAAACCTAAAAAATGTGCGAGATTTTCCGCTGTTCATGCATCCAGAAAACATATTTGACATAGAAAAAAGGAAAACATAGAAACACGGCCAAAATCTTTCTTTAATTTTTAATGAAAAAGTAGTTAAATCGGTCAAGTTTTGGAGCAGTAATCAGGGGACTACGAAACGTTGATTTTGTGTACTTTTAATTATTATTTTCGGTCCAAGCTGCAGTTGTCTCTTTCGTGCTCTGCACGCGGTAGTTGCGGGCACTGCGCGACAGAAATACAATATACAAATACCTATTTTTCAATTATCTCGCCCTCAGCGTTTCCTCTTAAGGGAAAATTAATACAGGATGGAATCCCGACACCGACGCACAAACGGTTACCAGTATTCAGAATACTGGTAAAATTTTGTATGTCCCCACAAACAAAAGTTTTCATCTTTATTAAAAAAAAAAACTGCTGAAAAAACATACATTGGATGTCTGTGGGTGTTTAGCCTGTATAAAAATCGTGCCTTCTCTGCATGTGAATAGGCCTTTGCCTTGCAGCACGACAGTAACTGTCTGGTATTCAAATACTTGTCTACACTAATATCTTATAATATTATGAAGAGGAAAGATTTGTATTTTTGTGTGTATGTTTGTAATGAATAAACTCAAAATCTACTGCGCCGATTTCAAAAATTCTTTCGCCATTAGAAAGTTACATTTACCCTGAGTAACATAGGCTATATTTTATCCCCGTAATCCCACGGGAACGGGAACTACGCGGGTGAACGTGACCGCGTGACGTCCGCTAGTAAATGATAAAAAAGCACGACTGTAGTTTCACAAGTAACCTCAAACAGGTTCCGTTTTTATTTCCGAAAATAAACGACCTATTTCTACAAAATAACAACACAAGAGGTTCATAAATGTATCAGAATATACCAAAGAGACCGATCATTTTCATATTAATAGTAATAAGTGATGGGGCTAACGAATATACAGCGCCATCGTTGACGACAGTAGGTACATCCACAGTACCTAGTACTTAAAGTTCTTTAGCATGAGAGCTCGGACACTTCCGATTTCTAGTGCTCCCTCTATGAATTTCAAATGTCTGTGTTAATAGACGTTGGGTACTTTTAAATGTTCCATTATTCAACAAGGAACTTTTCTACCCGACTAAGTAAATGGCAACTGAATTTGCTACGACCAATCGAATCTAATGTCTATTTTGTACAAGTTAAGTGTCGAGTTTGTGGGAATTAAAATTAGCGTAACAGATAGAAGTGCCTTTTTTTTAAAGGGTTACAAAATAATGTGTTAAACGATATCCTACTGTCGATATGAGTCTGTTGGGTTGGTTGCTGTCCATTTAAACTCTTCTTCTCTCTTAAACATAACATAACATCACGCTTGTAATGCCCAAACGGGTAGGCAGAGGTGTACCCATTAGGATAACTTCATTTCGCCAGTTATGTCTAAGTGCTCATTTCTGGAGACGCGGCTCCTCGGGCTGCGCGTTGCGCGGCGCGTGTGTTTTTTCCGTTTACGAAGAGGCAACACGTGCAGCGGTCCGCGTTATGACACGCCCAAACTCAAACATATGGCAAAATACGATGTTGTTTACGGAGACGCAGCGCGTGCTGCGGCGCCTTACCTGCGGCGTCGCACGCCGCGTTATGTCATCATGTCACGTCATGACGGATGTCAAACAGCCATGAGCTCTTTGTGTTCTTCTTCTCGCGAATAAATAAAAATACCAGTCTAATTTTAAGCGGCTCGCGCCGCTCGACGCGACGCGCGACGCTCCTCGTCTCCATAAATGAGCCCTAAGTCTTATGTAATAGGGGGCGAGAATATTACCATCAACCGGGCACAAATTCAGACTCCGTGGCTGCTACTGAGAAATTTCTGATGAAAAACCCAATAACACTTTGCCCGACCTGGAAACCAAACCCATGCTCAGTGACTACTGAGCATGCGGCCACCTGACCTAATTAAAGGACTAAGCAGTGGTGTACCCCCTCTGCTTAGTCCTTTGATGATTACAGGCGTGATTTTATGTCGTTATATAGACTGTCACTTTGTCAAGACCAGTGGTTCCCAACCTGTGGTCCGAGGGGACAGGTCAGGAGCCTCGAATATGGTCCGCGAAAGGTTAAAATGTTATTCGTACTTTTTAACTTGCACAGAAGATGCAAGCTCACCCCAACCTAATTTGGGCTATCGTTTTTGAGCTCACCAGATGGCGCAACTGTCGAGTAAGGTCTTGTCAATAAGTCTATTTATACTTTAAAGGATCAATAACGTCATAAAAAGTTTATTTACAACATAGTGTAAACTTCAGATAACTTCAGATTTACAATATTCTTCCTAAAATTAGCAAGCTTAAAAAATTTAGAAATCATTCTACCTCTAAGTACTAACAAATGAGATCCTAATTTGCTACTTAAAATCTTCAAGTCATAATTAATAATCAGGAATGGCTCAGTCTAGAACACAATTGTGAGTATTAGTATAAATACGTGATAAAAAAGCACGCAACGCGCAAACACTGTATGACATAGATCTGACATTTTGGAAGACCTTAGTCTACACGAACGCCTCTAGCGGCAAATTCATGCGCCATAGCCCCCATTGAACCTACCAGAGGCGAGGTTCTAAAATTTTCTGAGAATCTAAACATTATTCCTATTTTCGTATGAATGATTGCTAAATTTTTCGATAGCTTTTGTATCCATCACTATCTTAATTCTAAAGGTTTTCATCCCATTATCCAATTTTTGCATTGTGTGAGTTATAGATTCACCCCCCTAGACATAATCTTGTCGCTGTCCATGTTTATCTAGGACCTTTTGGTCCCTGCCAACAATAAAGAAACCAATGTAGTCCCTGGTCCAAGAAAGGTTGGAAACCACTGGTCTAGACAGACCTAGTGGCTTAGTTGTATGTTCCTACGTAGTTCGATTAAGCACAGTTAAGCTACAAGTGAGCGGCGATACCAATTTATGACACTTGATATCTACGTGCCGAGGCACGGAAGGCACATTAAGCCGTCGGTTACGCTTCATATGTCTGAGTGGTGTTCGTCATTTAGGCGCGTGGGCTCTTAGAGATAACTTGGGAGCCGTACACTCTGCTTTGTATTGTTTGGGACAGTTTTTGGGATTGATATAGTAGAACGTCATGGCTTGTGTGTATTGTTCCTGCCTATTACTAATTATGTTAAAGTCTGATGTAAAAGCTCCCTATGAACATCATCATCAGCCTATAATGTTCCCACTGCTGGGACAAGGCCTCCTCTCAATGAGAGGAGTGCGGATTGGTAGATGTCACATGTCATCGAATTTTTGGTTCTAGGACATGCCGGTTTCCTTTACCCTTTTGAGAGCAGTGGTGATGAAATAAATTACACAAAGTAATGCGCCTGTCTGGGTTCGAACCCACGACTTACTGTTCGTAAGTCGGGACCGCCACCGCTGCTCATGCCTATGAACATATTACAATCTATTGTCTACCAAATCAGACTCTGGTCTGCTATTGAGAAATTCCAGATTTCAAAACCAAAATCTCTTTGCCCGACGTGCGAATAGAATCCCAGACCTCATGCACGGCAGTAACACTTGCTACCACAAAACCAAACACGCAGTCCTTGGTGTGTGGGTGGATTCAATCATTCAAAATAAATATGATCTGTAAACCTCGAGGTCAAGCGTACACTTCATAAAGCAGATGTCATTTGTTTCACGTATCGACATGGCGGGAATCGACACAGAGGGAATAATTAAATACTTCGACTCTTCAGGGTGAGAAATATAGTACCATTTTGATATTTAAAGCATTAACTCTTTTATTTTCATAAGTAAGAGAAATTACAAAGGTCTTCATCAAGTTAAACCATAAAACTGCCAAAATAAAATATGACTTTGTCAATCACAACAACTTTACTTACTAAATAGAAACGCCTACGAACGACTACTTCCCCACAAACATACGGGTCGTTCTTGACCAAGTCTCAATGAATAAGTAAAAGAAGCACTGAACTAGTCCATAACTAAATAATGTATAGAGGGTGCGAACGTTCCTCAAAGGTATTCGTAATGAAGTGGGACATGACGAACTAACTCTTCGCAGCATTGGACCCGCATAGAAAATTATGGGAACCCCACATAATTATGGAAAGTTACTTCAAATATACGGAATAGAGCAACCCTGGGGAAAACGGCCGTATAAAAAATCCGAAGGCCTTACTGGAAATAAATCCAAGGTTGCTAAGGGTATTGATAGAGGAACTAAACGATTTGTATGAGGAATGCAGAAGCCCACTGGAGTTTATAGGGATTAGTTTCTGCTATTGCTATTAGTGGTGATTAGAGTTTATTCATAAAAATGTTGCTCCACACTAGGATTTTCTCATGTATTGTGGTTGCGTTTGTAAACATTTAAACTCACATAAATATTAACAGTCAGACCCGGAACAAGTAGTGCGGGAATCGAATCCGCGACACATAGCACAGCAGCCAATCGCTCAGCCACTGCGCCAACCGTGTCGCGCACACATACACGTACTATATACACATTTACACAAATCGATAGTCACTGTCGAAGTTGTAATATCCAAAATTCATGTTTCATACCCAATCACGCGCCTATCTAAACGGTTATTAGAATTCAGGGTACAATCGTGAAGACATTTACCAACATAACTAATGTACATTGACCCATTAGTCCTACCCTAATGTCGTAAAACTATAATTGTGTTGTTGTAAAACGCCCAAATTACTGAACATGGTTAAACACAACATTATTCGGTAGTGGGTTACCTCGTAGCGACCATGTGCGAATATGTACGACTATATTTAGCGGTGGCTAATACCGCTTAAACAGAAGACTGAGCGCGAACATAAATTTTTGAAACGCTTTTAGGATCCTCGTAGACCATACGATCTCATTTCTGAGTACATTTATTATAGGGGCCATTGTGAAGCCCATCGTGCGTGCTTCCGACTGTGTTGCGGATACAATAAGAATTGATATGTGTAGTACGCTCGTGCGACAACAATATGCACTATTTTATTTCAATTCAGAAGCGGAATGTACCAGCGCCACTGCTATTATTTCACGTGTTTACTAACCCGTAACTTTGTTCTGTACAGTGCCAATAGGAAATTCACGATTACTACTTGAATGATGAATTTATTTTGGAAGTGCATGTGTAGGTGTAAAGGAAATATGGCCCTGCAAATTTACAATCTAAAATAAGCTTTGCACGCATTGGCAGAACTTATGCATGAATTGTATTGGGCATTTGTTAGAGCCAAATAATTCACATTATTTGTATTAAAACTGAAATGTTATTAACATTATAATGGTGAGTCACGTACATAACAATTGCACACAATCCTTTTGAATCCCTACCGTCAGTTGCAGTTATGGAATATTGTTCTAGAAATAAATTCAATGAAATCGACAAAGCTTTACTTGCGTGAACATTATTTTTATGCATCGCAAGGTTTTGTCGCAGTATGCTAAAGCGGCACGTGTTATTTCGATTATTGTAACTGATCTGTTATAT
Source organism: Xestia sexstrigata (assembly GCA_941918905.2). Classification (NCBI taxonomy): domain Eukaryota; kingdom Metazoa; phylum Arthropoda; class Insecta; order Lepidoptera; family Noctuidae; genus Xestia; species Xestia sexstrigata. The sequence continues at coordinate 12,106,966 of OW799211.2, read as the reverse complement.
CAGCACTCGTAAAATGGCGTCATGAAATTCGACGTCGTTGATTCGTCACGCGACGCGTTCCCCGAATCTATGCGAGTTTATGTCGGGTTCGAGTACACTTGAGCCTCCCGAATATACTCTTTTTATCGCAAAACTTTCGCCTTTTGTTTAGAGAGTACTTGTCCTAGTTTTTTTATATTGCTTTCCAACTATTACGTGCATAATGATGTAGATCGATCAAAGTAGTTTTATGTGGGACTTGTTTTCGACGTTATTCAGGTATTTTACATGATTTACTTCATTTTATGTTACAGGACAGTCTTTTCTCTTTTGCTTCATTTGCTTTTCTTCTTTTCCTATTAGTAATACAAACAACTATTACCTTATTTAGTTGCTTCTTTAACCTGACGATGAATAAATTAATGTAAAACACAACTTTACATGAATCTTCCGTGTGAACTAAAAAGCGTAAGTATCATATTATATACCTTGCTCGGCTTATGTCGGAATCGTTCCCGTATCCCATCCAAGTTTCTTGCAGCTTACAACTCAATTTCCTTCAGCAAATCCTGGATCAAGAAAGGTATACGCTCTTCAGTTATTTTATGAATACATCATATCATCAAAATACGTAGAACAAAGTCAATATGAGTATAAATAAATTCAGACGTAGGCATTGTCTATTGCGCCATGTTGTCCCAAAAATGTAAAAAGAATTCGAACAAAGTCTACAAAATGGAAATGAAATCTGGAGCGTTCCCAATGAGCGTGGCAATTCTTGTCGCTAATCGTATATTCATAAGGGCGACACATTATTTTGACGTGGGAATGATTATGTCACTCGTCGTTACCAAAATGGCGGTGGTCGTCATTAAGTCGGAGTGCCCTCGTTTAAGTCCGCGGCGCGTAAACAGCAGCGGAAGGAAGGCGGGCTAAAAGCCCGGGGTACTGGTGCAGCTTGCAAATTAGCCACGCTTGCTGGATAAAACACGTGAGGACGAGCTAAGAGATTACTTTCTACGAAACACCACTGTGTATTTGCATAGGTACGTTTAAGGGCTCAGCTTTTGACTTTTTTCCCCGTTTGGAAAATTTGCGAGCGTGTCCCAGTTACCTACATGACAGCTTGTTCATAATATTCGCAAACATATTTTTTTTCATAATAATATTCTGTCTTCATCAAAGTAGATGGAAAGTTGTGGACTGTTTCATATTTTTTTCATTTTTATTTTGATGTCACGCTAACTAAAAAGTTTTTGTGTTCGAGTTTGAAAAGTAGATATGAAATGTTTTTTTATTTTTGCGGGTACTGAAATATTTGCAGAGATTTAAAAAGTATTGGGATACATTTAATCCTGCAACCCACAGTGAGTGAAAGCTTTGTTCCCAGACCATTATATAATTGATAATGATAAGTATGCTAGCACACATCAATTAGGCGGGATGACTTCTGACAAGACGAAGACATGCATCGCTGACCACAAATGAATTGGGGCAGTAGAATGATGTTTTTTTTTTTTGTTTGGGACAAGCCCGCCATACTGTTCCCAAACCACTGTAACTCCTGAAAGCCAGAATCAACAGTGGCGACCACCAGAAAACCGGCGTGACAATGAAGCTGGAAGAAGTCCCAGAGAATGAATTTAACTGTCTTGGATCCCGCAACGAAATCAATCAGAAAAGTATAGTGGAGGAGTAGGAAAAAACCGTAATTTCCACTTCAGTAGAATGATGATGTCAATGTAGACCGGACTGAAGACCTAAAGGTCTGGGAACGAATGAAATTGTAAAAACTCTATTGAATAGTATACCTACAAATAGTCCTAAGTTAACTATATCAATTGATACTTTCGTGCATTATGGTTGTGTAGTTCTTAATTTATGTATTGACAGCCGATTAAAAATTTATTGAACAAAGGTCCAACACAATTTGTAACTTCTCAAATTGCCATGTCTCTTTCGCAATAAGTTAATATCTGTAGGTAGCCGCCAACTGCCGTAGTGTTTGGCATAGAATTAATTTGAATTGGCAATTTCCACAATTAGCGGCCGGGATCACGGTGTTATTACTAAATTGTCTCGTCTTCAGGGTCATTTGTATGCATTTGGTTAAAATTAAAGCAGTTTGACATGGTTGGTATCGCTGATTCGCCTCATCCTAGGGGAAAGGCCCATGACAGGATTAGTTCGTCAAATCAGTTCCGTGGGAGTGGGAAGTAACATGATGAATTTATTGAGACTAGTAAGTGGTCCTCCACTTACTAGTCTCAATAAATTCATCATGCCACGAGCTCCTGCTCGTGGCTAAAGAATAACAGCTGCTCGGGTCGATCTTCTGGTTAAGCCGCGCTTGCCAAGGTTGGTTCGTGGATGGGTGCCCACCCGTTACGTACCGAATTTCCTCCGAGCCTTGAAAAGCACGTTAAGCCGTTGGTCCCGGCTGTCATTTGTAGACCTTTGACAGTCCTTACAGGTAGTCAATGGCCCAAGAGACTGGCGACCACAGTCTTACCAAGGGGTATCGTATTACCCAGTACTAACTGGGTTATGGATGTCACAGGCAGTCGTTCCATTTAAAACACGGGTATAATTCAGCAACTTCCGGTTAGACTGGAAGCCGACCCCAACATAGTTAGGTAGTTGATGAGCAGAGTCTAGTTACTAAGCTCGACTCCTTAGCATCGTCCTGGACTAGGTGCCCACCTCTGGCAACGGGTTATCGAGTTATCTCGAGGAATTCTTAGTAGTAACCTGCATTCTGTCCAGCTGGTAGCAATAAGTTCCATCCCCAAAATGAGTGACATGTAAGTGTAGATACTATATGTGCTCTCTGCCAACCCCTTTAATGACTGCAGGCGTGACGTGTAAATTGTGTATTTCAAGAATTGTTCTTAGTGATTCTACGGCACACATATTAAAAGATCTCTAAGATTTAAATTGTATTTTTTGTGCTAATTCTATTTTTGAATAAATATATTATTATTATACAAGGCATAATAGGCTATTGTAAACGCGGCAACAAAGCAAGTGTTTTATCCAAGGTAATGAAAACAATCTAGTATTACCCACTCCCAACTTTCTTTATTTTCTTTATAAGCGCAGCAATGACTTGTGTAGAAGTTTTTCTAAGGCTTCGTCGAGATATTATTTTACTTTTTCTTTCTTCACCTAACACACGCATATTTTTTATCTTTCTTTTTCATTGTGTTGTTTTTCTTTTACAAGCAGTAAACTTATTGTACAGGTTCTCAGTAAAGGTTCTTTCATGTTATTTCGAGAACATTGAAAATAAAAATCGTTGTTTCGTTTTGGAAAATGTAACAATTATATTATTGGTATCTTTTTAGATAAGCTCTATTCAATGATTATATGACAACGTGTTATATAAGCGGACTATGTAGGAGAAATACAAGGTTCAATTAAATTATACGATACGATACGATATCAAAACATGAATAGTAAAATATTAAAAATTAATTACCAAATTAATGCGAATTGAATTGTATTGAATTTCGCTAGCTAATTTAATTTAACCCTGTATAAACAGAGAGACGTCGAACATGCAAAGAAGTTTACAGTTAAAACTCTAATCACGGCTCCAGAGTTTCAACCCCAAATGTTTAAAAAATATAGTTTCATCAAAGGTACGTCATTTACGCCGCCTCATGAGGTTCTCTGCAGACTCAGTGGCACCAGCAAAGTACGCTGAGTAACAACACATGTTGCGTCTCACACTAAAGACCTACTACCCATCCACCCGAGGAAAGAAAGACATGCAATTGGGTTCTAAAACAGCTGAAATGCCGATGCAACGGTGACAAGTGCTAATTTAAAAAGTATTTGCCACAATTATAAAATAAATTCTCATATAAGTTAGTCATCTGAGGAATGTTTCAACAAGTAGCAGCAATAAATGACGATTCCCCCTTAGAGTATAGCTTGTCTGAATGTTGAACAAGTCGTCGGGGTCCAATGCTGAGCGAGATTTACCGCGGTCAAACTTAGACGCGCCTCCCGTGGGAAGATCACGCTCTGCCAACCTGTAGACGATCACACGTAGGTATATGGAAACTTATTTTATTGTAGCGCTGATATAATGTACGCGGAGTGCCGGTAGATAGTGGTAAAAAGTATAAAAAGGTGTAAAAATACCCTTAACGAAACCGAAAAGTACTTGTTCTCCCCGCGCACCATTCCGATCATTTTTTTGTTCGAGACCTGGGAACCTTCTAGTTACGGAGATATTGGGGGTCAAAGTTCCAAGTTTTTTTTTTAAATACATGTTTTTAATGTATGATTTTTACTTTAATCACCTCGACGACCCCCGTAATATTCAATCTAGTTTATTTTAATGGATTATTTTGATAAGTAATAAAATATGATTACTTATTGTTAACCATTAATTTCCCCGACACCTGGAAGAACTTAAAAATACAACCATGTTGCAGAATTAATGTTTCTGTTAATTTTTGGGAAAGATCGATCAGTAAAATTATTTCTCCAGCCTGTCAAGGTCATTTACATCTATCAAAGTCCAATAGCTGTTGGGCAGTATCTGAGATAAATAAAATACAAAAAGTTAGTATGTTGTAGAAACGGACCTAAAACTTTAATTCAATGATGAAGTCATCCATCCGGCCACTTCTATAGACTTTCCTGTAAGGAAAGTATCAGAAATACTGGTATGGACGAATTGCGAACCGGCTGCGGATATCGGACACATGGACATGATACTTCAAGTATTTCTTGTATGGAGGTGTCCGATCACATATTTTGTCCGTATCGCTTTTTCGCAAAAATGCAGTTTACTCGCAAGTCACTTCGGCATAAAATTTAGAGAGCTCATTTAAATAATTATGGTCTGATAGTTAAAGGAGGACGTCCAAATCAATATTCATACAGTTTACTAAGTTTAGTCTTGCCTTGTCCTAAAACCCGACAATTTAGTTAGGTCGCTATTGATGAAAACAAGACGAGGGTGTAAACAACTTAGATGGATCCTATTTATGCTTAAACGTTGCTCATAAATATCGATTCGGGGGAGAATTTAGGTTCCCACATTCGCATCATATTATTATACCTACTTTCCGAGGCCCTAATACAAACACGCGACGAAACGTAACGTAAATTAAAATATTTTTTAATCGAAAATGCAACTAGCTATCTTATACAGTCTTATTCTTAATCTTTATTGCACACAAAAAATCAAATATACATAAAAAATTGCAATTATATAGCTTATGTACAAAGGCGAGCTTAACCCAGAATTGGGTTTTCAGTTGGGTTAACAATCTTGGTTATATTCTGGTATTTAATAAGCACAATGCGTGCATTAATTAACTAAGCATATAATACAACCTGGTTACACTATCTCTGGACCTGGTCGATGACTTTTATAACAATAAAAGTCCAAACGACAATGAAATGTTCAAATATCAAAAATATCACGACATGTCTCGGCAACGAAAGTGCTTGTTTGAAAGGCATGTTAAACCTTTTTTAAATCAATGTTCAGCCTTCACAAATAAAGTCAAAGCTAAGTAAAAATTATAATTTCGAAGCGAGTAACTATTATTATTTTAATCGCGCTACATTTACTTCGTGCGTTTGTACTAGGCCCACTAAGCGTTCATAATGCGCTCTAACTACTTCCAGTGTTCTTACTGACTTAAACTAGAGCATCGCTGATAGCCAATCAAAAAGAAGATCGCAGTTTTAAGAAGGTTGGAAGGAAATTCGCGACATTTTATGCGATACCTAATATTGATGGTGTAGTAGAATGTTTCACGATGTTTTTCTTCACCGAAGCAAGTGATAATTATACACTGCTATTATCAGTAGGTATAGTATCAACACAATGATTTGGACAAGTTCTAGAAGAATGTAAGAAAAGTGGATAATCAATAAACAATATTAGTACATTACATTATTAACGTTCTACAAAAGGTCCCCTCAAAGACTTTCAGGGAGTTGCCCTATCAAACGTCTCACATTTCTGGTGACAAGTTATATTGACATCTATAGATATTTCTCGGAACGGTATGCTTATGACATTGTGACCTATACCCAATAAGAAGGTAGGTATTCTAATTTCTATGTCTCAGATGTTATTATATATAGTTGACCTTTGTAGTGTAGTCGTCCACTGTCCTTTCATTGTAATGTTACATCTGATTTTGTAGTAAAGTGAACCCTATTTTCGTAGATTTAAGGTTTATATCAGTGAAACAACTGTATGTGTAGGCGTGTGGAAATAATATATACGCATTTGTTTCGTTTCCACGTGTTTAAGTAAAAATTCCACTTCTGTGTTTCTAACACAAGATTTTTGAAGTATTTGAATATGGTATTTAAGAAAACCGAAACTATAACTTAATAAGAAATATCTTTCGGGCGTTTTGTTCTTATTCTCATAGTTTTAGTTTGCCTACACTTCACCTCAAGGAGGCATACCCTAAAAGTCGATTAAAAGAGATTTATCTCTTTCTCTGTCTTCTCCAAACTTTGGCCACCCATTGCTGAGAAAAGTCTCTTCTAAATCTCTCCACTTTTGGCGGTTTGTGTCATGGCTATCGAGTTTCTTCCGGCCACTTTGATAAGATCGCCTGTCCACCTAGTCGATTATCTTCCCACATTCCTCCAGAGTAGACCTAAAAACGACTAAAGGTCAAGTTGAGCAGAATAACTTTTTTATTGTTAGATATTCATTGTTAATTCATTGAACATAACGTAGGTGGTAGTTGTTTTCTCCACTTGATTTGGCTGCACGCCTACACATCTCCCTAATATCGTAATTTTATTCCATTTACTGAACTTAAGCCCCCTTGCAAGATCGCCATTCATTTCATTGTAAACGGATTAACCTTTAAGAGGTCCATATTGAGATACCGTGACCCCGGAACACAAAGGGCGATGAAGGAACATGGATGGGTTTTAGTCAGTAAAAGTCTGACACTCCCTCCTGCTCCGCCCAGAGCGGGAGAAGTCATTTGATGATTTCCCATCCGAAAAAAAAAAAGAGGTCCATATTGTGTTATATCTAGCATTTTTTTGAAGTATTGTTACGTTATTCCAAGTATTTTATTAGAGTCGCAACACTTAGACCAGTTGTTAGATGATATTATCTTTACGGGCTCGTTTTTCAAAATGTTATAGTAGGAGCAATTACTTAAAATCCTAAAAATTATAAAGATAACTTAATATTTTCCAGAACACTACTAATACTCTGCATAAAACAGTCATCAATCACTCTAACTTAGTCAAAGAGCATAACCTATTCAGAAAACATCTCACATTCCTTCAACAAAATTGAATAGATTTATAAACGTAAGAAATTTGCTTTGTTGGAAGATTTTTAGAGGAAATTAAATGGTCATACCATTTTAAACTGACTGGCTCACAACAGCGCAACTGCAATTCTCTCGAATAAAGCACAGAGTACATGTGCGTTTATTTACGCTACATTAAAAACTTTTTGTAGAATTCCAAATAGCGCTATTAGATGGTTTCTAATTATACAAGGACTGTGCTCGCCATTTTTAGTTTTCGTTTTAAAGTTTTTATGGAACTTATGGGCCTTTTTTTTTTCGGATGGGAAATCATCAAATGACTTCTCCCGCTCTGGGCGGAGCAGGAGGGAGTGTCAGACTTTTACTGACTAAAACCCATCCATGTTCCTTCATCGCCCTTTGTGTTCCGGGGCCACGGTATCTCTTTCGAACAGTCCCGCAACCCCGGGAACTTATGGGCCTTGGGTCAAGAATATGCATTTCTCTCTTTTTTAATTATGAGCTTGTTCTCAATGCTTTTGCATAGCGGTTGGAAATAGGACACAGGAGGTCTCGTTAAAAATAAATGTTTTCAGTTTATGTGAATATTGACGATTTTTACAAAATGAAGTAGGTTTATTTATTTATAAATTAAGAAAGAAGCATATAGTCAGTATAAAAAATGGCCACTAACGGTCGATTCTCAGATGAATAGGTATCTGAAATCCAAATAGCCACAAAGGAATACTAGTTAATACGACGAGCTGAAACTTTCAGGGAACACCGTGAAACTTATAATCAACAAAAACAATTTCACAAACGAAGCAAAAACAGATAGTTTAAAGCAACAAAACTGCAAACAAACAGCACCAATGAGTATGAATCCGTCTGAAAACTTCAATATCCTGTCGGAGTTCGTATTAAAGTAAATCAAAGTGGAGTTGTATCCGACGGTCTGTACGTCTGAACCCAGCCTTAAATAACGTTCGTTGTTTTGGCCGTCATCCAAGGCCTTGTTAAGGAAACTGGAGAATTTCGCGGGACTACCATTGTTTCTTGTTGTGTATATAAAGGCGCGACAGACGTCCTGAGCCTCGGTCTGTAAATGTATGCAATAGAATAATTTCCGTTCAATTATTTCGTTATCCAGTGTAATTGAGGCATTAGTGGCGGTTATGCGGTCCTGTTTCGATGTTTAATTTGGAAAGTAAGTGGTTTTGTTGCGTAAATAGTTATGTTTGTTTATAATATGTCGCATTTGTAATGCGTATTTAATAGTCGCCAGGGGCGTTATCCTATCTGCTAATAACAATATGTATATTGTGTCCTGTCGCTGTCAGTTTGTGGGAAATCCCTGCACGCTCGTTTTTGTAGCGGCCATTTTAACACCAGTGTTTAAAAGTGACGTTAACAGGCTTAAATGATCATTATTTTATGTAGATATGTCAGTAAGATTTTTTACTTTTTTTTTATTGATTGATTTATTCACTTAAAATTTCTTAACGCTAGTTACATTGCCCCACAAAACTGCTTACGCAGTTTAACTGTGAGATCGTTGAGTCTCTCTTACAGTAACTTAATATCAGGTACATCTATAACCTATATATACTTAACACCTACACTTACGTAGAACCTAATAAATATTTTTTTAAGTTTACGTGCGAATTTTACTTTATTATCTTCTTGCCTGATGTCAGCAGGCAAAGTGTTCAATAAATAGGGAACGCGTTTTTTTAAAATTCTGTCGCCATAGTAATTACTAACTCTAGGTAAATCATATTTACCTGCTGTCATCGACCTGGTAGTATACTTGTTAGAAACTAGTGAGTCACTATCCCGACTGCCATGGTTATTAACTAATACTAACTCTTCTAACTATAATTATTCTTCTTCTTAGCATTTTAATTTATAAGTGAGTGCGTACATATTCTAGTGTACGTATTAAACAACTTACTGACATAGTAACATGAGGAGTGGGGACCACAGTGGTCTAACTATTTTTACTAAATTGATTTTTAAAGAGGAACCTATGGACCATACAAATATAATAATTATTTTGAAGTGTCTAAAGGTGCCTTTCCGAGACGGGCTTCGGTTGGACCGCAGTGCGACCTGCGATCACAGTTGCTTCTATTCCAAGTGCGGTGGCATGCCACGGCTTCACAATGCATAGAACCGTGCCTCAGTCACACACTCGACATTTTTACGTGTGTACTCTCTGCGGTTCGCGACACCACTGGACACTGCTGTCTGCGGTCGCTACGCGCCGCGGCTCGGAATCAATTTTATAGAGATTCATAGAAACAAGTGGTGTCGCTTGCAGTTTGCGGTCTGCAGCCCGTTTTGGAAAGGCATCTTTACTGTAAACTTATCATAGCAGTATCATGTAGTAATTACAACGTGCAATGCGTTTACATATGTCTCAGATACAAGCATTAGATAATTGGGAATGGCACCACGATGCTAGTTGCTCTTGCTATTTGAGCACTTTTGTTGTCTATTCTATTATTTCTTGTGACAGAGTGTTCTGCAGATCATCAAACTTTTAAGGTCACCTAAAATACGAATTGATTAATACCTTAAAATAAATAAATAATGTAGCTGTGTTGTTACATAGCTACATAATTTACAAGCGTGTTTAACATCACGCCTGTATTTTTTCAAAGGACTAGTCAGAGATGTACCTTAGTTATAGTACTAGAACATTTTGCCACTAGTAATGTGTATTACCTACGTAAAGGTGTATACCATTCAGTGTCAGGTCAAAACTTCTGGAGAAACTGGTGATTTACTTAATTAAAATTTAAAGAAAATACTTTTAAAAGAGTTGACGGTGTTTCTCCACTTGGTTTAAGTTGTGACATGTCTTATTCAACTGAAAATAACAGTTAACAAGTTCAATGTGACAAAGACCAAAAGTGATCGACGTTAAAGTGAGGTGATTGTACAACAATACTCTTACCTCCTTAACAACAAAAAAGGGTCATCAATTGGTTCCATAAATAGAGGACATTTACAACTTGAAATGCATATTTTTTCAAATTATTTTATCAAATATTCAATTTTAGTGCAATAAAAGAGTCATGGTACCCAACAACGTTTGGCCAACACCGCAGCAGCCGTATCGCAGAACATCAATAATTTATATGTCTTTAGTTTTATGATAGCTAGCTACCATCACTTAATTTAGAAATTATCTGATACTTATGCAAGAAAAAGGTGTCATTTGGAGAGGTTTTTGACCAGCACTTGATTATGATATAATTAATAATAGTACTCCTGATCGTATTCGGTCACAGAGCGGCCAATCTCAGCGGAGCTATGGTGCACAAGTGTGTCCGCAGGCACAGGTGCACTGTCATAGTCCGATGAGACGGCAACCCGACACGACCGGAGAGAAATTCGGAGCAGATCCATCCGTGGCACATACCGCCAACTTCCCCACTCCAGGCAGCTACTAAGTTGTTCCTAATGGAAAAAACAAAACAAAAACACTTTTTGCCCTACCCTGGGACCCACACTCACGCTGCGCTGTGATATGCTGAGTGGACGAAGTGGGAAATTTGACATTCCGGAACGTAAATGTTATAACTTACAAGATTAACTGGTTGAAAGCATGTGCCACACAGAAATATAATTTTAAACTGAAACTCCATTGTTATTTCCTAAAACAGACAGCCCGTGATCAGGGCGCTTGCAACAGCGTGGACATATCGGGAGCTCAAAACAAATAATAATCACGGAAGATATTCCGTAAGTGTCAATATAAGTTTAGACAGACAATATAAAGTTCGTAGTCTTCGGTTTAAAAAAAACTAAAACCTGTACAAGAAACCAATTTCTTCAAAAGAGAGAGTAGTCTAAGTTCAGCAGCATATGCTATTAGGAAAATTCGTCAATTTACTGATGTAGATACCGCTAGACTGGTCTATTTTAGTTACTTTCATAGTATAATGTCTTATGGCATTTTGCTATGGGGACGGGCTGCAGATATTCAGTCTATATTTATTCTGCAAAAAAGAACCATCAGAGCCATATAATCTTCGTAGGCGCGACTCTCTAAGGGAACTGTTTAAGGATATTGGCATCATGATGGTACATTGTCAGTACATCGACGAAATCATAATGTACGTCAGAAATATCTGCATCATTTGGTAAAAGAGGTGACAGACATAATTACAGTACTAGAAATAGGGACCAACTAGTTCAGCCAGGCTTCAGACTCGCTAAAGTAGACTCATCTTTCATGGGGTACTGTTTGAGATGCTATAATAAAAATCCACAAAGTATTCTTGAACTGAATGAGACGAAATTTAAAACATGCATCAAAAGCGCACACAATGTAAGCAAGCTTATTACAAGTTGGGCGATTATATCGCTGATAAAAATGCGTGGCTCAATGCTGGTCCTGCTCCACATGGACAGGGGCGCATAAATTAATAGTATTAAATAGAATTGTTTGAGCTGTTGAAGATTGTACAACTGTCTTTGCATTGTATAGAATCAATCTCTAGTATTATATAATCGCATAGCCCATAATGTGTGAGTACTATGTACTAGAATGCTATCATTCACTGAAATCCTACGTCTTTTCTTGACTTGAATGTGCCCTGGCGGTTGAGAGTATGTCACACTCACTCTAATGTCTCGCTGATGGTGGCACGTGTGTCGGATCATTCAGTTCCCTTCAAAATGGTTGAGTTGAATGGTGCTGATCCATGCGTCATGTTCGTGAACGGGCGCTGTCATTTGTGACTGGTCATCTCTTAGTTGCCATGGCTTATTTGAATGTTTATTTTTGAATTGTATTTTTTGTTTTTACTATGGACACTTTTAACGTGCACATCTTGCTACATTGTTCTCACGTTATATACCATCTCAACATGAATGATGTAACCAAGATTTTGTAACAATATTTTGATTTAAAAGAGTGTCCATGGAGTTTCTTGCCCGTTCTTCTCCATAGAGATCTACGCTAGGGAATGGGCAACTACAGTACTTTCACAGTTTTTATGTCTTGTGACTAGGACTCTAGCTACATTTAATTGTCATCTTTGTTTCGACAGTTAAAAAGTGCCTGTAACAGGCCTACTTGAAATAAATGCTTTGATTGATTGATTGATAATCTATCAACTCTTATTTCAATTAATGATTCGCACTGATCAGCAATTAAAAATAAACCCACTTCTTCTACAAATAAAACCTAAAGTAGTTTAGCAATGTTACTCGATTTACACAATTAATTGAAAAATCTTTGTAACGTGCTCGGGTAATATGTTGGCAATTTACGAAGAGCTTAATTTACTTCGTTCCGTCGGGAGCCGTTGGTAAATTAACACTTATTATTGTTCTGTTTTATTGATCCTGTTTAATTAACTACTTTTTCCTGTAAGTCTTTTAACCGATTTATATTGGTTCAGAGGAATCTGTGCTTTGTTCTCGAACTGTGGCTCGCTTTATTTGTGTGTGTGTATGTCGAAATAGATTATTTCGACTTACTGTCAATTAGAGATTTAGATATTAATAGTAATTACAGAAGGTTAAAAGTTGAAGCGGTTTCTGGTAGGGTGCTTACGATAAATATTAATGCTACCAATATAAATTCGAAAATAAAATCGTTTGCCTTCAAAAATAAGTAACACCATCAAACACTCATCAAAAAAATATCTTAAATAGCAGGAAGATTGTGGTCAAAAAGGAACAAAAGCTTGTTTTCCAAGTGGAATTATCCGAGGTATTGCGGCGAAGGCTTTGGCTGGCAAGTGCTACGACCTCGTCGAACTATTGTGGTGAACCGAAATACTGTATATAGAAGGAACCGATCGAAGAGCCAATTCTCCTATTTTGGTTCGGTTAGTTCTGGTAAAATGATTGGCTTCATGAAATCTAAGAGTAACTGGATGATTGTATTTACTACTACTTTGTATTTGTTACTAATTACATTAACTATCCACCTAAACACAGCCTGAAACACAGGTTTAAATAGAACTAGGTCAGGCAGGTCGCTACCAAACATTTGAATTCAACATTATCATTACATTCATTGACTCATTTTTGGGAAAAAGCGTTCCCCTATACATTTATCAGAAATTAGCGCTTCCGGCTTTCAGGGATGGGAAATCCAGTCTATTCGTCTTGCCGTCTAGGTCCATCATCATTAACTTTAGACTTTTTCCCAACTACTACTCAGCTCTATCCGATTAGACTGGAAGGTGAACCCAAACCTTCCAGTCTAATCGGATACAGCTGAATTGAACTTGCATTCAACATAGAGCGACTGCCTATCTGCCCTTCAACATTCTCAATACCGGTACAGGCTAATACGATGCGACTGGTCGTCCTGCTGTCTACTTTGGTGTCAAATAAATTCCGGTGTAGGTTCTTGTGCCTGTAATTCTTCACCTCCGAAACGGCTTGACCGTTTTGATGATTTATTTTTTACCCACTACGGAACGGAAGACGGTGTTTGCGTTTGGGGTGAGAGGATGTTTGTTTGTTTGTGCAAATACGTGTTGCCATTTTTCTTCAAAACTACTAGTCCGATTTTGATGCAGTTTTCAGTTATGGGTTTGGGTTTGATTGGTGCATGTTCTTAGATAGGTGTTACGGTAACAACTCACCAGGAGGCGCTGCAGCAAACATTTTTCGTGCAAATACAAGTTGCCATTTTTCTCCAAACCTACTAGTTCGATTTTGATGCACTTTTCAGTGATGGGTTTGGGTTTGATTTTTGCATGTTCTTAGATAGGTGTTACGGTGCCAACTCACCAGTTGTCTTCTTACGAGGGAACTCCTTAACGGTAAATAGCACGAATACGAAGATTTGTAGACGCGTTCATATTTGATAGATAAACATGATTTCTATCATGACCTGATCCTACAGCCAGGATTGTCTTCTCTCGAGGGAACTCCTTAACGGTAAATAGCACGAACACGAAGATTTGTGGACGCTTTCATATTTGATAGATAAACATGATTTCTATCATGACCTGATCCTACAGCCAGGATTGTCTTCTCTCGAGGGAACTCCTCAACGGTAAATAGCACGAACACGAAGATTTGTGGAAGCGTTCATATTTGATAGATAAACATGATTTCTACTATGACCTGAACCTACAGCCAGGATTGTCTTCTCACGAGGGAACTCCTCAACGATTAATGGCGCGCACATGAAATTTTTTATACGAGTTCAATGATTACGACAAACTAAAATTTAAAAATAAAAATTAATAATTAAAAAAACCTTTTTAAAAATAAGCTTTCATAAAAATGCTCTGAAAAGAAGAAAAAAACCTTTTAGTAAATGAAAACGAAAAGCTTTCATAAAAGCTTGTCCCGACTTGGGGTAGGCTTCCAGTCTAATCGGATGCAGCTGAATTCCAGTAATTTTATCTACGACGGAACGGAGACGGTATGCGTTTGGGGTGAGAGGATGTTTGTTTGTGCAAATTCATGTTCCCATTTTTCTCCAAAACTACTAATCCAATTTTTATGCTCTCTAAAAAGTTTAAAATAAAAAGAAAAATTAAAAATTTTGAAAAACTCACGACGGTTAAAAAGTAATTCAAAAAGGATAAAATAATTAAAAAAAAACCAACTTAATAAAAAACCCAAGAATATTCGTCGGGGACTGCCATCACCAGGTTAAATTTAAAAATAAGTATCATCATCAACTTCTAAATCTACTTACTGTAGGGGCACGGCCTACCCATTAAGGGTGTAAGGAAAGCGATAAAAAATCTCCAATTATTCGTTACTATAAAACTGCAAAACTAGTTCACTTAATGACACCCCCCGACGGATGTTATTGGGTTTTTTATTAAGTTGGGTTTTTTTAATTATTTTATCCATTTTTAATTACTTTTTAACCGTCGTGGGTTTTAAAAAAATAATAATTTTGTATTTGTGTGGACACCATAGAAGCCGACCCCAACATAGTTGGGAAAAGGCTAGGCAGATGATGATGATGAAGACTTGTGTGGACACCATCCAGGTGTCTTGTCTTGTTGCCTTTCTTAGCTATAGTTGGACCCAGTATGTAGCACCCTTGTTAAAATCTAGTATTTCAGCTTCAGCGTTAACTTACCAGGTCCACTAGTAACATAGAATAATAGATATTTACAGAGTCGATATCCAATATTCTGAAAATTAACTGTTGGATAATACTGATTTACATGTTATCCGAGAAACGTGTAAATTAAAATTGCTACGCCTTTAACATTTAATTTTAACGTCGAAAACATTCGAATTATTCAGAAGTTAATAACAATGTAACCTTCGAAAATATTTTTTTATCGAAAATCCTAAAAATGATCGTTGCTTAACGGTTTATGAAGTACAGTCTACATAAAAAGTACCTACCTACAGAGGAAAATTTTTGTATCAGTTTTTATTTAAATTTTTAATAAATTTCGCTTTTATTTAAATTAATGATACAACCAGTCTATTTAAAATGCTATACTTTTTATTGACACACAAACATAATGGATTCCGACTTCGAAACGTACCATACGCTGGTTGACTCCCAAATGTCATTTGGATCTCATGTTTTTTATTGCTTGTTCATTCATTTAAATGAGACAGTATATATATAGCAGAAACGAATCCTTATTTGATTGAATCTTTCTTTACAAGCCAGCTACGACCCACTCACTCCGATACAGTCGGAGAATTTGAATTTTATTCCAATCATGGTACACCATTTCAATGAAAACGACACGGTTTAGGAGAATACGTGGAGATGTAAGCAAACATAGGCAACACAATCATGTATTCAATTTGTTCGAGGATTACTCTTACTTTCTGCCTGATTTTTATTCATTGTGTCTGCAGCATGTTCTTTATATCGCTGATTTCCCTTACGATTTGGTCGGAAGTGTGTATGGTGCCAAGATGTACGTTACGTCACAACGCTTGAAGCCAAGTACGGCAATAAAGTGTGTTAGCTTTATAGAGCACGAGATCTTTGGCTAAGGACCCGGCACTTGTAGGAGACAGTAAACCTGATTTGTTTAATTGTTGCGGAAGTCAGAAAACCGTTCTCACAAAGTTAAGAAAATATATGAAGAGACTAGCTTAAGCCCGCGGCTTCACCCGCGTGTATTTCGGTAATTATCCCACGGGATAGTATAACTGGGATAAAAAGTATATTCTAGTCTAGTCTTCTATTTGTTAATTAAAGTTATAAACTCACAAGTAACTCACTCAAATTTCATTCAAATCCGGTCAGAAGTTTTTGCGTGAAAGAGTTACAAACATCAAGACATCCACACATCCTCACAAAGTATCGCATTTATAATATTAGTAGGAGTAGGATTTAGTTCTAAATCATTTCATAAAAATCACAATGTACGAAGAAATGAAGAAGTATTCGAGCATAAACTGTGCCCAGACCCCAGACGTCATCACTTACGAATAAAATACCAATTGGTTTTCTTCACTTGATCCTCGGTACTGCAAATGAAGCTTCAAGATTTATATAGCAAATGAGGTTTATGCTAAATAAGGAATAACTTAAAAATATCCTTACCAAAAACTTTTATAGTCTCATTTGTTGATGCCAATATACGTAATGCGGAGAGAGGACGCTCTAAAAATATACAGAAACCGCAATGTTTATTACATAACGAATATTTTGATACTTTATTCTAAAATATTCAAAGAGCCTCATGCAATATCCTGGTTTTTGGAATCCAGTGACTACTCTCGATCAGAATTCGCACAGATTTTTCAACAAATATCCTTTTGCTCTCAAATCTTTGCAGTAAAACCAACTTGTGTGCGAGTCGAAAGCAAAATATTCAATGTTACCTTAACATTCTGTAAAACAAAGGTGAACTATTTTTACTTCCAGCCAGTATACATTTTTTGTTATTTCAAGGCAACTACATAATATATTTTTTGAGTTTCAATTAAATCATGACAAAGTTTTTGGTGTTTTCGCCAAATAAAACTTATAAGTTCGTAGAAAACATTAATAAGGTAAAGAAACAAACAAGATTACACAAACTAGATTATTAATTAGCTACCCAATTGCAAACTTAATTTATATGGTTTTAAATATACATCATGCACCACAAATTGTTGTTATTTCAAGGTTTCAAATAACTCATGGTACGTGAAATAAGTTCCTAGAAATCAAAATGATAACAATTCATTTAGGAAGTAAAATACAATGTATGTAGTAAAATCTACGAGTATGTACCTACCTACAGGTATACCTAGTTATTTTGTGCTAAACATCGTTAGCCAAACACGAAAATCACTAAAATCATCACTGAACGCAGTCTTTGGTAAATGAAGGAAAAGATTTTATCAGGAAAATGTAAAACTGTACTGGCATAAAAAACCAATTTATTATTTCCGCCATAAAGTTGTACTATTATTTTAATTTAGCACCAAGAATTAAATATAATATACCTCTCCTCTAAAGCATGTGAAATTATTTTGTCAAATTTTATTCCGTGTCGGTAGTTTTGGCAAGTGCAGGATATATTTCTTACCGCGACCCGCCCTCTCCGCATAGCTGCCGGTGCTTTTGTCGTCATATACCAGTAAATCTTAGTAGCTTCTCTTAAATTTAGTTGCTTTCTTCATCAAATATTCCCTCCGTTAAAGAGGATTTTGCTGAGAAATTGTTTTTAAGCAACTCAATTCAGAAGGAAATTGGTGAGGATGGAATCAAATTATAGAACTACTAGAGCACGGATTGAGTACAGTTGGTAAATCAATGGAATAGTGATTGCTATGGACTATAAATACCATTTAGTTTGGTTTTCATGAATTAATTCCTGTGATTTGAGTAACATTGTTTGTCCACAAATCGACTATTCACTGAATTTGAAAAGTAAATAAAGTTTCACATAATAAAATTATATTTTTTGTTTTATTCCTGCATAGAAGAGTTATTAAGTTGTGTTCACTGAATACCGAACATGCGTTTATGATAAACATAAATACGAGTACATAATAAATTTCTTTTTAACCCAATGGGATCTGACGTGGGTTAATTAGATTCTATTGTTATAACTGTGTAATAATTGGGCGTGGGATAGATATTATGCTCTAGAATTATACTCTATTGGCTCGTTTATTTATATTAAGGCCAGAAAAGGGTATTTTCTTGGTCGAAATAATATTTTTCGTTAATGCGTTCTGCAAGTTCGCGGGTACGTCCTCGATTCTGTCGTAGCGCGGCCGAGTAGCGATAATTTTGCGAAAATGGCCGCCTTGTCGACAGCAGTGCCTCTGCCACGAGCCCGGGTGAAATAATAACCACATTATGATTTTAGACAGGCTACCGCTTAAAGTGGTTTAAGGTGACGCAAAGTGAGAGAGCGGCTTTGTGCCACTGTGAAAAATGTAGTCAGGATATCCGCCTCTTCTTGTTTTGTTTATTTACTTTCCAACTAAGAGGTAAAACTATGAATGAATAGTAGCAAAAGGACAGGTTTATTCGTTAACAATGGCGAAGTTTTCAGAATAATGTCACTCTGAATTAAAGTTTTGAATCTTAATTCAGATACAATTTTAACGCAACGTTATTTTAAGGAGTTTTTCTTCAATTAAAGCAGTTATAAGTTTTTATTTAGTTGATCTCTTAAAAAGAGTACTTGTTCCTTATTCTTAAGAAAAAAAGACAAACAAATAAGTCGTATTAGTCTCGTGCATAGGGGCCAACAATACGGCAAGCCTCTAGGGCAAGCAGATTGGTCGGCACCCTAACACCGTGAAGAGTACGAGGTTAGAAGAGCAAGCCAAGCCCCAAAACCATGGAACCATGGGACTAACCATGGGGTTGGTAACCATTGGGTATTTTTTTTCTCTCTTTTTTGTGCCAATCTCCATGTTCCTGTGGCTCATCGAAGTTTTTCCTGGTTTTTCTTATTATAATTTTGCAGTTCGTAGCATAGATTCGTAGCAAATTCTACGCCGCTTGTTTCTTTTATCAAAGTTACGGGCATTTAAATTTTCTAATTAAACATGAAGGTGCTACCCTCTCCGTGTTGTAATTGTGCCGAGTGCTATAATAATCTCTGTTTTGCGGGAAACTGACACAAATTACAACTCAGGAATAAGAAACCTTTTGTTCTTTTAAATTTTATATAATTTCTGGTTTTGGAAATCAAATTATGGTTCAATTAGAGCCAGAAACAAAAACGAATAGGTACCTACCTGAAACTTGATTCATTTTGATTTATAATGTTTTAAACGAACACAGTAGAGGGTTGTAGCTCTTTTCCTCAATAAAGCTAAATGTATCCTATTTTACGCCTTTTAAAGATCACAAAGTAGATAGTACCACATCGATGTCGTTAAATTAACAAAGAAATTAATTTCCCCGTCTCGGCTTTCACAAGTAATTATTTGAAAACAGATTGCGCCTGTCACTACGAAGACGTTGTGTACTTACAGATTTGTGACACTTTTCCCTCAAAAGTATGTTACTTTAGATTACATTTCAGAAGGGAATATAACGAATTTCTTCTTCAATATACCCATTATAATTTGTGTTGTGTGTGTACGTGTAGATATTGTTTGTGTTGAGATAATTGCTTTTTCTTTTTTTGTAATTGAATTTGTTTGGCTTTCAAGGAAGAATAATTTATTTTTAGCTTAAAATGGGAAACTAAAATTGTTATTGAAAAGCAGAAGAAGCGCTTACTAATTAATATACCTTTATGTAGAGAAAAGCTGCTTTATCAATCAAAATAAATAATTGTTCAATGTTCGTCTAATTTATATTGAATTGGAAATATGATTTCATTATCATATTCCCTAATGAGACTCAGAGCTTAGTGTCATTTACGAAATGTTTTTATTTCGAAATCAGATAAGCCAATTAAAAGAAAACAAGCTTAACAAGGATTCTTTGTGGCTCACGATCGCTTAATTATAAATTACAACAATATTCCCGAGAACAATGGCGTAAAACATGGCAATTGTTTTCCATTCTTTATTTATTGTACGGTTCAAGAACAGCTTAACCAACCTAAGTAAATAGGCGAGTGCAGATAATTCACACACAGGCTTATTTAGGGTGGAACTAATCAAAACCGGAGCTAACAAGTACCCATGAATAAATTTACGCTCACATTTGCATATAAGCCAAATTAGAAAAACGATACGTTACCCACTCGTTGGTTGATTAAATAATTAAAGGAGACAATGGTGCTATTCATGGTTGTTATGGTAGGTGGTAGGTGGTTCACTTTTCTATTCTGTATATCCTAAAATATAATTGATTTAGTTTTATCGAGAAATAAGTGCAAATGAAGAAACAAGTTACTGTTTTTGAGTGAATAAGGTAGCGCTATGCAATGCAAAGAGTTTCATTCAAAACTGTCCAACCATTCGGATATAATCAACCTAGGCATATTATTCCCACAACTGGGACTCAAAGCCTTCCCTCTGAGAGAGGGAGTGGGCCGCGGGCCCAGTATGGTGGACGTCATCATATCCTCGAATATTTACCATTACCAAACTCAAAACTCAAACTCAAAGCATTTATTTCAATTAGACCATTACGGCACTTTTGAATGTCAAAATTACAAATAAAAAACAAAGCTACAGCCCCAGTGACAAGGCACCATTACCATTTTCCATTATTATTTTATAACTTAATTGTTGGTTCCGATGGCAAACAATCAATTTCTCATGTATTATTTAGTTGATTTCATAGAAACAAAACTATTTGCATGATCACTAGTTCAGACTAGTTGTTAATTAGTGAATATATAATTTATCAAAGTAAAGGTTGTCCTAAAGATCGCCTTGTCGATACGTACACGGGTCCCTGAGCGGAGTCTTTGTCAGGTTCAGAACTTTTCTTCCCACTAAACGACTAAGTACGCAGTTGGACGGAAAATGTAACCAAAACTTGTTTTAATAACAAAGTGATGCATGGTATTTTAGCCCTTATTGCGTGCTTCCTCTTCAGTCGTATGATGTGCACAAGCTACACACCAAGACTAGCTAGTCAGCAAGGTGGTTATTTACTAAGAGAAGGTGCATGCTTGCGGGTAAAATGTAACACCTAGAGCAAGGAGGATCTCAACAAACACAAGTATAGTTTTCACATTTCATTTCCCCCCACCCATGTCAAGTTTACAGCAACATCATTGAATTCAATTCCCAAGGTTGGTGATCAGAGATTGATCATTCATTACTCTAGCTAATTCATCACCTAGACATCCATTGCTAGACATAGAGCTCCCAAGCATCACACATCGCGACACAAGAACTGACTGGTCCCGTTCTACCCTTATGCAGCGGATTCTCATTTAAATGGCTAAAATAAAGTTATTCCATGGACATCAAAAATGTTGGAGTGTATGCGACAACATTTCGCTCAAGTATTGAGAGGGTTTGTAACAACGTCAAACATTTTATTTTAGCTTTTGAGCGCAGCGTAACTTTTTGAAACGGCGTTTTTGCAGCTTTTTAGGTATTTAGTGCAAGTTTGGGATTGGATTAGTAAATGCAAATGGCCGGTAGTAGTTTTTGCTGCTGTTTTATTTTGGTTACTAAATAAAAATAAACTAGTGCAGGTACACGTGATCCTTGACAGTTATTAACTACACTGTGACTTTTGAAATTGTGCTCGGTTTTACAGAACTAAATAACTAACCTGTACTGGTTTTATTCAGAAATGTGGAAGTTCAAAGCCATTTCATGGAAAAATGTTATTTCAAGCAGTGTGTTCTATTGGATTGGGACAGTAAAGGAAAATTCTAAATCATAAAGCTGAGGCCAAACGAGAGTAATTTTGTGAGTCGCGTAATTTCGGTTTCATACATAGTTGGGCGCATTTTACGTCGTGACGACGCGACGACGTAAAATATGTATGAAACCGAAGTTACGCGACTCACAAAATTACGCTCGTTTGGAGCTAAAGGAAAATTCTTTTATAAATACTTTTTATGTAAGAATGAACATAAATTAGATTTTTATTACTTTTTGAATTCTACTACCAGTTCTTTATATTGCCGCGCTTACATTGTTTCTCTTTGTTTTTTGCGTTTTAAATCTTTGAGGTTGTAAGCGGCACTGAAAAAATCAAAATTGCATAGTAGATTTTGCGAAATTCTAGAAACATAAGCCGTGATCCTGTTTTACCAAATTCGTCACTTTTGCTAAATGAATCATCACCTACAGGGGTAGGTGATGATTTATTTAACATCTTTTCCTAGTGCTCCCTTTCATTATATAAAAAGAAAACCAGTGTAAGAACTGGTTCTCTTTGACCTGAGTAGATTTCTATCATATTAGTGCACAAATGCTAGTCTTACTACTGACCCGTTTAGGGACCACAGGCATAGCGCGTTGGTCCAGCTAGAATATACTCCAGCTAGACAGTACATTATTTACACCATAATTGCCTGCCTCCCTCAGCGAGTCATTACACTAAGTGGACCACTTACTAATGGACATAATAATTATTTGCGTAATATTAAGACTATTAATAACCCATTTCTGAACAGTCTTTACCTATTCGTTAATTGGTAGGTATATTCTAAATAGTCGAAACAATAACATGTAGCCTCAAATCCTACTTTAATGATGTAAACTCCAATATGTATCCAGTTGCTCATTATTTAGTTATTTGCATATTATGGTATCGATACAAAATAAATTTATTATTGTGTTAATGATGATGATGCCATCTAGCCGATTTCGGCCACAGGCTTTCTAGTGTGGTTGAAGAGAGCTTTGGTGTGCTGCTCTTTCATGTGCTCTCAACTTTGGCCGAAAAACTCCGAGCACAAAGCGGACATGTCAGAATACCATTGACGAAATTGTAGGGTATAGCTGTAGGTGGTCTAGCTTTAAGGTCATCACGCTTTAAGTCCAGCTGCGACCTCCTTGTCTCTTCAAAGGCGTTGACCTGCCGATGCACACGACGTCTCCACTCGGGTCGATTTTGTGCCTCCTTTTCCCACACTAAGGGTTCAATTTCGCATCTTTTGAAGTGTCTATTCTGAACATACTTGAAACGTAAAAACTGACCACCGTTTTCCTCCTCCGACACGTTTCCGTTTTCCTTCCTGGACTTCAGAATAGAAAATGCGCTTCACCAGTCTGTCTTTGTGCATCCTAGAAACATGCCCACACCATCTTAGCTGACGTCTCATCAAGTAGGCCTCTATGCCAAGGACCTTGGCTCGCCTTAAAACATTCGTGTTTCTAACACGGTCCGACCATCTGATGTTCATTATGTTTCGGAGGCATTTGAGATGGAATTTGTCCAAGGTCTTTATATGTCTACGATACAGGCACCACGTTTCCGACGAGTACAAAAGATTTGCAAGGACTATTGCCATGTATACAGATATCTTGGTCTTGAGCTTCAAATGGAGCGAGCTGAAAACTTTGGGCTGCAATTTGCCAAAAGCTGCTGCTACAGCACATTCTCTGATTAACCTCTGCGTCAAGATCCCCTTTAATGGTAATTATGCTGCCCAAATACATGAAGCTTTCTACTTGTTCCAGCTTGCCACTGCCAATTAGGATGTCAGGAACTAACAGCTGTTCGTATACGTTCATAGCCATAACTTCGGCTTTTTTAACGTTTATTGAAAGACCAAACTTACAACAAACGTCATTGAGGCTAGCAATCAGTGCCTACAAACTGTCGCAAGTGTCCGCCACAAAGCACAGGTCGTCAGCGTACATAATCTCTGTAATCGTGGTATAAGAGACTTTTGTTCGGGCTTTCAGTCTGGCAAGGTTGAATAAATTGCTATCGGTTCGGAAACGAATTCGAATGCCTTCTGAAATACGGTTCAGGGTTTCTCGAATGACAACGGCACAGTATAGAGCAAAGAGTGTTGGTGCAAGAACGCATCCCTGCTTTACGCCACAGGTTACATTAAAAAAGTCTGATTGCTCGCCTTTTACTGCGACGCAACAGGACATATCGTGCAAAAGTCGTATCATCCTAACAAATTTTTCAGAGCATCCTAGTTTTATTAACAGAGTCCACAGAGCTTCCCGGGGAACACAGTCGAATGCCTTTTCAAGATCGACAAAGCAGAGTCGACCTTGTTCTTTACTTTTTTCTTGAAGCTGGCGAATAGAGAATATAGCTTCACAGGTCCCTCTGTCAGGACGAAAGCCAGATTGGGTCTCTGGAAGGATTGTTTCTGATAATGGAATAAGACGCTTGAGAAGGATTTTCGCAAATACTTTTCTGGGGGTTGACAGCAGCGAAATTCCACGATAAGAGTTGCAGTCTGATCGGTCACCTTTGTTCTACAGGGCTTTATTCGAGATATTTTAGTGTCTGGCACCCACTCTTCATTCCACGTTGTCACGAAGAGATCCCTGATGACTTCATGCAGTCTCTCACCCCCGTACTTAAGCAGCTCCCTTGGGATGTTATCAACACCGTTAAAGTTCTAACTTGGGGTATGTCTCTTTGGCGAACAATCGCGTAGGCAATTAGATGCCAGTGTTTAGAACGAGGGTGCATCCACGTAGCCTTGTGTTTCAACGGGAGTCTGAATAGCGTGTTCGTGATTAGTAAACTGAACTGGGCACAAAGGCTAATTATAATAATTATTATAATTAATAATAATTAATTCAATAAGTAGTTTGTACATGGTATACAAAGTTGTCTTATACAACTAGATGTCATAAATAAATAGAACCAGTACAACAACACATATGAAATGGGTCATAGGACGCCCTCTCCTAAACTAGGCAGAAAATCTGTCTGTATCTTAGGAAAGTGTATCCATTCACATCGAGTCACAATACGGGGTCAAAAATATTGGTACGTGCAGTAGGCGAACAAAGTACTTATATTAAATAAAGTATAAAAAAAAGACAAAGATGAAATAAATGAGTGTGTGTGGGTGCATGTGTGTGTGGGTGTATGTGTGTGTGGGTGTATGGTTATGTGTGTGTGTGGGTGTATGAGCGTGTGTGTGTGTGTGTGGGTGTATGTGTGTGTGGGTATATGGGCGTGTGTGTGTGTGTATGCGCGCATGCGTGTGTATGTGGGAGTGCTCACATGCCTGTGTGTGTAAGTAAGTGGATGTGTTGTGTTCTGTGCGTAAACCTATCTCTTTACTGTACAGTGGTTAAGAGCTCTTCGGTATCACTATATGCCAATGTCTGTAACCAAGAATTTAGCTTGTTTTTTATCTCGCCCTTAGTCAAGGCGTAAATATTTAATTGTTTGTGGGCTTTATTATACAGCCTAGCACTTAGGCCATTAAACTGACGTCTTGCAAAGGCAGTCCTGCAAGAGACAGCAGGACATAAAGGAAAGCCACGACGCCGCTGACTGACAAGCTGCTTATTGAACGAGATCATAGAGTGCTTGTAGAGGATGGATCTTAAGATGTACAATTTCCTAACAGTTAAGACATTGCATCCTGAATATAATGTATGTGTAGGGTAGTCACGAGGTTTAAAGTGAATTACTTTTAGCACAGCCCTTTGAGCTCTTTCTAGTTTTAATAGCTCAGTTTTATGAGTCCCACCCCACACAGGGATACAGTACATCAGGATTGTTTGACACAGAGCCAAATAAACCATTCGGATAGTATTTTTATCCGCTGAAAACCTTAAATTTAAAAAAATATAAATTAGTCTTCTGGTGCGAGAGGTTAATGACTCTAATTGAGTGGTCCAGTCTAGTTTCTCATCGACGATCACTTCGAGATATCTTATAGATTCCGCCATAGACAAAGAGAGACACTTACAAGCTTCTGTCGTTTGCTGACAGTTATGGGCTTTCAGATTTCCGGTTTCTTCAGCTGGTTTTGATGTATGTGGTAGAATGAAACGTAAAAATTTGGTCTTTTCAACGTTTAAGGATAAAAGATTACTTGCTAACCAATGCATTACTCTCCGCAATGCGTTTTCCGAATGCAATTTAGCGTCATCCCGATTCTTATCATATTATGCCACTAGTGCAGTGTCGTCTGCGTAAGTGAAAATATCACAGTTGACGAGAGGCAGATTACAAAGGTCGTTTATATAGATTTGGAAGTGCCGTAACATTTCAGTTTTTGGTCCAGTTCTTTCTAAAATTCTTCTTAAAACTTAATAATAAATACTACTACTTACTTTTTAATACTTGTTAATATAGTAACATTATTAAATAATTTATTAATTAATTTTTAATTTCAATAATTTTTAATTATTAATTTCAATAATTTTATTATTATTCTAATGTCTTAGTCGATCTATAGCGAAATTATTGGAACGGGTTTTTCAATGATAACGTACAACATAACATAACATCACGACAGTAATCCTCGAAGGGTTAGGCAAAGGTTGTTTAAGTCCCATGTAATACCTAAGTCATTAACTGGGCGCAAATCCATACTCCATGGCTGCTACAGAGAAATTCCTGATGGAAAAACCCAATAACACTTTACCCGACCTGAGAATCGAACCCAGGACCTCATGCTGAGTAGTCGTTCTTGCGGCCACT
Organism: Xestia sexstrigata; assembly: GCA_941918905.2. NCBI lineage: Eukaryota > Metazoa > Arthropoda > Insecta > Lepidoptera > Noctuidae > Xestia > Xestia sexstrigata. Next base: position 12,080,269 of record OW799211.2, on the reverse strand, counting down.
GGACTAGATGAAGCAGTCAAATGATAAAAAGAAATAGTTTTTCAAATCCAACTGATAGTCCAAGAGAAGCGTGTCCAAACAAAGAAATAACAAAGAAATTCTACAGATTTATTATATCAGTATAGTTATATAATAAGACAAGGTATAAATATACAAATTCGCCGAAGTCATTTATTAGCCACAGGATGCTATAAAGACAGATAAGACGCAATTTGTATTATCGCTTTAACTTTACCCAATTTGAGAAAATTACATCTAAGATATATATTTTATTGTTTGAAAATTTATAGGAGGTTTAAAACCTGAAAACAAGTTCTTTATATTTGTCTAGTTATTCTCTAAATAAACAACCAGGTCAGAAACAGAAGAAATATAAGGTGAGATAAGTAAGCTTACCCATAACTATTGTCTCATCTGCCCCCGTTTCACAAACGCTTCGATTCGTAAAGTTTAAAGTCAAGCCTTTCTCGTTCGCTTTTGATTTGCGGAGCGGAGCGGTGACCAGTCCCGGCTGTCAATTTTAGATCTTTGACAGTCGTTTTAGGTAGTCAGTGGCCCGAAAGTCTGACAACCAGTCGTACCGAGGGGTAGCGGTATCGTATTACCCAGTACTAACTGGGTTGTAGAGGTCAAATAAGCAGTCGCTTCATGTAAAATTGGTACTCAGCTCCATCCGGTTAGACTGGAGGCCGACCCCAACGTAGTTTGGAAAAAGGCAGACGAAGTTGATTTAAAAAAAACTAGGTAAAAAATTGGCTATTAGATTGTCTAGTCACCTACTATACCAACACAAAGACCCTAGCTATAATAAGTTCTCCCAAGTTATTTAAGTTGGAACCCCAAAAAACTCGATACTCGTCAATCATCCGTAAAACAACCAAGTAAGTGAAAGTATAAAGTTTTCTTCACACTTAAACTCTAGTGTCAGAAAACGTGTCTACCCTCTAGGCCTCACACTTACCCTTTTTATTAATAAACGGGGAGTAAAAGCATGCCAAACTTATTCTTTGAAAATGTACGTCGTGCGGTTATAAATCTTTTAGAAGTTATCTTTTAAAATCCTACTAATAGTCAGTTATATTATCCGAGATTATCAATCGCGACCACTAAACCAACGAGCATGAGGCCTTGGGTTCGATTCTCGGGTCGGCAAAGTGTTATTGGATTTTTCCATCAGGAATTTCTCAGTAACAGCTATGGAGTCTGGATTTGTGCCCAGTTGATGGCAATAGGCTCGCTCATCATTACATGGGACTTAAACATAACTGACGAAATGTTTGTGTAGGTACTATTATGTACACCTCTGCGTAACCCTACGGGAGTTATAGGCGTGATGTTATGGAAATTTTAGTGAGAGTTTGTTACTACATAACGTGTCATTGGTTATATTTACCGATTTCACAGATTTATCGCATAGACAAAATTAATTTTAATTTAATGGCAACCCTGAAAAAGTATATGTACCACGATATTTCCCAAGACTAGCAAGGGCGATTACTTTATTTCAATGATTGTATATAATTAGGTCTATACTTAACAGGAAGTGCTCCTACAGGGGTATATGGCGAAGCACCAGCGTTATAATTTAACGCTTCACTTAAAATATGGGTAGGTAGGTAACTAGCCGAGCCCGTGGCTCCACCCGCGTGAAAACTTTTTAATTTTCCGGGATGAAAAACACTCTGTGTCCTTTCCGAATTTTAAGTTACCACTTACCTCTCTGTTATGTTTTATAAACGTACGTATACTTAACTACCTCATTTTATCATATTTTTTTGTTTGGAGTAATTAAAAGATGTAATTTCCAGAAAAAACAGTAATGAATAGTGATGTCCCAGTGAGACATCCGAATTAAAGTTCTATTTTATATCGTACCTAAAACTCGTCTGGTTAAGACCAAAAACATGTTAATATTATAAGATCTAGCTTTAATATAAACCAGATCACAATAAATTATTCAAATTTTAAATGACGCTATCAAAACATAACGCCAATAAATAAAATATATTCCACTTTGTCGACAAAAAATTTAATCTGCATCAACTTTTTTATTAAGTTCTAAAATACAAAAGTATTGTGATTCATGTCCTGTTGAATATGCAAGGAATCAAGAATATTCATAGCGGGCTCGTTAGCGGCCGGCGGGTCGGCTACGTTTCACGAAAGTATCCTATTAAATACCATGCACTCTGTAATAGGTACTACAGTTTGTGTTCGAAAGAGTTATTTTTATAAGATTTTTTTTAGTTTAGTAAAGTTTTGTAATAGGTAGGGTTGAGCATGTGTAGGGTTTCTTTTAATACTTACGTAACCATAATTTTACTTTTTTTACTGTTTGTTATTCCCCTCTCCAAGATGAATGAAAACAAATCTTGAAGCTACTCGATCACGTTCTAGAAGAAATCGTGTTAAACAGGTTGTCATTATGACATATAATTATGTTTTACTTGGATAGTTGATACGTACAGTCAACAAAACAGTTAGGTATGCAGGCAAGCAATCTTCTTACTACTATCTTTTCATCCAAATCCGTTCAGTATTTTGTGCGTGAAAGAATAACAAAAATCGATCCTTACTAACTTTCGCATTTACCATTTTTTTTGTACCTAGTAAGAAGATTGCTAGCCTGCATGCCTAACTAATTTGTTTACTGCCATGATATCTTTAGAAGACGAGAATGTTAAATGTAAAAGTGAATAAAAAAATGCTTCGTACAGTGCACAAAATGAGAACATGTGTACTTACAAAAATCAATGATACTGCCCGGACGGTGTGAGGAAAGGACAAAACGAAATTGAAAAAGCCATCCTGGTACTCCCCTCTTTTCTAAATCTACCACGATATTTTCGTATTTTTGACTTACGTTTTCATTTTGAATTCAGTAACTGCCTGTCGACAACTCTACACCTACACACTCCGGAATTTGACTTTACACTGAACGGACAAATACGGTTAATTAAAAAACCAAATAGTAAAAAATTGGAACCCTCGAATATTCCACATCAAATATTAAGGGCCTATACTACCTCAAATGGCTTACAATGATCCTCCGTTACGCCTACAATACTGCAGCATTATTTTTGAAATAAATATATGGTAAAGTTGAGGATTAATGTTAAGTCCTATATTGGGGGAAAACACGATTCCATAAAATTTTCTCGATAGAAAAAAATCCCAAAGTTACCTCTAAACTGAACAATAAACCGCTGGCAATCATAAAATACTTCAAATTAGATCATTAAACTTTCTATACTAACTGAACTAAATAAAAAGCAGGTCTTATATTATTTATTTTTTTAGTCCAATCAATAGATTTTTTGTAAATCGCAAAAAACCACTAATTTCGCACTATTTGGCCGCAGTGACTGACGTAACAACCACTTTGTAGTGCAAGCTGATTAGAACTTTATTCTAACAGTATTTCAAACGAAGTTTGAACCACCACAAATAGAGTTGCTAATTTGAGGTAGTATAGGCTCTTAAACGTACAAGAACAAAACGAAACACGAATATTCAACAATTATTCAACTCAAGATATTGTTGAATACCAAATTTTAATTAACAAAAATCCTATTAACATGAAACCGTAATACTTGTGTACGAATAAAACCTTAATACTTTGAGGTTGTTGTTGACAAAAATAAGAAATGATTTACTGGCGCAAGTCGAGGAAACCACAAGCCCTCTCTCACGGGCGGCGTCGCTCAAGCTTACTTATGTAGACGGGGCTGATAAGTCCCACTTTACTCTGATTTGTGGCCACCGTAAGTACCGATATATATTTTCATCAACGTTATTTATACGAACAAGTTATTTTTATGATATTCTTAAGGGGCACAAAGCGCGACAAATGTCTTACAAGCTTTTGAAAAAATACTTTACATATGTTACCTACGCATATTTTATAAGTTTTTGTAAACGCTGGGAATTGTAAGAGAGTTTATTCGCTTTAATAGAATTATGTTTTTGAGTTGTGCATTTAACCGATAATGTGGAAAATTGGTTCCTATTATGAACGTACTGCCTATGCGTTCTTTTCCTCAGTAAGTACACATTTATAACAATGTTAACTGAGTTCTTGGTTAGGTACTTCAAAAACATTCCTAGTAAATGCTTTTACCTACCTACTCAATCCTTGAAATCTACTAAAAGCTAATTCAATAAGAGACTAGACTAAAGTCATTCGAATCGGTATAAGTACATAAGTACGCATGACGACCATTCAAGCCAAATAAAACCAGTTTATGCGGGTTCGTCATTGCACGGGAAATCTATTCAAAGCGAGGCCATGTTATACTTGAAATGTATAGCTTGATGTATCGCCGCGTGTACTGCACCCACCCTCCATGGTAACAAAAGAAGTGACGGGCGTCGACAGTGTTGTTGACGAGCGAACATCTCACTCCGGTTATTCTTTTAACTGTCTGCACAATAGCGGGTACTTATTCGTTGGTGGGTGGAAAAAATCATCCAACAATAAGATTTCGCTTTTTAGAGTAGTTTTGAAAAGTTTAGGTACGGCTTTCTTACTTTTCAGAACCTAACAAATATTAAACTTAGGATTCCAAGTAAGTACATAAAATATACTAAATTCAAGGAAACTTTTCTTGTAGTGTATGCCTATTGATTCTGAAAAAATCTTAAAATATTTTATAGCTGATTGACTTCTTTTGTATTTCCAATTTTCCTGAAACGGGGTATCCGTTTCAAAAAAAATCACTTTCCTAAATACACTGCTGTATATTTTTTTTAAGGTAGGCTACGTTATGCTCAGCAGTTTGTTATAAAAAGTCAAAAGCTTTAACAACCGTTTATTCAGCTTTGACCGAGCCGACTTTGTAAGCAAAATCGGTAATTGACCCTGGACATAAACTCTTGTGGGGTAAAATATCGGATTGGGTCATAATCAAAGGCTTACTACGGGCCGAAGCCGACGGGAAATCCTTCGTTCCATTTAATATTACAAAGAAACGTAATATTCACACTTTAATGAAGCGTGAGAAAGAATAAATATGTTTCTTTTTTGTACGCACGATTGGATGACTATGTTATAGTACTTTTGCAATTAGGCGTTGAAAAACGGTTGTAGGTTGTCAATAATTATAACATAATGGGTACTAAAAGCCTCTAGACCTGCAAGATTGACATCAAACACTAAAACTTTACTAATTTATTGTAGTTCAAAATCAAAGCAAGTTTCTTTGGATAACAACTATTCCGAACAACCTCTTTAAAAGTACTAGAGACAGTTACTCCAACAATACAGCGTAATCTAATGACTATCCACAACGCAACAGAGTAGATGTCGAACTTTTAATAGTTTCACAAAGATACCTCTTTGAATATAAGAACAAGTTTTAAACCCAATTCAAAGTCGAAATCTCTTTGATAAATATAATACAAAATATTTGAGTAAAAATGAAAAATGGCTAGGACCCACATCTAACAGAAAATGAGCATACGACGCGGCGACGTAGGTATTAAGTTTCACTATCCGTTTTCCTCTTGGGCAAGCATAGACTCGGATTGGAGCTGGTAAATTCTCCTGGTAGAGTAAAAAACGGAAAAAGAAATACAAAAGGCATCCGCCAGCAAAATTACCTGGAGCCACGGAACAGTGTAATATCGACCTTAGCTTTTAGAAAATAAAAGTCAAATGGCAACAAATAAAATCTTGGTAGACATGTTCGTGAGCTTCATTTGGGCAAAGGGAGGTCAAACACTTAAACTCCGGAGATACAAGATTGCAGACGAGTTGAGGCAAACGAAGCAAGCTTCATGAATCGCTTTCGTGCATGCGAGGGGGAATTTTTGAGGACCGCTATGTAATCAACCTGCTATTTTGATGGTACATGCACTTGGCGAAGGCTATTCATGACGGAGTTATTCATTATAAGTAAGGATATCACTAACAACATCACGCTTAGAAACTTATTTTTGCTCGTATACAGCCGCTAAAATAAATTATGGTACCTTCAGTACATTCATATTTACAGAGTTCCGTACATAATGAAGTTGGTCTTTAATGTAGAAAAGTCTTTTGTGAAGGCATCCATTCTCCATTCTTATCCCTCGTAGTGTTAGTAATATACATTCTCGCTCTGAAATAACACACACTTATACACATAATACAGAACAGATCATCACTGGGGACCGTTTGAAAAAAGGAAAACAGGAAACGTGTGAAAAAATAAGCCTTTTTTCCCGTCGAAAGGCGTGAACGCGTCGCATCACCTATTTCTAAAGAAACGTAAATAAACGCACCTTTAAGAGTGCGTCTGAATCGACACATGTCCGCACATCCTCACGTGAGTCAACACTTACCAGAGCCCTATTCTGAAGCAATATGGCATCACTAATTTATTCTCGGATACGGCTTTCCAGTCAAGTGTGTAAACTCTTTGTGTGTGTTAACAAGACTGAAATAATTAGAGATAGACGAACCGAAATTAACTTCAAATTACGAGATAATTTAACGAGCCTTAGATTATACAGTTCACTTTACCATAGTTTAATCAGTCAAAGTGCTAAATAAGCCCGTGCTAAATAATAATAGCCGCTCGGGTCGATCGTTAGGTTAAGCTGTGCTTGCCTAGGTTGGTCTGTGGATGGGTGATCACCCATTACATACCAAGTTTCCTCCGTGCCTCGGAAAGCACGTTAAGCCGTTGGTCCCGGCTGCCATTTCTAGATCTTTGACAGTCGTTAGGTAGACAGAGGTCAAAAAGTCTGACAGCCAGTCTTACCAAGGGGTATCTTATTACCCGGTACTAACGTGGAGTTTAGATAGGCTCCAGGTACGCTCCATGGAAGCCGACCCCAACATAGTTGGGAAAAGGCTAGGCAGATGATGAATCAGTCAAGGTGAGTTATTTAAAGCTATGAAATTGAATTTAATCACAATGTTGTTGTTTATACAAAAGTTAACAGTCTCCTCATAAGCCAACGACAATATAATCAACTGTCATGCAAGAAAACCACTTCAAACGATGAAATGAACAGAAAATAAATCGGAATAATCCTTTCTATCGCTTAGTATATTCAGAGGAACGCTTCTAATTACTACAACTCGTTGGTGCGGTTGCCTTTGCCACATCATCAAAGGGGTTGCAAGTGACGTTGCGACTTGCAAAGAAAACAGCTTTTGTTTTCTTTGACCGGAACCTGAACACACGACAACTTTTAGATTTTCTAACGTAGATTAGTTCTTTTCATTTATCCTCAGTTTCATTTAATAATATCTTTAAGCTTTTTCACATAAACTAAATACGAATAAACATGTACAACTACAACATTGGTAGTTAAAATAAATTGTGCCGCTTGACAAATCAAAACGCTTAGTGCACAAGAGCAAAGTTCGAGCTCCGTTGTAAATCTAGATCGTAAACTAACATTAATCGTCCGTAGAGAACAAACTAGTTTCTCTAATTATTTCCTCGCCTTCGACCCTCTGGTTTTGTCTCACGGATTGCTGCATTCAAGTAACGACACCATTAATCGTGGAAATTCAATGGGATCTTTAGTGCGTCACAAAATTGCACGAAATAATGGGGCTGATAAAGTTACCGAGGGAAATTAAAATAAACGTTGGTCTACCAAATTGGGGTTGAAATTATTTCCGATACGAAGCTTGGTTCGGTTCCTCTCTACTCAAGCTGAAAACCACCAAGCGGAAGGAAAATCTGTGTTGTGGAATCTGAGCGATATGTTCCATTATGCCGACATCCCAACGTAGACTAATATTCTCTTCCTGCCATGAAAACCCAGAGGAGCCAACGGAGAGTTACAAAACATCGCGGCAAATCGTAGCGGTCCCCAAACGGGAGTGGTGTGTAAGTACATAGCAAACATTGGAAGAGAACGTAAAAAACTAAAACCAAAATAGCGTAATGCTGTGCCACTAAAAGGATTAAAAAACATGTCAAGTGTGAGTTGTTCTCGTTTGTTTAGGGTTTCACGGTATTGTGAATGGCGATTTTATTAAAGTTACGATAAGAAAATTTCACTACCGCACATAAGGAACATCGCAATGTTATATTAGATAATTAGTACGTTTCGTTTTGTGGCTATAACCAAACTGGCATAATAAAGTCAAAGGAATTATTTTAATGAAACCATTTACAGGCATTTACAACTAATTTCAGTTATTCTGAAAGTTGAAGCTAATTGCTAGTTTTTAACAGATACCTAATAACAGTATTAGTTAGGCAATAAGCACTTAGAACGTTAAGTGTTTTAAACGCAAAAGCTTGTTAGAGTCTTGATAGACAGACAGACCTATCAAAACATTCATATTTAAACGCTTCCATTTTCAATTCAGAATACTAAAAATAAAAATCAACATTAAACATTATTAACGAACTTCAGCGACAATGTCGACAGGCACAGGAAATAAAATATCCGAATGCAGTGTTCCAAGCTTTCTAATAGTTTTCTAGGTTGTAGTACTGGCTGAGTAGATACTTAGGTAGTCTGTGTATCTCGGCAGTATAATAATACCGCCCTGCAATCACGGGTTGTGTTTACCCAAGGACCCTGGTATTTATTTGCCAAACTCTTGAGGGTACGCCTGGTAACGTCGACCTAATTTTCAAAACGAAAGCTGAATAAGCATTCGATTGCGGATCGGATAAACATTCCCCGTACATAGGTAATTGGTTTAATTTGAAGTTAATTTTGGTAACTTTTTATTTAATGATGTTCCCAAAAATAAATTGTTGAAGGACCAATTTTGTAAATGGCAAAGTGGAAGGATGTTCACTCGAAGTACAATTCGAGTCGAAAGTTTTTGTACGAAGCTGTTCAATTGAAATCTTATCGGTGTTATCAAACAATGAATTGTAAATTTTCGTGAGTTGTTAATTTTACATGAATTGAAAGTATTTTTATTTTGTTTTGCACACAAAATTAAAAGTTATACACACAAAATTACAATATATAGCTTACTAGCTTATGCCCGCGACCTCGCCCGCGTGGTGTTCGATAATGGTCCCACGTGATCATACTACCGGGATAAAAAGTGTTAGGGTTCGCTAATTTACATTTTATTTAATTATATTGAAACGCTAAAAGACTAGTTTCCAGGCCAGTAACCATTTGATTCGAATATTTTGTACTAGCAACACTTTGGTTTGTCAGTTGGTCGTTGGATGCTTCTGATTGCCTAACCAATCAGAGGCCAGCAGATTGTAATCTGTGATTGGTTGACGACATTAAATCGTTAACCAATCACAGAACTCGATTTTACCGCGCAAATTATTTGAAACCTAGGAGGTGGGAAAGGGTCGGTTGAACATTATGACGCGAGCGTTGGTCGAGAAGGTTGTAGAAAGAATAAAGTTGTTTCCTGTTACCTGGATTTTCTTCAGTAGGTACTTCACCTGGCTATCCTGAAAGTCTAAATGGAATCCTTAGTCTCAGTTATTTTATAAAAGTATCCTATGTGTTAATTCAGGTTTTAAACAATCTGTGTGCAAAAATTCATCCAAATCCGTTAAGTAGTTTTTGCGTGAACGAATAACAAACATCCATCCATCCATCATCACAAACTTTCGCATAAATATTAGTATTTAGTACAACGAACAAAGTAAATTCCCACATTGGAGTATCAGTCATAATACGTATTTAAAAACTAAAACGTCGGCTTATTGCAGGAAGTCATTAAGGGGGTTCCGTTGATCATCCCGCCGCCGTTTTTTCAATAGATGGCGATGTAGTCTCGCATTTGGGTATTATTTTATGTTTACGCCTAACTTAAATAACTAAGATAGACAATATTCTAATTGCGCGAACTAGCCTTTTGTCTTGATTTTTCCACATAAACAGTTTACTTGTTAACTCTTCTCAAAACGGAGATTTGGTGTCAAATCCACCAGCCGTCTCCACTTCAAATCTGTACACACCATGCACACACACAAGCACACGTAAATAGTTTACTTTCTGAACCGCTTCATGGCGTTCTCATCAAAAACGTTTAATTAGGAAAGATGCAGATATCATATTTATCAATATTTTGTGGCTAAAATGTAAAAAAAAAACATACAAGAAGGGCCACTGCAACGTTTTTATTTTAGTTAATGTGATTTTTTAACAATAATTACCAATCAAAAGTACCAAACTTGAAACGGAACGTGTTTTAATCAACCAATCAGCATCTAGTACTCGAATCTACCGAAAGTTAGTGTTGACATGGTTGTACGGACTAAACTTCTAGAAGTAAACATCAAAGTTTTCATACCGTACCTAGGTTAGCCTAGCAGTTCTTTCAACAAGGGAATCTCACGGTGACAATGCAATCGGCTATGTCAAAAAGTTGAGTTACTCTGGAGCATAAAGTTTACGTAAAGAACTGTTTATGTCTGATGACTATAGCATGATTTAATTTTGTTCCACCACCAAACGTCAAAGTGATTCCTCATTCTGTACATAACAAATTCTAAATTAATTGTGTTATAGATTAACTAACTTCTAAATTAGTTGTGTTATATGTGTTGTGTGTGTGCCATTGATAAATGTACTGCATCTGTTTTCAATGCCGCAATGAAGTTCTGTTCTAACAAAATATGAATGTGGTTTTGTTGTTTTACACTAAATATATAACTAACTATTGTAAGTAATGCTTTATATTCAAGTAGTATTAGTATTCATTTACCCAATATAAAGAGCCTGTCAGGGTTTGAACATACAACCTACACATCACTGCCCACCCTTCAACTACATTATACAATAAATTGTTGAAGGCAAAAAAATACAATTGATACAAACTCAAAGCATTTATTTAAATACCATTTACAGGCACTATTGAATTGTCAAGGACTCAGTCTCTAGTTACACATGGACACTCTTTTTAAAAACAAGTTGTTACAAAATCCTGGTTAAATTATTCTTATTGCTTCTACACGTGAGAACAATGTATAACAATTCAATACCTAGAAAGATTAACAATGTGACCTGGCAGCTAAGAGATGACCAGTCTCGAATAACGGCGGCCATTCAAGAGCATGACACGTGGTTCAGCACCACTCTGCTCAAACATTTTGAAGGAAACTATGATCCAACACATGCGCCAACATCAGCGAAACAGCATGTCAAATTCTCAACTGCCATGCTCGTTCATGTCACAAAAGTACATAAAATATACTAAATGGCCACATGGTGCTCACATTTATAATGAAATTAGTGTACCACAATAGGTAAAAAGAATAAAAAATAGAGCAATGACATAAATTAATTATGACTGTGATAGATAGGTACATGGTGCTCACATATTTACAAACTGTTGGGGATTTCAAATAAAAACTCCTACTGGCTTGAAAGCTTATTTAGTTCTTATCTTCACTTTATACATATACAAAGCCTTGGAACACTTATTAGTACATAGTTGACCCGGCCCAGCTGACAGGTACATAAGGTAGAGGTTGATGACCTGGTTACACATGGGTACATGGGTGGAGGTTCAGAGGTTGGTGACCATGGACCAGCTGGTTCGTACTAAGATCAGGGGTCATGACCTGGTCAGCTGATGAGTACTAGGGTCAGGGGGTCAACGATCTAGGTCAGTTGATAGGTATATGGGTCAGAGGTCATGACCTGGTCAGCTGAGGGGCTCTGTGGCTGAAGCTCTCTGTCTAGTTCTCTGTCCGAATCTCGGTGAATAATGTTGAAATAAACAGCTGGAAGCCGATGTAGAAGCACGAGTTTGCGCTAGAACAGATAAATTTACACGGTTTTGTTAGACTATCGTATACTGAACTCAAAACCTCAGAGACTCAAGAAAAAGGCAGTCATCCACTAGGACTAGACTAACCAAGTATTGTAATGTATTTGATATCAAGTTATTATGTTAGTAAACAAGAAAGTTTTATTCTTATTACCTTCTAATTCCTTGATGTCAATCCATTTAGCATTCTTCCGGACTCTTCTCAAAACAATTTCAGGTAGTACACATGTTTTGAAAAATGTTACCAGTTTTGGCATCATAGTACAGATAAATTCCTCATCACGGTCGACTTCTATGACAGTCAAAGGTTGAGTGACAGATATGAAGCAAATGAAGTAACATTTACTCATTTTGGTGATTCGCAATTGACCCTGGACCTAGAATCAACATAATAATAGCAAATAAACACAAATAGAAACATAATTTTATAAATAAAAAAAAACTATTTATAATATTTTTTGTAACTTACTTGATAGTAATAATTATGCTTTTTATTCATAACCAAAACATTATTTTCCAAATGCAAGGGAAAATTTCTATTTTCTGATGCTGCAATTATATTTAGAGATTTCGTTTTAATTATATTTAGCGATTTGCTAAGGAAGGAAAACATTTTATCTCTACAACCGCATTTTCCTCACTATAATACCTGTAACAAAGAAAAAGTTTGCAACAAACATTTGATTACTAGTGAAGAGGCATGAAACTTCGTTTTTACATAATGTAGAATTATTACACATGCTACATTTAAATGTTAAAACACTGTGGAATCCTTTCTGATGTTCACAAACATACTCAATTACAGATGATTCACACGACTGATGATGTTTTTCCATTTGAAATGCCCATTTGATGACATGTTTCAAGTCAACAATTCGGTACCCTGACAAACCAGATAAGTTGTCATTTGAAGTTCTTTCCACAGTAAATTGATAAGCTTTATCGTTTGGGTCGGGTTGTGGCCAATTGATATCAATAGTTTCTGGCTCTATAACAGATTCAACTGCACTAGAGCTAGTGCTGCAGGCTGTGGCTTCATAACGAACTTTTGGGATTCCCCGCGAATATGTTTTTATTTTGGGCGTATCTTGAGGTGTGGAAAGGTTTGGCAGATGATGAGAATCTTGAGTTGTGTGTGCACTATAATAGAAGATAAATTATGTAGGTACATAGAAAATACAAAGTGTTGAGGTTACAGGTTGAGGTGAACAATACTTATCCCTAGTAAGGCAGCCTAAAGTTTGATCCAGTTCAACATGTTCCATGATCTCCAGCTTCTCGTTACGCCATGCTTGCGCCCTGTTGGTGCTGTAATCCGATGGTAAAACTCTTATAAGAAAAATGGCGGCAAACGAAGAGAATTTTATGGCGAGCCAACTCTTTTAGACTGATTATAGTTTATCTTATTAGAGTATGATTATCTCACGGTAGCCCTTGTAGAGTTAGACCAGCTTGTATTTTTTTTCTTAGATTTCCGTGGCCCCGAATACTGATGTCGCTTGTACGATTTTTTGTTCGTCTTTGACGCAAACATATTTTTGTACCTGAAAAATAAAGAGAAAATGTATCCTATTAAAAATTGTATTAGTTGAATTGAAAACCAGTAAAAAGCAAATTTTGTAAGTATTGAGTTGCGCAGTGGAGCGTTTTGTTCGTGTCGACAAGTCCAAGTCAAACGTCAGAGTTGTCAGCATAGAGTAAGGTTGGTAGTTGTCAGTTTGACTGATAGTGACCACAGACTGCAGTGTGACCAGATTTAATTAGAACATTATGCCAGCTGCTTGCCCAGATTCTGCTAGTATAATAATGTTTTTAAATCACAATAAAATAAGTGTTTGCTGCATACATAGGTAAAATCACTTACCGATGACTGTCCAGAACATGTAATATTTTTTTTTTATGTTTCATTACTTTGAAATCTTTTAGAACAGAAAGTCGTGAAAAACTAATTTCAGGAAGCACTGTACAATAGCGCCCATCGATTTTGTGATTTTGATTCTGGTAGGATGTGGAGGAGGCGGAGCGCGCATCGAGGTCCACAGATATTTTAGTCTAATTATACCCAAGTGAAGAACAGGTAATTTGTCAATATCTAATTCTGCTAATTTTTGGTTTTCTAAGATTCTGCCAAAATCTACAATTCTTTCAAAAAATCCCCAAATTTAGGGAAAATACCCTAACGTGGGAACACAAACAATAACACAAATAGCTCTAGTTCGCGTAACTTCGCCACTTCGCCTTTGTTACAGTCCGGTCAACCGATTTTGACTTCTATTCCGTAGGCATAAGAATGGCATTAAAAGCAAAAACGTGGTTACGATACCAACTGCGCAGCTACTTATTTGTAGAGCAACGCAATAGAAGTCAAAATCAATTGAACGGACTGTATGGTTTGTGTTTTTCATTGTGTTCATTATTATTAGGTATAGTTAGGGCGTTTATTTTATAGATACCTAGTTTCAAACTGGTTTGGGTGAACAACATGACTAGGTAATAAGATTTTCCCTCAAACATGCTTGGAAATTTGAGCATTTTTTTTACAACCTTCTTCGAAATTTTTGTACTGGCCCGATTAGTTGTTTCCAAACAAATATTTGCCATCTCTTTGAGCCGCGCGTGGAACACGAACGCTCCAACTTTACATACCTAACTGTCGAAATCTGGATGTATTGTACACATCTGCACCCCATATACCATATACCCCCTCAGGGCATACAGGTGTGATGTTACGTTATGATGTTCTATAAACAATAAACATCCAAGCGATTCCAACAATCACGGCAGATTTGCCGTCTATTTTTGAAGAGTTCCATTGTATATCTCCAAAGAACAGCATCAGATGTTCACCAAATTAAAATGGGACCACATGGGAACCACCAGCTTTAAAATAAAAAAAGAATTATCAAAATCGGTTCACCCAGTCGAAACACAAACGAACAAACACAAAAAAAAAATATAGTCGAATTGAGAACCTCCTCTTTTTGGAAGTCGGTTGAAAATACATATCTGTCGTGTTTAGCGGCCAAATAAATTACATAGTAAACTCATATCTGTCGTGTTATTTAAAAATGGAATGATCTTTTACTCTGAAACATGGCAAGGCCAACCAAGGAGGTAACATATCAAAGGTATTTTTTAAATTTCGAATTGGCTTGCAACTAGAAAGCGGTTTATTGAAAAAAAAAAAACAAATGAACTCGATTCGTTTTTCCACTTGTCCGTTGAAGTTTCACTTCTAGTATGTGGCCCAGCACACATTTCTTTTTTTTTTGCAGGTTTTCTGCAAACTATGATTTGGTTAGGTATAGGTAAGTTACTTTTAAATGAATGAATTTTTAATAAAAAAATATATTTTAATTTTGACCTAATTTTCAATATCAGCCCAAAAACCACGAAGACGACACCCATGAAGAAAAAACCGAAAATTTTCATCATTTTCATTTTTTACGTAATGTGTAGAATTATTTCTTGTAAGTCTACGTTGTTAGTGTCGCATGTATCACCGGGTCTACACATGCGTAGACCAATATTGAAATAAATTTACCGTCAGGGCTAGTTGCTAAGAATCCAAATTCTTCAAACGTGGTAACACACACAATAACACAAACAGCTCTAGTTCGCATAACTTCGCCTTTTTACAGTCCAGTCAACTGATTTTGACTTTTATTCCGTAGACATAAGAATGGCATTAAAAGCAAAAACGTGGTTACAATACGTCGTGTTGTTCGTCGTGTTTACTGCATTTGTAAGGTAACGCAATAGAAGTCAAAATCGATTGAACGGACTGTAAGGTTTGTGTTTTTCATTGGGGTTTTATTCATTACTATGTAGGTACAGTTACGGCACTTATTTTTCTCCCATCATGACCTTGACTGCGTCGCGTAAGTTTTAGTAAGTAAGCAGGTAGTAGGTACCTACCTTCTTATAAAACCTACCATAAACTACCTTCATAAATAGTGTGATGAATGAATGTAATGTTACTTATATAATCCGACCTTATTCGTTATCGGTATGGTCGGGTACAAGTCAACAAACTCGAGACAAGGAGGGACCTAGCTATAACCACATATGTTTTAAAACTATTACGTGGTAAGACATTTATTTCCGGTGTTTTGAAAGAGATACGTCTAAATGTGCCTGACAATTATGTATTGCGGCGCCGCCGGCGCCGGAAGCCACGGTTACTAGCGGTGCCTCACGCACTGAATGACACTGCTGACAAGATCGATTTATTTTCCTGCTCTCTGAATGAATTCACAAAAACAATGTTGTATGTATTATGTTATTTAAAATAGTTTAATTAATTACCACACTAACGCATGAATTCCCTGTACTTAATGTTAGTTGTGTTCGTGATAATTAAATAAATAAATAAATAATGTAACTACATTATTAGTTTATTACATAAACCGCGAAAAGTCCACGTACAAAACTAAAGTTTATAGGTATGTCTGAATACCTACTTGTTAATAACTAATAAGTTTTAGCTAACACACAATAAAATTAGAACCAACTCCGAATTACCTACACATTTCATTCCTAATAGGTACTTTTAAACTTTGGTTTGGGTGAACAACATGACATAATAAGATTTTTTCTAACTTCAAATCATTCATAATAAAATGATAAATCTGATTCACCCAAACAAAACCGCTGCAGCAGTACCTACCTACCTACTTGTTAGACGAACGAAATGTGAATTATTCGCGAGTCAAAACTCCCGCACGCACTTACTTCGACTACCTTACAATGACAACGCCACGCCATCTAGTAATCAGCAGATAATTATTTCGAGTTTTGTTAAGCAAGAGGTTCGATTGTTCTTTGAAAATCCGATAGATGGCGTGACTCCAAGCACGCACACTTGCAAAGATTTTTCGTTTTTTTTCGGCCCTGGAAATCCTACAATCCTTGTTATTTCTTTATGTTTGAAGGGGTTTGCGACAACACTAATTCGTAATGACATCAAGTTGTTTCATTACTTCTACAAAAAGCATTTATTTATCGAGAATTTATATCAAAAAGAATGTATGGGAAAGCTCGTTGAAGCTACCACCTTAAGTGACATATATTATTATTTACTATACTAACACGCGTGGTAGTCAACGTATCTCGCCGCGAACTGAGCGAGCGAGCCATTTAGCCGCGCGCACGCAAAGTTCTCTTTCGCCCCGCGCAAACCCATCCTCACCCGCGTTCGTCTTTGTTCCCGCGTTCCCTAGATAAACTGTTTTGACGCATTTATTTAGCCATTAATAACTCACTAAACTACAATCGACGATCTACATAGCTTGCAAGAAGTTACTAGGTATATTATTTTAATCGATGATAATTTAATCAAAATAAGCAATCTACAACATATAAAAGTAACTAAAAACAATAAATGATTTTATGAAAATCTTAATACTATTAATATGATAATGTAAAATTAATTTCGATATAATTTACTAAGATTACCTTATTACCTCACTTCTGATAAAAGATCCATTCGTTAACTTTATCGAACCTAATTCTAAGCTATTTATGCTACACTTGTTTGGATAAAGTTAATTACATGACGCAAATGAGTTCTGTAGGTACTCGTATAATATTTTATGTTGTTTTTTAAATAATTATGTATTTAATAAAAATAACTAGTGCGGCTTAGTGATTCTTTGTAAATGCCTGACTTCCAAAGTTGCAGTTATGGATTTATGGCAAGGCCGTAACGTCTAAAATTGACTAGATAGAAATTAGAGAGTTTTTGCATTTTGTAGAATGTGTCAAAAGGAGTCCACTACAGATAAAAAAGTATTTAGTGATTTTTTGCAGTTAATGAGTTCTTGCAATAATCCGACGAAAATTCAGTTAATCCTGGAATTAGAACTAGTAGACTAAATGGCATTTTTTTTAACCGACTTCTAAAAAAGGAGGTTTCTCAATTCGGCCGGATATTTTTTTTTATTATTTATGAGTGTTCGCGGATAACTTCGTCGTTTATGAACCGATTTAGATGAAGAAAGAAGAAAGAAAAATTATTTATTTGCCGCAGGCACATGACGTGCAAAACACAGGTACAAAAAGGTAGATGATTCTTTTTTTGTTGGAAAGGAAATATTCCAAGGGTGGTACCATGATAGGGAAACCAGGGTCTGATGATGGCATCCTAGAGAAATCGAGGAGAACCTTCGAAAATCGTACCGGTGACTAGTGCGTTTGTTAATTTTTTCATTAAGTATTTTAAAGCACTACTACTTAATGCAAGTGTGGAGTCAATCTGATGATGAAGCCGAAAGACAGTCGAGGGAACTCCTCAACGATTTACAGCAATTACCTGGTGTTTGGGCTTGACTAAATTATATTGATGAGAACTTTACACCTAGATGGGTTGTGACTGTCATTAGGGGTCTGATTATGAAGACGAAGGACAGTCAAGGGAACTCCTCAACGTTTTACAGTAGCTACTTTGTGTTTGGACTTAATTCATTGCTATTGATAAGAAATTTGCACCCATATGGGTTATAGGTGCCACTACAGGTCTGATGATGGAGACCATAGACAGTCGACAGAATTCCTCAACGATTACAGCAGTTACCTTTTGTTGGGCTTACTTCAAATTGAAGTTTGCATAGCAAATATATGTATAGGATACATTACAACGAAAAATGGAAAAATAAAAAACATTTTTTGTAAAAAATAAATCCGACTTAAAAAATAACAAAAAAGTGAAAAATAACTTTAACTTCAGAAGTCGGTGACAAAAAAAACTAAATCAATCAAACAAAGGTCACCGACTTCTGAAGATAAAGTTATTTTTCACATTTTTTTTATTTTTTTTATGTCGGTTTTATTTTTTGAAAAGTTTTTTCTTGTTTGTATGCGCCACAGAAAATGTGCAAAAACGCTAGACGTACTCCGCATCGTAGTTTGAATTCCTTGAATACGCTTTAATCTATTTAGTGCCATCTTTGAATTATCCACGAAGACGGAAGAGAAATCCACGGCGAGGCTTACAAAGGTTAAACTTTATATAGATTTGTTATAATTAAAAGTTCAACACAAAGGGGAACTCGATCAGTCGTTGAAATTATAATTTCGAATGAGTTCAATCGCTGTCATTCTTTTAAAAGCTGGGAACGACTGCTCCGCAATTGAATAGGAGTTTTCAATTAAAAGTGAAAACCGAGTGAAAGCCTGTTCGATAGGTTAGGGGCGTGTTACGACATAGTAAGTGGCCAGACGACCAAAGACTTGCCAATTAAATTGTAGGATTCCAAAGCCGTACTTAAAAAGTTCCTAATTTAATCCTAGTTCCATTCTAATCAAAGATCGGATCTTCAGTAGTTAGGTAATAGAATTAGAGCCTCAAAGCTACTAGATATTCCTCGTATCTTTGGTACAGCGTTTTCGTTAAATTAATAATAAAACGTACATTTTCCCGCTAAGTTTCTCTATATTTATCTACATAGTGGTTTTGTATAATGATTTACATATTTTATTCTGAAACATTGCGTCGAGGCTTTATAATATATTCATCGTAATCTAAAACATCCACATCATAATTTACTTTATCTTGCATATAACTCACACGTATATGGTGTGTACGTACGTATATATTTCTTGTTGGTACGTATTTTGTGATCCAGACGACTTGGGAGCAGTATATCCTAAACTTTACCCAAAACCGGTTTGCAATATTAATGTATTGTACGCGGTAATCTTACTGATGTCGATACTGAGCCGAACAACTGAAATTATAATAACTGCCTTCCTTATACGCTGTGTGAGTATTATTATATTCTATCTGCGAAGATAAATGGGTTTACGTGTGTGTGTAAATAAAAAAGTATTAGTAATAGTTATTTTATGCGGCGGTACATATGGAGAGAGGTAAACGGGCGCACGTTTCGGCCTAACTACTGGGTTCAGGGCGGAACTCACGTGCGCTCGTTTTCGTCAAAGAAATTTACGTACGTATCTGAGGGACGCGGTGATGAACACACGGAAAAACCTCCGTGAAATTACCTTCTTAATTATGCTTTTGGGTATACATATAAAGTAGGTTCTTTCAGTTGCGTACCGGTATTACTGAGTCTGTTTACTTTATCCAGGAAATTTTAAATGTAGGTATTCCTGAGTATCTGTTGTTTTACGATCTGATAAGCTAAAAAAATAAGTGAAAAATACTACTCAGTTTCAACTCACAACCAATAACACAAGAAACATAGTCTATGTTAGCAGTGATCTTTGGCTTGTTGGTTTATGGGTCGCAAACGCGTCTACGGAGCACTAAGGTCCTGGGTTCGTTAGCCTGGGCGGGCAAAGTGGCATTGGACTATTCATTTGTATTTTTCAGTACAGAGTCTGTGCCCAGTTGATGGCATTAGGCTCGCTTCCTATTACATCGGACTTAAACATAACAGGCTAAATGTGGGTGTACTATTATCCTGTTCCACAACCAGATGATAATTTTGATGCAAGCCTAACACAAACGAATCGATTTTGCGACTTAAATTAATAATTCAAAGGTCCATTCCTAAGTCGATGTCTTACTTTACCGATATCAAAGCACCTTATTGATTAATATCGAGTTTAAATCGAAGCTTAGCAACAAAACAGTAATTACAAAGTCGAACCGTGTAGCCGTGTAGGCTACGCCTTTGCAATAAGTCTTTGTTGAACTCGACGGATTCAATTCTAAGTTTTAACTCTCTATATCTGGGTGTTATAGTTGCGATTATAACTTAAAGTTTAAGTGCAAATGGGTTCACCTGTGACCTGCGATCATAGTTACTAAACGGACGAAGACTTAAATGATGCTGTCGTAAAGCGTTGCATACTAAAACCATATAAGAACATTAAATTATAATTTTGGTTAATTGTTTTTGGTCAAGACCAGCTACCAGTGGTCCACATTGGCCTTGGATCGAAATTACTGGAAGACATGGGGAGAGGTCTTTGCCGAGCAGTGGGATGATGCAGGCTAACAGTATCAGTATGGTTTAAGGTGGATGCTCCAGGGTAGCCCGTGAAGCCCGTGAGTTGTATGTTAATAAAAATATTATTCGCGGCTGTGAGACGTATGTAGTTACAGCCGCGAATAATATTTTAATCAACATACAACCTAGCACCACCTCAGCCGAAAGACGTCCACTCCTGGACATGGGCCTCCCCCAAAGGGGGGGTTTGCCATTATCGCCACGCTTGGCAGGCGGGTTGGCGATCGCAGTACGGTTGTTACAAAAGCACAGAGAACGCTGCTGCCTATTCTCTGGTAAGTCCCTTAGTCGCCTTACAACCTAGCACTGGCCTGCAAATTGCAAAAAACATAAGAAAATTTGAATTTCGCGGGCTGGTTGGAGCATTCACCTGAAGCTGAATTCTATACGGATAGAACCGGTAGACGTGGCAACGCTTGGGGAAGCTCTATCTCTAGAGGTGGAAAGAATTTTTATTATCATGATGATACATTAAAATGGTCTTCTTCTTAGTGTCGACAATTCTAATAATTATTTATTTCAATTAATATAATGTTTCTTAAATGACCACTAGGTCCACATAAGTCGTAGGATAGGTAGTAAATATACAATCTTCTGATTGCCCTTCCTCACATAAATTGCCTACTGCTTGTTTTAAAATGGTTTTGAATTCAAGAAAATTCTAGTACCTTATTGTTACCATTATTTTATTGTTCTGAAAAATGCCTGCCGTATCCTGTTACAGTAAGCTAGTTTTTATAATGTTAACTTCTTCATCATCAAAAGCCAAAAATCACTGGGTATAAAACCCAAAATCTGAAATCATATTTAATTTAAATATTAACTTTAACAGTTTAATTCTAAAATATTAATTTACAATTGATTAAATCATTTTCGTTCTGAAATCTCGTTTAGTTTACAATTGATTAAATCATTTACAATTTGCCTTAGCCTTAGCCCGGTGTAATAATACTTTTTATTTTAATATGAGTCTTGATATTACTTTCACTACCTGTCCAGGCGCGATCTATTGAAATTCACTCGTGCATGTCGCGTCAACTTTATTGCGAAAATACCTCGGGTTGAAATGCACCATATGCCGAAGTTTATGAACTACTGCATTTTTATCCTCCCAGTAAATATTAAAAGGAAGAATTTTTAGTCTGGTGGGATCCAGGTCATTTCATATAGTGTGCGGTTGTTGCCCGGCACAATACTGCGACTTTCAATTCAATGGTATCTACGATAAAATAAAAATGGAAAATCGATGGTTTATTTTCTTTTTTTGGTCTTCACGGATTTTTGGTTCTTAAATATATAATAATATATATATATTTTTGGCAATACGTATAACTGTGGTTATTAGCTACTAAAATAGTGAAAACAATTATGAAAATGGCGTCGATTCTGTTGTGCACAAACTAAACTTAATTTGGGCTATTGCTATCTTTTTCTCTCTAATAAAACGAGAAAGAGACGGACGTAATTTAGAGCTGTCAAATTTAATTGTAACTAATATTGCCATACAAATGCCTCTATGTGTACGTAAAAACATGTCGACTAAAAACACGGTGAAGCGCAAGGCATAAACTAGTTTGACATCTCTAACTTAGTTCACAGCTATAGCCGTCCTTTTCTCGCACTGCCTTTTAGTAAAAGATAGCAATAGCCTAAATTAAGTTTAGTTTGTGCACAACAGAATCGACACCAATGTATACATGTGCGAAAAAAGTTTAAGTGAAGCAACTAAAAAACTTACTTCGTCCACAACATAAAACCATTAAAAACACAGTTCCCTCTTATAACTATTATAATTTATAACACTGTTCCAACCTGTGATTTCAACAATAGAATCCCCACAATAGCCCACAGCGATTTTAAAATAGACAAACGAATCGCAGCTATTTGTTCAAATCTGTTTTGTGGCAATACAATAATACGTACAAGATCTACGGTGCTTCTTCAATTTAGTAGGAACGAACAAAACAGGGCAAATCCTGTGAATCCAGCGGTATCCAGCGAAACTGGATATTTCCACGGCAGGCGTGATTTGTAGCCGCGCCGCGTACTCTGATACTGAATGAGCTCTTTGACTTGATGGTATTCACGCATGTTATTAATCCCGCACCTACATTAGGCCTGCATTTGCATGCAAATTTAAATTCGTATCCGAAAACCTTAATTCTATAGGATTTTGTTTTGCCTCGTCAGTGTGTTCGCAAGCGCGACCGCTCTACATGAGGACCTGGCTTCAAATCCCAGGTCGGGCAGTGTTATTCGGTTTTTTTATCAGAAATTTAGGGATCTACGTATGTGCCTGATTGAATTGATTGATTGATTTTGGCAAAAAGTTCGCCTACTTTTATATGGGCCTGAAAAAAAAATTGTCGAAATGTGGGTGTACTGTTCGGTAAACACCTGAATCCACCACTAAACACGTGATTTTACGTTTTGTTTTAAATGTTTAGATTAACGTTTTAATTTGTGACAACAGGTGGAAGTCAATACAAATATAGTGGAGTTTCGAATGTGGAGCTCCGCCTTTATTGCGAGCTGCTTGTACTTGAGCGAAGTCAATAGAATGAAAGCTTTAAACGTGCAGTTAATATATGAACCTGCCATTTACTTAGGTGCTTGCACAAAACATAATATATGCTTCTGAAACTTCCCATTTATTTTAGAAAATCCAGTTTAAATGTTTCTTATAAGGCGGAGGGAAGAATAAATGTCTATAATTATTTAGAGGTCTCGTCACGACTTAAAATTCAATTACTTACTCGTCGTCATTTCAAAGTTGTTTGTTTTATATAAGCTGGCTTTCGTCTCGTTGCTAAAAGTGTGAGAAATTGTGAGTATACTGTACCTACATAGGCACTAATATTTACTTCAGAAAAACTGGGTTCAAAATGTCGTTAGACCAGTTTTAATCGGCAAAAAATGAGTGCCACTCAGTTGATCCCAGACGATTTTCTCGGAAACTATTTTATGAACAGATTTGATAGATAGCGTAGTGGTACCTATTAATTTAATTTAGATATTTGTTTCATTTGGAAGGGTTTCCAGAATCCACATCAATCCAAATATTCTTCGAATTCTGTCCGAAAATCATACAAAGGGGATATTAGGGGATAGGGGATTAAGTTTAGTTGGGATAGAGCTTTTGATTTATAATGAAACGTCAAACGTCATCAACGTCAAACAGTACTTCCGTTTGACGTTGATAACGTTTAATTCTCCAGTACAATCAAACAGTTACCGTTCCATTGTTAACTGACCGCTCAAATAGAACCACAACTAGTATTATCTAACCACTGGCGGTTCACGTACTCACTTACTCAGTTAACATAGTGTTTCATTTCATTTGACCGCAAGGCCGATAATTGCACAGGCTATCTTATTGACCAGCCATTTGTTAATAATAAACTCGTTATCAGTGAGCTTTATTCGGGTGATTCGGGTTTTGTTTGTGGTCAAATAATCATGTGGATGTCAAAAGTACCTATTGTTCGGTATTTTATCTTTATGATACGCGGTACAGTTAGATTTTTCGTGGAAATATCTAGATCTGATTATTTTTAATTCACCCCAAAAGGTCTCTTTAACTGGAATAAGGTCTACGGTCTCATAATAGGTCATGAGAACTAGTCCACCCTACAAACACAAACAGCTTTTTAAGTATTTCATTGAAAAGTGGTCTTTTGAGGTGGCAATGCAAAACTTCTTCCTTTTTTATTCAAAAAGGCAAACTCAAAAGTCATAAATAAATTAAAATAAATAATTATCACGACAATGGTAGGTAGTCTTCATCTCTAGACTGTTACGCAACACCGTCTGTCTTGACAAATTAGTTCGTCTTCGCAATTTCGCTTTAATTCATTCAAAACTATATTTCGACAAACAATAATTATGAAAAATCCCCAGAGAGAAGATAACCTAACGATAAATTCAAGGAAGTTTTAAATTGTTGCTTTCATTTTGTTGATTCAATTTGCTAATATCGAAAAGCGTAGAAATAATACTGAGTGAATTTGTTCGGGCCGCGTTCATAGCGTTATCTTAACGAAATCCTGTCGAGCTGGCATCAACTGTGCCGACGAAGTTGCTGCTGGCAGGCTTTTTTAATTGGATACTTTTATCTGATATCAAAAGTAATCGAACGAATGTGTTATAGAGCTGGTGACGGTGATTGAATTAATTTTGAAACAGTAGTTTTACACGTTTGTGTACCTACATGAAAACTTCTGCAAAAAGAGATTTAAATTAAGTTAAAGTGTTTAAAGATAAAGTGATTTTTCTTGTTAAACTCGTGCTATGCAGTTAATAATAATAGATAAATTACTCAACGTAGCGTCCTCCTAAATCTTTGGGTAGTTATTGATATCCCATAAAGGAAAGTTGTACTGGCAGCTCCAATATCCCGATAGACACCCAGGTAAACGACAAGTTTCTATTTAAAAACCGTAAAATTAAAACGAAATCTCCAGAAAGCGATCAAACTAAAGGAGCTTCTTACCGCCGGAATATAAAATCAAATTCACAATCTTTATCCACTTCTGCAGTACATACGTATTAAAAAGACTTCCATAATCGCTTTTTTATCATCCAGTGGGATATCATTCTGCATTTAGGCAATAAAACCACGGTGGCGCGCCCCGACGCCTTATCTACGCTGAGCAGCCACGAAAATATAGATCTAAAAAAAATTGATAGCAATTTATATGTTAAACATCGGCTCGAATGAGATATTTCGCATCTTGTACGTTCCGTGCATGATATATGTACTTAAAGATGAGCGTTATTCAAAATTGGCTTTCTCTGGCTCATGATGAATGTTGTGTATTATTCAGAAAAATAAAAATATATCTCTCCGTTGAAAAACCAAGAAATAAACTAAAACGAAGCCAGGTCTAGAGCTTCGCGTCGGATTTTTTAAGTTTTACCAAAACAAACTAATGGAACTTTTGCACTTAATTATAAACTCGTTCTGCATGGAGACAGCAAGTAAATTAACGATTTGTTGAATTTGTCTCTTGCTGTATCAACTTTTCCCTTGTGCTTTCTGAATTACTTATTCTTCTTCAACTAATCTTTTAGTACGCGATCACCTAACATAACAGCGTACTTCTATATTCCAGTAATTGCACCCTACTTCGCCGCCGGGACATTTCTTTTGAATAAAAATAAATCTAGAATGAAAAGTAGTCTGATGACCCCTCTCTAATTCCCAGGCAATGATCGGTTCAGTGAATTAGGCCTAAAGAGGCAACACAGATACGCGCAGTTATTTTTGCATTTACAATATTAGTATATGCTATGAATCCATCGTTATCTTCCGGGTGCTTATCTGGAGTGTGCATTATACTAGTGGTGTGCTATTGTGGGCTACAGTTCTGCTATTTTCGCTCGGTGTGCGCGAATTCTTTGCACCTGCCGAACCGTCAGACGCGATGTTCCTGCAGCTACTCAATTTACGTCACGAATTCCGGAGCTGCCGGAAATGTGTTCGCCGCGGATCCGATCTAATATGGTAACGTCCTATGACCAAAGTTATGTCTTTATTTTCTTGAGACTGTTGGTGCATGTGTGGTTCGGGGTACTTCTATATTATTTTGTGAAAGTGGGTAATTTTTATATCAGCCTCTTAGACTAAATACGCCTGCCGCGGTGGTCTAGTGGTTCTAAGCGACTATTAAGAATCAGGTCTCGTAGTTCGATTCCCAGGTGGGGGCAAAGTACTATTGAGTTTCTCCAACAGCTCGAAGTCTGGATTTTTGCCCAGTTGATGGCGAAATGTGGATGTACGGTAGAACAAGCTATTTGGTATACATTTTACAATGTAATTTGTAGGTTAAACTGTAAACCAAATAGCTTGTTCGACCGTACATTATTATACAGATAATATTTAGCCATATCGCGGAAAACTGATCTCTTTTCCATAATTTGTAAAAAGTTGCAATACTTTTAACATTGTCATCCATTTTACGGAATGCTTAGATAACAGCTAGGTAACGGTCTTACACCCTGTAATTATGAGCCCCTAGTTAACTAGCCTGTAAAAATGTTTACCTGAGAGTGCCTCAACTTTTGACTACTCGTAAACTATAGTGGTATTTAAACTAAGCTAGTACCTACCTCTACATAACTGCTAGAGACGAGGGAACGCGTAACTTTATAACCACCCAAAGCTTTATTTAACATGAAGATCAACGTTATTATAAAGCAAAATTAAAAGTAAAGCTTCGTAAAAGCATAATATTTAAAACCCCTCTGCGAACAAACCCTGACAATTTAGTTTTAAAGTAATCTGGTCCTTTTCTTTGTCACTTTAGGTAGGTACCTAAAATCGTGCCTTTTTAGGGTTCCTTACTATAAAAGGTAAAAAAAGGAACCCTTGTAAGATCACTCTCTTATCCGTGTGTCACCACCGATTTTCTCAGGATCGGGTGGACCTAGTAAGTTGATGAAATTTATACCAGATACTGAGGTCTATAGGTCTAACTAGAGGTCTATATATATACTTATATATATTTAGGTGTATATAAATCAAAATCATGAGTCAACACGATAAAAAGATATGGGTAACTTTAGATTTTTGCAAAAACTTGTAAGTACCAACATTTACCATAATTATCAACTTTTTTATTTTTTGGAATTTTCCCTTTACTTGTGCTGAAAAAACTTGTTTTTAACCAAAATTGACAATTCTAAGTGAACCGGAAGTACCCTATAGATTTTGGGTCGGAAACCTATATGGTAGTTCTTGTTGACCTAGAATCATGAAATTTAGTGAGAAGCAATGTCTTACAGCACATATAGGTAAAGGGAAAAATCTGAAAACTGTAAATATGTAGTTTAATAACAAAATACCTACAAGATTATACGAAACCCTCGGTACGTGAGTCCAACTCGCACTTGGCCGGTTTTTCTCATGTGTGCGTTTCGAAGGCGCAGCCACGGCGTTTTTTTTTTTAAAAAACTATACCAAGATTTTGTAAAAGTTGATTCCCAAAACCATAAATTTGTCAAAGTTATGGTTAAAAAGTTATAAGGGTTTGTACGCCGCGCCATCAAAACGCGGAGAACCGCGCGGCCACGGAGATCTTTAGAAGTAAGCGTTGCGACCTGAAATATAGGTAAATAACAGATTGAATTTTGTGAGTAAAAATTTGTGAGTGTGAAAATGTGTGAGGCTTGCCGCCTATTTTGATTTCGCCAGTTATGTTCAAGTCCACATTGGACTTGAACATAACTGGCGAAATCTGGGCGTCTGCCTAACCCTTCGAAGATAAGAAAGAAATAAGTATTTTTTTCTTTACACCCATTCCAAGACAATACAGTACAACGATATTTATTACTGACTCATTGTCATTAAAATTAAAACCCATGAGATCAACCTTCGGCGCCTCATTACCGGTGAATATCACAAACATTTCCCGGTACCGAAATAATATGAGATATCCGTAGAATAGAACCAACCCATTACACTCACGGGTGTCGTATAAGGCGACTAATGTCTGAGGCAGAACACCTTGCGCCTCCGTAGACCAGAGAATGGGCAGCAGCGTTTTCTGTTAGTCTTTCATCACTGCGATCTCCAATCCGCCTGCCAAGCGTGGAGATTACGGCAAATTCCTCCCATCCTGGGAGAGGCTTATGTCCAGCAGTGGACGTTATGGGCTGTAGTAGTAGTAGTAGTAGAAATAAGGTTCATTATTTAAATTATTTTGCCGCTACTTTTAGCACGTTTAAATAGGTAGATTTCGAATTATCCGACACACACCACATCATATTTTTACAAAAAAATAGACAAAAAAGGCCTGTCTTTCTATCCAAGCATATTCCTATCGGTTCCACAATTAAGTCGTAATGTAGTAACAAACGTCAGGACAAACTGAGTTACTTATTTTTCTTTATTGCAATTTATTTAGGAACAGAAATCCTAATATGCTACTGACGAATTTAGTTCGGTACGTGATAAAGTCAATTTGAACTGCATGAGTAGACACGGCGCGGGCGCGGGAGCTGGGGTGGGTACTGATAATCTAGTCGCAAACTAGGAGTTGCTATCAAACCACGGCTCAATGGACAGCTTTCAGGGTACTTAGCAACATAACTAGGAACTACCAATACTATGTCAGTAGGTATTGAGGAGACACAAGCCCGTTTTCTATAACTTACTTACGTATAACTGTCAGTTAATATGCCACGTCTCGCACCATTCGGTATTTATATAAACAAAGTTAGCTTGAAATATCCTATCCGCGTCACCTACCTGTCACTTGATTCATAGAAAAATCAAAGAAAGATTTTCTGTGATGTCTTGTTTCTAACCATCAGTAAGCAAAATGTCAAACAGACAGAGACCTACTGAAATCGAACAGTAAGATATTGAACATGGCCGACGAATTGCATTACATTTTAGACTGATTCACTGATATTAATCTTACTACAATTATAAACCCGTGCAAGTATAAAGTTTGTGAAGATGAATGGATGGATTTTTGTTACTCTTTCACGAACAAACTACTAAACAAATTTGTATGAAATTCGGCACCCTGGAATAACACGTAGAACACTTACCGAACTTCACGCGGGCATAAGCTACCATAACAAAGGTAGGTCATTGACTGTTCATTAAAAGTTCTTCGAAATCTTGAGTTTCAGTAAGTTACAGTATGTAATTAATAAGCTAGTACAGTGGTTCCCAACCTATGGTCCGCGGACCACCAGAGAGCTTTAAATATGGTCCGCAAAGGTTAAAATGTTATATTCGTACTTTTTAACTTTCAGAAAAGATACAAGCTCAACCCAACCTAATTTAAATCCTATCAGAGGGGAGCTGCTAAAATTGTTTGAGCTTGCTGCGCTCGCTCTTGCAAGATTCTCAAGGATATCTGCAAATTATAGTAATTCATTCATATTTCTGTATGAATGATTGCTAACGTTTTCGAGCTCATTTCGATCGCTCCTATCCTCCCCCTGTCCCCATCATTGTACCTATCCTTCGTTTTATAAAGGTTTTCATCACATTATCCAATTTTAGCCGTGTGGTATCCGGCAGAGTAGAGTAGAACCAACCCATTACACTCACGGGTGTCGTATAAGGCGACTAATGTCTGAGGCAGAACACCTTGCGCCTCCGTAGACCAGAGAATGGGCAGCAGCGTTTTCTATTAGTCTTTCATAACTGCGATCTCCAATCCGCCTGCCAAGCGTGGAGATTACGGCAAATTCCTCCGATCATGGGAGAGGCTTATGTCCAGCAGTGGACGTTATGGGCTGTTGTAGTAGTAGTGTAGTATCCAATTTTTGCATTGTGTGAGTTAAAGATTAACCCCCTACAAATAATCCTGTTGGTGTCCATGTTTATCTACCACCTTATGGTCCCTGCTAACAATAAAGACACCAAAGTGGTCCCTGCTCCAAGAAAGGTTGGGAACCACTAAGCTAGTAAATAATAATAAAAAGCGCGACATTATTAAGCCTTCACTTGAAATGGATGGAAATTAAATACCTAGTTTCTATTTGCGTCTCACTTAATCATTCTTGATTTGAATATTATTGAATATCAATTAACAATACCAGCCATGTCTAAAGCGTATTTCATTGTATAAGATTTAGAATTAGAAATAACAAATGCGTAATTAATTCTCGGTCACAAACAAAATCAACACACACAATACCTTATTGGAATCGCTATTAAAACTCTGCCATACCGAATGCGGAACAGGAACACTAAATTTCAAATGTATGGACAATAATGAGCGACGACACAAGTTGCAAAATTATGTAGTGTTCAATTAGATGCTGATTGAATTCAAAACATTAATTTTTTTTTGGAGAAAGTCGCCATCAACAGCTGCTGTAGTCCAGTGTGTAAATGTCTGGTCGCCGTAACTCACTGCGCAGTCGTAGGAACTTCAGTTGACGCAATTTTCAAGGATTTCCTTGACGGTTAAGCTGCAATGTTGCAGCTTTCTTCAAATTATATGGAAATCGTCACAATCAGGTTGTGGCGGTTTGCTAGTTGGCGAAACTAGACGGTCGAAATTGATCGTCAGTTCAGCGCCTTACTCAAACTCAAACTCAAAGCATATATTTTAATTAGACCATTACGGCACTTACGGCACCAAAAAAGTACAGTCACAAGGTATAATAACTTGAAAAAGTACTGTATTTGCCCATTCCCTAGCGTAGATCTCTATGGAGAAGCACGCTTTTACTACGTTGCTGCTGCCCCCGCTTACATATGCTGAAGCAATCAAGACGCTTTGTTTGACGTGTCAAACCCCAGTGTTCATGGACGACCGCAGCTTGTGGCTACCACAACTCACATTGTGGCACTGTGGTGCAGTTTGGTTTTCTTGAAGGTTACAAACAATCTGTCCGGAAAAAACACGCTTTATTAAAGTGTTGTCTTGCATGCGAGGCGAGCTTATGGCACGAAAGCACACTATAGTCGTGTTATTCGCTTTTATAAAACTGGCTTGTCATTTATAATGATTTTTTATGAACCACGCTAACGGTGCGTGAGTCTTTGAATCCTAATTTGCTTGTAAATAAACGTCAATGTATTTTGTTTTTGGGGCAAACCCGCCACACTATTCCCAAAGCATTGTAACTCCTGAAAGCCAGAATCAACAGTGGCGACCACCATAAAAGCGCCGAGACAATGAACCTCGACGAAGTCCCAGAGAATGAATTTTACTGTCTTGGATCCCGCAACGAAATTAATCAGAAAAGTGTAGTGGAGGAGTAGGAAAAAACCGTAATTTCCACTTACGGTTTTTTCCTACTCCTCCGCTATAATTTACGTATATACTAAACGTCAATGTATTTGAAACTGCCTCGTTGGTCTAGTGAATTTTTCCATCAGAATACTCAATAGCAGCCACAGAGTCTAGTTGATGGCAATAGGCTTGCCCCATTTATGTTTTGAAGTCCCATGTAATCATGGGACTTCAAAACATAAAAGGCGAAATGTGGGGTTACTATTATGTACGGTCGAACAAGCTATTTGGTTTACATTTTACAATGTAATTCGTGGGTTAAACTGTAAACCAAATAGCTTGTTCGACCGTACATACCTCTGCTTGAACCTTCAGGGGTTACAGGCGTAATGTAATTTGTGTGTAAGTATAAACGAATGAGGGGTTTATTACGTTAAAAATTGTTACCCTAACTCAAATACTTACCTACAGTGACCGGGTTGTTCAGTTACGAGGCTTGGAATAGTGAATTTAATAGCAAATTCGGAGAACAATTCAGTAGAGTTTGAAAGAAAATAAACAAACATTGTGAAAGTTTAAAGTAAAACAAATCGATTTAAAGTTTTCTTTAGGGAATTAAAGTGGTCTTTACTCATTCCTGGAGCCGAAAAGTTTTACAAGTTACCGATGTTAATCTGTTTTAGAGAGACTTTTAATTTCTTGTTTCACAACCTTATTCGCGGGAAAGCGAAAGCAGTGCTTACGTGGGCGAACACAATTGGTTTTTTTGTCATATATTTGTTATACAATACATAGATCGATCAATTTAATGTACGAGTAAGTTTTATTGTCATAATTGTGTTATGCTATCGGAAGAATTAACAATTAAGGAGTTCTTTATACAAACGTGCAACCATCAACGTTCTCCACCAATACACAAGATAACGGAATAAGACGCTGCAAATTCGTTTTTTTTATGCCGTTGATGACGTTTTTGACCAACTACAAGCCCAAAAGTATACACCAACTATGTACCTTTTGCCAAGGATGTGGGATTTGCTCACAATATTTGACTAAACAAAAACCACAACACATTATTAATCAAGCCAAAATTTCAAACACACCGGATTTCGGAACTGTCTTTCCAAAAAAATAAAAAGCACATTCCGTGTTCATTTTTCCAGACAATATAGGTAAGCCAACAAAAATACTGCCCCGAGGCCCCAGAAGACCCTTTTACCTTGTCTGGCAGATTTATCTGGCTTGTCAGTCAATATAAAGCGGGCGTATTATGCGTATCGTCTGTCACGCTCCCCTGCAAACTCAACCCTCAAATGCTACTTAACCTTGACCAAAAAACCGTAGCCTGCCTGAAGGTTGCTCCTCGAATGCTCGATTAATCATATGTGCCTATTTATTTGATGTGCAGTATACACGAAGTAATGGTATGTAGTTTTGTGAGATTTGTTGTGGTAATATTAGTGGCTGTTTATGTAATTTGTTTTCTTTTGTATATTACTTGCGTTTGAGAAAGAACATACCTTGGTTAAAGGAATAAAAGGAAATTAGTTATTATATTTTGGGATTGGAAGATGTAATCAGAACAAAATAGTTGTACCAGGCCAAAAATGCTGCTTTCTTAGCATACCTACTTTATTTATAGTTCATAAATAATGATACTTATTCGTACAACGTCTAGAGTTTAAATTAACATTGCCTCGACAAAAAAACCGGCGCGATGTAATAATAATTTATTCATGATAACAACAATTTCCTAGAAACTCTCACTACTCGTATTAGTATTGACCACCTTACATGAATCTATAAAACTTCACCTCATTAAAATAATACAACACTGTTGTAAGAACTAACAGCAAATATTTAAACTTAAAATAACAAGACGCCAGTCCCCTAAGGGCTTGGCAGAGATGTACCTACTTATATTAACAACCATATTAAGGCAGTTATATATATTAAGGTAGCTCTTTCGAACAGTCCCGCAACCCCGGCAGGCATCGGTCCTTGCGGACCCCTTCCTATTGCTGACTCTCTTTGAGGCGCGCGTGGAACACGAACGCGCCGTCGACACAGCCAGTCGTCATGAGACGGACGGACGGCGAGTTAGCCCATTGCCCACCGTCCACATGTCCGCGCCTACGGTGGCCGGGGGCCACGTGGTGGCCCCCGACGCCCGGGGCGCCTCCCGCGGCGGCCGGGACGCTGTGAGGTTCTCTCCCTCTCATGTTCCGCCACCTCCTTCTCTAGCATTACTGCTTCGCAGAAGGAGGTGACGGCGTCCCATTCCGTCTCGCTCCGGACCATGGCTTGCACCAGGCCCCGACGCGAGAAGTCGCCGCCGCCAATCGCCGCTTCGAGGACACGGCGGTGCTCCGCTCACGCGGGGCACACCTCTACCGTGTGCTCCACCGTGTCCTCCGGTCGATCCTCGCAGTGGAAACACCCGGGCGTTTCCTCCCGCCCGATTCGGTGCAGGAACCTCCTGAAAACACCGTGTCCGGTGAGGACCTGCGTCAGGCGGAAGGTGAGGACGCCGTGGCGTCTCTCAAGCCACTCCTCAAAGAGGGGACTTATCGCCACTATCGTGGCGTGCCCTGCACGGGGTTGCGACAGTCGCTCTCTCCATGTCGCCATGAGATCCCGCCGGAAGTTTCCCCCCGGCGTAGCGCCTCCGCGCGCCATTCATGCAGGCGCGCGAGGACTATCGCCTCCAGATCCCATGGCGGCAATCCAGCTAGGAGGCTCGCCGCCTCGCGGGAGATCGTGCGGTACCCCCGGGCCAGGCTTACGGCTACCACCTTTTGGGGAACGTTCAGGTAGTGGGCGGCTCGCCGCCTCAATGAACGCGCCCACACCGGGGCCATAAAGGGCCATAGACGCACGACTCCCGCGTAGAGCCTCCGGCAGGAGGCGTTTGGCCCCCCCAGGTTGTGCAAGAGCCGCCTGACCACCGCTTGCCAGCCCGTTCCAGTTTGGGGGCCAAACGTCGGAAGTGCTCCACGATCGAACCTAATTCAGGACCTCATGCTAGGTTGTAGCGTTTACAACCACTAGACCAACAAGGCAGTCAAAATGAAAACTATAATTTCCGATATTGAGATATCAATTAACAACAATAGATATGACCAATCAACTGTTGACAATTCGGTAAACTGTTGTCTATTGTTTAACACAATAGCAATCAAACTATGAGATCGGTTAACCCTGCGAACGCGTTGCCCCGGTAAAGTTTACCGGGATGCAGTAACTGTCAGTATATTTACCGGAGACCGTGTCACCAGGAGAGAATTATGTCTGAAGTTCCACTATAAGTTACCTTCGGTGACTATGCATCATTAAATTGTAGGTTAATAAATGGTCTAGTACAGCAATTAGGGATGATGACTGACTACAAAAATCAAATTCTGTTTAGTCTGTCAGTTAGTTAGTTGTTTAGTTTATCGAAAAATATTGGAAACGTGTTTTTTGTTTTATCAAATTAATAAAAACTGATGAAGATAAAACGTGTAATAGATCATGAGTGGGGGCTCGTCTGTGCGTCACATTTGAGTAAAAAATGTATTCAAATGTGACGTCACACGAGTTTTCGACGCACTGTATCGTCTTCATTTTTTGTTTACGTGAAAAATGAAAAAATATGTCAATATCAATATTTTTTGGAAATATCTGACGGACTAATTAGTTTTTTTTTTGTCATCGAGGCCTATAAACGTTACTTAGCACATGTTTTGTCTTCCCGAGATACATTTACATTAAGTTCTTCTCTCTAGCAGTTTTGTAGTTTATCACAGTACCTATATATTTTTGTTTTAGTATACTGTAGTATTACTTACTGGAACGCCACGTAGCATTTACACCAATAGAGCTAAATAATAACAGACTATTGTATTGTTTCTTTTTATCCATCTTAAGCGATGGAAATCTCGACAGCAAAAACGAATTTAAAACATTTTTAATACGCAGATTCAGTACATATGACTAAATTCTTCCTGAAAATTGGCATTCGCGTTATTACGGGGTTCATAACTTACCATATAAAACTTGTAAAGAATTTAATAATACCTTCTACATGAGGCATATCTGAGGACTTCGTGAAAAAATCCATAACTTGAAATAGGTACCTACCTCTCTTAAGTGCTAAGCTGAAGTGGGCTGAACTGGGCAGACCACGTCTGCATGCCCAATGAGCTATGGGCCAAAATAGCCACTTTATAATACAGCTAGATGACGTAGCGGCAGGTCTCGTAGAAGATGGTGAGACGAGCTAGACGAAACCAACGACCAGGTCCACCATAGTTCTGGATCGAAAAACTATAAGTCATGGGGAGAGCCCTTTGCCCAGCACTGGGATGACACAGGCTAACAATATCAGTATCAGTACGTCTCTTGCATCCTATAACATGTGACTCTAAAAATACTACAAAAAATGTGGGTTTACTGTATGTAAATATGCACTTAGAGATTTTTGAAGACCGGCACATTTCTAAAAGCCGTTGTGAGGTAGCATAACAATTAGTTTTAGAACCAGGCGTGTTTGTTAAACAAAAAGTAGGCACCCTTAAAGTTTTTTATGCTTTCAGGACAAAAGGCTAATGCGATTAACATGAAACTTTCATTATCTACCTGCTTTTCATGTAAATAAAGAACTAGTGCATGAGGACCAAGCTGGAAATTTATTCAAAGAGCTCTTTCACTGAAGAAAAAAAAACATGGCAGAGAGTACGGAATAAATACTCAATATTTATTTACAATTGGACAGTGGAAAGTGTGATCAGAAATGAAGACATCCGCAAGAGAACCAAGGTTACCGACGTAGCCCGAACAATTTCCAAACTTAAGTGGCAGTGGGCAGTGCACATTGCTCGCAGAACGGATGGCCGATGGGGCCGAAAAGTTCTGAAATGGCGACCGCGAAACGGAAGACGTTGCGTTGGAAGGCCTCCCACTAGGTGGACCGATGACCTGGTGAAGGTTGCGGGAATCCGCTGAATACGATTCGCACGGGACCGGCCAATGTGGCGACACTTAGGGGAGGCCTAAGTGTCGACTACGTCTTTCGGCTGAAATGGTGATGATTATGGACAGTGGAAAGTTACAAGAAAGAAATCGTTTTACTTACTGTTAAGGCACAGGCCTATACCTATATTTTTTTTATAGTAGACAATGCTACAGGGAAAACTTTCAAGACAAAAAAGAGGAAAATAAATTTACTCAAAACCTACACAAAACCTATTTTAAAACTTGTCATGCACTAAGCGTACTCCAAAAAAATAATTAACATTATGATATAAAGTAGTTGAAACAAAATCCCTCTTCAGAGACTAGGGTAAATGTTCAAATATTAAACATGTCCCCTATGTAAAATTATCGCGGCCCCAGAAATAAAATTACACGCATACGTACTCCCAGCCCGTCCTGACACCCCTATTACCAGCCACGGTCTGCCTGAGCCGGTAATACGACTAATATTTGCTACAGACTAGTACCAAATAACTGTTACAAATAAGAGTCTGATGTTATAGGTAGGTACCAGAATGTTTCCTTTATTATCTTCCTGTCGTTTTCCGGTGTCCGATGATACTTGAGGTCGGTGCAACACGTTTTTTTCTTCGATTCTCCTCTGTCAACCGTCACGCTATCATTTATTCCTTTTTCCTTTCGTATCATTCCTCACACAATCTTTAACACTAATACCAAAGAAAATTGAGAGAACTTCATACTCAGACAGCCTTTAAAAACACTTTTTCGTGCATGCTACAAAATTCCCAGCAACACGTATCTATCTGTTGCGAATTTCAGGCACAGAATACACCACTTCAACTAAACGAGTAAGATCTTGATTCAATCGTCGTCGGCGATATCCGAACGCGTATTGTTTTTCTCTGCTATTGTTCACGTAAACAATAGTAGTAAACGTTGTTTCACTGCTGCGCGATATCATTACACGGTAGCCGACGAGACGCGTAAGTGCAAACACGACGCGTCTACAGGAAGGTATTTGTCGTGCAGCCTTGTCGCTCCTTCCTTTCATCGTTATGATTAATGACATGTTATTTTTCATTGGAACAGCTGCTACGTATTTTTTCTACTTTCAAGTCTTCTGTTCCATGACGTTCACCTATTAGTCACGGTCTGAAAAGCTTTCGATGTGGATTTTTAAACTTGTTTTTTCTCTCTATCTTCGACATTTGAACGCACCACCTAGGTTTGGCTTTGACTTTTAAGAGCGCCCCTCATTATTGTTCGTACCTTTTTATTTAAGAGTTGGGACTCTTAACACATTCTACCTGTAACACCTTTTGTGTTAAATGACTGGCTTCGCATTTTCGTGTTTTCAAAGGTGACAAAAATTCGTTGAGACTAAATTACGTAACAATTTTATGTGAGGTATCACAAAAATTATGTGTTTTTTTATGTTTTCATGGGCGCGTATGACATAGGTGTATGAGTGGGTTGTCTATTGTTTGCCCGAAGATTATATGCCATAATCATCATTTTCCCGAATTTCATTTGCCCGAATGTTTCATTTGCCCTAAAAGACATATGACATACTTTTAATTGCCCGAATTTTAGATACCATAAGATACGAATGCCATAAGTATTGTTTGCCTTATGTTTATGTGTCATAATAATTATTAGACATAATATTTAAATGGCATAATATTTAAATGGCATAACAAGTATTAGACAAATATTTAAGCCCCGTAATAATCATTACACATGATGACATTATATTTAAGCGCCACAATAAATTGTTTTGTGCTTTAGCATCAAATTTGTATTTGCATTAAAAAAGAAATTGTACTACCTAATTATAATTATATAGTTTGATTATTAAACTTGTTTTTAATTCTAATACTTACCTACTTATTAGCTTTCTGGCTGTCGATGTCGATGGGTGCGCAATGTTTGGTATAATAAGAATAAACTTATTTATTCTGTGCATGGTTTTTTTTTCTGTGCATGGTTGATGGTGGGTTAGGTCGACGGAGCCCCGCTTCGCGGGGCTCCTACTTCTGTGTGGTTTATAAAAAATAACCACGAAGGGGATGGCGGGGTCTATTCGCTCGCTTCGCTCGCTCACACGACCCCGCCATCCCCTTCTAACCTAACCTGTCCGAGTCGGGGTGCCCTAAAGTCCCAATTGCATCCAATTTCTCTTGATATAAACAACCGTTACACACCCGATGTCGATGGCAAATTATGTTATGGCATTTCATAATTATGGCATGTGATAATTAGGGCATGAGATAATTAGGGCTTACAATGATTATGACAAATGATGTTATGGTAAGTGACTTTATGGGAAACAATGATTCTGGCACGTGACTAATATGGCAAATGAGAGTAGGGCAAATGAGTATTATGTCGTATGATATTATGGCTGTTGACTATTATGGCAAATGATATTAGGGCAAATAAAATTCGGGTAAACGGCGGTATACCGTATGAGTGTGATGTCAAAGTAAAATTATTGAAATCGCGAACAGTATTCGAAATGGTTTACTTATTTAAAATTGGCAGAAATGTAAAAGGAAATCGTGTCTACATTGTTCAATTGCATAAACATTACGCAAATCAAAGAGGTCCTTTGCGAATTTAAGTATAGGTACCTACGTTGTTTCTTTTAGCAACTGTAAATGTACATTATATGCGGCACAAAGGCTACATAAAATGTTTGTACCAACCTCTTTGTTAATCAGTTATAAAGCGAAAGGAAGCGGTTGTCCTGGTAATTAAATAACATTTTTATTCCAACGCGGGTTCTACACGCGGGTTTTTACAGCACTCAACCCATACGTTGTTAAGATAATTTAATTATCTAATTACATAATTATATCGTTCACGAGTCGTCGACTGTGAAACATTGTTTAAATGGCTGATTTAAAAAAGGTTTGTTCCTATAGCTCGTGGAGGGCCGGCCGGTAGGGTAGCAGGGTAGGTACGTCGGTACGTGCTGGGCGGCGCCGCCAGTTTCTTTCATTTCCGTTTTTGGAGGAAGTTTTCGACTCTTCCTGCCTGTAATGGACTCAACTCGACATAATTTTATCCACTGTGCACACAAATATATCAGGTAGGAACAGTGTTCAATCAAATAACGAACAAATCGCAAATAGATGATGCGAATATTTCATTCGGAGATTGCAATCGGACTTTGTTTGCCAGATGGCTACGTCAATTAAGTTATCCCATAGTACCCACCGTCTGTTTTGTAACCAGATCAACACGTAGAGTGCTTACATTTACTGAGATACACAATAATAATATATGACAACAGTGTGAAGTGTCTTGTAAGTATAGGACCACACCATAATGGATGCCGTCACTCCATGAATGACATACACAAACACCGAGCCTCGATAAACTAGGGCCATATAAATATTTGCAGGAATCGAAACAGCACCAAAGGGTGAAGATTCACCACAACACTATAATATGAGATAGTTATAAAATCGGATTTTGAAAATGAGGCAACTGGTTTGCAATTTGATCGCCAGCATATTAAATTCATGACCTGGCCTGTTAAAGATGGACGAAATATTATGTAATTAACAGAATTCAATATTTAATACGTATTGTGTTAAAAGTTTAGTTATAATCTTACTAATGTTATAAATGCGAAACTTCGTGAGGATGGATGGATGGATGTTTGTTACTCTTTCACGCAAAAACTACGGAATGGATTTGAATGAATTTTTTTCTTCAAAATCCCGGTAGTATGATCTCGGGGGACAGTCATCGAACTTCACGCGGGCGAAGCCGCCAACATAAACTAGTCTACAAAAAAAGCATATTCCATCTTTTTACAGTAGCGTAGGGATACCAAAATTT
The DNA here is from genome assembly GCA_941918905.2 of Xestia sexstrigata. Taxonomy (NCBI): domain Eukaryota; kingdom Metazoa; phylum Arthropoda; class Insecta; order Lepidoptera; family Noctuidae; genus Xestia; species Xestia sexstrigata. The sequence goes on along the minus strand of OW799211.2, from coordinate 12,040,034 downwards.
ATTCTAGACACTCGTACCAAATGGCTATCCGTGACCTTTACACCAATACGTCTGTATAAGGGGCAACCGACACTACACTTCCAGTTTGTGGTTTAATTCCAGAGCTTTCCTGACCCCCAGTCAATACTACGTTACTTATTATAGCTCAGAGACCATAAACGAGTAATGAACTCCAACTCCTAAAACAAACATAAAATAAATATTCAAGTCAATTCACACTAATAAGACATTCTTCGGACACCCACAAAGTTAATAATACAGAATTCTCCGTTCCACATCTGACGTCGTGGCTAGCAAACAGTCCCTGTGCTCGAATTTCACAAATTACTCCGGCTGAAACGGACCCTAAATATATTGAGTGACTTTTGGCAACTGTAAAAAGGGCTCACCGGAATCTCTGGAGACCTAGTACCTAATTGTAGGTAAGTACATAATAAGTCTAGCGGTTTCTACCGCTTAAATACACCAGGCGACAGTTCCGCAACTTAAGTATCAGGCACTTTTAGCTACAGAAACTTAAGTGGACTATATTAAAGTTGTGTTTGGGTTTCTTTAATTGCGTACAGGAAGTAGTTCAAAATGAATGAATAGTTTTTCATTTTCATAAAACCTACCTATTCTTACCCGAATGTTTACATTCCACAGATACAGTACAGAGGCAATAAATTAAGTTTTATTTACGATCTGTAAATCACTCTTCTCTTAGGTAAAAGCCAATCATGTATTGTAAGTCAATGAAGCAAAGGTGTTGATGGTCGATGCATCATAAGTATTCACTCACTCCAACACCGTTTGTGTCCTTTATAAAGAAGTGGCATCATATTTTATCCAGCTTTTGTTTTAAAACATCGTTTAACGACAAGTTGGTTAACACATACATAATCAGACATAACATTATAAATTAAATCGCTCATTGTGTCTTAACTAAACTACTTTGTGTTGTTTTCACTATCATTCAAATGATTGGTTCCGAATGGTTCATAGTTACGTGTATATATAAGACGGTAAAATTTAACTAACATATAATGAAGACTTCTCGATGTCTTCTCAAGCCGAAAATCAGTTCAAAGTACAGACGGCTTTAAAGTTATTTGTAAAAAAAATACATGTTCAACATCACAAAATAATATCTATTCTAAGTTGTCAAAATGCAATAACATATGGCTGCCAAAAGCACTACTTTATAAGGGTAGGTAAGTACTCTTTAAATATTTACGCAGTGACAAGTAGATTGGCTAAAGTTCCTCGTTTATCCCGAGTATCTCGGCAGGATCAACTTTAAGACATGTTAGTAAAAATAAACAAAGTCTGGTAACACAAATACGCTCAGTTCCCCGACTCAGTAGATAGTAAACCCATTAGGTCGCCTGGCTAGCCAGCTTACGTTTAGAACCTTTGCGAGCTTTTCAATTTCCTTACTGTTTGTTGTGTACTAAACGAGGAAAAGAATACAGCGGATACTTTAATGCAATAACATTTATCGGATTATAAGGAAAATGTAGACAGAGCTTTTAGATTACTGCTAACAATGGACGCTTTTACATTTGTCTTTTAAGAAAATAAAACGTGATAAATTAAGAATACATACACAAACTCACGCCTTTTTCCCATAGGGGTAGGCAGAAACCACAGAACGCCACCTGCTACGATTCTTAAATACTCTTTTTGCCTCGTCCACTTTAATACATCTGGTCATACACGCAAGCGGTTGCGAGTACTACGAACCTGACCTTTCTGAAGAACCACAACAAATTAACTATCTTTGTTTACATTTAGAAACTTGTTCTCTCACAGAAATACAGTCTCCACATTTATGTTTATAAGTGGGCGATGTTCTGCCTACTGATGTAGAAATAAAAGAAATGCTTGTGGTAATAACACAAAGAATTCTCTACATTGTCTTCTCTTACTAAGTATTTCAGAATACTCAAAGAAAATATTCCAGTACAATTCACGCGTACAATGTTACATTCAAGTACCTATACACAAATATACAACGTTTATGTGTATACTTTGGCCGTAATCTTCACATGTATACATAAGTAGGTTTAATATAAACTTCCTCTTAACTCACTGCTTTCATCTTTTATCTTAACTTTAAGAAAACAAAGTTTGCAACAAAGGCGTTTCGTGCTTAGAAACTACCGATTTTAAGTAAATATTAAAACGTCTTGAGCTCAAACCACCTCATTCATGGAAATACGTATACCTACTGAATATTTTTAAAACAATGTTTTTATGTGGGTTTTATTACTCCAGAACTCGCTTATATCTCTGCATAAATTAGCAGAGTATTATTAATAAGTTCTAAGTGTAAACACACTCGGTACATAGGTTTCTAATTATATATGTTAATTTGTTCTGTCAGATATAAAATAAAATAATAATCTTCTACTGTATAAATACATCTTAGTGTGAGTGAGCATCGCCTTGTAAATTGTGTTGGAAAGTTGATCATGATGTTGACGAAATATAAAGCAAGCAATCATGGGAACCCAAGAGAATGTTCCTGTTTTCACTGTAGTATGTACTTGGAACAGCTCATCGGCTTAGCCTTTTCCCAAGTATGTTAGGTTCAGATCCTAGCTCCCAGTCTAACCGAATGCAGCTGAATACCAGTTTTTTTAATGGGGCGGCTGTTGGCATGGAGTTATACCCCGTGCCGACCCAAGGTCTTGTTGTCATTTCAATATTATTATTCATAGAGAGAAAAAATATTACTTATAGCATTGTAACTCTAGTCCGTAGGCGGTGGCGACTGGCTGTGTCGACGGCGCGTTCGTGTTCCACGCGCGCCTCAAAGAGAGTCAGCAAAAGGAAGGGGTCCACAAGGGCCGATGCCTGCCGGGGTTGCGGGACTGTTCGAAAGAGATACCGTGGCCCCGGAACACAAAGGGCGATGAAGGAACATGGATGGGTTTTAGTCAGTAAAAGTCTGACACTCCCTCCCGCTCCGCCCAGAGCGGGAGAAGTCATTTGATGATTTCCCATCCGAAAAAAAAAAAAAAAGGAAAAAAAAAAAAAGGCGGTCTGTGGGGAAAACCTATGTTGAATCTATATTCATTATATTATTATTATTATTATATTATCTATATATATATACGTAAACTTGTTGTAAGGCACGTTTATTTCGATAGGTATAACTTCATGAAATTAACCTTTCTCAGAATTTGGTTTCTTCTCAATATGTTATCATTTTCATTTTTGAAAGGGTAACCATGTAGCTTCTTGTCTGTTCTTCTCAAACGACCAATCCGAACCATGCACCTATATTTTTACGTTTCGTAAGTGCCTATCATTGACCGATTTCTAGTATGGCGAGAGTCATAATTAAGAGTATGATTGTGGATGGGTATAAGAATAGAGGAAGGCCAAAGAAACGATGGATGGATTTTGTGAAGGATGATATGGCTGGAAAGGAGGTGTCTGATGAGATGACGAGTAATAGAGATATTGTATGGAAGAAGAAGACATGCTGCGCCGACCCCAACAAATTGAGGTATGGACAAGATAATGATGTCCAAGATGCGAAAAATACATTTGACTTACGCCATACTAGAATTAGATCGATGCCATGTTAGTTCATGATTTTTTTGGTCATGTTGCTATTTCTTTTAAATCGCATCGGGAAATAAAATAACAAGAATAGCAAATAGTAAACATGGTAGTTAGCCCGTTTTCAGTGCTAAAGATAATGTTAATTACCAAGTCAGTTTAAAATCTTATACATATAGCAAGAATATTGTCAAATTGCCGTAGTACGAGTACGCTTATGAATTATTTGAACCACTATTAAAATACAGAAGCACCGTTTAAATTAAACAGTCACGAAGCAGTGGGAACCACCTAACAGAATCCCAGTGAAGTTACATCTCAGACGAAAATGGTCGCACGTTTAAGAGCGTCTGACCCATACTCACGACACTGGCAAATGGCCAGATTATGAAACGGCTAGAATGAATAAGTATAATAAGTGATCACTTAAGACTTAGGTCTTTTCATTAATGTTCAAGCCCTACGAATAAGATTATAGGAAGACCAAAGAAACGATGGTTGGGCTGTGTGAAGGATAATATGGCACCAAAGGAGGTGTCTGATGAGATGACGAATTGGGATTAGGATCAGAGAATGATGAATATAATATATGTCGGATCCGGTCATGAGTACGGACGGGCGAATGTATCGAAAGCGCGCCAGTGGTAACATCACGCGACATACTTACCAGTCTACCCCACCATGGCGGCTTCTACAGAGTCCTGATGTTAACACGTCGCGGCGAGGCGGACATTGGGTCTGATCGCAGCGGAGTTAAGACGTCTTGAAACTGTACCCGATTCATTGTGCCTAGTGTTATTGTGTGACAGTGTAATGTCAAGTGATTTGTTAGTCTACTCAGTGTATCTGTTTGAAAAGAGTAACCATGGAGTTTCTTGCCGGTTCTTCTCCATGGAAACTACCAACCCGAACCGTGCAATGTGAAATAAAATAGTGTATCGCATCCAGTGTGTTTTCATAGCACGAAACCCGTCTTCTGCCCACAAAATGCTCGACCCTAGCGAAATAAATCCTGACCAACCCGACATATATAAATGCGACTGGGTTAGGACTTAATATTACTTTTCACTTTGGTAGTAGGTACTTTCCCATGGAATCTCTAACCTCTATGCGAGCAATGCCGTGAGATTACTAGTGTGCTTATATGGGCGATAAGTGAAACACTGAACCCAGATACTGAAAACCAGATAGACACTGTGGAATGATCACCGGCCCTCAAACACTTACCACGTATTCAGTACATCATTCTGAACCAGGAACATGGAAATTTTTCAACGTTAATTTAAATAAAAATCATCTGTTTCCTACAAAAGTGGAATACCTGCCCTGCACGGTGAAAATGTATGGAACAGCTGATTTTTTATTAATTTCCATGTGGCCCCCCCCCGGGCCCACACGGGTTCAAAATGATGTACTGAATACGGGTAACCGTTGCATTAAAATACTTTTATAACACATTTGCTCGTAAAGGGTCTCTTATTTCACCCATTTCAATATCGTATTGTATCTCATTACGTTTTTGTGCAGTAATGTAATGTAAAACGCACGGTTTATCAAGATGCTCCGTCTAAAACGAACGGTACTTTTTTAAATCTTAGCAAAGAGTTTTTATGTCAGAGAAGTTGTCAATTTTTTTTTTTATAAAATTAACTTTGGGAGATGAAATATAATAGATAAATATTTAATTCTTTAATTTAATTAATTTTGACAATAAATTACAACCATTTATCTGTAACAAACACACAAAAATATTAATTTACTTTATTAGTAATACTGGCTGTTTTTTGTGTCTTTGACTTAAAAAAAAAAGCGATAATGCGCGCGCATCGCTAATTTGTGAACAAGTAAAAAATTTAAGTATTCGTTCAGGAAAGTCCGAGTTTTATTTATTTCCTCGCAAATATGTTATAAAACATCGTATTACATACGTGCGCTTTGATAATTACAGCCTCTGCTTTCTTGTAGCAATATCGCCTCAGCTGTAATTTTACCTTTAACTTACCGCACTTAAATCATAATGTACTATTGTAAGTTAACAGCATTAAAATTAAATGAAAATGCACAAAGTAGGTACATTTGAATAGCATCAAAATATTGCCAACATTTTCCAGTTTTCAATAAACTTAATGTAATTTTTGTTAAAGGCCGATTAATTGAATAATTAATAATATAATTACCACATAAATAATATAATTTTAATTCTATCCGATTGGCTTTAATAAAGGTTGTTCAACAATTCTGCTATACCTACAACGAATTAATTTGACAGTGTCGTATAATTATAATGTCGTTCATGTAATTTACGTGGGTAATACTTTATTTAATTAGTACTGTTAGGTATCCTAAATAAATTATCTTAAGTCTCTTTTCTGATACATATTTATAATTATTAATTTTTACAGTACTTATAGGTACTACCTATTTATGTTCAGCACAGAATGGACATTTCCTAGTTTTATTTGAATCATTTGTCCTATTTTTGGTAACAAAACATTTTTTTACATACCTACTTATTTATGTAAGTTAGAAAACCGAGCATAAATAATAATAATTAATTATTGCTGGACATTATACACAGCGCCATCTAGTGCCACACTAAGCAACGAGGCTTGTGTCGTGGACACCAGATAGTTGATATACTACATAGATACTTTTTGTTTGTAAATACGTAAATAGTATACATATAAACATCCATGACTCGGAAACAAATGTCCATACTCATCACACAAACATAAAATAAAGCTTATTTAACTGTAAAATAATATTCCGTAAAATGTACTGTATACTTATTATCGAATCGTATATCATATAATTATGATATAAATAAAATACCTCTGCACAATATTCCATCGCAACTTGTTATCAACTTAATTTGTTCTTTATTATTACATTTTGATATGCGAAACGTGCCAGTGTTAAATAGCGGCACAACTTCAACTGTTGGACGGTTGCATTGTACTAACTTTACTACAATGTTACTTCTCCGTGTTTATATTCAAAAGTGCATTAAGTACTCGTAACTTCTGACTTTGTTGCCTACTTCGTGAACTTTCTCTTCGGCTCCTATTTAAGGTGAACTTGCATTCAGAATTATATTTTATATTTAGATAGGCGAGGTCAATTTACGATGTTATTATATGCCATTATGTACATAAGTAAGTTCTTATTGTTGGCACACTGGCTCGGTGCCAGGTCCTCTTAGTGGGACCGTCGGCTAATGAGCATTTACAAGCATACTACTAGTCCCTTAAGCCATGATATAATGAGTTTCTGGTTATATCCTTATAGCCGATTGCCGTCTGACGTCACGACTGAGCTTAAGTTGAGGAACGAAATCAAGGATACATTGTTGAAGCATTAGCAGTTCTTTGCTCTCAAAGCGGTGAAGGAAAACATGGTGAGGAAATCGGCATGTTCTAGAAACAAACATATTAGATCGTTAAGCGGTTCTGTGTTCGAAAAAAGTCCCAAAATATGAGAAAAAGAGGAGCTCTAAAAAAACTATCAAGACTCAAGCACCACACAATGTACTTAGATATATCGAAATATCCGAAATTATTTTACTACGCAGGCTTCGGTCTACCAACATTGTGCCATATTGCTTCGTCGGCTAACTTTCTTCTGACAGTTTATTAGACCTGAAAATTTCGTTATTTATCACACTGTCTTAATATTTTCGCCAGGCGTTATCGTTCACAACGTTTAGTGGGACGATATATTTTTCTAAGCAGTAAACATTGTCATTTATGTCATAAATAAAAGAAATATTATTTCGAAAAGCACTTTTGGAAATATACTGTACGTGTTGGAGTAAATAGTGAGGACAAATATTTTTATACGTTTGGTACAGTGTGTTTGTTTTTTCTTCAAAACTAATGTTAAGGTTAAGATTTATCACCGTCTATTATAGCAAGACAACACCCGATCTTTGAATCTTGGTTGAACATACCAACATTTGAAATCAGTTAAGTACCATACCATTTTCGCCATTGATACCTCCCATTTTCCTACGCTATCATCATCATCTTCCTGCCCTTATCTCATGTTACTTGGGGTCGGCGCAACACGTTTTTTTCTTCCATTCTCACCCGTCAACCGTCAAACAATCATTTACACCTTTTTCCTTCATATCATTCCTCACACAATCCATCCATCGTTTCTTTGGTCTTCCTCTCGCTCTCAATCCATCAACATTTATATTCATCACTCTTTTAGTCACATGCGATTCGTCCCTCCTCATCACATGCCCATACCAAGACAGTCGATTCCCTTTCAACTTTTCTGTAACTGGCGCAACTTTCAAACTTCCTCTAATATACTCATTCCTTACCTTAGCCATTCTTGTCACTCCACACATCACCTCAACATTCTCATCTCCGCTACATGCAATCTTTTTTCATCCATCTTTTTCACAGCCCAGCATTCCTATCCATACAGTACGACAGGTCTAATCACGGACTTGTATATTTTCCCCTTTACCTTAAGGGGCATCCTTGGGTCACAAGTTGTTCCAGTGACCTGTCGCCATTTCATCCATCCTGAGTTGATCCGATGCGTTACGTCACGGTCTACTTCACCATCCCCTTGAACAAGCGACCCGAGGTACCGGAAATCGGAACAGATCGGTATGGTCGTTCCGGCAAGAGTTATGAGCGTAGGACTGGAGAGACTGCCGAAATCACAGAATAAGTATTCTGTTTTGGACCTGCTTAATTTCAGACCAACATTCTCCAGTCTTTGCCACCACACCTCCCATCTGCTCTGGACCTCTAGGCCTCTGGGCCTCTAATGTCGTCGGCAAACAGCATACACCAGGGAGCCCCTTCCTGGATGTCCGACGAAAGTGCGTCCATTATCACCAGGAAGAGGTAGGGGCTTAGAGCCGACCCTTGGTGCAAGCCAACAGCCACATTGAAGCTGTCGGTAGTACCCGCTGTAGATCGGACTTGGGTACTACATCGACTGTACATCGCTCAGATCAACTGCACATACTTCCCAGGCATACCTTTCTCTTTCTCTTCCTTTTTCTTTTCTTTTCTTTTCTTTTCTTTTCTTTTCTTTTCTTTTATTGTCCTAAGCTATAATTTTTGATTTTCAACTCAAGGACCATCGGACCCTAGGCGCGGGCTTGTGGACGGTGGGCTATGGGTAGCTTGCCGTCCGTCCGTCTCATGACGACAGGCCGTGTCGACGGCGCAGGAGAGTTCCACGCGCGCCTCAAAGAGAGTCATCAAAAGGAAGGGGTCCGCAAGGGCCGATGCCTGCCGGGGCTGCGGGACTGTTCGAAAGAGATACCGTGGCCCCGGAACACAGAAGGAACATGGATGGGTTTTAGTCAGTAAAAGTCTGACACTCCCTCCTGCTCCGCCCAGAGCGGGAGGAGTCAAGTGATGATTTCACATCCGAAAAAAAAAAAAAATGGCCATCGGAATAGATCAAAGGCAAATGAAATAAAAGCATTATGATGAAGTAGTAGAAATAACCATGGTTGACAGGTATAAAGGATGACTTTTTTATAAAATTATAAAAAAAAACGAAATTCAAATCATACGCGTATTTCGTGTGATTTGAAATTCATTTTTTTTTTCAAAATTTCTCTTTCCTTGTTCTAATAAATGAAAAGTTTACTTGAAATTTGTAGCGTTTTTTGATGATAGATCATTTTTTTCTAAGCTGTGGAAAAAAGAAGAAAAAAACTAGGTATGCCATAAGCTTCTACTCCGTTCACCTAATATACCCATTTTTTTGGAAAGTGATAAAAAAACTCATCTGGTATAATGCTATGCGCCTCCTATGTACCACTATTTAATTGTCATCATCACCATCACCTTCCTACCCTTATCTCATGTTACTTGGGGACGGCGCAACACGTTTTTTTTTCTTCTATTCTCCTCTGCCAACCGTCACGCTATTATTTACTTCTTTTTCTTCCTTATCATTCTATTTTCAATATTTAAATGAAGTTTTAGTAAATAAATAAATGTTTACCGTCCCAAAAATTTCTTTACAGCTATGACATAATTATTGTATCTTAAAATATCTTAAAAATCTGTTTGTATGATTGGTGATCCCCAAAACTAGGTAGGTATATTAGTGGTATCTTCGGAACCGAATATTCTAGCACGAAATTGAAAGGACAAATAATTATTAGTAACTAAACTACCTAATATTATAATACTCTTTTAGTTAACATCATGCTCGCTTATAATACCATTTTAATTTTCAATTGCCTTACATTTACTAACCATATCGTCTAAGTGAAACGTGAGAGGGTGCGAAGAGTCCTCTCTCACAACTTGCTTATTCACGGCTCACTTAAAACGGCTAAGTACTAACTGCGCTTATTACGGAATTACACTTACTCTGAAGAACGGTATGCCACGAATGGAAAATGCAAGTTCACAAAGTAATGTGGAATAATAAGATTAGAAATGATTAACGATTTAGCCCTTCATTTTTAGTCATTTAGCGCATAATAGGCTAGTTACCGCCATCAATTGGTAATCTATTTAGTCCGTCAGTTAGAGCATTGGAAAATAATGGACATGTATTTTTTGTTTTTGTAAATCAATGAATATTGATAAAGATAAAACGCATCAAAACTCTGGAGTGGGGGGATCGTGACGTCAGAACGCACTTAAAATTATACTACGGCGTGACGAATTGAGAATTTTAAAAGCGTCGTATCTTCTTCAATTTTGGTTTACGTAACAAAAGAAATTTGGAATACGGGTCAAATATTTTTTCATAATCTAACTGAAGGACTAATTTGATTTTTTCAGTACACCAGCCTATTGTCACACAGTACAATGTTCCCACTGCTTGGAAATAGGCCGTAGTTCACTACGTTGGCCTAGTGTGGGTTAGTAGATATCACATATTTCTTAATTTTAGGTTCTAAGACATCCGACGGCCTAGTTTTGGCGAGGACCTGCAACTCGTCAGAGAGGACCTTTGGGTCCCAAATGTTCTAATCAATTAGTGCTATTGCTAGGGCTAGTGGGATATTCAAATGCTATGCTACACTTATTACATATTTAAACGCAGCCCTATATTTTCTAAATAGCACGACAAGCTGATTGATAAATATTGAAAAAAAAATAGATAAAGTCGTATAACACTTTATGAATACTAAAAATACAACAAGAATTGCATTGTAAATAAAGTAAAGACTCCATTATTGTATTCAACAAGTATTTTATACAGCCAATATAAATATTTTACTGATACAAAAATGTACTTTCAATGTTTACGTTAGCATTGAAATACCAATGTACTTGTACGAATAAGTACTTGGACAACCGCTAGATCCGATAAATTTTCACGAAAACTTGTTTCAAATAAATAAACAATAAACTGTATTGAAATTGCTTTATGATGATGCTTCAGGGAATAAAGTATTTATATGATTTTGTGTTTGAAATTACGGTTAACATTAGTGGTCATTATTTTCATATTGACGATTAAATATATCGTTAAGCACTCGTAGCAATGGTGCTACGCGCGTGCCTATTGCTACGGCGTAGACCTGTTGAATTAAAAAATAATAATGTACCTACTGCTTGAAATTATCTCGCACTATGTATTATCATACCTTCCTTGACTCGCCTCTAACCCTTCATCCGTAGATCAGTCATTGCATTGTACAACTTGGAACCCTGGGTTCCCGGACCTTTGGAAAGCATATGCGGGTACTAAATCAAGTCGCAGAGCCCGGTCTGACACTACTAATGGAATGTGGCACCAACCTACGATATCGCTGTTCTCCGTTGACCAAAGGCGACCACTACTGACCAGTAGTGGTCGCCAGCGTGACTGCTGTTCGTGGGGTAACTGACTAAGAGATTAGAGATTAAGGGAAGAGAGAGTGCACCGGGTCTGCGCACACACTTGTGTACTATAATATCTTATATCTATGGTTAATCTCCCGGCCTCCCCACAGCAGGAGGACTATTATTATCATATCACTATGCAAGTGCACAAGAACCACCTCCAGTCGGTGCAGAGCCATTGCAGAGCAGGGAAACAAATGGCATAAATAAGATAAGTAAATATATTAACAAATGCGTACGTTTTATTTTAAAATCACGCATTTTGACCTTCTATTGTCCTCCTGTAGGTCCCTACTATACATTCACTATTGACCAATTTTCTCCCCACACTCTACAGGGTCCCACACTGTGTATGCCATTAAGTGGCACTGCGAGTTGACAAAGTAGTTCGGTATACGAGCGACTTAGCATCGCAATGCTTATCCAAAGCGCTTGGGACTGTCATGGAGGACAAGCTGTGATTTAAGGAGAATAACTTACCTGAAGGTTGGTACAGTTTATGGTTACTGGTTAATTTAGTACTAAGTTTTGCTCGCAGATCCGCCTGCGTGGTGGCTGGGAATTATCCCACGGGATGTATACTATGCCCTATCTCAGGGCACCTGTGTGCTAAATAAATTTCATTAAAAAAAAGGTAATAGACAGATATAGTTACTTTCGTATTTATTCCTACCATCCTAGTAGGATGGTAGGAAGTATATTGTAAATGCCAGTCTTAAGATTTGATGGATGGATCGATGTTTGTCACTCTTTCACGCAAAAACAACTGAACGGATTTGGATAAAATTCAGCACACAGATAGGTTTATAACCTTAATACATTTTATCCCGGTATGGCGATCCCGTGGGATAATTGTCGAACTCCAGGCGGGTGAAGTCGCGGGCGTAAGCTAGTGATCATAATCTTCAAGTCGTCTCATTTTTTTTTTATATAGGCTTGCGGAAATCCTAATAGATGTCTTTTGAATTCAGTTCTAGTGGAAAATAGGTACCTATTGATGTTACCAGCTAAAATACTAATAAATAAACGTAACGTTGAAATTACCAACATTTACCGAACCTTTTCCATCAGTCCGTGTCAGTTTCCAATTTACTACAAATAGACAATTTAGAAATTCCAAATTGCTTTTAGTTGATAAACTGAAAACAATAGAGTAGTGCAAACGTTATATCGCTTTTAGTTTATTGATTGTCATTTTCAGAAAACCGATTAATGTGTAACTGTAGCTATATGTTTTGATTACAAAATATCTACGAATAACATTGATTGTTTTTTGTTTTGTGGTTTCCATTCCATATTTGAACACCAACTAGGAAGGAAAACAATGAATTGGAGAAATCTCTAAAATCTATACAAATAAATACAATTGAAGTGTCTGCTTTTAATTTCAAAATAACAGTTTGTATTTTTACTGAATGCATAAACGGTACTTTTAACAAAAAAATTTTTTTTTCTTTCTGTTTGTACCGGCTAGTCTCCAAAACGGCTGGACCGATTTTGACGGGGCTTTCACTGGTAAATAGCTGATATTATAAGGTCGTTACTTAGTAGTTTACTACACGACTGCCTAAAAAAGGAGTTTCATGGAGGTTCATGTATGTAGGTATGTATGTTTGTGAGTTTCTTTATTCCACCAAAATTTCTAAACGTCTTAACCGATTTCGATATCGTTCGTATCGTTAGAATCCTTGTGTTACCCCTGGTAACACAGGCTAGATATTAAAAAAAAAATAAAAAGAATTGAATACTGCAATATGGGTTTCAAATTAGGGATTTTAAAATGTTAATAGTTATTTTTTACGCAGTAGCGTTTTTTTTTATTGTTTTACACTTTTTAGTTATATAACATTGGGTCCCGACTGTTGCAGTTAATATGTTTTGTCTCCTGAACTTGTTTTTTTCTTTTCAGTTTTTATTTAAAATTATTACTGTTATTTTTTACGCAGTCGGGTTTTTTTATTTTTTTATAAAATGGAAGATTTGGAAACCCATGAAATGGTGAATCGGATTTTATTCAAATAGAGAAATCATATTTTTTAAAATAATTATTTCACGCGGACACAACATGTGACATCCATCATTTCTATGGGTTTGTGGGATTGAGTATGACTTATTGCTTAATCCCAGCAATGACACAATCAGCAGTTTCATTAGTCACAATAAAACATGTTTTATGGCCACACAAAATATAAATTAATTAAAATTTAAAATGATTAGTCAAAATTGTGAAAATATAATGCAAACGATACAAGTTGATTACAGTCTAATTGCTCCTGTAATTTCTACCGCATTGCGTTAAATTTAGTCTGAGTTATTGACCAAACGTTTATTAATTTAGAACTGACACATCATTTATGGTAATTGCCCCACAGTTGTCCATTTTGGTGAATTCAGTTCGATCTGATAGAATACTGATCACGTAGAAAGTTTTGAACTGTACAACTATGGCTGCCAAACTTCTCATATCTGAATGGGACTTGTTAATAAGCATGCAGCTCGGATTGGAATTTCAATGGAAGAGAATTCTGTAGCCAAAGTTATTAGATTCTTTAAACGAGATAGACTTTACTATATACCTTCACATAGTTATGAAAATAAGTGAAATATTATATCATGACCATAGTCATCTCATCATCATAGTTATCTAATAGTTATTTAATTACAAAGTTACGCTATAGTAATCCCATAATGTATATAGTACACTACTAATACTTACTGTGTAATATTTTGACAAGAAAGCTTAATAAATAATGATGAATATAAAATTTCCAGCAACGGCGTTTTTATATTGTAGGTACCAAAAATAGAAGCGCCCTTCAAATAAGCTCAGACTTCAATAGAATATCTAAATGTTAGAGGTAATAAAATCGATATCCCAATTTACCACAAGAACTTATAATAATACAATCAGAAATAAACGACGGGAATGAGCGTTGGGTACACTATCGGTTTTAATGTAGTCTACGTACTCGTACTCATATAAATTGTCCTTATCGCCGCCAAGTGTAAGGGTGACTTATCAACATCAAGCTATACGAGTATGTCGCTTTATATATGTGTGGTGTTCTATTTATCTTATTCGTTCACTATAGAAAAGAAAGAAAATACATAATTTGATATATTATATCACATAATATGGTACATAGCACACAATATAAAAAAAAAATAATCTTCCCGCCCTTGTTCCATTCTACTTGGGTTTGGCGCAACAGGTCTTCTTTTTCCATTCTCCCCGGTCATACGTCACGGCTTCTTTTACCTACTCCTTTCTCTTAATTTTTTATTTGCCCTTCATCTCCCTCTCTATCCATGAACACTCATATCACTCTTCTAGTCATATGCGTATAATAAAATTAAATTAAAAAAAAGATAATACTATGTACCTCACGGCTGCGCCAAAAAGCTTTATAAAAAGCTCAACGCATACGTATAAGCACTACACCGGATCAGTCGTCTCAACTCGAGCTGTTCTTTATATGAAACTCCAGACAAAGCGAACTTACACGCATATGCAAAATAAAACCAACTTTAAAAAAACACCTAAAAGTTAAAAATAACTTTAGCTTTAGAAATCGGTGGCCAAACAAAGTGATCAGGCAAACAAAAGTCTGTTGTTAAAAATTGTTTTTATTTTATTCCTTGCATTTTTCTTTTATTTGCCATTTTTGGCTAATTATTATTAGAAGCCTATATCGTCCACTGCAGGGCTAAGGCCTCCTTTCCCTTACAAACAAAAAACAATCATCAAAATTGGCTTGCATATGGCTGGTGCCGTGCCGTGGCGGTAGGTCGGAAGGTTTGTATAAAACTAAGGAAGATTACGCAATACGTGCTTTCTTACCTCGCCTATCCGGTCTTTCATCTGTCTCCCTCACACAAGTCAAATTTCGCCAAATTGACTCGCCACGCGAAGCAAACCTCGTGAAGCATAGCTTGATGGTGATTGGCCACCTTAACGAGAGTACCATACATTTAGCGCGGGCTGACACTCGCTCATGTCTCACTCTGGTTAGCAAACCAAATCACGCGATATGAACCGCGCTTATAAATGACCTCGCGCTCTGCAAGGTTTACGTGCATACTACTTTCTATGCAATATATTTCGATCAAACTACGAACGTTCGTAGTGTTTTTAATGATATTGCAGGTTATTTTTTTTTTTTTATCAATTTAAAACATCATTTCGCCAGTTATGTTGAAGTGCCATGTAAAAGGAGGCGAGTTTTTGCCATCGACGGGGCAAAACGCATGATTTTGGACTACTGCTAAGAAATCCCTAATGAAAAACCCAATAACACTTTGTCCGATCTGAGAATCGAATCTAGAACCTCGTGCTTAGCAGAAACGCTTGTGTGCACTTATAGGCTAACGCGGCAGTAAATTAAATTCCAATGCGTTTAAAACTCATTTCTTGAGTGTAACTTTCCCGAGATTAATGGAGATAGTAACTGTGCATCCGTAAACTGAAGGCTTGGTCATTGGTGAAGTATGTATTCAGAAAAGCGGTCAACAACCGTTTAACAACAACTAATCATTCAAATTGACAAGAGACTTGACGACAAATCAAATTGCATTCACATAATCAATACAGTTTTCAGTCGAAGTACCACATTAGGTACCTACTAGTACTCATGATCGTCATAATAATGAACTTGGACATCCAATAGATCGTTACAATGAACAGGCACTTGGCAAACAGATTGGTGATCGCAGTATGTACCTACTTACTAACACACTGGAGGACGCTATTGCCCATTCAATTGACATAATCGTGGCGACATAGGTTTATGAGAAGAGAGTTATTCGTATTTCTAGCGAAGAATCTCTAGGGAAATTATTACTTAGTTAGGTACTAATTAACAAGATAAATAAACAACAGCGTTAGGTTAGTGTATTTATTCGAATCACGTAAACTTGACTTGAATAATAACTTGACTAAAAAAAAAATACAATGATCTTGATTTGCAATTGCATAAAATCACCTCAGAATGGTTGTAAATAGATTTGACTACTGAAAAAATCGACTGCAGTGCAATTCAAAATAAAAGAGCAGGTCATAATTAATGTGATTCCTTTTTTTATTCTAAAAATAGACAGAAAAACAATGGCGTATTCATGAATGATCGACTCACAGCAAAAATATAATGGCGTTGTCATTGAATTCCATTGCAGCTTTTTTGAATCCCAACAAACAGACGAACAACAAAAAGCATAATAAATATCTCATAAATAAAGTTTATATCGTATTTACAGACAAACTTTTGTCGATATTATTTGTATGTATTGGTTACGTGACGCGGGTAAGTTAGCAGTATCAGATATTGAACACCGCAAAATTGTTTGCCCTGAAAAAATAAGTCGTGTTTGGTCTTCGGATAGCGTTTGTACATTATTACGTATATTAGAGGAACGCCCTAAAGCGAGGATCGTAATTTTTATTTCACTGGCTAAAATACTCTGCGATAGCAAGCCATCGCAACTAAAAGTACCCGTCTTTACCTCGCTTCACAAAAAATCAGATCAACATTTTAGTTTACCCACGTTTTACATATTACGTAAATTGACTGTGTATTTTATTCATAACGATGTAACTTTTTTATTAAAACTGGCCTAAAAAGCTAGGGCTTCGTGTGGCGAAACATAATCATTGAATTAAATCAGTACCGTAAGCATGTCAGGGGGCAACAAGCCATAACTCAGAAGTGGAGAGCGTCTCGCGGCCCATAACATTCAATCGTCCGCACGGAGGGAGAATTTTGATGACCTCAAGGAAAAGTTTGCGTCAGAACACTCTGTATAAATCCGGGGAGTCATGTCGGGATTTCCTAAATCGCCTTTTTTATTTATTGCACGGCTACTACAGCAGGCAGCCGTTTAGGGAGTGACGTTGTGTTACTACTACGTGATACTTTTTCTAGCTGGATGAAATACGTGTGTGGGTATGTCTTTATTTCGCGCGTGCAACTAACCTAATATGTCATGGCAGGAAATCCGCATTTTCTTCTCTTAAGACATTAGTGTGTTGGCGGGATTAGCTCCGTCTCATGCGGTGCGACATGATTATTTCATACATGTGTTATTTCGTTTTAAATGGTAATTTCTCGTTTCGAATGTCGCTGGTAATGTTTGTTTTCCTAAGGGTGTTATGAAATTAAATTACCTAATTGCGTCGTGCTAACACAGCTTTGTTAGAATTAAGTTGTTTGAAGGTTTTCATAAGAGCAAACACAAGATTTTGCTGTAATGTCTCTCTAAATACAATTAAAACAACATTTCTCATTAGTATTATGTGAGTGAACTAAAATTTATAGTTTTTTGAAATTATGCGCTACATTACCTTTATCCAGAAACTACTTCCTATAATAATGTATTCTAACGACAAAACTAATTGCCAAAATCTAACCTAACCAAATAAAATAAATCCATTCAAGATAAATCCTTATTACATACAATATTCAAGTCATGTACACAATCGGTCTTCTTCCTGTTAGCCATTTTGTTTATTTAACCGACTTTCGTATTTGTTGCTGTAATGGTGTATACCACAGGTAAACAGAGGTACGATTTTTACACGAGAAACTGTACAAACTTTATCGATACAAACGTTATTTTTCCGTCGCGATTTGCGAACGACGCGACGGAACGAAGTGATAATTGCAAGAATTTAATGATCTGAATATGTGGGCGTGCAAACTAAAATAATAAACTAGCTATGGCCCGCGGTTAGGCCCGTGTATACAGTTTATTTTTTATTTCTCGCAGTGTAAAGCAAGCAATGTTTTTCTGTACTTACAAAGGTAACTTTCTGTGGTGTAAGCCGTGTGAAAATGGGTCAAAGAAACTGACTGATTTAACTACACTATTTGGACAAGTTGGTAGGAAAATGTATTATGGGTACGCAAGATTTATTGCGTCCAGTGTAGACAATAAATCCGTTAGACATATCATGGGGTTAGTTTGTAGACTCTGCACGGTTACCCACGATGTGGGAAGCGTCCGTTTCTTTGGCGCAACGGAAGTGAAACATTTCTATAGTTCGAATAGAAACTATTCACACATTTTTAATCACAAAAACCGCGAGTTGACTTTTGAACATTCCTTTGAAAAATATTACGCAAAAGAATCGTCGAAATAATTGATTGGTCAATAAAGCTCCATTAAGAATACTTTATTTTAAATTAGGTATATCATCCTGGGGAGAAACAAAATTAAATTAAAAGTAATTAACTTGAGACTAAATCTTCATGTTTTCTTTCCTAAGGCAAACATGTTCATGTTTTCTTGATTAAATACATGCACTTGCTTCCTGCATAGAGGCTGCATATTCACGAGAATAAAGCACAAAGCTTAAGTCTGATTTTTTCAAAATTTACTATAACTTGCCGGTATTTTTTGATTGCTTACGATAAACACTAAAAATTATCATAAAAACTAGCTATTGATAAATACAAGCTAGGACTATCATACGATGTGTTTACGAAGTCTTGTACAATGGTGTCATTGGTGCTCTGCGTTGTGAATATCACAACATGTAACACCAAGATAGCTTCAAAATTAAAACTTTCTCAAAGCAGCACGCATGCACCTCAAAGCATATTTTATTAAAATTGAAACGAGAAATATAAAACACTACCAGAAAACATTTTGCATTCGCATCTAAAAATCAGACAAAATGAAAAAAATATTCCGCCATACAATTTAATGTGAGGAGCACCTGTAACGTACAGCCGATATGAGTTCGAATATGCCATTCGTTATTTTAGCTCTTCAGCTCTATTGATAATAGTGGAGCTCTATTGAACTTGCTTTTCGCACATGTAGCAATAAAAAGCATTGCATCAAAGGCCCTTAATGTAATTGCTGAGTTGGAGCTCGAATAAGCTCTTACTGGCGTTAAAATAATTCCCCTCAGTGCGGCGGATGTGACGACGGGCCGGCACCGGTAGCGGGCGCGCAACGGCACGTCCTTCCGGCCCCGGTCGCTGCGGCTCCCTTGAGCCCCTTAGGTGGCTTTCATGCTACATACTATGAGAAAATTATACGAACACATTTAGAGGACTGTGATGACGTCGACGTCTTTATAACACTACTGCTAGGATGGAATAAACAGATCATAGTTTTTAATAGGGATTACGGGAACTGTGTGTGTTAGCTGCGGAGGATAGTTAGAGGTAACAGCGTATTTCTGTATTGGTTATCCGACTTTAATTTTATTTTTTAACACCTACCTGGCAAGAAAGGAGGTGTCTGATGAGATGGTGTTGGAAGAAGAAGACATGCTGCGCTGACCCCAAGTGAATTGGGATAAGGGAAAAATAATGATGATGATGATATTATTTATTTTCTATTTATCAATCAATCAAAAAACTTTTGTTTTTCTTTTTATATTTCAATATAGCTTTTTTAGTTTAGGTACAAATAATGTTTACTAAATTATTGTAAGTAAGAAAAAACCTTGATCAATTTGTTTAGACCAACCAACGCAATGTAGCATTGCTTTTTCGTAAAGCTCTCGGCGCGGCGTGTTTGTGGTCTGCCCACAGACTCGCGTGTGGGATTTCTTGCGAGCTAAAACTTTGTGTTCAGAACTAAACTCCTGATCGGACTCAGACATAGTTTTCTGACCCATGAAAATATGTTGGTAGGTCACTGACTAAAGTTTTCTTTTTAAATTGTGATTTACATAAACTGATTTAAATTAATCTGTTATTTTCAGAAATTAATTTTTAGTTACAGTTAAACAATGTGATGTTCAGTTTATAAATGTCAACGTAAAATTGTAAAAACCGTTAGATTATAATCTATCTCGCGAGATTGTCAACTCTCGAAAGATTGTGAACCTGTCCCTGATTGGTCGGTCTAACAGTAGGTCGTTCTGTTTGTTTCTTTGGTTAATCACAGATTCATTTTAATCTAGCCACAATCATAAATATTCATATAACTAATTCTAAAGCTGTGTGTTATTTTCAACACGAAATCAATTTACAATCACCGAAACACTGTTTGTTTTCATTCGACAACAAACGAATTGACAAACAAATATGGCGCGGGGCGCAGCGTGCGAGGTGCATTCAGTGTTCATAATCTTTCGAGAGGTTACAATCTCGCGAGATAGATTATAATCTAACGGTATTTACAATTTTACGGAGACATAACAAAGATTTTTTCTGGAATTTCTCGATTATCCAGCTACTTATATTTTGTTTTAGTCATAGTATTACATAAGATCGTATCAAAGCATGTTTCTTCGAATCCATCATAGAAAAATACAGGTTGCAGAAATAATGCTATGCTATTGTAAATATTTATTTAATGGATAGGTTGTTTGTCTATTAAATTGTCACACCTTAAAGACTGTACAGGTTGGGATGACATTTAGGTCACGAATATACCGTTTGTTGCCTGTGGTACCACCAGTATTACCACCAGTAATACCACAGCTAAAAAAACACCGTAGAACTACCAAGCGGTCCAGTAATACCACGGGAAACCATGACCTAAGTTACAACGTAACTATAGTTGCTGCCAGTTTAGATGCCAATTGCGGTATTTGACTCATATAAAGGGTGTAAAACACCTCTTAACGAAGCCGAAAGGCACTTGTTCTCCTCGTCACTGCAATCATTTTTTGTTCTACACCATACCCGGGAACCTTCTTGTTACGGAGATATTGGGGGTCAAAGTTCCAACTTTTTGACAAGTTTTTTTTAAATACATGTTTTTAATGTAAGATTTTTACATTAAACACCTCCACGACCCCCGTTCTATTCAATCCAGCGACCAGCACAATGTTTTGAGTGCGTTACATTGAGTTCTACCACAAAACCATGATCTTTAACCCCAAAAAAAAAGTGGTTTCCCACCAATCATTTTTGCGTAAAGTTACTTAGTTTGATGTACAGAATGCTTGGTTGACGGCTTCGTGATGAGGTCTTTTACATCTTGTATACATTTATTAAAGTTCTTAACTTTAAAAACCAAAAACAAGCCTGTTCAAGTCTTGCATCGTCATCTATCGTGATCTTCAACATTTTTTCTAATGAAAAACGATACATGGTTCATTGTTTTGGTTCGAACGAAGAGATAAAATCAAAATAAAAGCAGTTATTTCAAGTAGGCCAGTTACAGGCACTTTTGAATTGTCGAAACAAAGATGAAAATTAAATGTAGCTACAGTCCCAGTCACAAGACATAAAAACTGTGAAAGTACTGTAGTTGCCCATTCCCTAGCGTAGATCTCTATGGAGAAGAACGGGCAAGAAACTCCATGGACACTCTTTTAAATCAAAATATTGTTACAAAATCTTGGTTACATCATTCATGTTGAGATGGTATATTATGTGAGAACAATGTAGCAAGATGTGCACGTTAAAAGTGTCCATAGTAAAAACAAAAAATACAATTCAAAAATAAACATTCAAATAAGCCATGGCAACTAAGAGATGACCAACCACAACTGACAGCGCCCGTTCACGAACATGATGCATGGATCAGCACCATTCAACTCAACCATTTTGAAGGGAACTGAATGATCCGACACACGCGCCACCATCAGCGAGACATTAGAGTGAGCGTGACATACTCTCAACCGCCAGGGCACATTCAAGTCAAGAAAAGACGTAGGATTTCAGTGAATGATAGCTTTCTGTACTCACACAATATGGGCTATGCGATTATATAATACTAGAGATTGATTCTATACAATGCAAAGACAGTTGTACAATCTTCAGCAGCTCCAACAATTCTATATAGTGCTATCAATTTATGCGCCCCTGTCCATGTGGAGCAGGACCAGCATTGAGCCATTGAGCATTTTTATCAGCGATATAATCGCCCAACTTGTAATAAGCATGCTTACATAGTGTGCGTTTGATGCATGTTTTAAATTTCGTCTCATTCAGTTCAAGAATACTTTGTGGAATTTTATTATAGCATCTCAAACAGTACCCCATGAAAGATGAGTCCACTTTAGCGAGTCTGAAGCCTGGCTGAACTAGTTGGTCCCTATTTCTAGTACTTTAATTATGTCTGTCACCTCTTTTACCAAAAAGATGCAGATTTTTTCTGACGTACATTATGTTTTCGTAGATGTACTGACAATGTACCGTCATGATGCCAATATCCTTAAACAGTTCCCTTAGAGAATCGCACCTACGAAGATTATATATGGCTCTGATGGCTCTTTTTTGCAGAATAAATATAGACTCAATATCTGCAGCCCGTCCCCATAGAAAAATGCCATAAGACATTATACTATGAAAGTAACTAAAATAGACCAGTCTAGCGGTATCTACATCAGTAAATTGACGAATTTTTCTAATAGCATATGCTGCTGAACTTAAACGCGCCGCAAGGGATGTTAAATGAGAACCCCATTGTAGCCTTGAATCAAGCGTAATCCCCAGAAAAACCGTTTTATCTACGAATTCAAGTTTCTCTTTATTTAATATTATTTCACAGTCACTACTTTTAACATTGGGTAAAGCAAATCTTATGCATTTAGTTTTTTTTTCATTTAATACTAAATTGTTTGCTGTGAACCAATTATGGATCTGAAGTAGGGCATTATTCACGTCATCTAGATTTTGGGCCCGTCTATTTATCTTAAAAATAAGGGAAGTGTCATCAGCAAACAACACCATATTTTGAGGTTGGTTTTTCAATAAATAGGGTAGATCATTTATATACACGAGAAAGAGGAAAGGACCCAATATTGAGCCTTGCGGAACCCCCATTTTTACTTTTGAACCCTGTGAATTAACACCATTTATTTGAACACGTTTTTGTCTATCACTCAAATATGATTTTACCAAACTAAGTGCAAGTTGACCTAATCCGTAATGCTCAAGTTTCAAAAGTAATGTGTCGTGATTTACGCAATCAAATGCTTTGGAAAGGTCATAAAATATTCCTATGGCGTCTTGAGACTCTTCCCACGCAGTAAATATGTGCTTTAATAAGGTTTAAGGTCCAGTCGTACAACGTCCCTTGGTGAAACCGTACTGTTGATCGTGTAAAATTTTGTTGGTGTTAAAATGATTGAGCATTTGATTAAGCATTACCTTTTCAAACACCTTGCTAAAAACTGGCAACACGGATACAGGTCTATAATTATTAGTATCTTTACTATCCCCGGATTTGAAAAGAGGTATGACTTATTATTGAAAGGGCCATGATCGCTATTGTTGACAAGCTAAAACGCAATAGCTATAGCACTATTTTTTACTTATTCTGAGAAAAAAATAAAGAAGAACTAATTTCATCCTTAATGGAATATTAAAAATCGTTTTGATGATTCGCGATGGTTTTCATAAATAATGTTGAAAAACCGGCCAAGTGCGATTTGGACTTGCACAAGAAGGGTCCCATACAAAACGCGGTCCAAATCGTTTCTTGTTTTTCTTTTTTTCCCTTTAATTTCTGACGTTATTTATTTACTACATATTATAGCGGCCATATAAATGAACGCTCTGTAAAAATTTCAAGTGTCTATCCTACTACAATTACAAACGGACGGACAGACAGCGGAGCCTTAGTTACAGGGTACCGTTGGCAGTTTGGCACCCTTTGAGAACGGAACCCTAAAAATCGAGTTTGGCTTCCTACTTACGCTCGCGATGTATGGAGGGATCAGTCGGAGAATCGATCATTGCGCTGAATAACTGGAAATGCCCGAGAATCGAATCTGCACCATCACGATGCCGCTTTTCAGTACGAAGCCTCACATCGAAATGCTGAGTAAGTAGGGATCTCTTGAATGGTATAAAAATAATTTTATATTTGTAGTTTTATTTTACCTAAACCCTAAACCCCATGATAGATGTACATTGTACATGTATCAAAAGCAGAAAGTCGTCACAAAAATTCGTCCGCATCGCTGTCAACGGGGAAAATGCCCAGAAGGCTGGTAGCATTACCATGTAGTATGACAATGCTGATTCTTTGGCTAAGAAATAGCCTAGCCCCCTGGTCACGAGAATATTCCGAAATACTAGGTTGGCACTCGGGCCCCATGACCCCAGTTTTTCGACCCCAAATAGCTCAAACAGCCTGACGTGCTAGGAAGATCGGATGGCGCAAGGCACAAGAATATGACATTTTTTATTCCTAAACATATTGTGTATAAGAATTAATAATAATTATGATGAACCGTATTCATGAATATTTCATTAGAAATACTGCTAGTGAACTACTTACTTCGATCTGAATCAAATATCATGAAGAACCGATCGATTGAACTATTTCAGGAAATGGATTCCCTGAAAACGTTTGTAAACCAGTGTAATGCGCGTAATATTAAAGTACCAAGTCAAAGCTCTCTTTGATGTTCAAGTTTCCCTGTATAGACTTGTGATGTTACTGACGTGACGAGCCGAAGTAAAGGTTATGCTTAAAGTGTAGTAGTCAAGCGCTACTGCTAATAAACATTAGGGCCTGGGTTCGATTCTGGGGTAAGGAAAATTGTTATGTATTTGGTTTTTTAACCAGGAATTTCTCAGTAGTAAAGGAGACAGTTTTTTTAGGCCCTCTTCGATGTTGCATAAATATTATTCATATTACACCAAAAAAAAGTAACCATTTTATTAAAGTAATAAACAAAAGCATAAACAAAAGATTACATAGAAACGAAACCGGAATCTGTAAATCATAATACTTAAATACGTTATATAATGAAATTTTTCGAGTCAAATCATTCCTGTTGTGGTCAATGTCATTTGACAGAAAATACTTACGTTTACAAAAAAATATAAATTCTAATAGAAATAGAATATGATATAAAAACAAATAATATTAATCTGTGAGCTTTCTAATGCTATTTTTAAAGGTTTCCGCTAAAATCTTTTAGATGGTATAGAAAATCATCATGGCGTTGTAAATCTCTCTTTTTGGTAGTCTACAGACAACATCATTTGACATTTACTCTTTCTGTTTATTTCGATTTTCGTAAAAGTGTTTTTGCGATTTTATTTTTCGCATATAATAAAAACTATTTTATAAAAATGCCATCTGCTGGTCGTTGTGTCAATTGTGCAGTAAGAGTTGTTGATGGGAATAGGTTTGCTTCCTATTACACGAAACTCCTCTGCCTAACTACTATCGGATTACAGGCGTGATTTTATAGTAAGTTATATGCATTAAAAAAAAGTTACCGTACAAGTTTCCACAAAAGGTAAACTCAGTAATTACATTTAACAATATTCTAATGTTGTCGTTCCCACTTCATGTAAATAACAGTTAGAGTAAATGTATATACGCTCGTTCTGAACCAAGTACACATCTAATGAAAGAGAATATGGAATGTCACACATTCATTACGCGGAATTAACAAAATTTTACAACTCTACGTGCAAATGTACTGTAAATTACTCTCAAGCTTCGTTCTCGATATTAGCATTAATACACATGTAGTTTCACTTACAGACTCACCATTTCGCATTGAATTTAGGAGAAAAATAAATTATTTAAAACTATAAATATGAATCCAAAGTAAGGTAGATTCAAAACTTTGTTCTTGACTATGACATTCTCACCTACCCGGCTCATTCACGTATCAGTGCTTCGCTGTTTCGCATGATTTCTTGTTTTCAAGTGCGTTTTTATAATTTAGCCATAGAATGCCGAAAAGAAAAAGTGATTTTTATAATTTTAGTTATTTAAGTAAAAAACTTAAACTTAAAAAATTGGAACGCGAAATAAAACGTGGGCGACGTACTCGCTATGACAGTGCATCGTCGTCGGATGGTATTTTTTTCTACGCCTTAAAACCTGCATGGTGAGTCATTGACCTACTTATTTCGTGTTTATATTTCAATTGGTTACTTTTAGCATCGCAACCGCCTGGCTTCTCACGTTGTGGTTTTGAATTCATATCGGCTTTTAAGTGTAATTATAATACGGAAAATCGGATTGTCCTTTGGGGGCCTTCCACTTCCTAAATTAAATACTTGCTGCTCGGATCTACCTGTGGGGTTTTTCCATAGCATATACCTACATTATTCCTCTAGGAATTTAAGCTGTTTTCTAGAAACAAATATAATTATTAGGCCGCCTATTGGGATTGCGTGTTTCTCACAAGGAGTCTCACTTCCTACCAAATAAAGGTTTATAATATAAGCCACCTATTGGGATTGCGTGTTTCTCACAAGGAGTCTCACTTCCTACCAAATAAAGGTTAATAATATAAGCCACCTATTGGGATTGCGAGTTTCTCACAAGGAGTCTCACTTCCCAACAAATAAAGGTTTAAGTATATATGTAAAATACTTATTTTGCTGCCAGAGTGCGAACCAATCCCAATCGATGACGATTGTGCCACTTATCACGTCGATATAGATCCTCAACCTGGATGCTCGTACTGGCAACCAGCCCCAGCGGTATTTATTGATGAGGAGGAGGACCCGGCTCCGGTTGTCGCCTACCGCCGAAAACATCACGTCAAAAGTACACATACTGCCGCCGAGCTCCGCTACCCCCGCAATGCCACCCGCGCAATTACTTACTGCGCCTGCCGTGGAATCTACCGCCGCCAGACCTTTAGAGAGTACGAGTGAACCGGAGGCTCCTGCTCCTCAACAAGACGTTCCCGAATTAGATCCAGATTTAATGGAAGTATAAGGTGAAAACCCCACCTCAACTAAAGAATATGGCAGGGAAATTCAAAAGGATTTGGAATTAGACTAAACCACATTACGACCTCTGGCCTGTCTAAAGAGAACCGCAAGGAATTGAAAGACAGATATTTGGTACCCGTGAACTGAAAGTTTATAAAAGCGCCTACCCTCAATCCGCAGATTCGAGTATCTCTAATAGAAACTCAAGCGAAACGAGACAAGGGCATAGAAGGTAAACAGGTACTAATATCCTGTGCTTTGTCCTCCATCAGCTGATATAAGGTCGTCCACAATGTAATCTACGGCTAATAAACCGGCTAAGGCCACTACAACACAACTGCAGGCCTTTAAACGACCGAGCCCCCCGGCGGGTCGCCGTCGCCGACAGTACCCAGCACAACTGCCGGAGGGCGCGAGATATGCGCGGGCGACACCGTCAACTCCACTCAGAGGCAGCAGACGAGTACGACGCACAACAACGCTTCCAGGTCATTGTCACGTCAGCCGCAAGCAGGTCACCGACGTTAGAGCTGGTAAACCCCGCGGGTCGTCTTTCGTTTTTCTATGAACAGTGGTGTTTATTGACTGCTAACCCTGTTATACTCGCTTGGGTTTCTGGCTATCAAATTATGTTTTCTGACCCAGTTATTCAAACAACCGTCCCATCAGAGCCTATTTATTCGCAATCCGAATATAAGGCCTTTAAAGCATACATACAAGATCTTATCAGTACTGGCGTAGTGTCGTTATGTCAACCATGCGCTGGTTAATACTATTAATATGGTTAATACTATAATAATATCCAGTATATTTCTTGTTTCAAAGTCAAACCGTAAACAACGTTTCATATTAAATCTAAAACAATTAAATACCAACCCAACATTTTAAACTTGAAGATTTAAGAACACCATTAAAACTTTTATCAAACAACTGTTTTAAGTTACCAATTGACAATTTATTGAAAGATGCCTATTTTTTTATTAGCATACATCCCAACTCAAAAAACATATTTACATGGCAATCTGTACGAGTAAAACATTTTACCGTTCGGCTTAAACTCTGCTCCGTATATTTTTACGAAAATTCTTAAATTAGTCGCAAAGTTACTATTCCTTTTTGAGTCCGGTTTGATTTTGGTTGGTCAATCGTATACTGACTGTTTACAAAATGTGAATAACACAATATAATTATTAAAATCCTTAAGATTCATCATCAACACAGAAAATTGTTCTGTTGTGCCTATTAATTGTTGCAAGTTCTAAGGAAATATTATAGATTCAAAAAGATTTGAAATAAGATTACCTGATGACAAAATTTAAATAGAATTACTAAGAAATAAGAAGCACAAACGATGTAAAATAAGAGATTTTGCTCGCTTTATCGGCCTTCTAACATCCGCATGTCAGACCGTAGACTACGGCTGGCTTTATACCAAAGACTTTGAAAGGTGTGTAGGTGAGTGAAGGTGGTAAACATCTAAACCTCAAAGATGATGAACACTACGATAAGTTTTTAAACTTACCAATTGAGTTGTTTCCCATCTTTGACTGGTGGCCTAATGCGATAAAAGAATCAGTTGGTTAATTTTAAGGTTGACACATATTCCTTAGAGATATTTAGTGATGCCTCAACAACGGGATGGGGCGCCGCCTGTGGTGACGAGACCGCCAGTGGACCTTGGAGTCAACATGTATAAATTATTTGGAAATACTTGAAGCTTTTCTTGGGCTTAAAGCTTTTGAATTAGATTTAAAAAAAAAATATATTTTGTTTCGTGTTGACAAAACGGCAATATCGTACATTAATGTTCATGCTGATTATATACGTTCTTCTGATAACATAGTTGCAGATACTAAAGCAAGAAGCCCGACATAAAGTGGGAAATTTCTCAAACCGCTTTTAGTATTAAAAAAAAAAAAAAAAAAAACTTGTATTAACGCAACACTTCGGTATCCCTTGCATTGACTTGTTCGCGAGCAGAATAAATCATAAATGCGATATCTATGTTTTCTGGCATAATTATCTGACGCTTATGTAATTAACGCGGACGGACTACACCATGAAAAAAAAAATATTTCATTTTACGTTTCCACCAATTTCTATTCTTTTAAAGACTGAGTAAAATTATTAACGACAGAGCCGCTGGTATTGTCGTCGTGCCAAAATGGCCAAGACAACCCTGGTACCCCCTTTTTAAAAGACTCCTCACATCAAAACCGCTCTTTTTAAAGTCGGAGGCTGATTTAATTATTTGTCGTTGTAGCGAGCGTGCAATTCACCACCAGCAAATTACACTGGTTGTCGGGATGTTATCCGGGCATCTCTTCTCCGAAGAGGAATTCCACAGCCGTCCTTGTCAGATTTAACACTATCAAGCAGTATGATACTTGCCTTATGAAGTGATTTGCTTACTGTCACGAAAACAACATAGATCCCTATAGGTAAATCTGCGACATCGAATATTCTTTGTTTTCTAACGCAATTGTACTGGAGCTCGGTATGGAATCCTAAATAGCTCGCGATCGTCGTTTGTCGTTGTTACTTGGACACGATATAGTGAACAACGAATTTATACAGAGATTCTTAAAGGGAATCTTTCGATTGCGGCCCAGTACCACAGTTCTTAAATACAATTTAACGTGGAACACTGATGAAGTTTTAAATTATTTGGCGGAATTCTATCCCAACAAAAATTTAAGTCTTGAAAAACTTAGTTAAAAGTTAGTGACCCTTCTAGCCCTGGTAACAGCTCATAGAATGCAGACATTATCAAAAATCCGCATGTTGACAATATTATCAAATCTGATTCATGGTTTATTATTAAAATAACTGATTTAATTAAAACTTAACGAGTAGGTTCCTTACAACCACTATTTTCCTTACTGTATTTTTCACAAAGGCTCTTTGAGTTTATGTTGATAGGACCAATCAGGTATTAATAATTAATTCATTTCATTTAGAAAACCATACCAAGTAGTAACATCGCAGGCTTTGAGCAAATAGGTAAAAACCGTGTTACAAACCAGTGGCATTGATATCTGTTTGTTAACTGCGCATAGCACCAGGCACGCAGCCACTTCTAAAGCTTATAGCATAGGAGTTAACCTGGACGTTTTATACGTCTAGGTTAACTAAAGGTAAAACTGCCGGGTGGAGTTCAAATTATACTGTATTTGCCAAATATTATAATAATATCAGACGATATGTCTACTAAAGCTGATTTGGTCACAAGTGTGTTAAATGGATAATGGATATCTTATTTGTTCTATGTAGTATTGTTCTCATTGAAAATCTATTCAATTATGTGACTGACGATAGTTATAAAAAATATATTTAAATATATATATATATAAAATGGTAAATATTTCATTTAATTGTTTTCTTCTGTCAAATTGTAACAATGTTATTGATTATATTTCACAAATGAATAATATCTCTCAACATCTACATGTGTATTAATGCTAATATCGAGAACGAAGCTTGAGAGTAATTGATGATTAAACGAACTTACCTGTACGTAAAGTTCAATCACAATTACTCGAAGAGCTTCGTTCGAAGATATTAGCATCCCTCCCTCCCAGTCATGCTGAATCCCTAGTTGTGAAATAATAATTAAAATAAAACAGCTCAGCAAACCTCCAAACTAAATGAGCCGGGTAGGTGAGAATGTCATAGTCAAGAACAAAGTTTTGAATCTACCTTACTTTGGATTCATATTTATAGTTTTAAATAATTTATTTTTCTCCTAAATTCAATGCGAAATGGTGAGTCTGTAAGTGAAACTACATGTGTATTAATGCTAATATCTTCGAACGAAGCTCTTCGAGTAATTGTGATTGAACTTCACGTACAGGTAAGTTCGTTTAATCATCAAATATACTTATTACGTATGATTGAGAATCGAACCTCATTCAATTTTGTTGAAGCACGAAATATGCCTTAAAAGATTTCTTTTGATACGAATCAGTTATCATCATCACAGTATTTATCAAAGATCCTCTAGGTCTCCAGACTGCGAAAATAAGTGCGATATCTGATCGAAGTTAAAAGAGCGAATACGAATGTTCGATCTTTGAAATCTCGTAATGGACGAAAACGACACCGTGAGTACAAACCGCCATTTGTCACATCACTAATGGTGCGGAAAATCGCGAAAGTCCCGCTTTCTAACAACGTCGAAGTAAAATCGATAGATTGAAACCGAATAACGCATAATATATTAGGCACACTCGAGTTTGCAGGGTCCCTGCCTATCTCCGTACATTAGGTGTTACTTACTTTACTACATTTATCTAAATACTAGATGGGAGGATCGAGACCGTAATGGAACTGAATAGAGTACGGCCCAACTGTGAGCTTATGTAGGTACGTAAGAAGGTTGCCATGATAATGATGATACCTCCACGCATTATCCCACAAAGGGATATAGGGATAAAGATTATAGGTTATATCTAAAATAGATCAATGGTTTCTAGGGTAAGAGCAGCGCCCTATAAATCTTCAGGGGCTTACTTAACTAAACAAAATCCTAAGCTTCAAAATTCTGGTGAACTTTTAAAATTTAATTTTTTTATCTCCTTTTGTGGTTAAAACTTATTATTATGTCAACTGACTTTGATTAAGAGCATACCTAATTTAAATTGTACTGAATTAGATAAGCTCGGCTTTAAACAGAACAGGGCTTCGTCAAGTATATTGCTCTAAGACAAATGCTTCTCTCACAGTTACGAGGCAATTTACGTTACCTGCCATAGTAAGACAAGCGTCTACGAAGGACGGACAGCAGCGCGTTCATTTCCCCAAACGTCTATATACGTAGATTGTTAAACTGGCGTACTCTAACCAGATTTACGAGTGCGTAAGTATCAGCATTCAACATGATTACATGGAATGTTACAAACCAGATCGGGGCCATAACTGTTAACGTTCAATCCAAACCCAAAGACTTTACAACACGTTATCTCTGTTGGTTTTACTGCCTGCACTATTGAGAGTGGGATTAATTCAGTGAACGGTACCTACTCTTTATACATTCGTTGGTTAGCTGATTTGATTGAGTTCTACATTATGTGTTTGGAACTGCGGGGAATTAAACCCTTTGAATTTATAATTGTGTTTTATTTTTGCAGGGGCACGGTTTAAAATGGTTATGGTGATCAAAGAGACATAGCAGAGTTAGGCGGCATTGGGATTGATATCTAGGAAATTATTTTATGAATCTAGATTCAGTAATTACAAATTGAAATCAAACAATGCTGCAATAGTACGTTATAGTTATAGGATATTTATAAGTAATATACATCGCTTTCTGCAATGAGAAGGAATTTACCACAAGAATTACTTGTACAATACCTGGAAGCTAATAAATCATGATATTTGAACGAAATTGCAATGAAAATCACTAATTCCCTAGAAAATATTTTTTTTATTGTGAGCTAGAAAATAAACAATGCTATACTCGTAAAATGCAAGTAAAAGCTACGGAAAACATCTATAGTCCCGTACACCGAAAAGCATGTAGGCTTGACGGGTGCACGACGCGCGTTTGTACCACAAAAGCGTACGGTACGCTAAGATTATACGCCTGATTAAATATTTTCGCTCCAATGCAAATAAAGGCTGTGTGTCGAGGAAAATTTTCCCGCGAACATTTCGATTCTGCTTTATACACTGTACTTACTTACGCGTTTGAATTGTGTACCTTGTGTAGCTATACATACCTACATTTGTGTGATATAGTCTATTATTCAAATGTGCGGTGGGACTGTATCAAAGCTGGCGTAACATTCAGTTTTATTTCATGGAGTTTACGCGTTGGTTTACGGAATACTTTACGTGGTTACGTACTCGGTTATCTCTCCATCTGAGATTCATGTTTTTAAACATTTTCAGTATAATCTAAATACTAAATGTTGGCAAATATTTCTTTTCAAAAATATTTTACAAAACAGAACCAGTTGGATTTTTTTGCGCGTTTGTACCGTAAGTTGGTTAGTCTTAAATCTACATGAATTATAAATGGGTCACGTTTCGTACGGGTAACCAGTACGTAGTCCCAATTTAAATAAAAAGCGGTCAAGAGCGAGATATAATCACACACCACGAATTCTAAGCACACTTTTTTGGGGCTCCGATAGCACGGCTGGATTTAGCAAAAACTTAACGCTGCTTCCAACTTTATGATGAGGAATTTATTCAGTTCCGTGATATATTGTCACAAAACCTTAGGGACATTATGTTTAACTGTGCGTAACGAACAGACGGACATCACTGAGTTGCATAAAGGTTTCATTGTTCAGTATTTTTTGTAATAGAACCCTAATTATTTATCAAAGCGACATGAATGTAAGAGCTGACCCAAATACGTACGTGACGGAGGTGAGACTTATTAATGTCACATTATTTAGCACAAAAAACCCCAATGCAAAAAGTGGACCTTTCCGCCTGTCCAAATGACAACATTAAAACCGGACCAAGAATTTTTCGTTGTTCGTTGGTTTGTGAAAATCTCAGGTGCGTTCGTGTTACAGCGGTATCCTAAATGTCAAGTCATGTGGCTGGATTTAGTTGTTTTTTTTTGCCTCATTCTGTCTACATCAAAGCACAGTCATATCGATACTACTTGATAACCATTTTTGCACAAAGGAAACTCGGGAGACACTAGAACATTAAAATAACTTCTCCCACATTGGAGTCAGCTCCACATTTATAGGTCATTAATATACTGAAATCAAAGGCGGCGCGTCGGAGCGGAACGCTATTATTAGATGGATATTTCTATTGTCAAACTCTGGATAGGGTTACTTGTCGATAAGTTACCTTATCGTAGAGAAAGCATTTCGTAATACAGATTAAACCGGAATATACTGTAAGGTAAGCTAGCGGGAACACAACCAATCTATGTTTTGAGCAAACATGTAAAAGTGTTTTTCTCTAATTCTAATTGCTTAACACAACATCAACAAAAAAAAAAAAATAAGAGACAGACAAACGCCATCCTCCTTACAATGCGGAGATGTCGCGAGGCAGGCTGAAGAGCCGGAACAGCTTCCTTAGGTCGAATATTCTACCAATTGACAACCAGAATGACGCAGCGGTACTGAGGTTGCCGTTCGTAGGGTACGTTCTTAGGGTCTCGGGTTCGAATCCCGGTAGGAGCAAATGTTTGAGTGATGAGCATGGACATTTATTTCTGAGTCATGAAGACTTATAAAGGGTGTAAAACACCTCTTAACGAAGCCGAAAAGCACTTGTTCTCCTCGTCATTGCGATCATTTTTTTGTTCTACACCTTACCTGGGAACCTTCTAGTTACGGAGATATTAGGGGTCAAAGTTCCAACTTTTTGACAAGTTTTTTTTAAATACAAGTAGTTAATGTAAGATTTTTACTTTAAACACCACCACGACCCCCGTACTATTCAATCCATCCATCAGCACAATGTTTTGAGTGCGTTACATTGAGTTCTACCACAAAACATGATCTTTAACCCCAAAAAAAAAACCGTTTCCCAGCAATATTTTTTGCGTAAAGTTACTTAGTTTGATGTACAGAATGCTTGGTTAACGGCTTCGTGATGAGGTCTTTTACACCCTGTATGTATAATAAGTATTTATTTACAAACAAAAAGTATCTATGTAGTATATCAACTATCTGGTGTCCACGACAGAAGCCTCGTTGCTTAGTGTGGCACTAGCGACATTTATTTATAATCAACCACACTTGAGGTTGGTGAAGCCCGCAAAAAGCTGTGGTTCTTTAAACACCCACCCCCTCCCTCTCCGGCTCACTATGTTGAGCCTGCAGAAAAGCTCCCAGCGGGTCACCAACTGCCATGGCCCACTTGGATGACTCTAAACCGACTTACAAGCCAGGTGGGCCGCTGCAGGTTAAACTTGGTCCGGTGGGGGTATTCCGATAAAGCAAAGTGCGACTGCGGAGCCTCATCTCAAACTATGGCCCATCTCCTGACCTGCTCTTTGTGTAACTCCCACCTGCACTTTAAGGAACATGACCGAAGCCACCACCAACGCCGTCGACGTGGCTGAGTTCTGGTCGAAACAAAATTTAAATTAATAACAATGGGAATCATCGACACGAAGAAGAAGAAGAACACAACATCACGCACAGGCGTGATGCACCTTTCATAAATCATGTAGTATTCACCCACATTTTCACTAGACCAACGAGACAGTCTAATTCTAATAAATGGTTTCTGGTGATCTGATGTGAGATATTTAAAAGCTTTTTTTAGACATATTGCTATTTGGCTTACTGTGGCAGTACACAGGTCTGACGTCATTGCTGACACGGAATTGATCACTCAAACGTTAAGGCTGTCGTAATTAACTATAAAAAGTGTTTAACATTACAATGCTAGGGCGTACGGCTATATACTTTGCGAGATGAAACATGTTTACCTTTTCGTAACTATTCCCAATTTATACGCGACATGAACACTAACAGGCTTGTGTCCTGAAAAAATCGAATTAGTCCGTCAGTTATATTATTATAAAATATTTGACACGTATTTTTTCTTTTGTTACGTAAACCAAAATTGACGAAGATACAACGCTTTTAAAATTCTCATCTTTGTCAATATTCATGAATTTACAAAAACAAAAATACGTGTCCATTATTTTCCAATACTCTAACTGACGGACTAAATACATTTGCAATTTATTGATGGTGGAAACTAGCCTATTTCAGAGCGCTATAATATTAAACATAACATGTTACGGTAACTTGATTAATGAATATCTGATGAATCGTTCACAGTGAAGTTATTTGGAAACCAGTAATTAATAAATGTAAGTAGGACAATGTGGGTCTCATTGAGAACAGTTACCCAGTGGATTTTGTCGCCTCTGCTCTCAAAATAGATGAGAGGAGAGAAAACCGGGTGAGGAAACCGGCCTATTCTAGGACTAAAATTTCGAAGTCGTTTGGCCTTTACAGAGGGAGTAGGCCTCACAGAGAGGCGGCCTGTCCCAGCAGAGGGAACATTATTGGCTGATTACACCTATAATCAGCATTTGAAGCAGTCATCTCTTTTGTGTTTCAAATACTTCAATCCTAGGAAGGCTACCGACTCCATCTAGCCTCGAATTACGTATCTACTCGAATGCACAAAAGTTGATATTTTCACCGAACGTGAATGACGAGATAAGCTATTTTTTTATACTGGTAAAGGTGAATCGTGTCTGTGTAGGTAGTTCCATGATATTGCGCTTTATTCAACTTTTTACATTTCCCCACGTTTGAAGCAGTTTCCGCTGCGCTTCATAGTGGGGAGCGAAATTCATTTGATACATCAACCGAGGCTTACTGAAAGTGACTTGTAATTGCCGGGCTTTTTTTGTATGAGTGTACTAAGAGGCCAATGCTACATTCATTCATAAGATTTCAGAAAGCAAAAAATAAAACCATGTCTGGCTTCTGACTCTGAAAGAAAATATCTATTTCAAGAAAATGTTTATTTTCGTCAAAATAGTTTATCTCTACGATGAAAATCCACTCTTGTAACAAAAAGTCACAATATGTCTGAGTCATGTCCTAAACCCGAGTATAATGGCAAGTCTTTCGTCCAAGACTATTATAAAGAGCTATCGTATTGTCCATCTCACAATGCTGGCCGATGATATACGTCGATGAGAAATATCTCCACTCAGCCGAAATGAGGGTCACACGAATAGACAGGATTAGGAATGAAAAGGTACGTAATATATAAGAAAAGTTTTGAAATGGTGCTTCTGACTATTGGGTGTATTTTAGACCTAAGGGCATATATAGCCTGAAGAAATGGAGTTTGAAATTGAGAGAATGTCATGCTCACTCAAATGGTGGCGTGTGTGTCGGGTCATTTAGTTCTCTTCAATATGGTCGAGTTGAATGGCGCTGATACAAGCGTCATGTTCGTGATCGGGCGCTGTCATTTGGGACTGGTCGTCTCTTAGCTGCCACGGTTAATTTTAATTACTTTATTTTTAAATTGTTGATTTAATCTTTTACTCTGGACGCTCTTAATGTGCACGTCTTTCTACATCGTTCTCACATATATGTATAATCTCAACTGGAATGATGTAACCAAGATTTTATAACAATATTTTGATTGAAATGAGTGTCCATGGAGTTTCTTGCCCATTCTTCTCCATAGAGATCTAGGCTTTGGTAGTGCAACTACAGTACTTTCTCAAGTTATTATGCCTTGTGACTGAGACTGTAACTTAGCTTTTTTTTTGTTTTTTTTTTTTTACATTCAAAAGTGCCGTAATGGTCTAATTGAAATAAATTCTTTGAGTTTGAGTTTTGATTTGGAAAGTTATTTTCGACTTGATGTCGAAATTAACTTTCAAACTCATTATTCTAATCTAGACTTCTAGATTTAATATTCTAGGTTCCACAGAGAAAAATACATATTGTTCGTAGAATACCTATCAACTGTAAACATTTATGTCGTAATTTACTCCTATTGAAAAGGTGTTTTGCAGACTTAATACTGAATTCTACCAACGCGTGCAAATCTATCATGTTCTGCTAATTAGTGCAAATTTTTATACATTCTGATAATATTTAAAAAGTGGACAATAAATCAAATAAAGGAAATAGGAAAACCAATAAATCGACAACGCTATAGGAATTACCAGAAAACGGACAACTGTAGTCAAACGAAAAATATAATACTTATTTACAGACACCAACAAATCTGCCTTTGCTCTTAAAATGGCGGATAGACATCAGTATTCTGTATTATGCGGAATGCAAATAAAGAAAAAATATTCCTCCGATTTTTCTTGACATGCTGATTTAACCTATAAACTCTGGCGTTTAAAAAGGTTATTACAAGGCGTTTGTTTTGAACCCTGCGGCGCCAAGCATCGTCTCCCTTCTTAAATATTGCTCCATAAATCAGAGTCGCTCCATGTAGGATCGCTGTCGCCTGTCGATTATCGCGCGGGAAGCGATTTCGCTCCACGCCGTTCGCAAATTGCGAAAGATAGCGATCGAGAGAAAATTGAACGACTGCACTGATATCGAGAAAAAATTGTTACGTTGCTGTAAAATTGTATATCTACTTTCGACGGGAGTATTAAATTATTGTTAAGAGCAAGTTACGGGATGTTGGGCTTATATGAATTTTATTTAATCTATGTTGCTACTTTCAATTTCCTCTACAATTACAAGTAGTCACGACAGCACATCTAACCACCCAAAACTGTCTAATTTTCTCAATCAACCTTGAACCTAATGCTTCATGGATGAAGTTGAAAATCTATTAAAAAAAATTGACAGATAGTAGTAGCTTGTGCTGGCGTCTGTACATAGAGGAGTATAATATGTAGGTTAGATATTCAGCAGTAGGTAGGTCCCAAAGGGATAACTATCTTGCGTGAGGCTGTACCTAAAAAAAAACATAAAAAAAAAATAACGAAATGTTGACGTACTATCGAAATCTAAGAGTTTTTTACCCTATTCTATGTCTACAATCTAAATCATTTGGAAATTTACTTCAAACTTAAATTGTTCTAGATACTGGCCGATTGATAGGTATAAGCCGAAAGAGAATTTTATACGAGTGTATAAAATTCGCTTTCGGATTATAACTTAAAAGGGCCAGAAATCGACGCGTTTAGAATACATCCCCAAGGTAATCGGATAGCGGCTTTCCGCGGAAATTTTGCTCTCTATTTATAAATTGACGTCGAGTTTGTGAGTTTTCTGGTGGGTGACACGATTCGACTTGCCTGTGCTCTATAGGAATAGTACCCCTAACTCTGAAGACCCTTATTTTTATTGTTGTACCTACCATGTCTAATGGTCACGAAGTCCGGATATTTAAAAAAGTAGACAAGTACAAACAGTAAATATTTTTGTGTAACGTAATATTTTTTTCTTAGTAGTTTTGGACCTTCAAATCAATTATTTATACCCACAATCGTTGTCAGTTTATGAACACACAATCATTGTCAATTTATGAACCCACAAATGCTGTATCACTAAACCCGTGTTTATTTTACCCTACAGGCATGAGCAACATAATGAAACCAAGATTTCGTGGAAAATCAGCTCAAGCAGACAACAAAACACGATTACGTTGACATAATAGTTAGAAAATATAAAGGAACATCAACGTATAGGTATACTTACGTAAATTGCTAAGCAACTTTGTTGAAAGCTTATTATATAGTCGGGTTTGACAAATTCACTTAGATTTTGTTCATGACGCTCGCTTCCGGCAAGTTCACAACTCGGTTAGTCACACAGTTGAGTTTCGTAACTGACGTAAAGAAGATTGTAAACATGTCGGAAATAGGTTTTACCGAGATAGGCACGGTAATCTAATTGGGATCGACCCGCGGAACAAAGTCCCTAACTACAACGAACAACAATGGAGCTAATTTAAGTAGAAGCAATCATCCAGTATACACAATGCTGGCTGAGGGATAATTTATCAAAATATTTTAGGTTAGCATAGGTTTAGGTGCTTTTCGTTATCCTAATGAAATTGTGAAAGTTTATGCCAAGCAAATTTGTTTAAAATAACCGTTCATTTTAATTGTAAACGCTCCCTTCTGGCACTGACATGTGTAGATGTCCACACAAAGATTTTATCAAGGTTGAGAATCACCCCTCCCAAAGAGAAAGGTGTGTGAAGACAAGTAGGTGGGTTGAGAACAAACCAAAGGACTGCATAAGGAATGTATGGGGTGACCTAGTTGTGGTGAGAGAGCCCATGGGAGGGCGAAGGAGCACTCGACAACGTGGCGGCTGATGTGAAAGCTAACAGTCGCGCTATCGAGGATGCATTTGAACGAAAACCGGGAGCCTATGGCAAAATTTCACAAAGCTACATGACTGCACACACGGAACACTGCACAATTTTGATACAACGGATGTTTCTGACTTGATACGTCGTTTTCCTCAAGAAGTAAATCCCACACGGAGTGTATTGATAACGTGATGCGAAACTCAATAACTTAGGAGTTCCATTACAGATGACCATTCGTTTTACATTTCCGGCATAGTTTTATATTCGTGGAAATATAAAGCGGTTCTCTCGGTTGAATGCGGGAATCCATTTGTTTGGTGTCAAAAGTTATGTTTCATTTGGTATTCTCCTCAGCGGTAAACTTTGCAAATTTTAATACATTTTACACCTAACTAGCGCAGTCATAGTGGCATAAAATCACGCTCGTTGCCTCCCTATTCAAACGGGGACCCCGTTAAAGCGATCCTGATTGCGTATTGTACACTACTACATAGCAAATTGTAACAATTTCCACTGAATGCATACATTTTAAATGTAAACTAAACCGCGTGGATTGGTCAAGCTAGGCTTTTGATTATTACCAATTTGTACTGTTTTGGTAAGCGATATGCTTAATTCAGTTGTTATTAAATCCCTAATGCATAAATCAAGAATCGGCAAACAGTAGGTAATCAACACGTAATGTATTCCAGATACATAATAATACGAGTAACATTGCTCAAAAGCAATTTGCTGTGTGTTTTGACGCGCGATACAAAAAGCCAGTAAATTATTGGAAAGTTTGTGACAGTGCAGTAGGCCTAGCCAAGTTACAAACGTTTCGTATCGATTCTCTTTCTACAATCGTAAACGCCTCGGCGTAAGCGATTGTAGAAAGCGCTAAATTGGTAGCCAAGTTGACACGACTGAGTCGATCGCTCGTTCTCTAATGTCTGTAGAAAAAACCTACACTTTAGTCTATGGTGAGCGTTCCTACTGGAGAGTTTAGCGATCAACATTGTAGAAACGAAAACATTCT
The DNA here is from genome assembly GCA_941918905.2 of Xestia sexstrigata. NCBI lineage: Eukaryota > Metazoa > Arthropoda > Insecta > Lepidoptera > Noctuidae > Xestia > Xestia sexstrigata. Next base: position 11,999,250 of record OW799211.2, on the reverse strand, counting down.
GTTCTATAATTTTGGACGATGTAAACTTGTCTACGATTTTTCCCTTTATGATCATGCTGACTAGAAATCAAAATGTCTATGCCAAGTAATGCCTAAACCTTATATTGACTAGAAAGCACAATGCCTACCTTGCAATATGTCTAAACAGTATTTGAACTAAACTTTAATCTGACTATAAACCAAAATGCCTACCTTGCAATATGTCTAAACAGTATTTGAACTTTGTTGATCACGTGATTTAACGTTGAGATGATGTCATTCCCATTCATTTGAATAGTTTTCTACTAGCGTTAACGATTGTAGATTGTCAACTTGGCTAGGGGTGCAGTTTTCAAAAAACGTTATTTGCTGGTTAGTATTTTCAACAATTTTCTTATGTTTAACGTTACAATAATTGTGTGTCGCCCCATCTTTAATAGTCCCGAGGTTTCAAGCGTCTAGCCTATAAAATAAAATGAGCGTGAAGGCGGAATCCGAAGCTTTTAACAAAAATACTATTTTTCGCTAGTCTCACTTTATACCAATTTACCACCGCGGTGTTTCTGACGATAAAAATTTATAGTTTTCAAAGGTGCTTACGACTCGGGAGTTTACGCGAAGCCAGCCCGAATAAGTGGATTTGCGTCAGTCCCTTTTTCTGTCCTCTTACAAAAGCCTCCGTTATTAGATATTACTGAAATAAAATCTATCCCGTACCTTTGTTTTATTATACTACAGTGCAATACAAAAAGTAAGGCCAACAGGTAGCTATTGCTATGTACCACATGGAGATTAGAATTTCATTACCCGAGATTAGATTCCATTATATTCTGGGGCTCTTGTGGCCTCTATTCTATATGTGGAGAACAGGGAAATGTAATAGCACAGTGCGTTCAATCTGTAGTGTAGTGTACTTAGTGCTGTTTGTTTGTATAAACTTTAGAACATACCTACAAGTTACTTGGAGCTTGATTCACCAAATTGAGAAGCGACTGAACGCGTCATTAGCTAAATATCTGACAGATCGATTCGAGGAATACTAAAAAAAAATCTATAAGTCTAAATTATTTTGTACTAGCTGTACCCCGCGACCGACAGTATGACTGTTTGACATTCGTTCGCGTGAAATTATTATAAAAAAAATCGGATTTTGATAACAATTTCATGGGATTCTAATCCCAATCCATTTTTTTTAATAAAAGTATTAGGTTACTCCATAGAATATCAGCTAACTGTCAGTAAAAGTACCGTTAAAGTCAGAACAAACAGACAGACCATTAATAAAAAATAAATGTTTTTTTGTTATAAGTACCACCGCTTGCTACTTTCACATTATGCAATCAATAAAATGCTGTCATTTTGAAATCACAAACAAACTACAATTTTATTTACTTAAAAAATAAAAAAATAAAAATTTGTTTATTTCATAACCAAATCAGAAACAACAAGTTGATGATTGGAGCCTCCTTTTAAGCAAAGAAAAAGCCTGTATTAGGAGACTCCGCTCTTTCTTATCTAGACAATTTTTTTTTTAACAGAACAGAATACTTAGGTACACGTGTAAGTGTATGGGGATGGAGGGGTTGTGTGTACTTAGTGCGTGTGTTATGTACGTGTGGTGCTAAGAGCGTGTGTGTGTGTATATGTGTGTAGGTGAGTGTGTGTGTAGAGAGAAATGGGTGAGTTATTTGTATAGATAGTAGGTATATGTATAGGTAGTTGATACCATTTCATCAATCTGAATTATCGGAAAAGTCACGAATCTAGGAAGTTTAGTAAGGCATCAGATGCGAAGCTGTTTACTCGAGTGGTAGGTAATTGCCAAAAGTAAATCTAATGTCTAAATAAGGCTTATTCCCGGGTAGTTGGCAGATACAATTTCATTATTAGGACTTGATGTTTAAATAAATTTCAAAGGTTTTGCTAAGAAAGTATGATAAATATCTAATTATGAACCTGTTTGTTTGCCCCAGATAAATTAGAGCTGAAATTAAGACTTCAAAGCTTATGGCTGCCTAATTTGCTTCCAATACAACAATTAGGGGATTCAAAATGTTCTTGACATAATTCGCGAATAAACATTTTCATAAAAGAAAATGAGGAAGACGTAGATGTTTTCCAACACGATTTTTTGTCCTTACACAAGCGAAATTAATTCTGATTCGTTAACTTCTTTCATATTACATCAAGCTGAATGTCGAATTTACCATTAATTTTCGAGTTCAGAGGAGTTTGGTGTCGACTTGATGAATAAAAGTTACAGAATAGGGGTCCCTGCTATCGATTTTGCATGGCGGCTTTCAGGTCTTAGCCAAGGGATAAGACGGGATTCTGTGAAACTCCTCAGGGATCGAAGTAATCAGGAGTAAGTTTTCAAGATTCGCGATTGTATTTTTTTACCAGTTCAACCTCAAGGAGCCTCTTAAAGTAAAACCAACGCTCTTGAGTTTTTTTTTATTGCTGCCATAAAATATTTTGTAAAAATGCCTAATGAAACTCGTGTCGTAAAAATCCCGAAAGCCGGGTTAAATTAAAATTCTGGAGAGAATAACATTTAGTTTTTAATTAGGTTAAGTACTTAAGTAATAAGTGAAGAGTTTATTTTATCCTTCCTTGATAAATCCGGAGGGTGGATAGCACATAATTAAACACTACTTTAGGAGCAATTAACTTAATGATTACAAAAAAATACAGAAGTATATTTTATTATTCACGTCTGTGAATGCAATCCGAGAGTTTTAATTGCGTAACAAGTACTTTTTGGATGTTGTTAAACGGCAGCTTAAAGCTACATTATTAAGTTTTGGTGCAACCAGCTCTAAGAGTTCAAAAGGATTTAATCTAGCGCTCTGTTGTAGGCAAGTTTAAGAAACAAAATTAAGTTTTGGTCCCGTACAAGAGAATAAGGATCACAATTAATCTTTACGCTTTTATCTGGCAAACACCGTTTTATATACGAGGGTTGTAAAGCTAAAATTTGTAAACAGCGAATACGAAATAGTAGATATGCGTAGAATTTCGCTTGTTTACCTAACAACTAGCATACCAAATGGTATATGTATAGCTTGCGAACGTCGTATGTTCATTCGTCATCCCAACTATTTCAAAGCCTATTGCGGACTGCGGTACATCCGCTTTACGTGAATTCGTTTCGCAGCGAAGTGCCCATCAGCAAAGCTTTTGCCCCCACGCTTCATTCCCACTAATAACTGAGGTAGCAAGCCTCTCTGACTCACTGCGAAACTAACATAGATTTTGAAGAAATCTGAAGGAAGACATTAGTGTCTTACAGTATTCTGAACTGCGTATTAATTGCGCAGTTAGATTTTGAGAACCACGTTTTCCGATTATTATTTTTTGAATGCATGTATGTTTAAGTTGACTTTGTTTTATTGATGTCAGCACCCATTAACGGTTCGTTATGTGGAACTAAATCATAACCCTTTCCTTTTGGCTTTTCCGTAGTCGGGTAATAAGCCAGTCAGTAAGGTTTGTGTTCGCTCTAGGGTAAACCAGTTATACTTAACTAACTAAGTATACCTACTGCGTTACCAGTTAAATCTTAAACCATAAGTCAAGTCGTCTCTTGAGACACGGACGGAGAAGAGGCGGAGTTACATGATTTAGGTTGCAACACTACTTACTTTTTATTTACGAGCTACTTATGAACATTTAATGGCTGGTAGTGGAGGCATTCAAAACCAAATTTAAGTAGGTTAGGTACTGCGTTTATATAAAAGTAAAAGACAGGTAATGCTGAAAATCTGAAAAAATGAAAATACATACTACAAACATAAAGTAGCTTTGCTCGTACTTCGACTTGGCGTTGTTCCTATCACGCACGCGCTTTGTCATCTATACAGATTGACCAAATTTCGATCAGTTTCAATCTCAATGTTATAATTATTAGGGATAGTATCACTGACAGCTTTTGAACGCCGAATAGATGTGCTGATCACATTCATTTTCTTCCGTAAAAATCGCCCTAAAGCAAAATATAGAGACTGTTTATATAAAAACAATATATTTTACCAATACATTGTAACATACACGAGAAGAGTATTACGGTTGTTCCGTGGCTTACAAAAAGATAAGAAAAAACGGTGCGGTTTGACCCGTTAAATCCGTCTATAATACAGTTTCGTTGGGAACACAATCTTCCCGCAGTCATGCTCCTGACACGGTCCAGCAGCCCAATACTTCATAACAAACGTATTGTATCTACTTATGTTTTATATTCTCGATAGATGAAACTATCTATAAACAAGATCACAAAGGAAATATAAATCGGAATCATTTCGTTAACAAATGAGGGTAAGCTGTGTTCCAATCTCATATTTGGTCTGACATTCAGAATAGCATCACTTTTTCTTTATTGTTCAACGGTATAATGTCATAGCGTGATATTAAGTATCGTACACATATGTACCTACTTATGTATTCAAAAACCTTAAATAGTTTTATTCTATTTATGTTAAACTAGCTGACCCACGCGCAACTTCGTCTGCGTCACATAAGAGAGAAAAAGCTCACGAATGGAATTAATTTTCCCCGTTTTTTTTTTCATTTATGCTCCGCTCCTATTGGTTGTAGCGTGATGTTATATATGTGAATATCCAACACAAAAAAATATTTTTTTCAATTTCAAGCAGTAGTTCCTGAGATTAGCGCGTTCAACCAAACAAACTCGCTTCAGCTTTATAATATTAGTCTAAACATACTTATGTAGATAATAAATATGAAAAGCTACCAAAAACATCGGTGTTAGTTGAAGTTCCTTTATATGTGCTTACAACTAATATAAATGGATACGTCGGTATAGGAAATTCAACTGAATTCAGGCATTCTCGTTTTCATATTGAAGTACGTATGTTTGCCATATTGAAGTACGCGCTTCCTTTAAATAAGTTAGTTGAAGAACCAGTAAGCAGTATAAGTAGGTCGGACACTGACTTCAGTAACATTCGTAACGAGGTGTTCATATCCGGAACCGCTTCAACTATGTACGTGTCCATACCAGTCAGTGAAGATCTTCTGGTTGGAAGGAAATGCTATGGCCTGGCAATGTACAAGGAAACGCGGTTATGAAATTTCCAGAAAATGATCTACATTAATTTATTTAAAAAACCACAAGAGAATACATTCACTAATATAACGCTCGTCATCGTCTAAGCGGTAAGTTTACCACTAATACCTACCTATTAAATCATTCAGTGTCACGTCTCAGCTTAGGTTAATTAATATTAGGTATCCTAGATACACTGAATAGATACTTACTTGTTGAACACACCTAAATATAATAGAATAATAATAAATAATAAAAAAACAAATAAAATAATAGAATATCTATTAGTTTATTTTATCTGTATATGTGTATTAGTATCAATCTAGATCTAAATCTAAATTCTCATTAACAAGAATTTTTTTAGACATTATTTTGTACCCTCTATGTAAGGTTGACTGGTAGAGAATGCCTTGTGGCATTAAGTCCGCCTGGCGCCTATGTACAACTATTGTACATGAACTTTAAATAAATAAATACCTAATAAGATTGAGTGAACGCAATAATAGCCTAGTGGTGTGACTGTCAGACTGCCAAGTCATAGGCCTCGAGTTCGAACCCAAGCCACGCACCTCTGATTTTCTAAATCATGTGCGCATTGTTTTATAATCACTAGGCTTGCTTCGGTGATGGAAAACATCGTAAGAGAACTAAAAACTAGCATGCCTGAGAGATTTTTCAATTTCATGTAAAGCCAAGTCAGAGGCCCATGAGCGGTATAAAAACTCTGGCACCAGGTTAAGCACGCCACTAACCATACGATAAAAGAAAAACATGAATCATCGATACAATGATTTAATCATAATCCAGACCAGCGCGTCGTTGCACCATGTTTCTGCTATAGCATCTGTTCACGGTATAGAGAGACACAGTCCCTGTGTGTAAATATATAAAAGCTGTCTCCTTAGTCACAAAACGGACATCTAACAGCGATCGACTACTTCAGAGAGTACAGGCGAGATATAATGGTAATTCAACCTATTTGACTTAATTTATTTCAATATCAGTGTAAGTCCAAGACTGTAAAACTTATGTATACCTTAATGCTATACACAGAAGCTGTTGGTGAACCTTTATCAATAAATAAAAAATATCTGATTCTGAAACCATAGGCCTTCTTGTTGTATTGATTTTACTTGAGTTAATTTTGTAGGTAAATGCAGAAACGTGAAAAAAAAAACAATAAATATCCAGAAAATCCATGGCTTACGGAACATTTCGACGAAGAAGGTAATCAAGTAAGCTGAGACATTTTCCGGGAAATTATTGAATTAAACTTCAATTGGTATTGCGTTTCTAAAAAGAAAAGATTAGATGTGAATAATTTTATCAAAAAGTTATTTAAATTCAATAAAACAATAAACCTTACTTGTGGCAAGTGCCAAATAAACTTTAACCTACATGATAAGTATAGATATACCAAGGTAGGATTTATATAAAAAGTAGAATACCTAGGCTGATCGGAATCTTAATGCACAATATTATTGAAAAAAGATACGTTAAAAGTGAACAAATAAGTACTTAAATGTATGGTTAATTAAACCTACAAAGCCTACCCAATAAGTAGAAAGCTAACATACGTAATGAAAACAGTTCTTTTATATGTTCTTTGCATATCGTGATGAATGTTACATCATTAAATATGAACCCCAAAAGCTGTGCAAATAAGTACGAATTATTTTTCCCCGCGAATCTGAATTACACCCCAAAACTGTCTCACACCGCCATCTGCAATCAGCCTTTAGAGTTAGAAAGTATACTCGTATCAACGCCATCTATTAGAAGCGTTGTGAAACACGACATTGGTCGCCGGAACACTGAAACTGAAAACGTGGCACTACGCGAAGCCACTAGTTTTCCTGTTACCGGAGTAGCAGACATTTTAGTTCACACGATTGTCAAAAGAGTGCCTTCTTAGGATTTTGTACAAATGCTAAATGTACTACATTTCCATGAAATTCTAATAACAGACTCCAAAATACGTGTTATTTACCATTATGTTATTTATTTCACAAATATGTAGGAAATATCGAAATAGTGATATCGATGCATAGAAAATAGAAGCATTTTTATTCCCTTCTCTTAATTGAAATCAAATTGTGGTTGGGACCGTGGGACGTGCAAAAGATTAATGATACGACTGAGTAATAAGCAAATTAGGAATCATGCCGTAAAAAAATGCTATCGATCGGTTGTCCTTGTCTGACTCAAATTCCTTTCGGGGTGGCGCCACTCGTAACGTACAAAAAATAAATACGTTTGTAAGGATTTAGCACCAAGTTTACATAATTGGTACTTAGCATGTTCTTTATTTCCTAGGAAAAACTCTCCAGCCCCTACACATAAAAATATATTGCTGGCTGTAGGTATTCCTAACACAGTTTTTGAACCATTCAATACTGGATCCACACGCAGCGCGAGTGCGTTCAGAATCTTAAATAATGAAGACCCATCGAACAACAAAATTGCAGTACACAATGATCAATGATCGCTTTGGTTTGGTCGAAAGGAATTCCCTTGACTACGGTACCTAGCAAGGTATTGCAAATTGATAACCATTGTCGTGACTGGGTAACAAATGGACTGAATTTCCATACTATCGCTAGGGTACCATTCATCGAATCAGAGTAAAGTGTCAGTCGGGTTGACTTTTTAACCCCTAAACGCCTATCTTGGTAAGTGATACCAAATTAAGGCTTCTTTTTATGATGAAATTTCGTTTTCAGTTGACTTATTATAAACTAGCTGTTGCCCGCGACCTTCGTTCACATGAAATTATTATAAAAATATTGCTTCCTTTTTCGAATCGGATATTTTTTTTTTTGCACTTAGATAACCCTAATTTACCGTATCTTATTTTTTCTAATAAAAGTAGCCTGAGCAGTAGCTTAGGCTACTTTTAAGCAGCACGGTACAGTAGTAAGGAGTACCTTATAACATCAGCTATCTTCCAACAAAAGGCTCGTCAAAATCGGTCCTGCCGTTTCGGGGATTAGCCCGAACAGACAGACAAAAAATTGAAATAAATGTATTTTTGTTTTAAGTACCGTATTTACTTTCATACGCTTTCAGTAAAAAAGCTGTTATTTTGATATTACAAACTAGATACTTCAATTTTATTGTTTAGACTAGCTGAACCGCGCAACTTCGTCTGCGTCGTATAAGAGAGACAGAGAGAGGGTTAGGAGAGAGTGTGAGTCAACCTTGCTGCTATCGAGGACTATTTTTTAGAACTGTTTTAAGAGAAACAATCCCGTCATACATTATTGTTGAGTAACTTTAACCGTTTACGCAGCGCACGCAACGGAAGCTCTCAAAAGGAATACATTTTATACTACACCTGCTTGGAAAGTACCTTGATACTTTATCAAATTTACGGTAGAAAGTATGTCATTGCATATCGAACAAATATGCGGGGAGAAAACGCATCTGAGCGGGAGAGAAAATTGTTGAAAATCCATTTCTTACGTGGTTTTTCTTTTTAATTTTGGGTAAGACTATGCGCCGGTAACCTAAATATCAAAAGCCAAAAAGTTTTTACAGTGAGTTTTTATCTCCAAGTTCGCAAAATGACACTGGCCACCAGCTGTGTGTTGGATGGTGTCGGGCTGGCAGTGCAACCCTGCGGCGGCAGGATAAACAATTTGAAAAAAGAACATGTGAAATTCCTCCTACATTTAATTTAAATTAATTTTAATTAAATTTCAATTAGTAAAGATTTCGTTTTTTATTTTCCTCGTAGGTGTAGTATAAAGCACTATGTATCACTCGAGAGAAAGTGCGATTGCCGATCTCGGGTGTTTTAAAGCCCTCGCCTACGGCTCGGGCTTCAAACGACACCCTCGACGGTAATCGGTCACTTTCTCCTCTCGGTGAACAATGTACTATTCCCTGTATTTGCAACATTTTTCATTGATGCTCCGCTCCTATTGATTGTAGCGTGATTTAATATAACGTATAGCCTTATTATCCTTCCTCGATAAATGGGCTATCCAATACTAAAATATGTTTTGAACTCGTACCAGTAGTTCCTAAAATTAGCGCGTTCAACCAACCAAACAAACAAACAAACTCTTCAGCTTTATAATATTAGTATAGATTCAAGTAGATAACAATTTAATTTCTCGTAAATATTTGCATTCATCGCTAAAATATTCTATTATATTTTTCCAATTAGGGGCTTCCCTCGACAGCCTTACGTTTTCATCCTTAGACACTTGATGAGAGTCATACTCCAGCTAGGTCGAAAGTTCTCATCAAGGTGCAAAGAGATGAGCCCAAACACAATATAGCTGCTGCTTCGTTTTCCCAAAAAAAAGATCATGCTTATCGTACTTCCCTGTAAATTTTGCAAAGAATTTTCGCTCGTTAGAAGTGATAATTTGCCACTTCTCAACACAATCAATAGCAGTGAATTGGGACTGGGATTGTGAAGTCAACTGCATACATTCCGCTGATTCAGTGAAAGTCGGTGATTCTTCAATTTTATGCATGAAAGGTCAAAACTACATTTTGAATATTCAAATTGGCCAACGAAATTAAAACATCAAAATGATGACCTTCATTGAAGTTTCCTGAGAATCGGATTATTTTTACTCCCTGTTGTGCTTCCCCAAAACCAGCAATAAAAGTACCATCTTGAAACATCTGGAACTCAAATGGGAATAATTCTCCCGTTGCCATGACTTCACAGGTGGTTCCGTAGGTGCCATTACAAGACATTTCAGCGACGTATTTACGCTTTGATCCATAAACAGCTCTAGACCGATCCGGGTGAAAGGTTAGAATCTTTCCCAGTTGTTAGACACGTGGCGCACAATGCTGCCTCGAATTTGAAAAGCCATGACCACGTTACTGTTCACCAAATAGGATAGAGATGAAAATAACCATGTGCCATCGCCAGGGATATTTACTATTTGGCAAAGAATTTGCACTCCATTAGAAGTGACAATCATTTGATAATCCATTTTAATTAAACAATGCTCACGACCAGTAAGTAATGTAAAAAATATTACTTGGAACGTAATTTTCTTTATAGCTACTCTTTTACAACACCAGCCTAAACCAAAGATACTAAACCCTAAAATTAAACACGAACGTAGGTATCAAAGGACACTTTTTCTAGTAAGAACGACTAATACTAAAAAACTATTATAGTAATACCACACTGTGAAATACACAATATGTAATTCGCGAAGAAATAGACATAACAAAATTCCAACCAGGCAATAGGTAAGAACACAATCATTATTATCCTCCAATTTAAAATTAGGAAGTATAATAAACCAAAACGAAGACAAAGCCAACAACGATGTTGACAAATATGTATTTCAAAGCATTAGTAGTACATAATAGCAAAATATCGCAGAACAGAAATGAGCTTGTAAGTATGCAATAACGCGTTGCCGTAAGATTCAATTTGGATCTTTAACTTTTTTCATACAAACATTAACCACCCTTATTTATACCCTTAAGGGCCGAATTTCGTAAAGCTTTTATTAGTGAGCACCTAGAAGCCGAAAGGTACATTCAGGCCCACATTCATGTCTCTAACTTTAAATACATAGGACTTTCATACAAACTTTGACACCCCTTTTCAACCCCTTGGGGTGCGAATTTAAAAAATCCTTTCTTAGTGTGCGCCTGCATTCATAGAGATTGCTTGTGCCAAATTTTAGACCTCACGGCCCAGTAATTTCCGAGATTTCGTGATGAGTGGTCAGTGAGTGGACCTCTCTTTTATTTAAATAGATGTAAGCTATACCGTTTCTTGACTAGACTAGGACGTTCGAAATTATCCCACAAGATCGTACTCCTGGGATAAAAAAGAAGGTATAGGTATAGTTGGTGCCAGTCAAGATGAGAATAGCAGTCATTGCCCTTTCCCTAATATCTATTCGTACGAACCAAAACAAATAAACCATGTGTCGTTTTTCATTACAAAAACTGTTGAAGATCACGATAGATGACGATTCAAGACTTGAACAGGCTAATTTTTGGTTTTCAATTAAGAAGTTTAATAAATGTAGGTGGGTCAATGACCGCTATTCTCATCTTAACTGGCACCAACTAAAGCTACGTTGTAACCTAGGTCATGGTTTCCCGTGGTATTATTGGACCGCTTGGTAGTTCTACGGGTTTTTTTTACATGTGGTACTACTGGTGGTAATATGGTAGTACCACGGACAACAAACGGTCTATTCGTGACCTAAATGTCATCCCAACCTGTACCGGTGTACTGTCTTTAAGGTGTGACAATTTAGTATACAAACAACGTATCCATTAGATAAATATTAACAAGTTAGTATCTTATTGTAGTAGCCCAGTCACACCACACATCAATTATTAGACCTGAGATAATGCTATCGAACCGCTACTCCAAATAGAACTAAACATTGTTTTGTCTTCACACGGCCAAACGAACACAATTTACGATATGTTTTCAAAATATGTAACTGATACGAGATTGTTGCGGACTTGTATTTTGTACAACATAATTATAGGTGTCAACGTCGGGAACATTGGACATAAAACACATAAAAACGTATCAATGTGTATTGTATTGGGTTCACTTAGGTTCATCTGTCGGATAATACCTTGACCAAACCTAGGTACATCCGTGAGAGACTGGTATTATCTGCACTATGTTACTTTGTTATTCATATTCTCAGGCGCTTGATGAGGAACAAATGTATCATAAATAGGCGAGACGACAAAAAAAAACGAATTAGTCCGTCAGTTAGATTATCAGAAAATATTTGACTCGTGTTTTTTCTTTTGTTACGTAAATAAAAATTGACGAAGATATGACGCTTTTAAAATTCTCAATACGTCACGCCTAGGTATAGTTTGTAGCTAGTTCTGACGTCACGAGCCCCCGCTCCCGAGTTTAGATCCGTTTTATCTTGTATATTGTATAACGGGCTGGTGTCCGCAACTCCACGTCAAAGCGCGTATTTTGCGTAAGGGCTATAATCCACCACGCGGGCCCAGTGCGGATTGGTAGATGTCACAAATGTCTTCGAATTTTTGGTTCTAGGACATGCCGGTTTCCTCACGATGTTTTTCCTTCACCGTTTTGAGAGCAGTGGTGATGAAATAAATTACACATAGTAATGCGCCTGTGAGGGTTCGTACCCACGACTCACTGTTCGGCCACCGCTGCTCTCTGCGTTTTATCGTTGTCAATATTCATTGATTTACAAAAACAAAAAAATAAGTGTCCTTAATTTCCAATACTCTAACTGACGGACTAAATAGATTTGCAATTTTTTGACACTGTCGTCATGCCTATTGTTATGCACCATAGATTAGCCGGGGTTGCCTGTTGCCTGACGCTTGGCACGAGAAGGTATCAGAAAAATATATGGGGAAGACCTTAGACAAGGCTCCTAGATAAACATAGGCACTCGAAACATATTATTACATCATGCCAGTATTTCCACGAAGGTTTAGACCGAGGTGTACCTACCTTAGAAAACCCACATATCCCCAGTTAGTAATAGTTTCGCTAGCTAGACAAACATACAACATAAACAGATAAGTTAAAGTATGAAATTGCCGTTGTATAGTAATTGACACTGCGAATTGACATAAAATCTTCATGGTGTGAGATTTTTGTGTGAAACTTTTTTCACCTTATGAGGTTCTTCTTTTAAAAAATGTGCAACATTCGATTTTCGACTTTCAATTGTTTTTTTTATTCAGCTTAGAAGTAAAGATGGATACTTCAAAATTCCCGAGTTATTTTTTAATACGAGTTCAGACGCGGAACTAACGCGGCAGAAACGGCTCGCAATATCAACGTTGCGTTTGGAGAGGAGACTGCTAATAAACGCACCGTGCGTTTTTGGTTTAAACGCTTTCGTAATGGAAACTTCGACTTGAAGAACAAACCACCAACCAGGAGATGATAGAAGCCGATCCGAGTCAAACTACCCAGTAATTAGCGGCATGGCTTAGCGTTACCCTACCTACAATTGCATCAATAAGATAAAAAAATACTACTCATTTGCATCAAATCAATAAGATAAAAAAATATGAAAAATGGGTGCCCCATGATTCGACTAATCTGCAGAAAGAAATGCGTGTTGAAACTTGTGTTGCCTTGTTGAATCGGTACAGAAATGAAGGAATATTGAATCGAATTGTGACATGTGACGAAAAGTGGATTGTTTACGATAACCGTAAGCGAAAAATACAATGGCTGACCCCAGGTCAAACGCCGCAACAGTGCCCTAAAGCAAAGCTTCTCAATAATACGGTAATGGTAACTGTTTGGTGGTCTCCTCATGGTGTTATTCACTATAGCTTTCTCAGGTCTGGTCAGGAAATCAGATGTTTACTGTGCCGAACTTCAAACAATGATGGTGAAACTGGCAGTGAAACAGCCCCGACTCGTGAATCGATCTTCACCATTATTGCTCCATGATAACGCAAGACCTTACACTGCACGAGAAACCGTTGTAACTCTACAGGAGCTGCAGTTAGAAACTATACGTCATCCTCCGTACTCGCCAGACCTTGCTCCAACGGACTATTATTTTTTTCGTGATTTTCAACAATTTTCTCCGTGATAAAAAATTTTCTTCCCAAGAGGCGGTACAAAATGCTTTGACACAGTTTGTCGAATCTAGATCCTCAGAGGTCTATCGTAAAGGCATAAATGAACTTCCGTTTAGATGGCAGCAATGTATAGATAGTGAGAGTAAATATTTTGATTAAATAAATATGTTATATCTTAGAAAAAACTAAGTTTCAATTTTTCAGTTCTGCAATTACATACTTTAAACCCTATATGTTCCTGGATTTTAAAATAAGAACTGGGATGACCTAGCTACTTACTCACGGCTTACGACTTATTCACAGCAACCTAATATTGATCCTAAAATAGAAAACCAATTTCATATTTCATCTTTCTGGCTGTGAGAAAAATTATTTTGTAAAAATCTTTGTATATTATAAGGTACGGTCGAACAAGCTATTTGGTTTACATTTTACAATGTAATTTGTTGGTTAAACTGTAAACCAAATAGCTTAGGCACGTTTCAAGATCTAAAAGAGATTAACTTTCAGAGAATGGGAACCTGACTACCTCTATCAGATTAGCGAATATTACGCTGGTTACCGTTCACTATACTAATATTAGAGAGGAAACGTATATACGTCTGTTTGTCTGTAGGTACGTTTGGATGTGGGGGATAATCTTCGGAACTACTGATCCAATTCCGAATATTCTTTTACTAATGGGAAGCTACACTATCCCGGAGTATTATAGGCTATATTTAAAACGTTCCCGTGGGACAATTTCCAAATATAACAGGAGCGAAGCCGCGGGCAGAAGCCAGTTAGGTAATTTGGCAAACAGGCTACGGGCTTTCAAATCAGAAGTGCGGTTTGGCAGCTGAAATAAGCTATTCCGTCTAAAACGGAGCTGGGCACTTGTCGGTGTAGTAATTTCTACCAAAGAACATCTAATGCTGCCTCATTGAGCTGCCTGTAAGTATCTACGGTGCCAAAAAAAACTTAACTCAAAGACACGCCTGTATTGCTCGAAGGAGCAAACAGAGATATAACCAGTCTTTCCAGGGGTACCGTATTACTCCGTACTAACTGGATTGTGGGGGACAAATAGGCAGTCGCTCCATGTAAAATGCTGGTATTTGGCTGCATCCGGTTACACTGGAAGCCGACCCCAACAAAAAGGCTAAGCAGAAGATAACCCACCCATATTTATATATTTTTTTTAATTAATCAGCCAGTTATTTTAAATTTTTACGTGATACGAGACCAGCCTGTTGCCATTTCAGGCGAAAACACTACCTCCGTGCTGCCACCAGCATATTCCTGAAAGGAAAACCGTTGACTTTTAACATTTAAAGACCCTGACATAGTATGTTGATGGCACTGAGATGCGTACGGACCACGTTTCGCACCAGAAATCCTTCTATGTCAGTAGGTGAAGGTAAAACTCCTGCTTTACATACATGAACACACTGAAAACTAAAAGAAAATAAACTGCAGTATCATTAAGAATGAATGATTGCTTTCTGAAGAAGATAAAAATATATTATATACTGTGATAGTCTCTACATAGGAACGATTTTCTGTAAAAAGAGATATATTCTTGATTGTTGATTCCATTTAGCGAGAGCAGCGGTGGCCCAGTGGTGGCGGCCCCGACTTACGAACAGTAAGTCGTGGGTTCGAACCCAGACAGGCGCATTACTTTGTGTTATTTATTTCATCACCACTGCTCTCAAAACGGTGAAGGAAACCGGCATGTTCTAGAACCAAAAATTCGAAGACATGTGACATCTACCAATCCGCGCTGGGCCCGCGTGGTGGATTATAGCCCATTCCCTCTCATTGAGAGGAGGCCGTCTCCCAGTAGTGGGAACATTATAGGCTGGTGATGATGATTCCATTTAATTGGCACTCATCATCATCAACGTAATCATTTGTCTGCTGAAAGCCTGTATTTCCGTTGTCCCCAAGACGTCAGCTTCTGGACATAGAACGCCTAAACAAGTAGTAATCGTATCGTATCATTCAGTCGTAGGTAATCTTACTACGACACTAATCTGCATAGTCCTCAAGTGAGTCGACCTAGATTATGTCTGCACCTTAAAAGAGACTGTGACCTCTGAGTGTTTTCGGCTGTTTCTTGTCAGAATAAATCGACGTGTAAAAGTTTTGCAAATAAAAAACATTTAGTATTATACATTATTTAATTATATTATTCTATTACACATGCGGAAGTTTGCATAGATGGATGTTTGTTACTCAATCACGCCAGAACGGATCAGGAAGCCAAAATTGGCACAGAGATAGATTTTAGTCTGGAATAGCACATAGGCTACTTTATTTTTTCTGACACATCAGTAATTTCACGCGAACGAAGTTGCAGGTAACAGCTACACAGCCAGTAGTTTCAAATTGTCAGATTGTTATACGCTTTTCGGTAGCTTATGTCAATAAAAACCTTTTTTGTGACTTTTGGCTGAATGTCACTTTGCCAAGCCCTCGGGCTTCCCCCAAGCATCGCCACAAAGATCGGCGTGCAGCGCTTCCAACATGCGCCTTTGGTTAGTTAATATTATTTTGACCTTTGTCATTACGACCTCTAGAGAAGGACCTTCGGCTACTGCATTGATATTTGGTAAAGGTTTTCGAATGAGATTTGATGATAAAAGCTGTTTGAAAATCAATGAGGTTTAGCAATACGATGTTGGCTTCACTACGCAGCTGCTTTAGCGCTTTTGTACCTTGCGCTATACTTACTTAAATAATATCACAGTAAATGTGTTTTACCTTGTAACTTATGTATGATGGTGACTGTAACAGTTAGGTACATTTATTTCTTAATAAATCAAAATAAATTTACATTGGGTAACTACCGAAAACGAAGACCTGTTCGTTTAGAGCAAGAGAGAAATGAAGGCTAATAAACAGAGTGAGAGTAATAAAGACAAAAACACGTCATATTAAAAAAGAATACCCAGTTAATTACTTAAACCCAAACGTTTAAAATTATGCAATGAAAAATATAAAACAATGATCAATTCAAATTTACAGACTCAGTTACCAGAAAAACTAAAATTAAAAACAGTAGCAGCCAGAATAGTCAAACCACAGACACAACAAAAAACAAACACTACTTTGGTTACTGAATCATAGAAACCCACAAAACTTTTAACAAAAAACATTTGACCAAATCCCACGATGTCAAGATAGTAGAGTAACAAAAATCATCACGTACCGCTGAACATAATCCGCTGAAGCCGCTTGAAGCCCGCTGCAGGGGCGCGAATGCGACGACAGCGCTGCTGAACCCAGTCCAGTTTCAGGCGTAAACCGCGACGCTACTGTGAAACTGCGCTGAGAGGCACATTGTGTATCAAACCAACCGCGTGATGGAAATAGACAGTGCTGTTGTTTTTCATATCTAGTGTAATAAACACACGGTAAGTTTATTTTTACTGATTTTTCAGTGTAATTTCGAAATAAAATGAAATGGAGACTCATTGGAGACTGAAATCCAAAATTAATTCTGTCAATGCATGATTATTTTATCCATCCACGGTTTGATAATGATTTGAAACTAAACAACGATGGTATTTTATCAATGGAGTTAAATAAATAAATACGCATTTCTTTATCAGCACAAATTAAAATATTAGCGACCGAAATCGTCCATTTTAGGTTAGACTCGCAATACGACTTATCAGGTTTCCTGTGCTCATAATATTTACACAGAATTTGTAATACAGAGACGTAAAATGAGTAGATGTTGACTGACAAGTGACACAGTTACCGAAGGGTAACATTATACAGGTACAAAACGCCCTCTATATCTACCCTTTTTAACAACCCTCACTCTCAGAAGCCCTCTTTTGTAAAACACGACTTCTGGCTATTCATACTTGTGCTTACTGAAAAGGGACCAGTATATATAGAGTGACTACATGATATCTATCGACATACCCACAGTATATGACACTTTTAATATGTGTATGTATCATGTTACATGCGCCAATACACATAAAAAACGTACTTATTACATAATAATATGGTTTTTACAAAGAACAATTAAACTTACGCGGTACCCATAAATCGATATATTTTCTACCTACAGAAAATATACAGTACATTTTGTGACCTTTCCTGAGAAAAAGGGGCCGAATCTATATATGTGATCATGTACTAAATACGTACTACCCATAAATAACTACAGCTGTAATAGAGTTAAGGATATAAAAGGTCCAATGTCTCAATCAATGTTTTATTTATATGTAATCCTTTTCGCCCGCATGGAGTTTAATTATTGAGCCACGGGGTCGTACTACCGGGATAAGAAGTATCCTATGTGTTAATCCAGGACACAAACTACTTCATCTAAATCCTTTGAGTAGTATTTGCTTGAAAGAGTAATAAATATCCACCCATCCATCCATCCTTACAAACCTTCGCATTTATAATATTAAGTAGTAAGAGATAAAAGATAATCACGAAATTAATAAAGATAATTTTGTATTCTAATGGTGCCCAAGATAAAGACTTTACCTGGTTTGGGACCATAGTTACTTCTACATTAAAGCCTTAATGTTGATAATTAACAATTTAATACAGGATTTTTAGTGAACTGAAGCACTTAAGTAATTGCTAATTATAATTAGTAGCATTTTCGCAAGAGGAAAATTTAAAAGTCTCATAATATTGATGATATTGCAATCCATTGAAACCTGATTTATACCTCGTTAATGGGGGATAATTGCAAACCCCAATTCCCTAGTACGAAGGTGTTTCAGCGGGTTGCTCGACCCTCTAGGCCAGGGAGAACATGATGATTCCTTCAGTGTAGCGCGCGTGCGGCCCAGGACATCTAAGGGCATCACAGACCTGTTATTGCTCGATCTCGTGCGGCTCGAAGCCGTCCCACTAACAATAATTTTAATACGTCGCCAGTGAGTTTCGGGACGGAGCCACGCACACCTAAATGACGACGCCTTTTTAGCAGACCAGAGTCTATGATTTGTTAATATAGGTTTATTTTATAGGGCTCAGCCGATCAATCAAAATTTAAGCACACAAAACAAGCCTGACCTTAAATTGGTGTACACATAAGTACATATCATTAATTGATTATTTTTTAAGTTAGTTGTTCCTTTTTTCAAACTAAGATAGGTATGGTAGGTAAAGATATTTTAGAAGGCAAGAGATTCCATGAATAACGCATAAGTCCTATGGATGCGTAACCTTTTCTTTGACTAAAAAGAATAAATACATAAATAAGTCTATACCTATTAATAAAACATGCTTTTGCTAAAGAAAGCTTTACGAGAACACACGTGTACTTTTGTTGTTTTGGTACCGCAATAGGTTTATCGTCATCTGTGTGACCGTGACGTAAATCCAAACGTCATTATCGCGTAGAAGAGCTGCCGTTTACGGCATTTGCTAGGTTTATTAAAGCACTTACAGGCTCCATTAGGGCCCTTCTAACCCTAAAATTAGCAACTCTATTTGTGGTGGTTCAAACTTCGTTTGAAATACTGTTAGAATAAAGTTCTAATCAGCTTGCACTACAAAACGGTTGTTACGTCAGTCACTGCGGCCGAATAGTGCGAAATTAGAGTTTTTTTTGCGATTTACAAAAAATCTAAACAAAAAAGTAAAACACATAGGACCTGAGGCCCTACTCTCTAACGTTTCGTCCGTATATTCGGATCTATCCGTTTCTCTCATTCGCACTCATCTGCAGACGTGCGCGAGAGAGACAGATGGATCCGAATATACGGACGAAACGTTAGAGAGTGGGCCCCTGCTTTATAGTTAGTTCAGTTAGTATGCAAAGTTTCATAATCTAATTTGAAGTACTTTTTGAATACCAGCGGTTTATTGTTCGATTTGGAGGTAACTTTGGATTTTTTTTTCTATCGAGAAAAGTTTATGGAATCGTGTTTTCGTCACACACGACTACTTAGCATTAATCCTCAACTTTACCTTATATTTATTTCAAAATTAATGCTGTAGTATTCTAGGCGTAACAGAGGATCATGCTAAGCCATTTGAGGGGGTATAGGCCCTTAAAGCTCTTTTGATCTTACACCAGCATCGAAGCTACATTGTTAAATAACAACGTTAAAATTTCGTGAAGTTATAATTAATGACATTACGTCGGCCCCGTGTGCTTAGAAGTTAACAGAGGTGTTTGGTATGGTAGGCCGCAGGTCAGTGGTTACAAAATCAGTATAACGTTTCGTAAACTATACTATACTAAAATGAGCAATATTTGTATATTTATGTGTATTTATTTGTAATCGCGTTCTCGAAAATGACTCTAACGATTTCGATGAAAGTTGCTATGGAGAGGTTTACGGGGGCGAAAATCGATCTAGCTGGGTCTCATATCTAGAAAAAATCGTTTTGTATAATTTCACCCGAGCAGTGCTCGGTCGCCCAGGTACTTCTATTGAAAGTAAAATATTAAAATTGATATGCAGCTTACTGTGCCTGGACTCTTACAAAAGGGGGTAGGACTAAAGCCATCAAGCAGGCACAAATCTGGGTTGCTACTGAAGAAGTCCTAGTTTGACCATATTCAGTTGGTTCCGATTTTTGTAGATCTTTGACAGGCGTTTTGGTTAGCCAGAAGCCCAAAGTCTGACCACCAGTCTTACCAAGGTGTGTTAATTGTTGTACACAGTAACTGGGCTTTAGACCCCTCAACTCAGTCGCTCCAAGTAGAATACTGGTATTCAGATGCAACCATTTGTGGACTGGAAGCCGACCCAAACATAGTTGGGAAAAGCTAAAAGATTATGTAGATAGATGACGAGTAGTTACGACGGTAAAACTGGTAGAAAGTCGTTTGAAACTGTTAAAGTTAGGTGGGTATCGCTCTTTTTGGTAGCTTTATTCCACTTCACACAGGTTCTCGACTCGACAACTCAATTCAGAAGTTGAGTTTCGTCACCTTTTTTGTATAAATTACATCGTCAAGTTGAAAAGTTTCCGATATGAGATGGAGCTTTTTGCGTAATATTTGAAAAACGTATTTGCAAGTCAGATGAGAGATTTTCTTTTTTAAGTTTCTGCATATTCGGCTATTTTTCTTTTTCATAATATGTCCGAATACTTATCCCTCAATTAGTTCCTTTGTTCTAGTTAGTTTTCTATTTAACTCTAGCACTGAGCTAACATAATTGACATCATTCTGTATAAACTGATTTTAACCAAGTCCGAACTGAGTTTTGAGCTTAACCACCACAAAAATTTTCGTCTGTAGTTTTTACTACCAGTAGACATTTTTCGAAAGAGACATTTTGCGCCTGAGCCGTTATTTCTTCGAAAAAAGTTAGGTTATTAGCCACAAAAAATAAAATGGCACTATGGCTCCATACATTTTGGTAATTATAATAATATCTTCTTTTGAAAAATAAAAGCTTTATTTTTCTTACTACCTATTCATTAAAACCATTTCAGTTTTAATTTTGATCATCTAGAAAGCCGTCTTAACCATTGTCTTATATTATAATAAACAAAAACCACGCATCAGAGTGCAACCAAAGTCAAACGCATATTGAACTTTTCTGATAAAAATCTGTTATGTACCATTAATCCCTTGTGGCTTTATAATGTACTCAGTATTAACCTTGTAAGGACATTGAAAATAACATTCATATTATTATACATAAAAATACTTATTTCAACAACAGAGCAAGAAATAGGTACTGTTCACTAAAGGTTATACCTACCATTAAGGGGTAAGGTAAGGCATTACCTACCCGCATCGGGCCACGTTTCGGATTACGTACGGTTCAGTAGAAACTGAGCCGTACTACCCACGGAGTAAATGACTGGTCTCGGCACTCAGCAGTGAGAATATTATCTTAATATACAGGGTGGAAATGAAAGCGACGATGCACAAACTTTTGCATGGTAGCAATCCCATGCAAAAGTAAACCGTTTTGGGTGCCGGGTGGGGGGGGGGGGTACTTTATAAAAAAACAGCTATTCCATACAATTTGACAATTTGGTATGGCACTTTTGTAGAAAACAGCAGTTGTTTTATCGCGCCGTCTAAGTCCCTACCACTCTGTATAAAAATAACGTGACACTATGTTCGTACACGCTAATCTCCAAAACCACCCAACCGATTTCAATGAAATTTTGTAAATAAGTATGGTTGGTGTGTAGTGAATTGTATATACTTAGGACCCGACAAGGGTGCCGTGCAAAACAAGAGCGAGTCGCTAGTAGACTTATAAATGCTTACCCCAATACTTTCAGTGGTAGGTAAAGTTCTCAGCATTGGCAATAGCGCTACCCCCTATTACATGGGACTTAACATCTGGAGAAAATTTGGAGTTACATTTGTTAGGCACTTCTGCATTACCCTTCTGGTTATACAAGTATTATCTACAAACTTGTGCCCGCTTTTTCGACATCGTAGTGTTCGGTGTGTATTGTGTAAATCCAAGTTATGAAATATGTGCCTTTCGTCTAAATCCGTACAGTAGTTTTTAAGTGAAAGATTAACAAACATCTATCCTTCCATTCATCTATTCATCCTAATATTCCGTACCTATATCCTAACACTTTTGGTCATCATCATCATCATCATTTCAGCCGAAAGACGTCCACTGCTGGACATAGGCCTCCCCCAAGTGTCGCCACATTGACCGGTCCCGTGCGACTCGCATCTAGCGGATTCCCGCAACCTTCACCAGGTCATCGGTCCACCTAGTGGGAGGCCTTCCAACGCAACGTCTTCCGGTTCGCGGTCGCCACTCCAGAACTTTTCGGCCCCATCGGCCATCCGTTCTGCGAGCAATGTGCCCTGCCCACTGCCACTTAAGTTTGGCAATTCTTCGGGCTACGTCGGTGACCCTGGTTCTCTTGCGGATGTCTTCATTTCTGATTCGATCACGCAAGGAAACTCCAAGCATAGCCCTCTCCATTGCCCTTTTACATTTTTACTTCCATTACACTATCTATCATCTATCATGGGGTTTATGTTTCCGCACTTAGTCCTTGAAGTGGACCATTGTGCGTGAGCCATGGTGGCCGATTACTCCAACCAGCCCACCTCCCTCCAGAAGCAGATCAGACTTCCCGGTCTCCTCAGGGCATCCACAAGGGATCTTGGTGCTCCCAGGGTCTCCTCGCGAATCTTGTTAACGCCTGTGCACTCAAGGAGCACATGCGCCACCGTTTCCTCCGCCTCCATGCATGCTCTGCACAGGGGACTGTCAGTGATACCTAGGGTGTGGAAGTGTTTATTCAGTGAACAGTGTCCAGTGATGGTCCCCGCCAACAGACGCAGGCTATCTCTGTCCAGGCGCAGAAGGCGCCTGGTCAGCTTTGTATCCAGGAATGGCATAGCTTCCTTGGATTGCCTGCATCCTGGTGTCGAGGTCCACCATTTCTCTGCTTGTATACGAGTGTGATCCCTTAACCAGCTTCTCAGCTGCTTGAAAGGAATTGGCACAATGGGTTCGGGTCCGTAGGGTTTTGTGCTGGATCCTCTTCTGGCAAGTTCGTCAGCCGCATCGTTTCCAAGTGATCCACTGTGACCTTTAATCCATTGTAGCGTTACCGTGTTGTGATTTAGTACCGTGATTCGTTCTAGGGCCTTGTGGCATTCTAGTATTAGTCTCGACGTGATCTGGTTACTCTTTAGGGATTGAAGAACAGAGGCACTGTCGGAGAGTATTCGAATATTGGTATCCGTAACCTCCCTGGCCTCTATAGCGTGTGCCGCTTGGATAATACCTACACACTCTGCTTGGTAAACAGAGTTGAACATTCCAAGTGGTTTGGATATCTTAATGTTTAGGTCGTCGGAGAACACTCCGACGCCTGTCCCATCGTTGGTTTTTGATCCGTCAGTATAAATCCTTAACTCTCTTGTACTTGAGTAGTCGCACAACTCCTCCATTCCATTACACTTTTGGTAGTCTCATGCTAAACAAAGATTCCACGATCCACCTCGTTTAATCACAAAGGATAGTCAATTAACTGTAAATTTTCCTGAAGTTGGTACATCCATTGGTTCAATTACAACACACCTTCCGATAAACAGGTAAATGTAAACTTTAAACAAGATACATTGTGTAGGTACACTCGGCTTCAAAAGATGTAGCGACCAACGAGAATTGATTTGTTGTTTACAATTTATGTTTCATAATATTTTTGACCATTATATAGCTACAATTAATTAAGTAGGTACACATTGTGTAATATTTTTGTGGCTCAAATTGATACACTTTTCTGGCACACAGATTGTGGACCATGAAATGAATTCTAATCGCTGTATACATCTTTTTGAGGTTCACTGTACTTGCTTACCTACCACGCTACGAACTGATCGTGTGAGCGTGCGATCGTGCGAAACATCGAGTCTCGTAATCGTATCTGTATTATCACATGTGTACTCTGAAAATCGAGTTTAGAAGTGAAGAAACAAAGTTTACGTACAAGCTTTTTAGGTGTTGTTTAGAAAATCCAAAGTTGTTTTATTGCAAACGTTGATCAAAGACATGGCTCGTAAAGGCTCGTGGATAAATAATAACAGCCGCACGATTCGATCGAAGGTTAAGCTACGCTTACCAAGGTCGGTTTGTGGATGGGTGACCACCCATTATATACCGAGTTTTTGTCCGTGCCCCGGAAAGCACGTTAAGCAGTTGGTCCCTGCTGTCATTTGTAGATCTATGACAGTCGTTACAGGTAGACTAGTGGCCGAAAAAAGTCTGACAACCAATCTTACCGAGGGGTATCGTATTATCCAGTACTAACTGGGTTGTGGAGGTCAGATCGCTCCATGTAAAATACTGGTATCAGCTGCATCCGGTTAGACTGGAAGCCGACCCCAACATAGTTGGGAAAAGGCTAGGCAGATAATGATGACTTTAATCAAGAATACAAAACAATCTAGGTGGATGAACCAACCTAGGCAAGCACGGCTTAACCTGAAGATCGACCCGAACGGCTGTTATTATTTAGCCACGAGCTCCTCTGATTAAACTCAGATACAGATTTTATAACTAGGTGAAATGCCTCATAAATATTTTTCGTAGCAAGAGAAAAAGCACCGTGAAGCGTGATTGGCAGACCCGCGTCTTTCTACGGTAAAACATTTCTCCTTATTAAAAGATTATCCAAATTAATTTCAGCTCAGCTTAACTTTCGGGATTAAGAAGTATTTATCAGTTTTAATTTACCTTTTCTTTTTCTCCGAATCATTCGAAGTTTTTCTCGGACTACAAGTTTAGCTAGATTTATTTAAGGCTCTATCAGCTTGAATTCTTTATTATCTAATCTCGTTCGAGGTTACGATAAATAATTAAGAACTTTCCGTTTATTAACCTTTTTCGCATAGAATCATACAAAATTATATTTTGGAACGAACGAAGCATACATACTGTTTGGAAAAAACCAGGAATTTGTTATGTATGGCCGAACGAAGAATAAATTAGATAAACTTATGCTTTTTCATAAAAAAATGTAATGGGAAATTTTCCAGTGCTTTTTATGAACAAACTAGATGGCGCTGATCAACCTTGGGAATAATAAAACGGCTCGTTTTTATATCCACAAAGCCTTAACTGAAGTACGGAGGAACCTAAGCTCGACTCGACGTACCAGGAGTTTAGACGTAACGCAATACACTCAGAAGAACAATCAGTTCAGTTCAGTGATGCAAAAGAACAGTAGACTTCTAATCTTAAAAATATTTGACAGAAAAAAGGTACTTTACAGTTCTCACTTTATATACAACAATTAATAATAAAGAAATTTTAACAATGGGTATGGTATGTGTCTAGGAGAGTTTTTTTTTGCCCTGTTAAAAGATTTTACCATTGACCTATAATATAATACGTAGTAAATTCTTTTTTCATTGGATTTTATTAGAACGCCGCTTAAAAAAAACATTCCCAAAGCTGATCAGCGCCATCTATTGATATATACTGAAACATTGTGACAAACGTCAGTGGAAAATTCCTCACTGTTTTAACGTTTCCTGTCAAAAAAAATACGCTTTACTCCGGTGTTAGTATGTGACAGGCAATTTATCTGTAAAGAGGTTTGACCAGGGAAAATTGAAAGATTGCTAATTTGTAGAGCAGTGGTGGCCCAGTGGTGGCGACCCCGACTTACGAACAGTAAGTCGTGGGTACGAACCCAGGCAGGTGCATTACTTTGTGTAATTTATTTCATCACCACTGCTCTCAAAACGGTAAAGGAAAACATCGTGAGGAAACCGGAATGTCCTAGAACCAAAAATTCGAAGACATGTGACATCTACCAATCCGCACTGGGCACGCGTAGTGTATTATAGCCCATTCCCTCTCATAGAGAGGAGGCCTGTGACCCAGCAGTGGGAACATTAATAGGCTGATGATGGTGACGCAAGGATCTATTGATATTCTTCTTCAGTTGAAGAACGATGGTAAGAACAGACATGATTTTGCTTGGAAGTCAGCCTAGAGAGGTAAATGAAAGCTTCTCATTTAATTTTTTTAACACAATATTGGTATAATTATATCCGTCTACGTTGTAGACATTGAAACGTAAAGAACTACGTAAGAAGATTGACGACTGTATTTTAACAATACCAAAAAAAAAAAAACCTCTATAATAATGTACCTACCTACACTCCACATGGTAATTTTTCATCCGTAATAAAAAAAAAAACAAAAGTGGAATACCTACACGGGCAAAATTTGTATAGATCAGCTCATTTAAAAAAATACCGATGAACAATTTCTATGTTCAGAATGATGTACTGAATACGTGGTAAGCGTTTGTGTGTCGATTTCCCTTCCACCCTGTACACATGAGCGTAGCCAGCCGTGGGCTCAGGGTGGGGCAGCAGTCTAAAATAATATGTAACTAGCAAACTATAACCGCGGTCTTACCCCGGTTAATTTTTTCATACAAAAAGGTTACACCCTATAGCACCATGTATCTGTATGTACTCGTATAATTCGAATTATCCAAAACACTTTCTTATTGCTCACCTAACTACACCACGAAATCTTCCATCCAAAAATGAGCCTCTAACTTCAGCCGTTTGGGCTCTGGGCGTACGCCAATTTGTTAATCAGTCAATTTAGAGATTTATATCGAAGTAGAAGAAAAAGAAGAAGAAGAAGAAAAAAGAAAAAGAAAAGTAGAAGTAGTAGTAAAATAAATAAATAAATAGAATATAGATAGTAGGTACTTTCAGGTACAGTAAGTAAACAATTTCACATAGGTATTATTGGTTTGATCGCATTTTTTTGTGTCGACTGTCGAGTGTGACTTTCTTACGGATTTTAAGTATCTATTGTAGTTAGTACCTAGATAATTTATTTTTTTAGGTTTGGTTAGGTACCTTACAGGTCAGAGCCACCCTGCCCCACTGTGGCTACGCCTATGCCTGTATACCTCATTTTGTTAACAAGTTGAAAGCTCTAAGTACTACGTACGATAAATTTAGATTTGCGGTTGACACACATGGGAGACGTTTTTATCAGGACCTAAAACATTTACTGAACATCTACATAATTTATCAAGAACCTAAGACTTAAACTATTATGCGAAAACTTAAGCCCAAATTCAAACATGTGTTTATTACCTACCTTGCTTATAATTCGAACCCTTTACATACGGGACCCTAATATGAAAACGGGCGAGCTCTGAGCGCTATTCAGGGAAATAGGTTAAAATTAGGTTACAGCCAGCGCTTGGGCACGGGTTAGGTCACTATCACTACTTGTGTAGTCAAGATCTGGGTGTATAGCCCTTCATTGCGATGCATTGGCTCGCTAAAACCGGAATTTTCTGCCGTTTTAACCATTTACACATTCATTAATTTTTTTATTTTTATTAATCTATATATCTTAGAATTATGTATTTGTATAAGTATATGTTAATATTTACTTATATGTGTATTTATATATGTTAATAGGTTAAGGTAGGTAAGGCACATAATCTCTATTCTCTTCCTTTTCTCACACACTATTGTCTACATTTCTTTTTCATTTCTCCTTTTGCAGGCAGAAATTTCTTAAGAAATACTCGTAAGTAGTTCCTATGCACTCATATTTTTAATGTATTTTCCTCTGTTGTATACTGTGTGTACAGAAATAGTAAAATAAATAAATAAATACACACAGGTGAAATAATTTTCTGCTGTGAAAATGTCTCTTCATTGATTATCTTTGACGTTTTCTTGCCTCCTTTATTGGGTTCGTTGGTAATAAGTACCTACAAATGAACAATCTATTTAATTCTATTTAATAGGTACCTGGGTACAAATAAAAAAACTATTTTACAAATACACACACCCAATCCTGAACAACAACGTAAAATAAATAAAATTATCACTATGTTCGGAAAACAAACACGATACACAGAGTGACACCAGCCTATAAGACTACGAAAAATCAGTTGATGCCTGGGATTTTTTTTATAAAATCAGACTAAACATCACACCGTACAGTAGAAGAAAAGCATAGTCGCAAATGACACCAACTTTTCCTTGACACAAAACGGGAAAATAAGAATAAGTGGACAGCAAAATTGTTGTTCCGTGTCCCCGCAATAGGGGCGAAGGGACGTACCTAATGCAATTTGTTCTGCAAAAATTTGTTTGGTTTCAAAAAGCACTATCGGGACTGGACCTCTTGGATCTCGATTATCGATTTACACAAGTGTGTTAAGAAAAAATAAGACTAGTGGGAAAAAGAAGACTAGAAATAGGGGCACCATGTCATTGTAATTGGCAATTATTTTACCAATTATATGTTCCGGTGGCCAGAAGATTTACGTTGGTTTTATGGTCTGAAAAAAAGAAAACACGCTGCTAGCAAGCGAGATCAATACTGCTTGCTCTGTGTTGCATACAGACAAATTATATACAGGCTTATGTATTACAAGCCTTGTGCCCTATAGGATGACAAATTCTGGTCAGGGTGTGCCGATACAAACTTTTATCTCCTATGAAACCCATTTGGGCAATACATTTTCAAAAAAAAACATCCTCATTGCTGTACTTTTGCTGTAGTTTTAGTGTGAGTCAAAACTGTTTAGTTTTCTTTTTTAGAGTTAAATCGTAACAAACACACAAACAAACAAAAAATAAGGTCTTTCCTTTTAATAATATTAGCTAAATGTATGTACTGTTAGCGTACCTACTATAAATAAATAAAAATAAATACTGTTAGCGTACCTATTATAAATAAATAAGTTTCATGCTATCTGGACCCAGCTGATTAGGTTGAATGAATTTAAGATTTTTATTAATTAGATTAACTAATAAAATACCGCCATAATAAAAAACAATGATGTTTCATTCAGCATTTAGCTAAAACGTGCCTCCTCATTATCTAAGCTGTCCGCAGCTGTTATCTCTACGCAAATAATACTATCTCGCTCACAAACAAATATAACAACGTAATATCAGCCTTCTGCACATTTTGTTTATTTAGACCACCCGTGGGTAGTACCTTTAATTTGTTGAAGGCACGAGTATTGTTATCTGTGATATTTGATTTGCATTAACAAAATTAAATACCTAAAAATAAAATGGCGTGAGAGAATTTGTACGTTTAGGTACATCATAATTAATAAGCATTTGATCATTATTTAGGTACTTGCAGAGGTACTACTATATACAGGGTGTAAACCACCTCATCACGAAGCCGTCAACCAAGCATTCTGTACATCAAAATAAGTAACTTTACGCAAAAATTATTGCTGGGAAACGACTTTTTTTTTGGGGTGAAAAATCATGTTTTTTGATAGAACTCAATGTAACGCACTCAAAACATTGTGCAGATGGATGGATTGAATAGTACGGGGGTCGTGGAGGTATTTAAAGTAAAAAACTTCCATTAAAAACTTGTATTAAAAAAAAATGTTGGAACTTTGACCCCCAATATCTCCGTAACTAGAAGGTTCCCAGGTATGGTGTAGAACAAAAAAATGATCGCAATGACGAGGAGAACAAGTGCCTTTCGGCTTCGTTAAGAGGTGTTTTACACCCTTTAATAATGCAGTCACAATCTGAACTGAAAATGTATATTAGTTCATGGTATATTTTATTACTCTAGTTTCACAATTCCCAGCTCAATAGACTACATGCTTATCTAAATATAAAATAATCCCTCTAGAATATTATATTACAGTGACAAAGGTAAAAGCTTCATGAGCTTCAAGTTACTAGTATAGTATCCAACTACAAAGGTGGCCTTTCAGACAATTCAAAGGAAAGAAACCAGTCCACGTCTTTCATTGATTTTCTTAGGACCATTACTTTCATGGACTCTGACGACGCTCGGTCTCGCACGAGAGAGAGAATTTTCAATATTTCATGCATTAAACTTACTTAACGCGTGCCAGACTTACGTACACGAGTTGCTTACACGTGCTTACATATGATAGAATATTGTGGAGAAAACACGACGAGTTTCCACAAACAGCACGACAGAGTTACTCAAAGAACTGTTTTTCTAAGAGCTAGGAGAAAAATGCCGAAAGTGATGGTAGAGCTCTTTGGGATGGAGACTCTCTAAGGAGAAGTACTGCCAGCTTGCCCATATCTGACTTTAAGCAGTACTGCAGTGTGTTCCGGTGGAGCTTTGTCTCTAGGATGACCTTCTTCTTCTATCTTTGGTCAACCAATGCTGA
The DNA here is from genome assembly GCA_941918905.2 of Xestia sexstrigata. Taxonomy (NCBI): domain Eukaryota; kingdom Metazoa; phylum Arthropoda; class Insecta; order Lepidoptera; family Noctuidae; genus Xestia; species Xestia sexstrigata. The sequence continues at coordinate 11,969,024 of OW799211.2, read as the reverse complement.
GTGATGATGCTCTTCCAATTCTCTCCACTTCTGTCGGTTTTGTGTCACGGTTATCCAGTTTCTTGAATAGCTTTGCGTAGCTTTGCTTTGCGTTCAAAGACCCTGACTTCTTTCCATCAGGTGAACTGTCCTTAAATGTCAACTAGTAACATGAAAAGGTATTATGCAGTGGGTAATTATTTTAGGGTTATTTGGATGCAAAGTCCGTCATTATGATTTAATTCGTTTAAAATGTAGCCTATATACAAGGTGTTTGGCGTATGGACCGACACAATTTTTCCAGGGGTTCGGGAGGTCATTAGCTAGGTCTACCCATACATCCTATATCCCAAATATCACGGTTGGTTACATATATTTTTTTTTATTTATTTGAAAGAAATACCCGAAAAGTTTCCTTTAATTCGAAATAACTTTTTCTTTAACTGGGTGTAATGGCACAAAATAAATACTAGGTTAATTTGAATCAAATTTAAACATAATTTATAACTTTAGTTAACAAAAACTTAATAACCTTAATAAGTCTTTTCTTAACCCTGACTCTCCTAACAAATATTTTGACTACGTAAAAATTGTTTTTTGGGCCATGTAGCATACCGTTAGAAAGTGTAACAACTAAAGAACTTTTTTAAATACAGTGAAGTTCAAAATAGCTTTTAGTTTTTTTTATAATGCCTTTAGAAGTTGTAAAATATCATACATTTAAAAAACAAAATAACTTTGGTAGCTCGTTAGAAATTTTCTTGAAACCAGTTCTATCAAACAAAGATTTATTTAGATTTAAAAGACTTTGGAGAATACAACAAAACTTATTTTGTGCCATTAACCCACAAACGAAAAAGTTATTTGGAATTAAAGGAAACATTTTGGGTATTTTTTTCATTAAAAAAAAAACATATGTAACCAACCGTGACATTTAGGACATAGGGTGTATGGGTAGAACCTAGCTAATGACCTCCCAAATCTCTGGAAAAATTGTGTCGGTCCATAAGCCAAACATCCTGTATATCATCCGGATCACAATAACGAATCTAGTATTGACTCAAAATAGGCGCTATGGTGGAACATAATTATCTTTGTAATAAAACAAGTACAAACATACGGACTCAGACTGCTAAAATGATACACCTCCTTTTGAGTTTGCTGTAGTCGGGTAAAATTAAAAAAGAAAGGCAAGTGTTCACATTTCGAACACGTAGGTAGGACCTATAATAGGCATTCTGAGCTGACTTAAGAGCGGGACCACTCACACCAAAGTGCGACTCGGTCCCTCCGCAAGGTCGTTCGTAGCCACTCGTATCCACATCATTTGGAATTATTCCAAGCTTTTTCCAATAACTAGTTTTTCACACAGTCGCAAGCAAGCATAAAATTTAATCTATCGACTTTTTTTCGAACTTTTCGTGATGACTACGGCAAGTTTATTAGGGTACTGGCAGAGTAAAATATCTAAGAATCGACCAGCACAAGTAAGGTGGGGCATGAGTGGAAAGTCATTTTAACTCCACACATACATAAACTGGCGTCTTTTCCCCATGAGGGTAAGCAGAAACTGCAGAACACCATCTGCTACGATCGTTACATGCTCGTATCTAAAGTGCTGCTTGTTTAACTGGCTTAGATTCTTTTTGTGGCCGTAATAACCAATTACCCAGCCTTGTCAGTCCAACGGTCCAGACTAGCAAAAACTTGGCCCGACTTTTACGCTAACCGATCTCCTTGGCCATTGTTTGAGCAGCACTCGACTCCACATTTATATTCAGTACCTCAGTGCAATAGGATTATGCTTCTAGTAAGATTTATACTCGTAGCCGTTCTACATTATACGTAGGTATGAGTTTCTTAGTATATCGCTGCTGTTTACGACTTCTTTGGCTTCATTCCTACATGTAGACCGAAATAAATATCCTATTTTTCATCTCGTGTGGTATCGATCGGAGTAAGTAGCCGTTATTGACATTGGGATCAGGTTTTGGGCCAATATTGTAAAAAACTCTGCATGCACGCGGGATTTAAACATGACTGGTGTTGGTGTATTAAGTGTACTATACTTATAGTACGTACACCCACATTTACATAACAAACAAATGTTACAAGAGGTGTATCCTAAATTCTATTAATATGTACACCTCTGACTAGCCTTTCGGAGAAAACATAAAGCTTCATGTAATTTTTATGTAAGCAAACAAGATTTTTCTAACAACATTTTACTGGCAGCAAAGTAAATTGATAAATAAGTTTAAGAATATGTACAGAGCTATTCATTTCAGTTTATGATTCATGACGCAAGTCGCTTACAGAGTCTGTAGGTAGGTACATGACCCATTATCGAAGAACCCAGACGGCGTTCAGCCATCTTAAATTTCAGAGTAGAGCCGCAAATACCGAGCAGACAGATTACTATGCGTGGTTATTTAGTTAGGTTTGAGTCCACATACTACCAATAAGCCATGGAAGTTTATGGAACGTATAGAAACCGAATTTCGTCTCTCTCGGAGAGCTCGTGGTTAATTAATAACAGCCGCTCAGATCAATCTTCAAGTTAAACCGCGCTTGCCTGTCCTGGTCTGTGAATAGGTCCATTACATACCGAGTTTCCTCAGGGCCTGGGAAAGCACGATAAGCCGGCTGTCATTTGTTGATCTTGTACAGTCGTTCCGGTAGTCTTCTTCTTCTTATCGTATCGATGTTCCTTCCAATTACACGGTTTGGGCCCAATAGGTGGCCACGTTTATTGCAGCCGTAGAGGCGCTGTACAGTGGCCCGAAAGTCTGACCAACAGGTAATAATTCTTTATTTCACCAAAAGCCATCATAATTATAACAAGAACCAAAAACTAAGAGCATATAAGGCTTATAGCTAGGACACAATAATTTTAATTCCCTGACTCCTAAACTAGGTGTATGTGCCTGTGTCTTAGGAGTCAGAAAAGGTACTAACAGGTTTGTGGAGGTCAGATAAGCAGTTCTCGCTCCATGTAAAATACTGGTATTCAGCTGCATGCGGTTAGACTGGAAGCCAACCCCAACATTGTTGGCAAAAGGCTAGGCAGATGATGAGTCTACATACCTCTAACAGTAGGCACTGGAAGTAAATGGTACGTAGGTTTAGAAACCGAATCTCGAATTGACATGAGCAGAGGCCTGTTTCCCACCGCACTGATGAATAAGAAACGAAGTGTAGTGTGTAGCCCTGTTCTCACCCAGTGGCGTACTTTGGGGCCAACAATACGGCAAGTTCATTAGGCAAGCAGACCTTTCAAAAACCAATAATATCATGAAGAATAGTAGGTTATAAGAGCAATCCAAGCTTTTAGGCTTGTATGAAAGTACTGCCCTCACCCCAACCTATTTGATTTTGAAAAAAAAAATTCTGTTGGTGCATGTGTCTTACTAGAGCCTTAACGGTGTACCATATACCTACTTTGAACTCTGCGGTATACTTGGTATAGTAGTAAATTCCCGATTAAACATCTTTCTCTCGAGCCTTACCACCCCAGTTTAATCGGTTTAAATGCCATTGCGTAGATCTACTGTAGGTAGTTACAAGTTTAACGTAAGTATATTTCCCTTACGCGAAATAAAACATAATTATCTGTGATGACGTAGGTCCTCTTCTGATGTCGGAGTCAAGCTGTTTTTAGAACTGTGTGTTACAAGAAACATGTAATTTATAATGTCGTTGGATGTTTTTTACTTAGAATTCTTTCTACTTAATAAAAATATGTGGGTGGTTCTGTTCGCTTATCGTCTGACGTCACGATTGTGGAAACCCATTCATAACAACACACTCGTTTACTCTTCTACTCTATCTTAAATAAATAAGTAGTACTATTAGTATAAGTTTGCCTATCTGGTTTAAAAACTTTGATGAATATTGTAATAGGTATAAGTATTGCAACTAACTACTAAGTATTTGCACTTTTGTTAGATCTCCTAATATGTATCTTAGTCGACCTGGTGCCCTAAAATACAGGCCTCGGCTTAGTTTCCGCGCCGGTCTCCCACAAATAAAATACTTTTTTCCTGTATTTATGTACAACAAATGTACTGTGTGATCTTTATTTGTGGAAGAGAAATAAACAATTTTATTATTATTATTTTTATCGGGCAGGGGAAAACGTGTACAAGATGATGCCCATAAGGGAGAATAGACATAGTTGAAACTATATTTAACTTGAATGTAGATTTGAAAGCGTTTAATGCTAGCAAACTTAACTGCCTACTATTTGTCATACTCAAAAGATTGAATTTATTGATCTTTCATTATAATATTTCACTATTTTTAAAAGTTGGACAAATGGACACTCCCAAGATGATCCGCAGGATATAGACAAAATGATCCCCAGAATTTTAATAGAATTAAATGAAACAACAACTTTTTTACTATACCGGATGACTTTTTTATCACTTTCCAAAAAAATGGGTATATTAGGTGAACGGAGTAGAAGCTTATGGCATACCTAGTTTTTGTTTCTTTTTTCTACAGCTCAAAAAAAATTGATCTATCAAAAACGGGTTCACTAAAGTTTCACCAAAACTCCATTGACAAATATTTATTTTACAACCAACGTTTCGTATACTATTTATTTGGCAAACCACTTGTTCTTCAATTGCTTCATTTTAAAAACACACGTATTACAGACATTTATTTGGCAAACACTTATTAAATGCATCAGATGATATTATTTAATCATTTATACATTTTTCATTTCTTATTTAGATACATTTGAATAAATCACGTTTCTACAAAATAATTTACAGGCTAAATGCATAGGTTTTTCACAACATGCAAACAAGCATGCAACTCCATGCATGCAGCAAGCAAGCAAGCAGCAAGTATGCAGCAAGCATGCAGCAAGCAAGCTGTAAACATGCAGCAAGCAAGCAGCAAGCATGCAGCAAGCAAGCAGCAAGCATGCAGCAAGCAAGCAAGCAGCAAGCATGCAGCAAGCAACTGCAAGCAAGCAGCAAGCATGCAAACATGCAAGCATGCAACATGCAGCAAGCATGGTTTCTGTCACAGCTCCGGCGCTGCGGGGCTCCGGCGGTCCCACGCGAGCTTATCGTCGTAGAGGGTTTTAACGTCTCGCCCCTCCGCGCCTACGCGGATTAAAATTACACTCTAGGGGTAGGGCATAAAAGACTACATGGAGTCGGTTTTGCAGCGATTCATTTCTGTCACTAAATTTGTGCTTATAGAAAACAAAATTAATTTATTTTCTCTTTTTATAGAAATGTCACAATTAATATGTGTAATGTCTTTATTCCAAGTGATTTTTATAAGATAAAATGAAAAAATAATGAATAGTTTGTCAAATAATACGTTATTAAATAAAAGTTTATCAGATAATTATTTTGCTAAGTGAATTATTTGGTAAACTTGTTGTTGTATAATGAGGAAATGACAAATAATGTTTTTTCCAATCGTTGCTTGTCAAGTAAAAATTTTTGTAATAATTTGTGAACCTACCGGTCCCATCAAAAAACGTTACAAATTTCAAGTAAACTTTTCATTTATTAGAACAAAGAAAGAAAAATTAAAAAAATATATATATGGAATTTCAAATTATACGCAATACGCGTATGATTTGAATTTCGTTTTTTTTTTTTTTTTTTTTTTTAATAAAAACAAAAACTAAATATGCCATTTGCTTCTACTCCGTTCACCTATTATACCCATTTTATTTGGAAAGTGATAAAAAGGTCATGTATACTTCAGCAATTATATGATTTTATCTTATCTTAGGCAGTTGACATTACAAGATAAAAACAAAATGTTTCCTCGATGTCTCTTTGTTTACCAAATAAGTCTTTTATTTGGTAAACAAAGGGACATCATAAATGGAGTTGAAATCATAAATGGCACAAAATTGTTGCTACGGTAGCAAAAGAAAAAGGTTAAAAAAAAAATCTCTTATAAACATTCAGCACTTTCTTAGTGTCAAGATATCAGATACTCTAACGACATAATAATTGTGAAATGAACCGTCATTGTCCTTAGGTTAGATTAGAACCGAATGCGTGGGCGGGGCGACGGCGGCGTCTCGACGAGTCCAAGGGGATGATAACACGGCAACACTTCTAATTTTAAAACTGTATATTAGACCCTATACATTATAACGCTTGACGTCTAACACGACCTTTCAGACAGAGAAAAGCTACCTTAATTGGACCCACGATCGTGTAAGATTCAAAAAGCAATTTACTTTTAGAACCACCTTTTTGCTTGATCCCTTTCAAGATAAAACTCATCTAAATCTAAACTTTCAACAAAACACTTTGGTGTAGAAAGGTTTGCTCGCTAAACAAAGTCTTTACTTTCCCAAAATTCTACAATGGAGGCAAAATTAATCAGAGGCTTTAATAGTAGGTTGAGGAATCCTCGGATCTTCCGATCCACCAATTAAATATTGTTTTATTTACGTAAATTAAAAGCACAAGCCTTTACAAGTATTTCAATGCTAAATAATGTTTGAGTAAGGGACGGATTTGTATATTATTTATGACCTTTTCAACCGCAAAACTAAAGTGCTACGAATAAGTTTACATAACATTATTTTATTACGTAAACAATCAATAGTTTCGGACTTTCAAAATGTGTTGGTGTTTTATATCCAGTCTGATTTTTGGTTAGAAACCAAATAAAGTTTACCAGGTTTGGCATTTAGTTTTTTTTAATTACTCTTTACGTTTAATGATTTATTACTTTGCCAGCTAAATACATACGAAAATATGAACTGAGGTAAAATAGCGCAAACTCGTCGGTAGCAATAAATTCTACGAGGGACAGTTAAGTTTAGCGTGACTTTCGATAAATTTAACCACCGATACGGCTTCGACGTACATTGAACCATTAACATTTTAAGCTTGGCCGTCAATGTACGCAACTAGTGACGTAAACATCGGGACTTGGCCAGGAACTGAACGTAGAGGCATCGCATCGCGCAGCGGCAATCGATCGACTGCGCGCGCAGCTCCGCCATCCTGGCTTCAGTACCTAGTCGTGGTTCCAGTCGAATACAATATTCGACAGAAATGTACCAAACCCCGTGCTAAGTGACTACAAAACTAGTAATTGTTAGATAAAGTGACAACTAACTGAATAGGGGATCAATTATAAGGTCAGTGGTGTATAGCTCTCTTTACTAAAGGGCGCGATCGAAACTGTACGTCGAGTACTGCAATTATTTCAGTAATAGGTTGTTTCTGATCGTTTCTCTCAGTACTTTGTGTCAGCACCTTATTTCACACACCCTTTTTTTAATATTTCATCTGACGTATAGAACAGGGTTATAGTTGAGCTTATTAAAATAACTCAAGGCGTTCATACATGGCCATAAATATGTACAGGTGTACCTATATATAGTTAAGTCCTATCTGAGTTTGACAGTTTGTTCAGCCTCGGCCCTCCTCGAGTGCCATGCGTAAGACGAAGTTTCTTGTTAAGAAATTATTAGATAAAAGCAGTTCATCTAATAAAGCGCTTTAGAATAATTAACTCCAGTGACAGCGATTTAATCGCGGCCTGTTGGTGGGTTGTGGTGCCTACCCCGCTACCCACTGAATTCGTAAGTCAAGGAAGTTATTCAGGGACAAAAACGAACAACATCAACGACCTTAGAAACTTTATGAAATGTTACCGCAGAACGCGTTAAACTGTAGCAGTTAACATAAACCAAAACTTTAATAGCAGACGACTGGTGTAGCTAAAAATATTATCGGAATAGAAAGAAGGACATGACATTTTTTGACATGGCAATATCATGGAATAAAAAAAGGCTTTGAGAGTTTTTACAAAATTAATGTTATATCAACGTAACAACAAAGAAAGACGAGTAGATCCCTATTTATATTTCAAATCAGATGAGAAATATCAGATACGTACTGGTCAAATTCATCATATTGTGCCGATATAAGATCAATAATAGTTCAGATAATATGTAGGCCAGTATTTCTGGTTCCAGTTGGTCTAGTTCGGGCTTCGGGACTATAGACAACTTGGCATTACAGTTTTGCAAATAGATTAGGTAGCAAATACCCAACTACACTTGTTTTTTATTGGTTTATCCTTGGTGACAAATCGATCAAGGATAGGTTCAACTAATTAGAAGTCCTGTCAAAGCTGTAGGTAATGTTTATTAAGCTTAATTTTAGTTACAGTAGCAAGTACTAAGATGAACAAGGTTAACAAGGCTTAGGTTTAAAGGATAGATCTTAATGAATAAACTGAACAAGTTACGTGTTTTTTTAAGGGCTGAAAAGACGTTCCAATTAACAAGAAAGAAGATTAGGCGTCCAAAAAGCCTAACAAGGACATAATTTTCAGCATTAGTATAGCATCCAAAACTTGAGAGAGTACCAGGCAAATATAAATGTAAAAGAGATGTCTTAATAAAATGTATTTCTATTTTGACAGACATGTCAGACAATCGTGTCGCCACTGTTGGAGACGTATTTCTTTATTTAAGCAAGAGTAGCCATCCAAAACTCGATCGAGTACCAGGCAACTATAAAAGTAAAAGAGATGTCTTAGTAAAACGTATTTCTATTGCTGTGGCAGACAATCATGTCGACACTGCTGGAGACATTTAAGCAAGAGTAGCCATCCAAAACTCGATCGAGTACCAGGCAACTATAAGAGTAAAAGAGATGTCTTAGTAAAACGTATTTATATTTCTGTGGCAGACAATCATGTCGCCACTGCTGGAGACGCTGCTGCGGTGGCGGCGCGAGGTGGCCGCCAGCGCCGAGCCAATGGAGGAGACATCAACGCCTACATCGAAGAATACAAGTAAGTCGGGGCTAAATATATGCTTCTTTTACTTAAACTTCATTTGGACGATATTGATTTATCACTCGAAGATTAGGTACATCTTAAAATAGCTATTGCCTTGATAGGTGAGAGACGAAATGGGACAGTACTTTTTTAGTTGAAAAAGCAGGGACAAGATGCAACAAGACATTTAGGATTTATGGTACCTATATTTGAAGGGTTATGGTTCCTGAACCACATAGAAATATTTTGGATTTCTTGTAACTCGAGCAGTATAAAGAAATTAGGAGATGAATACTTAGGTACTTGTTTTCGGACAGGTTTTCATCGAGACTAAATAAAGCCTGTTTATGTCCTGAATCTTATTGAGATCAAGTTGTAAAAATAAAGATCTACTATTCGATAGATAGCTGGCAACATAGACATCTATGGATAGTAGTATAGATATATATATATATATATTCAAATAGTCATTCGCTTCATGTAAAATACTGGTATTCAGCTACATTTGGTTAAACTGAAAGTAGACCACTTCATGGTTGGGAAAAAGTTAGGCAGATGTTATGGAAAGTAGTACCCTGAGGTAGCCACTAACGAACAAGCAATCTAGAAGTTATATCCTCATGTGTCAACATTTCTGCAGCAGCCACAGAAGGAGGCACATCCATGCCGATAACATCCTCGACAATACCGCCGACCCAGGAGAGCATCGGCGAGAAGACGGCAGAGATAGCGCGCAAGATGAACATAGAACCATGGCAGCTAGTCGCTATACTTGTTGGTAAGTGTCTTACAAAGAACCTTTTACCTTGGTGACTCCTAAGCGTCTTATGTAGTGAACAATGTTTCCACTTCTCTAGGTCACAGACCTCCTCTTTAGTCAGTAATCCAACCCTCAAATCCAGCGCGGATTGGTAGATGTCACGTTTCTTATCGATGTTTTCCTTCACCGTTTTTAGAACAAGTTTAGATTGTTTTAATAGAAATAATTTACAGAAAGTAGTGCCTGTCTGACTTACACATCGACACCCACTTTTCCACTAGATCACCACTGCTACCACAGTTGCTATCTTAGTTAGACTACCGGAATCTTAAATCGACCTATAAAAGTCCGTTAAGTCTGAGAAGACACTCTAGCTTTCTTGTGAAGTCTCCTCACTTTGAGCTGGATAAACGTATGACCTCATTCCTCTACACTTTACCTTGGTGATATACTTTTTCTTTGATCTTGTTAGATGGATACTCGTAGCTCAAAACTTCTATAAGACAGTTGAGACTCTATATAGACCTTTAACATCTGGTTAAATCATCTACTTTACCAGCCTTTTAACCAAGGATATTCTTCGTTTGTGCTTATTTCATAAGCATAGTTCATGGTAGATTCTCATGGGAATATAGAAACCCGTAATGTCTGCTCTAAATATGGGGCCCTGCCAAATGCAGCGTAAGACTTTAACCATCCCACTTCAGGTTCACTTCAGAGTTCACATCACACTTAGGGTCTCTTGTGTCTAGAACTTCAAAGAAGACCTTAAAGTTCTAGACGTAGGTAGATATGTTGTAAGTATTTTAACTATTTAGTGAACGTCTTTAGTCAGAAACTAATTTGGGCTAATGATTATGCTAACGACGATGTCGACGACTATTCATACGAAAGTACCCGACCACAATCTACGTAAAGTCAGTCATCGTGTCTGGTAAAAAAGTAATTTTGTAACATTATGGAACTCCATATAATGTACTGTTTACCACGTATTTAATAACGTTCTTCGCAATTTAACATACGATATACCTACCCACTCGGAACACATAAGTTTTATTTTATAATTATCTACTCAGTTCCTGAAAGGAGTTAAACCTATGCCTGTTATTTTATTTTTAAACAAAATTAATTTAAAACGCCATTTGCGAGCTTGTAAACAATCGATAGGATTTTGTTGGTGGATTATCCTTTGAGTGAGATCAGACTTTATACCAGAATAATTTTCCTTTTAGTAAACTCATTATTCAAATTACCTAAGAGCGTAATTTTGATTAAAGCCGCGCATTCATTGGACGTAAAATGATTTACCTATCACGATACGGCACATTATCAACTCAAGTCAGCAAGACTTCACGACAGATTTGTTTAAAAATACGGGCTTTTAGATTTGAAATGATTTTGATCATTTCAAATCTAAAATCCCGTATTTCCCGTAATTCTGTTTAATTTTTTGGTTCATTGGCCTTTTGGACAGTTGGACAATTAAACTCGTTACGTAGTAAGACTTGATATTGATGTTCCTGATTTTCTTTTGTCTAGGTGTTGGAGTGGTGGTCCTCGGAATATGCTTCTGCTGCATCAGGCGGTGTTTCCGCAAGCGACGCTCCAAGGATGGAAAGAAGGGCATGAAGGGTGTAGACCTAAAATCCGTCCAGCTACTCGGTTCCGCTTACAAGGAAAAGGTAATGTTTTGGTACTTTAAAATCTTACATGATCCTCCAGTTTAATATTCTTTGAAGATACATATCTCTTGGGGAGATATTGGTAAATACTCTGTCGACGAAGTATAGCTGAACTAACAGAAAAAGTCCTGTTGCCTAAAGGTGCCTTTAACAGACTCTCTCGATTTTCTACACGGCATTTTACTAACAATACGATTCAAAAGAATTGACTTAGTAACCACGTTATAAAAAAAAACAATCAAAACTAAAAGGGAGCGAAACTTGAGAAAGTCTGTGGGCCATCGTAAATATAAAATAAAAAAGACACAGGAAGGCCAAAGATTAAAGAAAATAATAACAACTATTTTTAAGAAATAAGTTATTCATATGAAATTTGCCGCGGGACGTGCATGTAGGTTCAGCCTGACATGGAGGAGCTCACGGAGAACGCAGAAGAGCCAGACGACGGCGACTCCAAGAAAGAGGAACAGAAACTAGGAAAACTCCAATACAAGGTATGAATCAAACCAGTACTCTACATGGCAAAGAAAGACCTGTGAAGATAATAACAATAAACTGGTTTGTAAACACTGAAACAATGGTCCATTTCAATTTAACATTCCATTATAGTATGTTGTAGATTTCAGTAGGTTATCAAACACCAGTTGTAAATCTTGACATTTCTTTAGACTGTTATTTTTATTTGTTTCGTTTGACTCATTCATTCAACTCGTTAATTCGTTTTATGACCTCATCGTCACACCGTTGCGGAGTGTCTTAGTGAGCCGCATATGGTTAATTAACAGGAATTAATAGCACCATTAAAGCCTTTATCATCGGAATTGAACCAATAGTTGCACTTCCACTATCATGGTCTTCCAATCTTAACGCCTACTATCATGAAAGTTTTTGTTTCCAGCTGGAGTATGATTTTAACAGCAACAGTTTGTCTGTGACTGTCCTTCAAGCTGAGGAACTGCCCGCCCTGGACATGGGCGGCACGTCTGATCCCTACGTAAAAGTTTACTTACTCCCTGACAAGAAAAAGAAGTTTGAAACAAAAGTTCATCGGAAGACTCTGAACCCCGTTTTCAACGAAGTATTTGTGTTCAAGGTAAGTCTTGGAAAACACAGAGCGAATTTTCCTTAATTTTAAAAACATTATGTTGCTAATTCCCAAATTGTTTACACAGAACGTGCCCTACGCCGACGCTATGAACAAGACTCTTGTATTTGCGATCTTCGACTTTGATCGATTCTCAAAACACGACCAGATCGGTGAGGTGAAGGTGCCGCTGTGCCAGGTGGACTTGGCACAGACCATCGAGGAGTGGCGCGAGCTGCAGAGTGTCGAAGGAGAAGGGGGGCAGGTGCGGATACACACACACAAAAAATATCTCAAGTATTATCGTCCACCTTGAAACATCCAAGTATCTTGTACAAATGTAAATGAGTCCTTAAACCACGTGTCGGTCAGAAGGCACAGATGCTATCGACCACACTCGCTTTACCTGAAATAGCCAATACCTAATTCATAGCTACAATCTTCATCTTTATAAAATGAAAATCAAAGTGCCTGTAACAAGTTTCTGTGCATTGTAATGTAACACAATATCTATAAGGCTTTACTTTTCAGCAAATTCTCATTTTAAATTGTAATGATATTTTATCTAGCAATATTACATTAAATTCTTTATCATGTAAATTGAGTGGCACTCGTAGTTCAATATTCCATACAACGTCTTTACATTGAAGGTTTTTACAATTTATTTTCTACAATAATAAAGCTTTGCACGTTGGGCCGTATAAACAGTAATTAGAATTATTCGCTGCTATGTCATGACTTGAAGTCTTAGGGAATATTTTCTTATTGTCTTAGGCAGATGTTGCAACAAATCACAATTGGTAAAATTTACAATCTTTACAATCACACCCAGGTCACATCAACATCATTTGATTCACAAATAAATACCAACTAGGAACATTATATACCTACGAACAATGAATGCACATATAGAAATAAGCCTACAACACCAACGGAATACAGTATCTGAAATATCAACCAGGAAACTATTTTATCTTTTTTCTTAGCTTAGGCTAGTCTGGCAAAACACACAAGACAAATATGAGCTACTCGTACCTACATCAAACTACAAAATTCTTTACTTATAACTAGATTTGTGTTTTGGCAGAACAGCATTATTTTTATTAACATTTCGCCATTCTTTCAATCAATGCATTCAATCAAAATTGTCATTTCTCCTCATCCATTTATAAATAATCAATCAAATTTTATCATCAGCATTTCTTAGATTTTTCTCTTTCTAGTTTGTTTTTTAATTTAAGTATTCATTGGAAGAATGGTCTACATTTTTACAAATTTACTGCACTTTTTTAATGAGAGGAACCTTGACAATGTTATTCAATAATTTATTCATTTCACAACTATGTTAAGGAGGAAATCTCGGCAGTCAAGGCACCTCAACATGGATGAGTCGTCATTTATTTTTCTGATAAAATTAATTTCGACAGCAAAAATGTATTTACTTGGTTTTTCTCTTTTTCTCCATATTTTCTCTGCTCTGCTTGGCTGTGTTTGATTGTGTCCTGAACAATCTTGCATGCCGCTTCAAAAACGAAATGATCATTCACGTAAGTATTATTTTGAGACACATCAAGGTTATTTACTGTTAAATTATACATGAATTGTACTCAAAATGGCGTGTTGGTATACAAAACTGACAAATGTTTAATTGTTATTTAACCAAATTATAAGCAAGGTTCGATTTATACCATGGTTTGTAAAGAGAATTGGGCCAAGATCCAGACAATTACGTCGTTTGTTCTAGGTTCTTAGGCAGCATTGTTGGAACATAATATTTGATCCACATCTGAAATTTGAAAATTAATCACCTAACCTGTGATCACCCGTCATAATGCATAATTGTTTTATTTTTGGTTATTACGTCTTATTATTTATATCCATCCGACACTTTGATTTTATTTTATATTGCGGCTGGGGAATGTTGCATGTTTGTCATCTTATTGTGCTCGTATATTGTCTGACTTGCCATTTTGTGTCCCCATCACTGTTTATACCTTTCTGCCGTATCGACATGAATACGAACGAAATGACAAATCAGAATTATTTGTGGTACACGTTTAATTGGCTATGTATTGGTGTTTTTCACTCGTAATCCAATATAAGTACATTGGTTCCTTCACTACTCAGACATGTCAAAATTATTAAAATTACAAATTCTTACAAACACTCGCACAAATATTTCCCTACGTGTGTGTTTCCCGTGTGACTACATCTCGTGTATGGTTTTCATAGCATTATCATGAAAAACAATTATATTAATGGCGCATTTATTCAAGTATGTTGCAGGTCACCTTCTGACCGACGAACGGAGAGCTATCCTAGTAATGTCCTACCGAACCAAAATGTACTTATTGCATGTTTGTGGTATTGGTGTAACCAAGGGGAAGTACATTGTGAAGGTCGTATCAGTAATTACTGTAACAAAACTTTAACATGTTAACTTAACAGACACCGACACGATATATTTCGCCGGTAACTACCTATGTTCTTTAGAAGCTCAATATGCCTAAAACTATCTTCTTTAGTATTCTCTATCTATCTACTTCTATGAACCAACATTTTCTTCGAGAACATACGTTAGCTACACCTCTATCAATAATTCACAAAGCGCAGCTTATAACTAACACCGTCATCACACTAGAACGTTATTGAAGTATCTGTTTACTGTTTGTGTGCTGCATTTGAAAGCACCTATCGATGTGTGTATGTTATATAGTACTTAACTAAGAGATCCATTGAAGAAATGTTACATTACATTTGACCACGGTTATACATCATCTGTATTTCTTATTTCTATGAGGTAAGTGCATTTAATAAATTGTGTCCTGAAGGATTACATAATTCTTCAATGGTTCATTATTGTTCGTTGTATGTGTGTATTGTACCTACATGTGTATTTTTAGCTAATTGCGATCTGTTCCTAAAATGGTTAGTCTCTGTTACAGACTAGGTAAATTGATCACGTAAACTGTTAGGCAAACACATTGTGGTAGGACTCAAGTCGTAGCAGAATTTAGGAAGGGTCAGCTAAATAAACTACATATTTCTCGCATTTTGATCTGAGCTGGGTGTCACAAATTTTTTATATTGGCTTCATTTCGGCAACAGATCGTAATAAACACTCCTCATCTTCTATCCCCATACCTACCAATATAAATTTATATATTCCAGCGGAAAACTGCTTCGTATTAGGTTTGATATGAACGTTGATGTATATATTTATTTTGTACGTCTAGATATGTTCCAAAAAGTTATATTATGTATCGTGTTTAATTTATATTATTAGATAAAGTGATATCTATGTGCCAAAACGTTATATGTAACGCAATGAAAGTGTTCGTCAAATGTGCGTATGATTAGCTGCAAAATCCTTTTTGTTCCGAGGCTATTAATCTCAATTGTTTACGGGCTATCCTAAACACGTGGCTCGGCGCAGTATTTCAGTTGATCTGTATAATGTACATTCGTATGAATATTAATTATGGCTAAATATTTAAATCCCGTGAACTGAAGCCCTGTGCCGATAAACCAACAACCATAAATACGCTTCTAGGTGACTACACGGAGCTATTGTTATGTTTATTTGTTTTTTTATTTCGTGTAACAAGATTTTGAGTGCCCTGGTCCGCCCTAAGCCGCGTTATTTATGGCCCTTATTATTTCTATGTTTTCTAAATAGATTTTCAAACCCGTTCTCTGAACGTTATATATTCCTTACACAACTTTTCCTCTATTATCTTCCATACAACTCACATCCAAATAAACTATTTGTTCAACTCTGCTTTATTGACAATGATAATTTTAAAAACATATTTACAACGAGAAACATCATAGTAATGCCTTTTACGTCAGTGATAAAAGAATATCCTTTGTACAAAGAAAATATTATAGTGACGAGAAATACAGGTTGATCATCTTTATATGACACTGCAGAGAGGATATTATGTCTCGATTTCCGCTGTTTAGATGACAAAGAATCATGTTAATTGTTGAACATTGCAGGACAACAAGTTGGGAGACATTTGTTTCTCATTGCGTTATGTACCGACGGCCGGGAAACTGACAGTTGTCATTTTGGAAGCGAAGAATTTGAAGAAAATGGACGTTGGCGGTCTATCAGGTAATTTTGCATACCTTATGTTATTGTATTTTATTTACCTTTTATAAAGAGTACCTACACTGATAACACCGATGTCTAATTTCACAGGGTTTTTAGGGTAAACATTTTATTACCTATTTATTACATATTTGTAACTGCATAGAGATGTGTATATATAAATCTAGGGTAGTATCACTCAGAGCAATATGTATAAGATAAATTTTAAGCATGTCTAACACTCTTACTATCACCAAACCATTTCATGTAATATGTAGATAAACCTATCAATTCATGGTAACATTCCTACTTTCTTTGCTAATAACGTTTACTATAACTATATTTAAAATGAAATAAATTTCACAGTTCTACACAACACTATTTTACAAATAACGTGCACTTACATTAAATACACCTATGTTTAAAAAATATCAAGACATGCTATATTTATTTTTCCTAATTTATCACATGCTATAATATTTCAAATAGCGTATTTTAAATAGTTTTTCAATAAGCAGCCTCTACCTTTTTATAGATTTATCAAAAACAAATGATGCATTAATTACTGAATTAACCAGATGTGAACTGTGAAATAATCGATGCAACATTGTCTGTTTCATATTCTACTCCTGATGCGGCGCCTGCTCACAGATCCGTACGTAAAGATAGCACTCATGCAAAATGGCAAACGTCTCAAGAAGAAGAAAACGAGCATCAAGAAATGCACACTGAATCCCTATTACAACGAGTCATTTACTTTTGAAGTACCATTCGAACAGATACAGGTGCGAGCCGAGATTCATGCAAAATTCGATGTCGCAGCGCATAGTCTGGACAAATCAATCAATGAAAAATACATACGGACAAAACTTTTCTTCAACACGATACATCTCTATTGTTCTCGTATATTGTCTCGATATCTATTTTTCATTAAAATTGTCTTAACTGTGCACGATTTGATGTTGTGGACTAATTGTTGTGAATATATGAATTATGTACACCACTTGCATCCATACCCATTCCTATCCTATACATAACATATTTGTGTTGTATCATTTTATCTGTTTTTGTGTTTGTCCTAATCTAAGAAGTTATGCCTTCTGCAATCACTGGCATACCACAAATCTTTATGGAATTAGTTACTCAAAAACTAGTTCGTACTACATAAATATTTGTTGTTGGTGTTACAGTAACTGTTTGTAGTACGTCCCATGTTATTTATTGTTTGGTATGTTCTTTTATGTTTATATAGATGTTGTCTAGTTAGATCATGTGTAGTTGTCCCTTAGGTTAGAGTTCGCTGTTTCATTTATCATTCTGTCATCTGTCTCTGCTCCCATATGTGTCCTGCCCGGCCTGCCCCCGTCTTTTCCTTTTTTATATTGCTCAAAGTCAATATTTTATATTTCGGTTACAATAAAGTGTTGACCTTCATTTGTAACTGGGCTGTTGTGCGTGTTTCAATTGAAGGTTTTCATTTTACGTTTGAATATAATTTGATTGACTTTAATTAATATTGTCCCCCTCCTTCAAATCTGAGTGGTGTTAGCAATCTCCCCTCGTGACTGTATTGCCATTGGTTACTTCAAACTGTAATTACTTATGGTTTAAGGAATCCAGTTCCTCGTTCTTCTTCTGCATTCTTAATATCTTTCCAAATTTTTGCATATATTTTATCCGTATGAATGCTTTGTCCCTTGTTGCGTTAATTTATTTATTGTGAGGTATGTATAAACCTGTTGCTGTTACCTTATATTTGTGCTGTTGTTTAAGATTTGCTATAGTAGTACTTGTCTTTACTGTGCTTTTGACATTAATTAACGTATGCTAACATTGTCTCATACATTCATTATCTTACACATTTAGTATAAAAAAATCCTACAAAAGGTAGAATCTACTATCAGTAGAGACATTTTTGGCTATGAATTCATTGATAAACTAATTGAAATTGGAAATTACCTACTCAGTCACCCTTGGATCATTTAAAATTATTTAGATCTCATATCATTGTAGTACTTATTTAAAAAAAATCAGTTTTTGGGAAATCTTCATGGATTCCAGAACTCAACGGAAGCCAAATATTGTCAAAATTTTCATTTCTATGGCGTAGCTAATTTTGTCCATTCAATAGATATCCGTAAATATTTTCGACACAACTTCATCACATAACTAATTACATAGTTCTGCTTTACGTGAGCTCATGAAAACCTTATTCTAATAATTATGGATTTCGAATGATACAGGTTTTAAGGATAATTTTGCTTAATCAACTTTGTACATTACCCTGTGTTTTAATCAATTATAATCACATCATTAATCATAGACTGGAATAATATTAAAACATCGGGGAACATATTTAGTAAATTAAATCGTAAAATTATTTTCAAAACTAAGTAGTATCATTTGGCACGACACGAGCCTAAATAATATTGGAATTCATGGTCTTGGATTTTAGACATTTTTACCTAACTTGACCAAACAAATATTTAAAACACATTACACTCCTCTGCCTCGCGCAGTCTGGTACAAAAGGTTGAAAAATCTGCAAAAGTTTAAAAAGGATGAAAGCAATAAACAATTACTTTAACCAAGTTCATACATGATTATAATCATATGAACAATTCGTATAAATCGGGTATGAAAACCATGAACTGCAATACATTTGCTCACATTTCTCAGCTCTCGTCATTTCACGAAATGCTTTCATTGTTATGTCATTAATCTGAATCGCACTGCAGAAAGTAAACCTAGTGGTCACCGTGGTGGACTACGATCGCATCGGAACTTCGGAGCCAATCGGCAAGGTGGTGCTGGGGTACAACGCGTCAGGCACGGAGCTTCGCCATTGGTCCGACATGCTGGCTAGCCCGCGGCGCCCCATCGCGCAGTGGCACACACTCAAAGACCCCGACGATGGAGAGAAGAAGGATTAAACACTGAACTGAGGTGCGATCGTTACTCGTCTTTTCGGTAGCTATAGGATGTGTTTTCTTGTCTAGGTATAAAAAAGACGGCGGAAAGATTCTCTATAGTAGGCAGGTATGATTTCTTTCTTTACCTCATCATCACCGTAGATAAAATATAGGTTCCCAAAGAAATTTTATTTAATATCTAATGGACTTTTTGTGTTTGTATCTCTTTCAGTTTGAAAAGCAGAAATTACAAGCATGGAAGTACGAGTGAAGAATAAGCGACTTATATTTATTTATAATTACGTTGATTTAAGTTATGTTATGTTCTATTCAAACCAATCCTGCGTTGGATCAACTATGTGTCCCCCTACTCTTGAACTTTTATCGTTAGCGCTTCATCAATGTGATTTAAATGTTGTCTCTAATCGTTTTCAATATAATAACTAATGAATATTACGATTAAAATTTGTAATTGTAAAGAAAATTAACAATGTTGTTCAACCCCAAGATGTAATTGATTTGCTAATTTGAATGTTGCTTATCAATTCTATGCTAAATTACCTAGCGTCCGATAAGTTTGCATCTGCACAGGTGAGACATGATTGGTTTGGATTGTCGCACGGGTAAAGTAGATGACACAGCCGTTGATTTAGGTAGATAACTTGATTGCATTAGCGCCTGCATCGGCGCAAAGTGTATCGAGTCTTGTTCTCTCGTCTCGCCTCGACTAACTAATACTCGAAACTTGCTAACTTGTAAGAATGTTGGTTTAGCAATATGTAAGTTGTTGTGAGGAGTGTAGGGATAATTGTTAGAATTCCTTTGCTACTTCCACGTTCTTAGCGTCTATCTTACAAAAGTTTATTTAAAAATTCTCGCTAAGAAATATAGGTACCGCTTTGTTTAATTGTGCTTTGTTACCAAAAGCCGTTACTTGACGTTCATGTAATCGAAAATATATTTCATTCAAAAACCTATTACATAAAGCTGTGTAAATAAGTTGTATCCTGTTAAACTTATTACATTCTATTTTACTATCGTATAAGTGTTATAGTATTGATACCCTTTTATTATAATAATAACAACGTTCCTCGAGGAAGAGAATGAAGCGACTAAATTTAGTTCATATTTAGAATATTTAGTTTATTATTAGAAAACAAGATATATTTTGTCGGGTAACTGTTATTCTCTTCTTTTGAGGAACAATAGGCCTATTGTATAGGTACCTAAACATTATTATTTTAAGGCATGACATTTTTATTAATTAATTAAAATCTTCTGATTTCCAGTGTCCATCGATAAATTGGTATGATTTGTTTGCGTTAAATATACAGAAATACTTAATTAAATAATTTAGGTAAGGTAGAATAATTTATTTTAATTTAAAATATATATACGAAATGGACACTCAATTTACGTGGTATCATCGAAACTAGTCAAACGTAAAAGACTACCTACAAATAAAAATACTTATACTTTAAAATTATATTGTTAAATAGTTCCAAAATCGTTTAAATGGTTCTTTACGATATAATATTAACTCGTGATTAGAACGCAGTTCGTGTCGTGGCGTCGCCGTGGTGGCGGCAAGTGGTTCGTCTATAATGGTCTATATACCTCGTCGCAAGTTATCTATAACCTTACTACCGGTTCAGGGTACTATCGAGGACACTCCCGCCTGATCACCACTAAGCTCATTTTTGCTTGCACTCGCAACATAGAAACGCTCTCTAGCCCCGCCCCGTTGACTTTGAATAGAAATAATGAATTAAAAGATACCGAATCGGCCGAGCGCACTGACGACGCAAACGAGAGTTATTGTTATTTAGCGCGCCAAATTTGACGCTTTCCTAATAGGCCCAAACTTTAAGGGGGCGTGGCTCGGCACCTCCGCATGATTTAAGCGAAAAAAAATTAAACTGGTCAGGCGGAAAAGACCACGATAGTACCTACCAACATTTTACCGTTAGGTAAGTAGGTTTTAATAATCGTAACATCTCTTAACTTTGCGGTTCAAGTACCTATTTATACCTACGTACTTAGCTAAAGCTTGACTGTTGTTGATCTCAAACATATGTGTTATTGTGTATATAATGTAATCACATGTTAAATTCCACAATCACATTATACTTATGTAGGTACTTATATCTATGTACCAATAGGGGTAATGGAGTCGGGCTTCAAGTAAATTTAGAAGTGCACCAACACGAAACAAGTAGAAATAGACTTGTGGTTCAAGTACTGTATTTAACAATAAATATAATTACTATGTTAATATAATATATAGAACTTATTTATAGCAAAATGCAACAGATTCATTGACAGTCTGTGATGTTTAGAAGTTACTCACATTAACTAAATCGCATTGCAATCAAAATGTTCTGGCCGTTTCTTCTAAAGAACATTTAAAATTTCAGCAAATCTTAATAACATACATAATAATAAAATGTATCCCGTAAAATATTTAGGTAGGTAGGTACCTACTTACTTATTTTTCAAACTGGCTGTGTGAATCTGTTGTAGCTCCACTCAACTACTTTATAATCCCTGACCGCGCCGATCGAGCGGTCGAGCCTCGGTAGAATTGACAATATAGATATTTCAAATGCTATTTATTATTAACATTTTGTAATATTAAGAACAAATGCCAGGTAACATGTGAATAATCGCTAGAATATAATAATAAGAAAAAATTGGAACTATAGCCATGATTCATACTCCATCGTGTAGCAACCTAATTCTCTTACTGAAGTCCTCACAATTCCAATAAATATATGTGGAAGTACCGGTCAAACCACACCTACTAACACCTGAAAAGTGTGTACAATAATCTATTTAATCATTTAATATAAATTGTTAAACTAAGAACTGTGGATGACTAGAAGCCGGCCAAAGTTCTAATGATATAAGTAAAGAAACATATCTGTGCAATAATATGAATTATATATTATTCTATTTATAAAAGGTAACAACAATGGATGCACTAGGGTGTTTTTATTTATGTCATTGAACTTTGATAACATACACTAGAAGTGTCTAACGGAAGTAACCAATAACAACCCAGGTTGTTTATGTTTTCAATCAAAACCTGTATAGCAATTTCTATGAGTGAAATATAAATTTTAATCACACTTCAAGTGTAAAATGTTATATCATCGGATAGTTAGCTTGTATACAAAGTGATGTTAATGTGTTGGGCTGTTTTAATCACTGCTGTTTGTTACAAAATCCTTTGCTAACTTTAGAATTGTAAAAATGTAACCAATGTTAAACGAAACTTTCATTTGTAGTTCAGATATTCACAATTATGCAGGGTTTATCTGTATCTCTTCATTGCCCATCTCTTGCACCAACTATATAATACCATATATTATACTTGTAATTTTGTTGACACAAAATTGTTATCATAGATATAATGTATATACCTATCTCTGAAATGGATTGATAAAATAAATTATCATATCACTTGCCACTTAAATAAAAAATCATTGTCTCATTATTGTGTTATAATATTTATTAACATTTTGTTTAGAAATATTAGATATTTTATTTTATTATTACACAATATAATTTTTACTAGAGTTTATAATAGTAATGAATTATGTAAACTATAAAAATGTCTATAATACATAATTACATAGATTTGTGAGTTTTATTTTTGAACCTGGAACCATAACAAATAGTTTTTTAAGAACCTATTAACAACAATATTTTTCTTAAAAAATCTAATGACATTAGCTACATCTTAAAATGACTATGAACAAATATTTAGATAAATGTATCTGGCGCTTAGAATTCTAGTCAGTAAATGATCACTAAATTTACATTCATATACTTGTACTAATGACCATGAATACTAAAGGTATACATTTGACATAGGTACCTAAAGGCTTTACAAGTACCAACATCATAGTATTTGTACATTACTGTATACTTTTCATCCAAAACAATAACAACTTACCGCTTTAATTCTCATCATAGTAGCGTCTTTTCATTGCCCTATATTTTTTCAACATGTAAAGTGCTTCAATTTCCTTAACAACGAATTCTCCATGCTTCACCATCATTTTGACCTTCTCTGGATCCTGTTCTCCACTGTTCTTCATGAACACTTTGTGAAGTCTTGTACGGAACAGCTCGTAACCTTGAGGCCATTCTTTACCCAGATGTAATAACTATAAAAAAAGAATATTGGGTTTTCATTCGATTTGATTCGAGGTCGTATAAACATTCAACGCAAAAATAACATAAAGCAAATGGTTTTAACATCTTAGGCTTCACATGGAGGATACATACCGTTTTGTACAGATGTACAACCGCTCTACGATGTGGTTGGGACATTTAAAAAAAAAAACACAACTTTTACGACGTAATTTCTTCTAACCCAAAACAAAGTTCATAGTCCAAGTAAATCGAAATGTTTTGTTAACAAACAATTTGACAATTCACATATTCACCAAATGACAAGACGTTGACATTACATTATGAAAGCTAGATGAATTTAGTAATAATAGTAATGTCTTGTAATAGACATAGACAAGCTTTTTGACAGTTATGAAGAACTACCAACCTAACAAGACAAACATTCGAGAAAACCTTCAGTGCGGCCAGTTTATTTTTACGAACTGGGTTTTCTCAGTAAACTACTTAATGTATGCAGGATTGCAGGATGGATTGGACAGTAGCTGTACATCATTCCGAACACCGCTCATAGAAACTTTTCGTCGTAATCGTTTTTTTTCATACTAATTACCTTGGCTTTGCGTTTGGTCGAAGTCGAAACTCGTCTGATGTGAAGCAATTACAGAACTTATAGCACTAGTGATGTTGCGGCCTAGGCTGGAGCACGCTTGACTTTATGAAACCGATTCACTTGAACTTTCAATAGGTACCTAGATGGTTTGTTCGTCGATGTATTCTAGCCGTTACCCTGTACCTATAGTCGCGCATCACACTCCACGTAACATAAAAATATTTTTTTAACTCTTTTGTTATACTCGCAGCTAACGTATGATCTTATTTGTGTGGCGACCTGTTCTTACCAATGGATAGCTAAAATTCATATAAATTTATATAGTGTTGATAGTTGTTGAGGCTAATCATTACGATTCACGCTCAAAGAGATCCGAGTTCGAATCCCGTTAACAACGTGTGGGGTTTTTGTTTCTTGGTAATATTCGTTTAGTTAATGGTTTATTATTTTGTGTTTTACGCAAAAACTTGTTTTTTTTTTATAATGGGTTCATACTTATTATTTATTTTCATAAGGAGTTAAATATTAGTAAAAAAAAACCATAGTATTATTATTAACTATAGGGATTGTGTATTATCTGTTCGGTGTTGGAAGGTGGAAATAAAAAAGTCGTGCTGAATGATAACAAAAATGGGGTGGGCAACTGGTGGAACTAATAGCGCTAGCACCGCATGAACCAAACACCGTCATTGGTTTAAAATCTGTCATTGTTATTTTATATTTCAAAATAGTTTGACCCTCCCTTATTATTATTATACTCTTTGGTTTGACCTCATTGGTCAGATTGGGTCTAAGCTATGGACGCGCCATCTACAAT
Source organism: Xestia sexstrigata (assembly GCA_941918905.2). NCBI lineage: Eukaryota > Metazoa > Arthropoda > Insecta > Lepidoptera > Noctuidae > Xestia > Xestia sexstrigata. Next base: position 11,944,145 of record OW799211.2, on the reverse strand, counting down.
CAGCTTTGACCAGCCGTCCCCATTCATAATAACATACTTGGGTAACAAGGAAAGGATATTCTAATCACACAATTAGAATAATTAAGTATTGTTGATAGTTGAGACCCACTTATTATAGGTATCGGTATTCAGCAGAGTTTATTGAAAACTAATATAAATAATTTAGACTAGGAATATTTTTTCATGTGACGTCACAATAAATGTAACTCGTATTGAGGTTGAAGAAAAGAAGATTGAAACTAAACCTCAATATACCTAAGATCAATAAGTTTCATTAGATATTTTGTTACACGTCTAATTAAAACTAAAGCATATAGGGATTAATATTTTGTACCTACCATGACATCTTATAGAATACTTCTACTTAATTAAGTAGAACTGTTGGCGCGTGGGGAAATAAAAGCCAGTTCTCCTGGCCTTGCTGCACTTATCCATCACCACATGATCCCCACATATTAACCGTAATTCGACCTGAGTCTGTATTAGAGATTATGTTTTTGTCAGACCAGCAGTGTTATTCTTGCGCCATAAATGAAGCCTACCCTTTTGACTTGATTTAAAAGTCTTTTCATGGTAGTATTCCAGTCAAAATCTAAATAGGTACACCCCTGCGAAACGTAATTGTTCTTCTTTGTCTTTCTGTCAAGAAGGGATTCTTAGCTGGTCTTCTGTGATGAAAGCCTTCAGCGTGGAGGGCACGGCAAACAGTTTGCGAAAAGGTGAAATCATTTAACAAAGTCTCGTAGGTGTGAAACTGTTAATTGTTTCATATTCGCCTACCATATTATGTCGTCGCTGCGCATCGCTAATAAGCAACGGCTTTCCACTTCACTCTCGACTAGCAAGGCCTTTTGATCCAGAGACTCATAGTATTCCTCTAAAACAAAAAAAAAAGATGGAACAAAACACAACAAAACAAAACAACAAAACAAAACACAACAATGTACAATGTATGAACAAAATACTGAAGTGATCATTCACTCTGCATTTATAAATCCAATAATTAACATTAAGTAATTATTCTTATTCTTATTTTTTATGCCTCATGATGGATTTAAAAACAACTAATTAATCCCTAAGTCACCAAATAAATAAACAATAATAAATTAGGTTTTTATTTTTAACAAAACTTTGTTACAATAGGTACATAATTCATAAATATAATACTCACATTCAGTCCGGTTTCTTCAAATATATGTGTTCTATTATGACCACTTTTATGCAGCAAGATAATATTAGTCGCCCTCGCCTCAATATAATTGCCTGCATTTTGAGAAATACCAACAACAATACCGCTATCTATTAAACCACACGTCACTAACCAAACACAACACAACAGAACGACAACGTTCATTCCGATCAAGTAAAATATTCATAAAACTCATGTATAAGTACCTCACAGAAATCAAAATTATTGACATATTTTTCTATGATCTACCTTCTTCTAAGTCTAACTTTACGAAATGTGAGTACAAAGCGAACAAGTTACAGAATATTTTTCTGTCCCATTACTTCCAATCGAGTAAAAACTTACAAAAAGTCTAAAAATAACAACGTGAGATTTAAACTCACGGCTCCCTGATTTAGGTACCTACTCATAAATCTGCACGCGCCTAACCGCTAGGCCATCTTGACTTATTTTTAATGTTGAAATTTTGAACTGGAATTACTTGTGGACGACAATGGTGTAAATTCTGTTGTGCACAAACTAAACTTAATTTAGGCTATTGCTATCTTTTCCCCTCTAATAAAACGAGAAAGAGACGGACGTAATTTAGAGCTGTCAAATTTAGTTCGAACTAATATTTAATTTTCTATACAAATGAAGGGTGCACGTAAAAACATGTCGACTAAAAACACGGTGAAGCGCAAGGTTTGACATCTCTAACTTAGTTCATAGCTATGGCCGTCCTTTTCTCTCACTGCCTTTTAGTAAAAGATAGCAATAGCCTAAATTAAGTTTAGCTTGTGCACAACAGAATCGACACCAATGTATACATGTGCGAAAAAAGTTCAAGTGAAGCAACTAAAAAACTTACTTCGTCCACAACATAAAACCATTAAAAACACAGTTCCCTCTTATAACTATTATAATTTATAACACTGTTCCAACCTGTGATTTCAACAATAGAATCCCCACAATAGCCCACAGCGATTTTAAAATAGACAAACGAATCGCAGCTATTTGTTCAAATCTGTTTTGTGGCAATACAATAATACGTACAAGATCTACGGTGCTTCTTCAATTTAGTAGGAACGAACAAAACAGGGCAAATCCTGCGAATCCAGCGGTATCCAGCGAAACTGGATATTTCCACGGCAGGCGTGATTTGTAGCCGCGCCGCGTACTCTGATACTGAATGAGCTCTTTGACTTGATGGTATTCACGAGTATACGAGAATCGACACCAATGTCTATTTTCTTGAAAGTAGAAGGTCGTAGGTCAAACTAAACGTCAAGCTATTGTGAGATTGGACTTTTGATGTTGGGGTCGGCTTCCAGTCCAACCGGATGCAGCTGAATACCAGTATTCTACATGGAGCGACTGCCTATCTGACCTCCACAACCCAGCTAGTACTGGGTAATACGATACCCCTTGGTTAGACTGATTGTCAGACTTTTTGGGCACTGGCTACCTGTAACAACTGTAAAAGAACTACAAATGACAGCCGGGACCAACTGCTTAACCTGCTTTCCGAGGCACGGAGGAAACTCGGTATGTTATGATGGTCACCCACAGACCAACCTAAGCAAGCACGGCTTAACCTAAAGATCGACCCGAGCGGCTGTTATTATTTAGCCACGAGCTCCTTTAAAACCGTACATATTATGTGGTTTTAATAACAAAAAAAAGCGATTTTGCTATTACAAACTTATTATTTGCGGTTGGTGCATTAGCCGTTTCTAGGCATCGAACAGCAAAGTTAAGTTTGTCCCTTAAAAAGTTTGTACGAAACCCTCGGTGCGCGAGTCCGACTCGCTCTTGGCCGGTTTTTTTGTTAAAAATATTATTGTATCCGAATGTCTGAAAATACTGCACTACTGTCTACGACAAAAAAAAGAATGGGTGCCAATGCCAACTTTAATCCGGTATCCCGGCAACGTCAGTTTGTTAGGTCAATTATTGACGAAACATACTAAAGTTCCAGAAAATTTTCAATTTTCTTCTGCTTGCGGTTTGATAAAGTTTTAAACTGGAAACTCGAAGTAACACATAATGGACGAACTAGATGAATACGGAGAAGGTTATTTTACACACTTGTTGATAATTTATGTTATTAAGGAAGTGCAACCCTATAGCCCCCTCAGTGGTACCCCATAACCCATTAAGACAGCGGCCGTCCTAGCATGAAAGATAAGCAGGATCATTTATATTATGTCGTGGGAGTTCTAATTAACTACCCAAAAAAGAGTTGCATAATGGCAAACAAAAAAAAACACTCTTATCTTCCTCAAATAAGTTATTACCGAGAGGTTTATGGCCATAAGTACCTACAAGAGGCAAGTCTATTCCAGCTCACCGGGCACTTTTCACTTAGGTACTTATTGTAAGTTTCTTAGGGAAAAGAAATCCAATATAACTTGTCCAAATTGGATACCGTTGTTTATTATACCCAATAACGTGTCGTGACAGCAAAGACAGCCAAAATGTATCTTTATCTTAGTTGAAGTCGGAGACTAAACACCTAGGTTGAGACTAGTTGTTTTTTTATTTATTTTTTTCAACAACAAAGTTACATACGAGTTTTTCATAATAATGGGCAGTGTAAAGGTGTAAAAGAGCGCATTGGCCTCGAACGAAGCCATTAACATTGGATATACTTATGCCTGTAACGTATAGGTAATCACAGTAGCCCGCGCCTTAGTGGTGACTGAACTAGTAGGTATGGGCTGGACCCTTATTGAATAATGAAACTTCGTACTACTACTATGAGCAGCTCAGCTCAGAGAGGGCGACGTGCGGTCGACTGGCAGCGTCAAATTCGCGCCGATGTTTGAATGAAAAAGAACATGCACTTCACCCAAATTATCTGAGCAGGCGCGAAACCACAGAACTAAAATAAATGTATCAAGTTTGACTTATCGATGCAAATTTTCTTGGCAAGCCACGCCGACTTCAACTGGAAACTTAAACTGGTCATAAGTACTATAATCACGTTTTATGTCACAGAAGGGGAAGAGGGTGAGATAGAGCCAGTAGATGAAGAAGCAGAAGAAGAAGAGGTCGAAGCAGAATCGGTCCTCACAGAGTATGACGCTGACGACTTCATTTCTGGAGCTTTTACTAGCCCGGAGTCTACGATACCGGAAGATATGTTAGATTTTGAGTATCCTTTTCATTTTTTTTTCTAGAAACATTCTAGATTGTAATTTAGATCGGAATACAGGTCTTTTTACTATTTATTAGGGGTCGTCTTTCAATCAAATGAGGTGCGACAAGAGCGGAGGGGTCAAAAAAAATCACGTTTATATATTCTCTAACGGGGAGGGGATATTGCGACAATCACGTGAAGGCGCGTCGCGTGAAGGTATATTTTCGTACGACAAAAGAAAAATGTAGGTAATTGAATATGTGACGTGTAAATTATTTTTACTACAAAAAATATTCTTAAAAATATTCTTCAGGATTTAAGCTAGTGTTTTGAAAACATAATAAAATTAATTTTCCGCCATAAAAAAAATCACGAACTTATCTCTAAAAATTTATTTTAGCGAGTAAAATCCATACTAAAATACATGCGATCATTCTGATTTTTTGGCAAATAATTCTGCAAGCAACATATTAGCATCATAGTGTTTTATTTTTTTAGTCCAATCAATAGATTTGTTGTAAATCGCAAAAAAACACTAATTCGCACTATTCGGCCCGCAGTGATTGACGTAACAACCATTTTGAATAAAGTTCTAATCAAACTTTATTCTAACAGTTTTTCAAACGAAGTTTGAACCACCACAAATGTGTCGCATAACTTCAAACTCGGATTACTTAATCCAATTCTGAGAATTTTAAGATTTTGGTATCCAAAGAAAAAGAAAAAAAATAAACCGTCAAAATCATAATATTTTATCTAGGTCAGTTAAATCCATGAGACAGTTTTTTTCAAATGTAGTTAAGTCCATGAGAGCCAATCAGCTTATTACGTTTGTTCAATATGGCCATCAGTCGACGTAAACTTTGCGACAGTAGCACCGCTTTTTTGAAGAGAAATTTTTTCAAGAGGTACATCTGTTTTGAGCCCCACCCATATAGTTCCATGGATAATTCTATTAAAATTTTGTCGCCAAGTAAAGCCCGCAAGTGGCCTAATATAAAACTAATAAATAACTATAACTATTACATTCCATTATATCAAATGAAGGTAAATCCAAACTAATATTACATTTTTGAAAGAATGAATGGTTTAAATACTGAATTTGTTAGACAGGATCGTTTTCTTCAATAATGTTGCCATAATAAACAAAATACTGCCTTTTAATTCACGGAATTAGGACTATTATCACTTTTTCTTAAATATCTCATAGGAGGGTAGAGTGGATTTATCCGTGTTTGAAGTTAAGCGACACAAATAGAGTTGCTAATTTAGCTCCAGTAGTCCCCTTATAGGAGGATCCCGAAGACATATTCCTTTTTAAGCTACCTACACTTGGTATACGGCGTATGGCTATTGTATGGAATGGCAAAGGCATATTTAAGGCACAAACGCAAAACCGCTTAGGCACGTTTATATTGTAGGCTTGTAAAGAGATTTCGTTTTTATGAAAAGGTACCTATATAAAATAGTCTGACCCCTACGTGCTGTGAACAGTACATGGACGACCCTTTATTGAGTTCACCATTTTTTAAAGCTTGATGGTGACTTAGTACTTACCTACATAGTTTAGTTAACTTACTTGAACAATCTTATCTCCCTTATTATTTTTATACTCTTTGAATCTTATCTAAAATTGAACACAGGACCATTTCCTTAGCCGAACAAAGATATTCGTATGGTTACAATTGTCATAAGTATTTCAACCTGTGCGCGTGCGATGATATGGTCATATGCTACTCGGCTGGCAGCATGATTACTTTTATGGATGTTAAGACCAAGCAGACATGGTTCCAACGTAGCACGACTGGAGGAACTGTTGGGAGTATTACAGTAAATAAAGATTATTTTGCTAATATTTACACCTCATCCAGCCATCGCCCATTCATTCTTTGGTTAATCGCTTATTACACTTACCTGAATTTAATCGCCTATAAATTCAGTCGTTACTGAAATTAGTCAAGTATAATCGCATTCAGAAAGCTATATATCTTGATTATACTTGACTACATTCAGTAACGACTGAATTTAGGCGACTAAATTCAGGAAAGTGTAATAAGCGCTTTACCCCTAACTCTCTACTAAAGGTAATGTCAACCACATGTCCCCATTGACATCGCAGGTAAAGATTTAGCAGTACGCCTTATTTCTTCAATCAAGTTTTACTACTGATGCAATTGACAGTACCTACCAGGTACCAACCTAATTACCCGATTGGAGACTGGAGGTGCTAAAAATCATTCCACATGTCGTTGTCACAATTAATTGCGTTCTTTACAATCTTTAGTGCTTTAGAACAGACCCCAACTACCGCTTAGCAATAGCAGAGGACAGGGAGAATGAACATGAGCCATTGATAATCTTGTATACTTGGCCTCAAATGGAAATAGACGCAGTACTTCGCGATGGTACTGCAAATGCATATGCGATTCTGGATTTCAGGTAATTCTAACTTCCTCTTACTTCGCTTCTCTATAATGTGGCGTTTCTGACGTTCTGCGCCCAAAACGCATTTTCTCAACCATATTAGGGCGCAGCTTCCACAGGACTCGGTCTATACAAAAGTTTTACATGGAGCGACTGTCTATCTGACCTTCACAACCCAGTTACTCGATACCACGATATCCCTTGGTAACACTTTTGGACTTCTGACTACCAGTAACGACTGTAAAAGATGTACGAGTTACAGCCGAGACCAACGGTTTGCTCTCCGAAGCACGGAGCAGTCTACATAGGTATGTAATTTCTACTTTCTATCCAAATCTAAAATTCCCTAAATCCTTTGCAGTCCTGACGGTGAGCTGCTGGCGTCAGTGGGCAAGGAACCAGATTATAATCTTACTATTTGGAACTGGAAACGCCACAAGATTCTTTTGAGGACCAGCGCATTTACTTACGATGTTAACAACGTCATGTTTTCGCCTTATTGTGAAGGACAGCTCACTACAGCAGGTTATTTACTAAGAAAACTAGTTTTGGCGTAAATTAGATTTATGCAAGGCATCTCAGCTGTAGATAGGTACGGAAAGCACAGTGAGAAAATTTTAAGCCAATACGGTCTGGAATAAGGAATCACCAACCTGTTATCTGACAGAGAATTCATTTCGGCATAAATTCCCGCTAAAATAGGTACCACTGATAAATATCGTTATCTTTCTAGTTTTTCTCAATTATGTTGAGGTCAGCACCCAGTCTTACCAGATGCAGCTAAATTCCAATATTCCACTTGAAGCGACTGCTGATAATAACTAACAATCATTTTAGGCGCTGCTCACATAAAATTCTGGAAAATGGCGCAGACGTTTACTGGACTTAAATTAAAAGGCGAACTGGGCAGATTTGGTAAAACAGAAATCTGCGATGTCCTTGGTGTATATCCAATGCCGGATGAAAAGGTTAACAATTTTTATGTTATGTTACAAACGTTAAAAAAATATAGATGTATGTTTTTTACTTAGAACTTGTGTCTAAGTGTGGCTGGTATTTCAGTTGTTGCAAACCATGGGCGAGGCTTTATTATTTTTACTAGACAGTGCGATTCTGATATCGGATCATCGTTAAACATAAGAGAGGGTACTTAGGGGAGATAAATGGTGTTTTTTTTTTTACTTTGTACGAAGAATTAAGATTGTACGTACCCTAGAAAATTCAAAATTCGCTCCATATTTTTCTTGTTATTGTAAGATCACAGTAGTTGGGATGTTTACTTTGCCAAATAGCTGGTTTAGACTGGAGAAACTTCAGTTTTTATTGCCATTTTAGCAACAAAAAAAATCTAAGACGCGCGTAAAGTCGAGCGACAAGTTCAAATTGCTTTGAAACCTCCGCACCCCCCCGCATAGTCGCTTGCTGTCTAGGCCCATAGTGTGGCCACAACGCGCGGATAGGAACGTTTGAACGCTCGTTAAGGTGAATGCTCCAACCAGCCCGCGAAATTCAAATTTTCTTACGGTTTTTGCAATTTGCAGGCCAGTGCTAGGTTGTATGTTGATTAAAATATTGTTCGCGATTGTAAGACGTATGTTGTTACAGAATTATAATCATCAAAATCATCAATACAACCCTCCAAGTTCATAAAGGTCGTGAAACGATTTTTTCAAGGTCAAAGTCATTGCTAGACCTTTATGAACTTGGAGGGTTGTATTGATGATTTTGATGACTATAATTCTGTAACTACATACGTCTTACAATCGCGAAGAATATTTTAATCATCATACAACCTACTAGCACTGGGCTGCAAATTGCAAAAAAAATAAGAAAATTTGAATTTCGCGGGCTACCCTGGAGCATTAGCCTTAAGTCGCTCAAGCCCGCCGAATCAAGCCCCTACCAGCCCGCGAAATTCAAATTTTCTTACGTTTTTTGCAATTTCCAGGCCAGTGCTAAGTTGTACGTTGATTAAAATATTATTCGCGGTTGTAAGACGTATGTAGTTACAGAAATATTATCATCAAAATTATCAATACAACCCTCCAAGTTCATGTAACTCGATTGAATGACTTTTTCATGAAATATTAATTCAATCAAATTGCAAAAAACGTAAGAAAATTGGAATTTCGCGGGCTACCCTGGAGCATCAGCCTTAAGTGTAGAAACACAGTGAGAGCGGCGCGGGCGCTGACACTGGATGCCGCGCACCCGCGCCCGCTGTAACATGTTCACATGCAGAAGAAGCTGTGCGTTAACGACACCCGCTTGCGGATTCCGCCGTCCGCGCCGCCCACGCTGTGTTTGAACATTTAGTCACTACAGTGTGGCCGTAAACCGCGCGGTGGTCTCATACGTTTGATAATTCGCGCCCGCGTTAACCATGGTCATGTTATGTTACAAACAAACGTTGGTCTGACCTTTGAACTATTTGTTTTTAAATGGGAAACCTACATCTGTATAAATTAAAAAGATAGAGTGATTTAGGTACATTGGTTTTTTCATCAGGAATTTCTCAGTAGCAGTCATGGAGTCTGGATTTGTGCCCGGTTGATGGGTATATTCTCGCCCCCTAACATGGGAATTAAACATAACTGGCTAAATGTGGGTGTACCTACTTACTATTAGGTTCACCTCTGCCTACCTCTTCGGAGATTACAGGCGTGATGTTATGTTAGGATTTAATGTTTAGTATTTTTTAGGTTTTATCTGGATGTGAATGGGGCAACATATTAGTATGGGAGGCTGGCCTGGTCAAACTAGAGGTAACACAGAAAGGAAGAAAACCTTGTCATAAAGCGCCCATTGTAAGTACACAATACATTTGTAGGCGCCTTGATCTAAAATGACATATCGCGATTCCAACGCCTGTCGTACCCTGGACCAGTCGCACGCGGTAGATCACATCGATATTGATCAGTTTTCAGAAAATTTATCCAAAGAGTTAAATTTTTACCATGGTATAATTTAAACAGGTGCTCCAAACTATACGACTTGTTTCTACAAAATTGGAGACGAGCGGAGCGGTGCAGGATTCGTCCAATCATATAAGGAGTGACGAAATATGTGACGTGGATTTATACGTTAGTGATTGGTCGATTCACGCACGTCTCTCCGCTCTGCACATCTCATTGGAGGAAACCGGGCCTTACCACAAGGATTTATGATTCCACACGTTGCATTATACATAAATAAATTATAGGTCTGGTCTGGTCTACTCTTTACTCTACCCCTCAAATTTATGTATAAAACGTACTTTCAGATTCAGTTCATGCTAAGCCCAAACTATGATGAAGTGACGACGATCGCTCGCGACGGCTGTGTCCGGGCGTGGTATTGGGATGCAGTAGACCAAGCTGATCCCCCGGAAGAGGACCCTTACGTCGAACTCAATCCTGTTGCCGAGACATGTGTACGTATTTAATTAGTAATGGACCTGAGTATTCAGCTGGTAAACCAAGATTTATGACAACAAAACTGAACGTGGTCAGCACAGCTAAACGACGTTTAAGAGTTGGTGGATGAAAGTGACAGCTCTTGAACGCAGTTAAGATTGTTGTCCCTATTCAGATTAATTCGTGAAATTAGGCCTTAGTCTTAGTCTCTGATATTGAGGATTTATTTGTAGGTACCCGAATGCCAGATAATGAGTCTAAAACACAGAAAGGACCTGTATTGGTATGCACAAGTGAGTATTATGAAATACCTTAGTAGGTGCAGATAAAATGGACTTCCTAATTAGCTTCTAATCGTATTATTTTTTTCCAAGGATGGCAACGGAGGCATTTGGATAGTAGACTTAGAAATTGATAAACTAGAATGTGAACATCAAAGGGTGACAACTAGTCATGCTGGGGGAGTGGTTTCTATAGCAGCTTTAAGGACACATCCTATACTGATAACGGCAGGAGAAGATGGAACCTTACTAGCTTACCATACCAGGACACATGAACTGCTTGCTCGGTATATTTTCCCGAAGCCGGTTTCGTGTATGTTTTATCCACCTTTGGATGTAAGTTAACTTTTATTTTGCTCATGTAGATTCTGAAGTGCACGACGGCACGGTTGGCGCAGCACCTGTGCGATTAGCTGCTGAAAATGCAGCGCGTATGCCGTCCATTTCTATATTCATCAGAAATCAATTGTACCTTCACTTCAACTAAAAAAAATACGCTATTGCTTTTTGTATTGAACACCCAAAATTTTACGCATTGGCAGTAACGACAATCGCCACAGTAACAGCCGAGCTCACATTGCACAAGTCGACAGCCTCGTGTGGTAATTCGAGAGCTATTATTATTGATGTTAGTTTTAAATTTCCAGGTGGATCCAACGTCATGCATTTTAATGGTGGGTTTCGCGGACGGTATTATGCGTACGCTATTTCTGCATCCAGATGTACTTGAGAATCAGAAGGTCATGGTCAACAAACGAGTTCATTCAACCCTTACTATTCATAGTCAGGACTCTGATACTCCTGATGTCTTAGATATGATTTCGGTGAGAAATACATTTATTCTATCTACAGATTAAAACCTTGTGTCATAATTACAACTTATATTTGTGGAGTATGAATTAAGATGGCTCTATGAGTAAAGGGAGACCAAAGAAAAGATGGATAGACTGTGTGGTAGGTAGATGGTATGGCTAATAAAACTGGGGTGACTACAGAGATGACGACTACATATATATTAGAGAAGTATAGAAGAGGAAGACACACATGCTGCACCGACCCAAAATAAATTGGGATTAGCAGCGAATTACTGGTAACTAAATAGCTGGAACTAAACAGTTAGGATAACTAAACTTCTGTCACTTACGGGATATCTTTCGTGATTGTTGTTTATTTTGAGCTCCCGTTATTTCGGCGACTGGAGAATGCGGGTGGATGAAAATAAAATTGTTAGGAGCAGACAAATCTGTCTACCCTCGAGCAGACAAATCTGTCTACCCTCGAGCAGACAAATCTGTACCCTCGAGCAGACAAATCTGTCTACCCTCTTTTTTTGCCCTTGCTACGCGCACTACTGGAACTCGACACTAAGTCACGGCAAAACACACTCACAGTATCAGGTTTTGTAGAGTCCTTATTGTGATGCCGCTCTACTTATCGGGAGCTCAAAATAAACAACAATCACGGAAGATATTCTATAAGTGACAGTATAACCATCACTGTTTTAAGCTAAAACATTGATAGTTGGGATAAGTCTAAGCCGATAATAATTAGCAGCGAATTCTCCGTTCTCAGAACACAAACCAATTCTATCTATAGAAAAAAGAATGAAGTAGAAACATTTCTTGTGTTTTCAGCTATTAAAACCACACTCGAAAGCAGTAAATCAAATAACAATAAACGAACAACGCACATTACTGGTAACTTGTGGAGCAGATAGCACCATTTTCATGTACCAGTTGAAGTTAGGGGCTCCATTTCAACTACAGAGGATCGGCTTTGTAGAAACGCCAAATAATATCGCCTATATTACTTGGAAACCTGAAGAGGTAAGTGACAACATTTTTAATCAGCCAGACTATCATCAGCGCGGTGAATTATTTTGTCGTCGATTTCAAAGATTGAAATTGTCAGGTGTGCCATTACCGAATTTTGGTCGCGAGAGAAAGTATTGGCACAAGTTACGATAGGTGGGTACGATTTCATCATTGAGCGACATTAATTAACAATGCGCTGCCAGCGTCTTTGTTTTGGTAAAAAAGCTCTTTTTCCTCCAAACACCTTGAATCTCTAATGCCGATTTTGACTCACAGTAAGCAACAAATGAATGCAAAAATATTATTGCGCTTTTTATGGCATTTATTAGTTATCACTTAGTGTTGTACAAAATGGTCATACCCGAATATCTCTCCTTACATTTTAGCTGTCACGTAACATTCGTTTTTGTATTTTATGATATCAGGAATTCGTGCTCTTACTTTGTGGCCAAGTGGGACTTATAATGGAAGCAGTGCTGCCGGAACCAAAAGTCCGTAAATACACTGAAATCACAACTTTTAAGTTAGACTTTAAGTCATATAAAGAAACTTTGGTGAAGAAACATTTGTGAGTACTGCATTTAACATTAAGCACACATAATATTTGATTACTCATTTCTGAGTTTTAAAGCTGCATTTATTTAGTGGCACCATTCAAAAACACTGGCTTGTAGCTTGTAAGGTATTAGTATAAAATATGATTAAGAAATTTGTTATAAGTAGAAGGTAGTTGTCAATACGTTTTGTCTTGGCACTTGCTATTAAACGTCTTTTGGATTAACTGTTGTTTCCTTACATAAATAAGTAATCAGCTCAATATCTCTCAGTGGCGACGAGAATACGGGATTTCACATTAATCGAGTGTGATATAGGCGTATTGAGAACGTAAATATGTCAATCGGAAAAATTTCCGAGTTTAATGTGGAAGTGGACAATTGGCGGTGGTTGTACGTGGAGCGGTTGGAACAATATTTTATCGTGAATAAAATAAGTGAAGAGTTAAAGGTGCCTACATTAGTGACTGTGATGGGAGCGAGAGGTTACGAACTTTTGGTGAATCTTTGTACTCCGGAAAAACCAACCAGCAAAACATTTAAAAATTTAACGGATATATATAAACTTGTCAGCGATGTCTCTGAGCTTAAAAAACAGTGCCTCTCCAATCAGACGACAAACTTCGAGATTGAACGTAGCATGGACTATATGAATAAGCAACATGAAGACATCATCAGCAAAATTTCAAAGCTTGAAATGGAAAAAAGTGTGAACTCCGAATACATATGCCGATTACAAAAACAAATACAAGACCTACACTTTCAGTCGCGTCAGGCAACTATCGAGCTTCGCAATATTCCGATTAAGGAAAATGAACAGGCACAGGACCTTATTGCCACTATAAATACTGTGGAGAGCGTTCTTGGCATGGACATCCCGGCCTCCGCTTTTCGAGATATTTACCGCATACCTGGAAAACCGGGTTTATGTAGACCGATAGTCGCTGAATTCTGCTGCGTCAGTACACGAAATGATCTCCTAGCTAAAGCTCGAACATTCAGCAAAGAGCGACCCATACCAGATAAGTTTAACACACAGACTATTGGCATCGCAGGTGACAAGAAACCCGTGTATATTGATGAACACTTACCCCCAACTGTCAAAAAACTACTCTATGAGACCCGCCAGTTTGCAAAAACACACAACTACTCCAGCTGGTACTCGAATGGAAGAATTCTTCTGCGTAAGAGCCCAGCAGACAAACCGCTCGAGATCAAAACAGAGAAGTGTCTCACTATGCTTTTGGAACAACAATGACTACGCCTTCTGCAATTCAAACCTCTTCTTTATGCATGCATTACTTTTTTCACTGTATTAGCCTGTTTTTGTATTGCTGTTAATTACTTTTTATTGTCCACACACTTTACACACATCGTACACACACCTTTACCTCACACCCACTCATTCTCGCGCGTTAGCATCCAGAACCATCTTGCACACCCCCTTACCAGGTCAAGTTTCCGCTCCTCCACTTATAATTTTGGAAAAAAAAAAAAAAACCCAGCTGCTGTACCTCATTCTTGTAACAATAAATGGCTAATCACATCAATACATTATCCAATGAAATAGACGATCTCTCTATAGCCTGTTCTCATCTATGCCCCCCCGAACGATGTTTAGACTTTATTAAGCAACCAAATAATAATTTAAAAATGATTCATATTAATATTAGAAGCCTTAGAAAGAACTTTGACCAATTTATCACGATGCTAACAACCACAAAAATTGAATTTGACGTTATCATTTTAACCGAGTGTTGGCTAAGGGTTTCGGGGCCCCTTCCTTATTTGCAAGGCTACTCTTTTTCCGCAACGACTGACAACAAGTCGCAGAACGATGGCGTGGTGATTTACACTAAGACCTCATTAAATTGCACGTATCTTGAACCCTCATTCTGTGACTCAAATTGCCTCATCTGTGCAATAGGTGACACAGCAATTATTTGCGTATATCGCTCCCCATCTTTTAGCGACCTTGAAAATTTTTACCGAAGCCTCGATAATGTAGCACAATCAGTAAAACGCTATAACAATATAGCTCTGATTGGCGATATGAACATCGATATTAAACCAGACAATCACGATCGCCACTCGAGCAACTATCTCACCATGTGTGCCTCTTTGGGTCTTTTGCCTGCTCATGTGCTCCCCACAAGATCAGGCAATTGCCTAGATCACGTACTTCTAAAATCTAAACGCCTTGCCACAGTAATAGTCCTTGAAAGCCATATCACCGACCACCTCCCAGTCATCCTTTGTCTAGACATGAAGAAAATACCCGCAGCTAAGAAATCAGCTAACGTGCTCCGTTATAATTTCCCAGACATAAAAGAATCACTGGATAGCACTGACTTCAGTCATGTGTTAAATGAACAAAACTGTAATCTTGCCGCAGATCTACTTATATCTACCATACAAGGTGTAATTACAAAACATAGCTATACTGCTCGAGTCTCTAGGAAATGCAGGATTCTCAAGCCGTGGATGTCCCCTGGCTTAGTTCGCTGCATCAGAAACCGAGACCGGCTTCACAAAAAATCTAAATCATCCCCCGATAACGATATTCATAAAACAACCTATACCCGATACCGAAATTTCCTCAATAATCTTTTAAAAAAATTGAAAAGATCGTACGACAAAAATGAACTACTTAAAGCTAAAAACAATACCAAGGCCACATGGAAAGCTATCAAGGGTATAATAAACCAAAACTCTCTTCCGCCGTCATCAAGTGCGCTTCTGCAAAGCTCGACAGACACTAAAATATCTATTAACCGAGTTAATAGCTTTTTTGTTGGTGTGGGTGAAGATCTAGCCTCAAAAATTAAATCTCCTCCTGGATCCCCTTATGCCGAATGCTCATCACAACCCCCGCCGCGCAATTCTCTTGTCATTATGCCGGTCGACGAAATGCAAGTGAAAGGGGTTATTGACAGCCTACGCAGTGACTGCGCCACGGGCTATGACAACATCCCTGCCAGTGTTCTCAAGCAGTCTAGCTCCGTCCTAGCAGTTCCCATAACACACGTCTGCAACCGCGCCATTGAGTCGGGTACTTTCCCCAGGGCGTTCAAGAAGGCTGTTGTTCACCCAATCATTAAGAATGGAGACAGATCCAATGTCACCAATTACCGGCCAATCTCCGTTTTGAGTTCCCTGTCTAAAGTACTTGAAAAAATACTTAACAAGTGTCTTACTACATATCTCTCGAAATATAAGCTACTAGCAAATAATCAATACGGTTTCAGACAGGGAATCTCCACTGAGGATGCAGTTCTTGACCTTACAGGTACGGTGGTGGGCAAGTTGGATGAGGGATTGAAATGCTTCGGTGTCTTTCTTGACTTGTCAAAGGCGTTTGACTCGGTTTCTGTACCTATACTTATTTCGAAAATGGAGGGCATTGGAATACGAGGAGTTGCACTTGATATCTTCTCAGACTATCTGACAAATCGCTCGCAATGTGTTAAAATCGACTCATTGTATAGTGACTATGGCAGCATCAATTTCGGCGTGCCACAGGGCAGTATTTTGGGACCTACCCTCTTTTTACTATAAATGATTTGTGCCGCCTGTCAATACCTAACTGCGATATATTCACTTATGCGGATGACACGGCACTGATCATTTATGATGATAACTGGGATGACTGCAGATTGAGGGCGGAGCGGTCGGTTCAACAAGTGATGACATGGCTCGCTGCGAATTTGTTAACCCTTAACATCGAGAAAACGAAGATTGTTCGCTTTACTCTCCCTCACACGATCATACCCCCTGTGGGTACTGATATTGTCAAAGCCCACACTTGCCGGAACTTTTTGGATCACAGCCCAAATGCTTGCACTTGCCTAACCCTATCACTGGTTCCAAGTACCAAATACCTCGGAGTTCAAATTGATAAGCACCTTAGCTGGCGTCCCCATACTGAAGCACTTTGCTCGCGAATTAGGAAATTTCTATATATTTTCAAGGAACTCAGACACTCAGCCGATCGAGAAACTCTTTTCCTTGTGTATCAGAGCCTGTGTGTCTCTGTTCTTACTTACTGCATTTCTGCATGGGGAGGAACCTGCAAAACCCACCTAATTCAAGTTGAACGAGCCCAAAGGGCAGTCCTAAAAGTTATGCAGTTCAAACGCAGAGACTATCCAACCACTCTGCTCTACTCTGAGTCAAAGGTTCTAACGGTGCGCCAACTGTTCATTCTGCGTGCTGTTCTACGCCGTCACTCTTTACTTCCTCTTGACGGCAAAATTTTAAGTAAACGCAAAGGTCATCCAGTCTGCCATCCTACCCAATGTCGTACTTCATTCGCGGGCCACCACTTCGGCGTACTCAGTGTAAGAATTTATAATAAAGTCCATCGTCTTCTCCATATTTATCCTCTCACCAGAAGTACATTGATGACTAAACTTACCAATTGGCTCCAGGACTTATCTTACGATAGTACCGAACGGGTCCTTATAGTTAATTCATAGTCCTTAAAGAACAATGGCAGCTCCCCATACATTGAATTGGCTGAGATTGGATTCATGCGTCTTTAAATAAAAAATATCTTGTTTAACTCGGCGTCAAGTTCTGAATTGGTTTGTGCAAGAATGTTTGTTCGAGAACTCCGAGAATAAAGGAAATTTAGTCATGAACAACTAATCTTTATAACATCAATATCTACGCGTACAGCAATCTAACACCACACTAACACACACACACACACACACACCCCCACATACACACATGCACACACACATACTTCACTTACTTCCAATACACTCCTCATATTACTTACCTCCCACAACACTAAACTTGCCGCAACTAAAGGTGTATTGCTCTAGTACGACCTGACATTGTTATTCGGGGTGGGGACCTGGTGTCCTATATCACAGGCCATTAGCCTAGCTTAGGCACCAGTCTCCCACAATATTAGAGTTTAATATAATTGCCAAACAACATTACTATGTAATATCTTTAAACATTGTGGTGAGAAATAAAAGAATTTTATTATTTTATTATTATTATTATTATTGGAGAAACATCTTCAACCACGCCCCAGTATTTTAGCGGAACGTTATAAGTTTCATCATAGGAAACAAAATACGGGCGAGAAAATAACTGATTACATAGCAGAACTGAAGAAAATGTCTAGGACGTGTGATTTTGGGCAGTGGCTGAACGAAGGTTTACGCGATCAGCTGGTATGCGGGTTAGCAAGTGAAACGATAAGACAGCGATTGTTCGCAGAGGAGAAGTTAGATTTCAGATTGCCAGGCGATTGCGGGGATGCAGAGGAGAAGGGAGGCGGTGATGCCACGGGGCCGAGGCAGCGGACGAGTGCCGGTGAGCGGCAACACGCGCTCCAACGGGATGGTTGGCGAGATGCGCAATGCGGCTACCCGTCGTGGAGCGGGCGCATCTGCCACCGTCGGCGCCAGTGGACCGAACGGGGCCAAGCTGCGCCAGCAGTGCCGAGTATGTGGCGCGAATCACGACACGAATTCGTGCAGGTTTGCACGCTATGTGTGTCGAGTGTGCAACCAGGCGAGCCATCTACGACGAGTGTGTCCGGTAGTCAATAATGCTGGACATAACTTTATCGATGACGCGACCGAGTTCAGTAGCGGTGGCAGTGATGAGGTAACAAAAATTAATCAGTTATCCTTAGAAAATTATCCCCCAATTTATATATCTCTAGTGATTGCTAACAAATGTATTAAGATGGAATGTGACACCGGTAGTGCCGTATCTTGCATTAATTATGACGTTTACAAAAAACATTTTGCTGATATGAAGTTAGAAAAATGTAACTTGGCATTGAGATATTATACTGGTGAAACTATTCGCCCATTGGGTGTCATAAAACCGGTTGTTAGATACAAAGATACAAGTAAAAACTTAAACTTGTTTGTAATTTATAACGGGAAGACTATTTTGTTAGGTAGACAGTGGATAATTGAATTAGGTATAAATATACCCACAGTCAGTAGCAGCGGTTGTAATGTAAACAGTGTGTCTTGTGAGGATTTTAATTTAAAGGAATTTAGTTCCAGATATTGTGAGGTGTTCGAGGACGGCCTGGGTCGCTTCACGGGTGGCAAGGTCACCAGCTGGTGCGTGATGGCGTGCTCACTCTACACACTCACTCTGGGCTACGCCCATCGTGCCCGTTGTCAAGAAGGACGGTAACATTAGGATTTGTGCTGACTATAAATTAACCTTGAATAAAGTGTTAGATGTCGACCGTTACCCATTGCCAAGGGTAGAAGACGTACTGGCTCGCTTACATGGTGGACAGCGGTTCTCAAAAATTGATTTGTCTCAGGCCTACGCACAATTCGAACTAGATGAAAGTAGTGAATTCACGGTAATTAATACCCACAAGGGCTTATTTCGGTATAACCGACTCGTATGTGGTCTTGCGTCAAGCCTAGGAATTTTCCAGAAGAAATTAGAGCAATTATTCGCTCATTTACCATACGTTGGTGTATTTTTAGATGACATTGTTATTAGCGGGCGAGACACCCCTTCGCATTTAGAGAACTTAAGTAAAGTTTTCGATATATTAAAAACAAATGGGTTAAAGGTTAAAAAAGAAAAATGCAGTTTCTTTGCCGAAACAATTACGTATTTAGGATATGTCATATCGAAGGAAGGCGTACACACTTGTCCTGATAAGGTCAAGGTCATAATGAAAACCCCCACTCCTACAAACGTAAGCGAATTAAGGTCATTTTTAGGAATGGTAATGTATTATGCAAAGTTTATTAGGAACATAAGTTTTATTCTTGCACCACTTTATAATTTATTACGAGCAGGAATAAGTTTTGAATGGAACGAACAATGCAAAACCGCATTTAGCACCGTAAAGGGGTTGTTATCCTCTAGTGAAGTATTGGCGCACTACTCTCCCGACCTGCCACTGATTCTAATAACGGATGCAAGCAGCGTGGGGGTGGGTGCGGTGATCTCACACATCACGCCGGACGGCGAGCGGCCTATAGCTTATGCTTCGAGATCTCTTACGAAGGCTGAACGTGCCTATGCCCAAATAGAGCGAGAAGCTCTCGCGATAGTGTATGGTGTTAGGAAGTTTCATCAATATCTTTATGGTAGGCGTTTTAAGTTGAGAACAGATCATAAACCGCTGACATGCATATTTGGTAGCAAGGCTGGTATTCCCGTGATGGCCGCCAGTCGTATGCAGAGATGGGGAGTACTGATGTCAGGATATAATTATGATATTGAATATGTCTCATCTTCTAAAAATCTAAAAGTCGCGGTTACCACAACACCACAGTCAGGCCTATCCCGTAACTGAGGTAACATATCTAAACTTTGTCGAAGATTTTTTACCAGTTACACACAATGAAGTAAAGAAG
This sequence comes from Xestia sexstrigata, assembly GCA_941918905.2. Lineage (NCBI taxonomy): Eukaryota > Metazoa > Arthropoda > Insecta > Lepidoptera > Noctuidae > Xestia > Xestia sexstrigata. Next base: position 11,923,991 of record OW799211.2, on the reverse strand, counting down.
ATGACTGCTACTGATACCGTATTGAGTAGGGTCCTTGTATATACTCAAACCGGATGGCCACTACATTGTACCGACGAAACATTAAAGCCGTATTTTACTAGGCGTAACGAAATTTATTCTGAAGGAAATTGTCTAATGTGGGGTTATAGATTAATTATTCCCTTGTCATTGCGTTCTCAAATACTCAAACAGTTACATAGTAGCCGTATGGGTATAGTAAAAACCAAATCGTACGCTCGTAGCTACGTGTGGTGGCCCAAAATTGATGCTGATATTGAGAACATGTGCCGAAGCTGCGTCACCTGCGCGGCCGAGTTGCCGGCGCCACCACGCGCGTCGCCGCAGCCATGGCCGTTCATTACACAGCCATGGTCACGGCTGCATATTGACTTCTTAGGACCAATAAAGGGAATGAAATTTATAGTTGTTTTAGACTCAACCTCAAAATGGTTAGAAGTGTTTAATATGGTACGCACCACAGGGGGAGCAGTAGTTAAAGTTTTGAGAAGTTTGTTTGCTAGGTTTGGGCTTCCCTTGGAAATAGTATCTGACCAGGGTCCACCATTTACGAGTGCCGAGTTCAAAGATTTTCTAAGGGACAATGGTGTAAGACAAACGTTTTCCCCGGCGTATCATCCGGCGTCGAACGGTGCAGCGGAAAATGCGGTGAGGACTTGTAAGAATGCAATAAAGAAGGCTTTTACAGATGGATTAGATATCGACGCGGCATTACAAACCTTTTTATTAGCCTATAGGAATACGGCACACAGTACCACGGGAGAGTCACCAGCTCAAATTTTGCAAAAACGTCCATTACGATCACGGTTAGATTTATTAAGAAGGGAGAGAGCCGTTGTCGATCGGGTGAGTGAGGCGCAGCGCCGTCAAGTTGAGTACGCTGGTGGTAGGATGCGCGAACTAGAGGCAGGTGAACCGATTTGGTTCAGGGATTACAGAGGTCAACAAAAGTGGGAAAAAGGAACAGTAGGGCATAACGAGGGTTCACGTCGCATTTGTGTCAATGAAAGTAACGGTCGACAACACACTAGACACATAGATCAGGTACGCCGCAGATCACGCATGTCCAATGTTACCTGCCCCGACGATAACACGGTGCGGGATACTAATGAGAGGCAAGAGGGACAAGATAGCGTTACCCCTACAATCGAACAAGGTTTGACTAGTAACGAGCAGGGCGAGATTGAGAGGGGAGGAGGTACGACTAGTAGTGAGCACGACACCGTGATACAGGAATCGGACGAGGTTTTTAGTATACCTCCACGATCCTTTCCACCTGCTGCACAGGCTATACCTGAGGCTAAGTCTTCGCCATCCGTGTCGCGCCCCACGAGAGTCCGCAAGCCAGTTATAAGATTTCGAGTCGAATGATTTGTGTATTTCTACTCTTTGTATTATGTTCAATGTAAAAGTGTGTCTTAATTTAAGGGTAGAGGTGTAAGGTATTAGTATAAAATATGATTAAGAAATTTGTTATAAGTAGAAGGTAGTTGTCAATACGTTTTGTCTTGGCACTTGCTATTAAACGTCTTTTGGATTAACTGTTGTTTCCTTACATAAATAAGTAATCAGCTCAATATCTCTCATAGGTCTTGGTTTCAGCTATTGAGACAGTAAAATTGCCAGTAAAGCCTAAATTATTGTCTTCTCAAAGTTCAAGGCTTGCCTTTTATTCGCCTTCGTAAGCAGTATAAAAGAAATCCATTCACATAACTTTTCTTTTTATAAAACGAACCAAACGTGTTACAAACTAAGTATATAAAATTCTGATAAAATTTGTAGCATGCGCAACAGACCTTTCCCAGAAGAAGAAGATCTTGCCAGCATAGACGAAGAGGCTTTGAAAGCTAAGGATGAGGCGAAAGGGGGTGATGATGAAGATGAAGAGGCGGAGTATGTCGGTGAAATAGAACTAGGTACGTATTGTTTCATTGAGAACTTCGTCATCATTGTTGCATTGTTTATTCTCAAATGACAGATTATAATCATGCCTTTGATATGCTTATATCAAGCTTCATAATATGACCTTATACAACTTGAAATCCCGTTTATCCCTTCTTAAAAATGTACAGAACTTAAAACCAAAGTTTAAATCGTGAGGTCATGATCACATCCGCCGAACCATGCGAGCACAGTGCTGTTGCGGCGAGCATGACGGATAATGGCCTCTCACAAACATGTGGCCGGTGGCCCATCAGTGGAAACATCATAGACTTATAAGGCTTATTGACTAAATATTTGTTGCTAAAAACCTCATTACTATTTTAGTGGAAAGCGAGAGTATGTTGGGTACAACGATCACTTGGGCCGACTATTGCAAAGAAGGCGTATGGGTCGTTCAGCGCGGCACAGGTGCCTTACTCCTAATCCAGCCGGGAAACAACAAAATTCTCAAGTATGCTCCTTTTCCTGGAGCTTGGGTTGAAGATATAACGACGTTGAAGTTTATGTAAGATATACTCAACTTCCTACTGTGGAAAAACTCCTAAATGCTAGCGTTTTTAAATAATTTTTCTGGTAGAGCAGAGTGGAAACATCTTAAATTTTGTTCTTGAGTCGATTTACTTTTGTCCTTGAAACAGATGTGAAGACCGCTACCTGATTGTTGGGACAAACACGGGAATTATCCGAGTGGTACGTATGCCGACTGAAGAGGAAGACAATCCTGTACATCACTACGCGACATGGATGAAGGCGATGGAGAAGCTTCTGAAAAGACTAAAAGGCAGACGATTGGCTAAAGAAGAGGTCAGCTTCTAAAGACCATTTTTTATATTGGAAATAGTACATTTACTATTATCACGTTCCTAATTTTCCAGAAACAACCAATTCCTCGCATAGACTTCGTAGATTTCTACTATTTACCGATGCATGATCATTATAGTGGATCTATTACCGCCATAGAATTAGACCACAGTTCTATGTAAGTACGATTAGTTATGGAATAACATTTTACGTTATAATTTTTTAAAGAGCGGGTAGCCTAGGGTTTTTCATCAAGATTTTGTCGAAGCGGGTATTCTCGAATTAAAAAATTTGGCTTTATTTGGGACCAGGCAAAAGTGGTCGAGAAGTCGAGAAATTGCGTCTTAAAATTTGCAAATGATATACTTACACACTAAATATTTATTGTATTATTGGAATACTTATACTGGAAGATCTTTATTAAAAAAAACCAGCCGAGTGCGAGTTGAACTTGCGTGGAGAGGGTTCCGTACAATGCCAGTCTTATATTGATAATACACACATCAAAAGTATCTAGGGATCAACATATATTTTTGCAATAACTTTTCTCCTGATTGATATTAATTAAAATTTTCTTTAAGGATTCATCAAATAAAGTGTTTTCGTTTGTCACAGTAACGATAAACCAAGTCACCTTTGCATTAATAAAGAAATTTGCCATTTTCCTAATAAAGGGATTTTTGACATTTGAACCACTAACATTAAAGTTCGAAAAAAAGACTGAAATAACAGTTTTCTTTAAAATTTTATTGGGTAACTTAAACAATTAATAATCCGTGTTTCTACCGCGAACACTAACAACACAAGAACATCGGTTTGGCATACTCAAAATGAGTTCATCCAAATCACGCTGTGGAATGGCCGCCCATGTTCGTTGCAACAACAAAAAAAGGTCTTCTTGCGACTGGATACCCTCCATATTCGGCAGAGCTCTTCTCTGTAGCATATCCCATGCATGCTCAATCGGGTTCAAGTCTGGCGACTGAGCAGGCCAGGGCAGGACATTGATGTTAGCTGCGGCGAGAGTCTGTCTTACAACTCTTACGGTGTGCGGTCGTGCATTATCATGCATTAACTGAAATAAGGGACCGATTTGCACTTGTAGAGGAACGATGACGTCTGATACAATCGTCTCAGCATAAATTTGAGCGTTGAGGTTGCCTCTGATCCAAATCAACTCAGTTCTTCCGCCGATCCAAATACCCGCCCATACCATGATGGTTCCACCACTATAAGGATGGACTTCCTGGCAGGATTTTAATCGCTGTTGGCGTCCAGGGGTTCTCCAGTGTCGTATACGTCTTGTATCCGGTCTCATACCAAAACGAGACTCATCAGAAAAGCACACGAAACGCCATTGTTCTTCTGCCCAATTTCTGTGTTCAAGAGCCCATTGATATCGAATCCTACGATTGTGCATTGCTATAGGTGGTACCCGTAGCGGTCTTCGGGAATGAAGGTTCACTTCATGCAAGCGGTTTCTGACTGTTTGGTCGCTAATTAAGTTCCCTGAAGAGTGATGAAGCCTCACGGCTAACATCATGGCGGTTATTGTTGGAGCTCTTCGAGTTAAGATTTGAATGTATCGGTCTTGTCTCCGTGTGGTGCAGCGATACCGTCCTCCATGGCGCTCAGCCACGGTACCAGTGCTTCGGTAACGTGTCCAAAGTCGACTGATAACACTCTGACTTGTATTCAGAGCTAAAGCTACAGTACGTTGCCGGGAACCAGCTTCTATCATTCCCACGGCTCTGAGCATTTCTTCCCTGCTTAAATGACGTCGCCGCTCCATAATAACGTTGGTTTTAATCAGTAGTAGGGAAACAGTAGCACTAATAATGTCTTCAATGCGTTGTATGTTTTTATAGGGAAAATATTGACAGCTTATTTTCATCTTTTACTCGAATTTGATTGAGAGTTCCTGATTCAAATTATGAAATGCACCAAAAAGGATCCATATAAATTTATAAAATCATAAATTTATTACAAAGCCACATCTCAATCTCAAGAAATCCGCATAAAAATGCTTGATCCCTAGACATTTTTGATGTGTGTAGTTATTAAAAAAAATAGGCTCAGTAGTTTCGGAGATCAGGAGGAATGGTTATTTTTCGTCTTCTTTCATGAATAAAATCAAAACTATTTATTTTACAATAATAACAAAACTATATGAAATATGGGTATTTGAGATCCTCATAACGAGCCCTTTCATTTGATATAATAATATGACACGTTAGGTTTTACAAAACCTTTTTTTTTATATTTCTAATTTGTCCTCCTAAAATGACCCTTAATTAAAAAAATGAATTATTTACTTTGCACATCTGTGTTTGGGTCATAGGATTACACCATCCTACCAAATTTCACCTGATTTGGTCCAGTAGATTCGGAGCAAATTGGCTGTGACAGATGGACGGACAGACAGACAGACGCACGAGTGATCCTGTAGGGTACCGTTTTTTTATTTTTTGTACGGAACCCTAAAAAGTAATCCGCGATATAACACATGTACCATTTATATATCTAATGCCTTTCACGAATTGTTTAATTCGTAGTAGTTGATTGTAAGTACATTGTTCACCGAGAGGAGAAAGTGACCGATTACCGTCGAGGGTGTCGTTTAAAACACCCGAGATCGGGAATCGAACTTTCTTTCGAGTGATACATAGTGTTTTATACTACACCTACGAGGAAAATAAAAAACGAAATCTTTACTAATTGAAATTTATATTGAAATTGTTGCAGTTAGTGAAGCTTAATGTAACACTTTTTCCATTAATGTTTGTTTGAGATGTTTGCGACAATGTAGGAGGAATTTCACATGTTCTTTTTTCAAATTGTTTATCCTGCTGCCGCAGGGTCGCACTGCCAGCCCGACACCATCCAACACACAGCTCGTGGCCAGTGTCATTTTGCGAACTTGGAGATAAAAACTCACTGTAAAAACTTTTTGGCTTTTGATATTTAGGTTACCGGCGCATAGTCTTACCCAAAATTAAAAAAGAAAAACCACGTAAGAAATGGATTTTCATACACTTTTCTCTCCCGCTCAGATGCGTTTTCTCCCCGCATATTTGTTCGATATGCAATGACGTACTTTCTACCGTAAATTTGATAAAGTATCAAGGTACTTTCCAAGCAGGCGTAGTATAAATGTTATTTTTTATTCTAAGTTTAAATGCTCTGTCTACCTACTTTTAGAAAAAAAGAATGTTTATTTCACTATTCAAAATATGAAAATTTTTAGTTAAATGTGATAAAATGTCTACTTAGTTAAAGGAAAAATAAATGTACAGCGGCCTCCAAAAGTTAGTTGAAATAAGTATTACTAGGTACCTACTTTTATTCTAATTTAATCTAAATTCATAGTTTTGATTGTTTGGACATTACACTTATAGTGGGATGTTGTAAAATTGATATGATTTGTTTCAAAAGTTTTAAGATTTCTCAACCACTGGAAAAGTCTCGAGAAATTCTTGTCGAACATTCCCGGGACTCTAGAAAAAAATAAACTGCGAAATGAAAAACCCTACCTGATAGCTTAATGGTCACTGATGCTTATGATCTGCAATGGCTGAATTCGCTAAAAGGTTACATGTGTCATCAGCACCAAAACGCCCAGCATAACTTTGGTACTACACCACAGCAGAACAACTCGATGGCAGAATAAGCTTGTCAAGTGAAAAAATCTAATTAGTCCGTCAGTTTGATTATCAAAAAATATTTGACCTTTATTTTTTCTTTTGTTACCGAGGCTACTTTGCTCCATGAAGGTAAATATGCTCCAAATCAAAAAAAGATTATTTCCATCAAATCTCTAAATGTACAAGGAAATTAAAATATTTTTGAACGCATCCGATAAATGTTTTATAAGATTCGCAACACTGAATAAGCACTTCCGGTTTCTGACATTTCTTTTCTTTGTTTATCAGCCATTGTTATGCAGTGTGTCTTTCGTATAAAAATAATAGTCTGCCAAATCCACCTCCATCGAAGAATGTACATAGATATTTGCGGCAAGGAGGGTTTAATGCAAGTGGGTATGTAATTAGCTAACGATAACAAGCAATAATAATAATAATAAATAATAATAATAACATTTTATTCAAAAATATATAAGGTAAACGTTTACAGTTTTTCTTAAATCTATGTCAAGTTCACCCATGCTTTGAGCCTGAACTAGGTAATCCTGTGTTTCAGGCGCTTTGAGGTAACATTAATTGATTAAATAATCATAAATCATATTAATATTATTGGTACCAATGTCAACAGGTATTTAAAATTATACTATTTTAACTAAGCTAATTAAAAAAATAACAAAAATATGGACAATATTTACTTTAGCACAAGTAATAACTTCTCTGTATCTTCATAGGACATAGTTTGAAGAGCTTCCTTAAGGATTTTCTTGCAGTTATTGTGATTTAAAGAGTAGATGCTTCCTTTTTCATTTAGCCTGTTATAGAGTAGTGGTCCGAGGTACTCGTACATATAAAACTTGGCTGTGAAAGCGTGTTTTGTACTTTTTTGAGGGCAAACTATATCTTTCCGTCTTTTATTAGTAAAATCAGTGCTGTATGGAAGTGCTGCGTGTTGTTTTAGTACAGTGCTCATAATAAATAACTGTCGAACTGTTAATACTTCACAAGATTTATACAGGAGGTTAGTGGGGAAAAGGAAAGGGCGGCAAGTAGCCACCTTGCGAATAGCTCTTTGAGCTCTTTCAATTGGCAATAACAGAGTTTTACTTGCCCCACCCCATGAAGTAATGCAGTAAGTTAGAATTGACTAACAAAGACCAAAATATACTTGCCTAAGTATTTTTGGATCTGTAATAAATCGTAGTTTTTTGAATACGAATATCAGCTTACGAATTCTATTATTTAGAGTTTCCATATGTTGTTTGAAGGAAAGGGTTTCGTCTATTATTATAGTACCCATGTATTTTATTTTATCAGTCTTCTTAATGTTGGGACACTTACACTGGCTATCTGCAGGGACTGGGCAACAATGAGCATGCAACGCTGAGGGGATATTGGATATATGCTTGCGCATCGAAAACTTAATATAATTTGTATTCTCTGCATTTAGAGTTAGTGAGTTATTTTGAAGCCATTTATTTACAATATTAAATCCGTGTTGCGTAAGCTTGTAGACTTCATTTTCTGAGTCAGCCGAAAAAAGTAAAGCAGTGTCGTCAGCGTAAGTAATGATAGTACCATGCTCTAGCTTTAGATTGCAAAGGTCATTAATGTAGATCAAAAACAGGGTGGGCCCTAGAATACTTCCTTGGGGAACACCAAAAAATGAGTTTTTTTGAACAGCGCTGAGAACATCGCCAATCTTTACGCACTGTCTACGATCTTCTAAATAACTTTTGAATATTTTCAATTGGGTGCCTCTTACACCCATGATCTCAAGCTTGCGCAATAGAATTGGAATGGAAACTGTGTCAAAAGCTTTGGCGAGGTCCAGGAAAACAAAAATATTTAAGCAATATTTAGTTAAAGTGTAGATTTATTTGAGTTTCTAACCTTTTTTCCTACTTTGCGCTATGTTTGGGGATATTATGCTCCTGGAGGAAAGTTACAAATTATGTTTTTGAATTACTTGCTGTAACTGCCACATAGCTCATAGTAAATTCAAATCGTTTATTTGTAGGAAATATGCCTCGAAAATATGCGAAGAAAGCGGGCATAAGAAATTATAAAAAATATTCCGAAGAGACTTCGAGATTGTCTAGCAGCGATTGAAACCAACAAAAAATAAAATATGATTGTTTATTAATAAATTAATAAGAAAAAACGATTATCTACCTATTTTTCAAATAGGTTTTGAGAAGGATTTTTAATTGGTTGTTTTTCATGGCTGTAATTTCTAGTAATTCTTTATTATGTTGCCTTTGGTGGTTTTAATAGTTTATTAGAGTTAAGAGAAAATGATTCTGAAAGTACAAATAAAAAAGTTCCTTGTTCCTTGTTCCTTTTAGAGTTTTATTTTGTTCAAACCATATCAATGTGACGAGAAAGACACAAAATTTGCTTCCTTACCATTGCTTTTGGAGCATATTAACAGCTGAGGCTGTTAACTTGCCACTGTCTCTGAAATGTGCCTGTTTTAGTACAAGTTAAATGTCGGAGCAATGTTTCCGAAAGGGTGGGTAACATTGCTCCATTTTTAAATAAACAAAATAAATAAAAAAAATAAACAACTGTTTTTGTCATTTCAATAACAAAAATAGCTAGAGGTAGTAGTATAAATAAGCCATGGATTTTTTTCTGAAAAACGATAACAAAGGTATTTTACGTGAGCCACACTTCGGAGCAAAAAACGGAGCAAAGTAGCCTCATTTTACGGTACGCAAACCAAAATTGACGAAGATACGACGCTTTTAAAATTCTCAATACGTCACGCCGTGGTATAATTTTTAGTGCGTTCTGTCGTTACGAGCCCCCACTCCCGAGTTTTGATGCGTTTTATCTTTGTCAGTATTCATTGATTTACAAAAAATAAAAAATACTAGCCCATTCCCTCTCTAGAGAGGAGGCCGCGCATCCACCACGCGGGCCCAGTGCGGATTGGTAGATGTCACACGTTATTTTCCAATACTCTAACTGATGGAATAAATAAATTTTCAATTTATTGATGGTGGATACTGGCCTATCACGTATAGGTAGGTACACTGTAATAAAACTTTTAACGAGAACCTTTCAGAGAACTAAGTTATTAAAAAAAAACATTACATTTAGAATAAATAATAAAACACCATTGTGTTCTCAGTTCTCTTCATAAAATGTTTCAGGCGTCTCTATTCTTCTGGAGCCGATGGAAATATATTTGGTTTTAACGTCAACTTTCCAGAACGATTGCTACCACAGTCGAAGCTCCCACCACTTCCAGAAGATCTTGTTAGTATTTTTTCAATACGCTTTTCGAAAACTGACTCTTATTGCACTACTGTAAGGTTCAGAATGTGTATTACACACTCGTGGTTTCCTTTTATTTGCACAAGTATTTTATTTGCCCACAGAACACACAGGTAAAACTAAAGAAGGTATTTTTTCTCAAAATGCTTCTATGAGAATCAACGATAAGAATTATTATCATTAGAGGTTGAACCTCGGACACGGAATTGCATTTTTGTCTGTCCTTTTCCGTCGGTCAGTGATTTTCAAGAGCGAGAAACCGAGCGGGAGTGCTATCGTACCCGGCAGCATCGACGATGCGCTCGGCAGCAATCTCTGTATGCTTAGTGCGAGTGTCATATTAAAATTCGAGTAACGTCTCGATCGCGTAAATCGACTTTACGTTAACATTTGCGTCGTCGATAATGACAGTCGGGTGCCTCTAAGAAAGTGAGGACCGTTTCGAGCACATCGCTAACGTTTGCATGTATAACGCGAGTGCAAGTTACAATTTTGACAGCTCGAATACGAAACGCAGTCACTTTCAAGCGTGAAAAGTTGCCATTTAAGATTTTGTAGTGAGAGCATCGTGAGAGTGGTGAAACGTCAAAGTAATTTAATTTAATTTCATATTGTGAATATAACTTACAATGGAATCTCGCATTATTTCGTTTGGAGAATGTTGAGACCGCAGAAGCACAGAAAAGCGTAATTTAATGCCACAAAAACGTAAACACGGTCACGTAAACAATGAAAGAGTGCTCCACTACAAGCCACTCGGGCAATATTAGCTCATTTGCTTAGATCTCCATGCCTAAAAAGTAACAAACTTGGTTTTACAAACTTCACACATGGATCAAGGTCACTCACTACACACCAAAAGTATAAATTACACTAACTGCTCCATTTATGTCACCAGCATTTCAAATTGGGACGGACTAGTCTTTATTTTTAACAATAATAGATAAGTAATGTCGTCGAAGTTCGTTGTATAACCACCACTAATTGACTATGCAGTCGCTTTTATTATGAACACAAAATACGAATGTCAATTTATTTTGGCCGGTTACTAATGTACGCAACACTTCTCACTGTGAATTAACGCGAAACGAATGAATGTATTATTAGATCTCACACTCGTAAGTTAACTATAGTCGATGCGTTTAGAAATATCACTCACAATTATTTAGTTATCACGTATTACGCTAGGTGGTGCTTACCCAGCGCCATACAAATTTGCGTAAAAGCAATAGAAAGTGAAGCCTTAAAATTCGGAATTTTAGAAATAATGTGAAAAGTTTGAAGTATAAAAAGAAACGTTTTAACATTGCATTTAATTGAAAACAATAGAAAGGTACACAGACCAAATTGGTGGTGAATGGTTGGTTGCACACATGCAGACCACACAATTTCGACACACTATAAATTCGTCGAATAACAAGTTATTCAGAAATGAAAAAAATATAATCAGAAACAAAATGAGTCAATCGTGACGGTCGATTGTTTTTGTTTTTATTACTTTTATCTCCACACTTCTAGGAACTCGACAAAAAAAGTTCCAAAATCCAACAACTATGTTCCACTATTTGAGTATTTTTTGTATGGCTTTTGTGTGCACTGTGTGCAGGCTTGAGGCTCCATCGATATGGATGATTTATGTGGATTGGTTGACTCTAGTAGCTTTTCGGACGAAAAGCTACTACAGCTACTACTACGAAAAGCTACTACTACAGTTATAAGAAAAGCTACTACAGTCAACTAAGTACTACAAGTACTACAGTCAACCTTACGTCGGCATCGGGGGTAACGTTCCAGCTGGCCGTGCATGGTGTAGAGTTTCAATAGAGTATGAGGCCAACTTATACGCAAAGATTTATTAAAGTTTTCTTTTTTAGTAAATTAATATTCAACCATTATCAACTACTAATAGATTGTTTTTTTACAGAAATTAAAAAGAGTTAAAGAACATAGTACTGTTGAAGGAGAGTTAATGTCCCACGAACAACTGAAGCAAAAAGAGGAATTTGATAAAATGATGGCCATCGCCAATGCACATAAGAAACGAGTCCGCGACCAGCTGGGTGATCTTACTGCTGAATACAACAAGCTAATAAAAGCGTACGAACTTTATTTCAGTTTTGGCTTTTGATAGGGTTAGCGTTACGCCTTGTGTAAAATAAACTGTGTCACCCTTCCTAGGTCCTTTCCTGATTTGTCGGTACGTCAGCGGTGCGGGATTAGCATGCTCCGTTTACCTTGTACAGAAATCTTACCGAGCGCTTAGATTAGTGTTTTCTGATTGGCGCGGTATACGCGGGAATGTGGCGGGTCGTTTGGGTTTACCGCGTCTCGGTAGAAACATCCAGTGCAGTATTAGGACACTTGAGCGAAAGACACTTTCGCAAATTCGCTTGCGCAAAATGACATTTGCGCGCATGGACTTTTGCACGAATGCACATAATTATGTGGGAATTAGAATATTCAAAAGGTCTTCATACGTCTTCCCATGTAAGTTCCACGATTCTTGAAAGTTTTATAGTTAAATTCATGAATCGGCCTTTAAAAGAAGTGAGGTGAAAAATATTATATGCTAATGAGATTAGAAATTGAAAAAGCCGTGTAAAAAAAAATTGAATTTAATAAAGCGGTTCCCATATTATTTACAAGAAATTAAGAAAAAACTCTTCCTAAACTGCCAACAATCGCGGAACAACCATGGGCATAAGAAATATATTTTTTTTGTCACTATTTGGACCCCGCGTAAAAAAATTAATAAAATAAAATAAGCCTTTATTGCTGTTAACATAATGGACCAAACATTACCTACTTAAAAAAATTATAACAATAGAGGTAAGAAAACTATAAATTTACTTAACTAAAACATATTCTCGGCACTCGGCTTATCTCCCCTCTTAACAGCTTGTCTTTCGACAAAGGCCTAAGGATTTCCACTTGTTTCTGTCCTTTGCTGTACGTAACCATTCTGGCCTAGCTACTTGCTTCAAATCGTCTTCCCATCTCTTTGGCTGTCTTCCTCTACTTCTTCTGGTTTCTCTAGGGTACCATTCCGTTATTTGTGCAGGAAGGTGGTCAGTCGTTGTGATGAGGATGTTAGCTTCGATGGAAAGACTTGATGACGATGAACTGAGATTTATTGTTTATAATAATTACAATGGTTTTCGTAGTTTTTAGTAGTAGCAGCAGGCCGGCCGCGGGTACGCGGTTTATATAGTCAAAAAAGAGGTGAGAGGGGAGGGCCCGGTGCCCCCCGCCGCTAGTGGTTCCGCGTCGCTGTGGCCCGCGACGCTGTTGCTCGTGGTGTCCGATGGGTGGCGCCACGTACTCGTAAACATGCCCCCGGCCTTGGAAGCACCCGGTTCCAACGAAGCAGATGTCGCGATGTTGTCTTCATCAGGGAGCGGGAGTGGGCATATCTTCGAGTATGAGCGCTTGATTGTGCCCGTCGCTGTTCTTATGTTTGCAACGCGGGCTATGCCATCTTTGCCCGGGAATGTGTGTAGAATTCGTCCAAGGCGCCACTTGAGGGGAGGTAGATTGTCTTCCTTCACGAGCACGAGTGTGTCGGGAGTAAGAGTGTTCTGGTTGGTCTGCCATTTGTTTCTTTTCTGGAGTTCAGAAACATATTCCTTAGACCATCGACTCCAGAAGTTCTGACGCATCTGCTCCACACGATCATGTCGACGAAGACGGTGCGTAGCTGTTGTGGTCAAATCTTGACTGGCGGGTGCAGTGAGCGGTCGGCCAATCAGGAAATGAGCAGGAGTCAGAGGGAGAAAGTCACAGGAATCGGATGACAAAGGGAACATGGGACGGGAGTTGAGGACAGCCTCGATTTGTGCCAACACAGTACTTAATTCCTCGTAAGTCAAATGTGTATTTCCTACTACGCGAGTTAAGTGGAATTTACAGGACTTGATGCCTGCCTCCCACAGACCACCAAAATGAGGCGAATATGGCGGAATGAAAGTGAATTTAATTAAGTTATTTGCAGCATAATCCTGGATATCACTATCTTTATCTACTAGAAATTTAGCGAATTCCTTTAGGGCGCCTACAAATGTTGTACCGTTATCAGAATAGATCTGCAAAGGTTTACCTCGTCTGGAAATAAAGCGCTTTAACGCTAATAAGTATGCTTCAGTCGTGAGATTTGTGACCAACTCTAAATGTACCGCACGCGTTGTAAAACACACGAACAAACATATGTAGCATTTAGTTAACTTTGCCCCCCTTCCGGAACGGCTCAACATAAACAATGGTCCCGCATAGTCGACCCCACAGTTCATGAATGGATACCCAGGTATCAATCTTTCGTTTGGTAAATTACCCATCTGAATATTAAAAGGTTTGGCTTTCATACGAACACATTTCACACAGGTATGCACTATTTGTTTTGCTAAGTTCCGCCCTCTGAGTGGCCACCAAGATTCTCGTATCGTAGCGAGTAATAATTGGGGCCCCGCATGTAATAATTCCCTGTGTTTATATTCGAATAAAAGACGCGTGAACCTATGTCGACTGCATAACAATATAGGATGCTTTTTGTCAAATGAGAATGATTCGGAATTATCTAGTCTACCTCCTACTCTGATCATATTATGCTCGTCTAAAAATATGTTCAAGTTAGAAATATTACGAGGACACTTTAAAGTTTGTTTACTAATTAAGTTATCGTAAATAGTTGGAAAAGACTCTTGCTGTGCAATACGCGTTAATATTATTGTTGCCGTGTTTAATTCATCAACCGACAAGTTATCTATGAGGCGCTGTGATTTAAATTTTTGTTGACAATTATTTGCAAATCGAATTATGTAGGCCATCGCACGTAGCATACGATTAAAATTGGAAAACCTATCGAAAGGGAAACAACTCGGCATCGTTTGATTTACTAATGTGACTTTTGTAGGTTTTAATTCTGGTAATTCATCATAATTAATGTTTGGATTGCTACTATGTTTACCTTCCATTCCAAGAACGTGTAAGAAAGAAGGTCCGCGCCACCACAGATCGGAAGAATTTAACACATCCAATTGCACTCCGCGCGATAATAAGTCAGCTGGGTTTTGTTTACCACTAACGTGAAGCCACGCCTTATCATCTGTTAGTTCGTTCACTTCCACAACACGGTTTTGCACGAATGGTTTTAATTGACTCGGTGGCATTCTTAGCCATCCTAGTACTACAGTAGAATCTGACCAGAAATATATATTATTAAAAGTTAATCGTAACGAACTAATTATCTTTTTGTAAAGTCTCGCGCCTACTAACGCGCCACACAATTCTAAGCGCGGAATGGAAACTGGTTTCACCGGTGCCACTTTGCTCTTTGCACATAACAAACGCACGGTTATTATGGTATCTGTATAGCTACGTATGTACGCGCACGCCCCGAATGCGTCCTTTGAAGAATCACAAAATATGTGTAATTCAACTGTGTGTGCGTTATCTCCTATTACATAACGAGGTATACGTAAATGTTGTAAATATTGCAGTTTGACAACAAAATTCTGCCAATCCGCTAAAATTGGCTTAGGAACTGGGTCGTCCCAACCTATCTTGGCTAACCACAGTTTTTGAAGTATTATCTTGGCAATGACTATCATTGGAGTGAGTAGACCTAAAGGGTCGTATATTTGCGCGATAGTGGAAAGAATGCTACGCTTACTAGCATGAGTTAAAGTATGCTCATGTTGAGTGTTAAAGTACAGTTCGTCTGAAGAATTAAACCACCCCAATCCCAACGTTTTGGTTTGACACGAGTCTCCTAACGATAATTCTTTGAACGTAGAATCAAGTTGGGTTTGCGAAGGTTTTGCATTGAAGATCCACTTTCTTAAAGGGAAACAAGCCGATTCTAAAACTTGAGAAACACCGGTACATATCTCTAATAATTTTTGATAATCCTGATTTCCCGTTATCAGGTCGTCTACGTAAAAGTCGTCACTAATGACTTTGCAATGACGTCATCATCGCATTCCAACGCGAGTTGTTCAAGGCACCGAATGCTCAGATAAGGCGCGGATGCCGTCCCATAGGTGACGGTGTTAAGTTGATATATACCAAGGGGTTCAGACGGCTTCTCCCTCCAAAGAATTAATTGTAATCGTCTTTGATCTGGCTGAACTAATATCTGACGATACATTTTTTCGATGTCGGCACATGCGACGTATTTAAATTGCCGGAACCGTAATAAAATAGCGAATATGTCATTTTGTAAAGTCGGACCAATAAACTGTATGTCATTTAAAGACTTGCCTGACGGAGACTTGGCACTTGCATCGAATACTACTCTAAGCTTTGTGGTTGTGCTATGTTCCCTGAAGACACCGTGGTGAGGCAAGAAATAGTAAGGCGGCGAATATTCAGTGATACGGCTCATATGTCCTAAACTTAAATATTCTTTCATAAAATTGCAATACATTTGCCTATAGCTCGGTGCGCTTCGGATTAGTTTGCGCTCGAGTGTCAAGAACCGGTTCTCGGCCATTGAAAACGTATCGCGCAGCTCGTCAGCTGATTCCCTTAGCGGAATACGCACCGAAAAACGACCTTTATCGTCACGCAAAGTGGTTTCTTTAAATAAATTTTCGCATGCGATTTCTTCTTTTGACAATTTTGGTTTATTACAGGTGACTTCTTCGATTTCCCAGAAACGTTTAAGTTCTGCGTCCAATGCGTGTGTGAAATTACATTGTGTATGCGTATTATTTAAACTATGTTTTATTTGTTTATGTACTGAACCTGATATAACCCAGCCAAGCTTTGTGTTTTGCAAATAAGGACCTTTACGCAAGCGTATTAGGCCTTCATTTAACAAATCCCAAAACTTGTCGGCACCAATTAATAAATTAATTTCATTACTTAAATGAAAGTCAGGGTCCGCAAGTTGTATGTTTTTAGGAATTTCGATGTTGTGATCGATGCCTAGTGATGGCAATTGTGCTGTTATTTGAGGCAAAACTAAGCAATTAATGTGTGTATTGTATGGGCTTGCTTTGGATCGAATTTTTATTTCACATAATTGTGTGGATTGTGTCACGGAGTTGCCTACTCCAATGACTTGTACAGTGGACTGTATCGTTGGAATGTTGAGGGTTTTACAAAGTTTTTCGGATATAAAACAATGCTGGCTCCCGTTATCGAGAAGAGCGCGGGTTGTGTGATATTTATTTGATGCATCCGCAATCTCCACTAATGCTGTCGACAATAATACTTGACCATAAAAATAGCGCGTATCAAGATTACCGACTTTATAAGGCGTGTGAGTCGTGTGAGATGCGGTGGTAGGATTTGTGTGTGTGATTTCCGTTGTGGACTCTGGCGGAGCCACTATTTGTGCTGTGTGTGAAACAGTAGACGATTCGTTAGCGTCAACAAATTCACTGTGTATTAAAGTATTGTGCTTTTTGTTACAGTGCTTGCACGGCCCGAACCAACACTCAGCTAATGCGTGGCCGGCACGTAAACAATTACGGCAAAGATTCTTTTCGTCGACTAACTTTAATTTATCTTTGGATGATAAAATAAGAAAAGCATCGCACGAATAAATAGGATGATTTGAACTGCACAGATTGCACTTGTAACGGGGTGACTTTGTGTGATTAGCCGATTTCTTTCCGTCTTTCTGAGTAGAAACATGACTATGTGTTTTTACTGACGGCGTATTTTTTGTGTGATTATTTTGACTACTATCTATTGATTTACTATGAGAAGGCTTCACTGTTTCTAGAAAATCCGCGCGGTCCTTAAGAAAGGTCATTAGGTCATCTAACGAAGGTTTTTTATTGGATGACGAGTTTGTGAGGGTACTTTTGTAAAGTTCCCATTCGCGCTCGGTTGATTAATCTAACTTTGTGACGAGAATATAGATAATTAACGTATCCCATTTGTCGGTAGGTTCATCTAAAGTTTTCAATGCACGAAGATTACGTGAAATAGCATCCATTAATTTGCGTATTTGAGAAGCTGACTCTTTATTTATTGCCTGGGCAGTAAATAACGCCTTAACGTGATTATGAACTAGCAAACGGCTATTATTGTATCTATTCTCCAATAAATCCCAAGCAACGATATAATTTTGTGCGGATAATTCCAAAGCTTTAATGACCTGTAGTGCATTACCTGATAGAACTGAACGCAAATAGTGAAATTTCTGAATATCGTCTAGAGTATTACTATTGTGAACGATTGATAAAAACGTATCTCTGAACTCAAGCCATTGGTCGTAAGAACCATCGAAGTTCGGCAAAGTAATTGTGGGTAATTTGATACCGTGTGTGTGTGATTTACAATTATTGTTATCGCTTTGAACTATCGAATTTTCTTTTAAAATACACTTAGACTTGGCCACAATAGCATAATATTGATTTTCAAAAGATTCTCTTTCTTGCAATTCTTTATCTATCTGACTACCCGCGACGTACAAATCTATTTCATCTTGAGTACTACAAAACTGATCAAACAACATTTCTATCTTTTTTAAGCGCTCCTGTAATTCCGTTTTTTGAATTTCTGTTGGATTAGAAGCTTCTAGTGTTTGAACAAATTTTGAAAACAACGTTAATTTGCCTTTCAAGGAACCGCGTTTTTTTACTAAATCCCGAATAATATCATCAATACTTTTTGTATCTACGATGGAATGCCTCTTTTTCGTCATTTCGGTGATTGCGAGCGACAAAAATCAAGTACCTACCTATTTAAAATTTAAACTGTCGTGATATATGCAGCGTTGTAGGTAATATACACTCGTTACGAAGACAAAGAAATCGAGGAATAAGACAATGTTAGCACAAACTCAGCATGAAATGGAAATAGGAAGGAAAAGATTGATTGACCTGACCGTTAGCTGCAGATGGTGACCTTCTCGAATTTTCTTCGTTGCAGATGGTGATTTTCTCGCGACGCTTCTTCGTTGCTCGTGCGTGATATGCAGAAGTCGCAGACTCGCAGCTCCGGATCGTTGGACCAGAATATGTGCAGGAAGGTGGTCAGTCGTTGTGATGAGGATGTTAGCTTCGATGGAAAGACTTGATGACGATGAACTGAGATTTATTGTTTATAATAATTACAATGGTTTTCGTAGTTTTTAGTAGTAGCAGCAGGCCGGCCGCGGGTACGCGGTTTATATAGTCAAAAAAGAGGTGAGAGGGGAGGGCCCGGTGCCCCCCGCCGCTAGTGGTTCCGCGTCGCTGTGGCCCGCGACGCTGTTGCTCGTGGTGTCCGATGGGTGGCGCCACGTACTCGTAAACATATTAATCTGGTCCATTTCTCTTTCTTTTCCCTCAACATATTTGAAACGCATTATAACATCGGACTTACAAAGTTATATTATCATAATAGCCCAACAAACGTGCACAAGTGGTATCGGAGTGACATCCTAAGAATAAGTGTAAAAACAAACCAAAGTTCAGTGGACCCTTATTTGTGTACTGTGACAAAATAGTGAGTACCTACGGACACGGACACATCAGTTATTTACGAATATAGTGAATTTCAGCTAACTAATGCACACAGGAATTGTCACTACCTAGTTGTGCGCGTAAAAGTGTAAATACTGTGAGAAAAAATACACGCTTTTACTTTCAAAGCCAGTTAATTTTTCAAACAATTAATGTAAACAAACAGCAGCTGAGTCACGCCAAGTTATTCAACCAATCATAACACGTATAAAACTTCTGACACATATATTCTCGTTCGGAAACGCAGCGGTGTTTTTTTATCATAGTTTTGGACACTGGGCTTTTGGGAATGGCATAAATTCCAAAAAAATCGACTAAACGAATAATCGATTATTATTTTTTGCTGTCCCAAATTTAACCGTGTGTTGCATACCAAGAAAACGATCCAGATAACGTGTTTTGTGACTGAGAAAAGTGCGCAACTTAATTTAAATAAAATGTCACGGCAAGCGTGTACCCCGCCTGAAGAATCCGGTGGGAGTAACATAACTCAGGCATCCTCTGAATCTAACATACCTGCTGCCAGTACACCTGAATTATCATATGTAGGTGTTAGACCGAAACGTCCACGGATTTATGGCTCACCTGATCCAGAATTTCAATGCTCAAAAAGTGAACTGATCGACTGTATTCGTCAAGAAATACGGAGTGTCCTGTCATTGGAAATATCAGCCAACATCAAAAAAAGTTTCACTAATGAACTGGGTGATATAAAATCATTGTTCCATGAACTTAAGCAGTCAGTTGACTTTATAAGTGAAGAGTTTGATCGGATGAAAGCCGAACTTGAGACCTGCAGGAACGGCAATAAAATTCTTCACAAGGAGAACGATTCCCTCAGGCACACAGTCTCTGAACTCTCATCAAGAGTAAACCTGATTGAACAGCATGCACGTCAACAGAATTTAGAAATCAACGGCATACCGGAAAGCAAAGCAGAAAATCTGGTTAAGACTGTTCAGCAAATTGGAAATGTAGTATCTTGTTCCGTCAAAGAAGACGACATCCTGTCTGTAGTACGGGTAAGGAAACTGGACCCAGAAAGCAAAAACCCCAGAGCTGTAGTTGTCAAGCTGCGTAGCATGCTGCTGAGGGATACCATTCTAACCTCAGTAATGAATTATAACAAAGCGCACCCCGACAAAAAACTTAACTCGCAACACCTTGGATACGGCAACTTAGTTAAGCCTGTCTTCGTATCGGAGCACCTGTCACCCCTAAACAAAAAAATTCATGCGACTGCTAGAAAAGTCGCGAAAGAAAAAGGATACAAGTATGTTTGGGTTCGAGATGGCAAAATCTTGATTAGGAAGGAGGATGGACAACAAGCTAAGCAAATAAAAAGCCTGGATGCTATCTCTTTACTATAAAGGGATCAAAGACGCCCAAAGACCGAGATCTTGCTGTGAGAATTCACCATCTATTATCAGAACTTCAGAGGTCTTAAGACTAAATTGCATAATCTCAGGCTAGCCGCACAACTTAATAACTGAATATTGGAACAGAGACATGGCTTGATGACAGCGTAAATGATGGCGAATTATTCGACTCCCGATACATCATTTATCGTAGAGACAGAGCTTCTACTCCTCTTGGGAGCAAAAAAGGCGGAGGTGTACTGATCGCTGTTTCTAGGGCGATAGACTCAACACGCGTTACTAAATGGGAATCAGATGCTGAAGATCTGTGGGTCAAGCTCAAAACCGATAGCGGAAAGGGCAACCTATACATCTGTGCGGCCTATTTGCCACCACCTGTGCATCATGCCCCACTTAACTTGATCCTGGACAACGTGGATGCAGTGATTGAATCAACGGGAGGAGATGTAATAATTGCTGGGGACTTCAATCTCGGGTTCATCGACTGGAGCACAGACAATACTCTCTCCAGCTCACCGTGTACAACTGCTAGGAACTTTGCGAACAGGTTAGGCTACTCACTGGTTGATTTTATGTCGTCAAATGGCATTAGGCAAATTAACACCGTTAAGAACTGTTACAACAGAACTTTAGACCTTATTCTAAGTAACTTCCACGGTGGATCTGTCAGTGAATGTAAAAATCCAATGTCGCTGGTCGATGTTCATCACCCTCCTCTTGACATCACCATTAAGAATATTTCACCCGCAATATTAAAAAGTAAGAGTTCTCTTAAATATAACTTCTGGAAAGCCAACTATGCACTCGTAAATGAGAGGTTGAGGAGCATCGATTGGGTGCGTTTGTTTTCGGATCTGACGGACGTGGACTTAATGGTAGACACGTTTTATGCGCAACTTTATCAAATAGTGGATGAATGTGTCCCTAGACACAATAGACGCAATAACAAATTTCCTAAATGGTTTTCAAAATGCTTGATCAGACTCCTCAACGAAAAGGAAAAACTAAGAGTTCGTTTTAAGAAATACAAAAATCCCAGGGACAAATATGAATACCGTATATTGGAGGAACGTTCTAAAAACATGATCAAAGAGTGCTACAGCACATACGTCAATAACACAGAATATAACATCAGACTGAATCCGAAGGCATTTTGGTCATTTGTTAAGGCCAAAAAAGCCAAGTCTAATGACATTCCATCTGAGATGTATTGGAGCGGGAATGTGGCAACTTCTGGAGAAGAAGTGAGTAAACTGTTTGCTTCACACTTTTCTGCCACCTTTGCATCTCCATCTGGTACAGTTGCGGTACAAACAAAGTCAAAAGAGTACCCCCAGCTTGCACTAGGAAGCCATTATTTTACAGAGCGAGATGTACTCAAAGAATTAAAAAAACTAAACACCTACAAAGGTCCAGGGCCTGACGGCCTACCGCCGCATTTTATAAGGCAATGTGCCAAATATTTATCATTACCGCTCAAACTTATTTTTAATAAGTCCCTTATGTCTTCTAAGTTTCCCACGCAGTGGAAAATCGCACACGTAGTTCCAATATTTAAAAAAGGGGAGCCTAATGATGTTAAAAATTATCGCCCCATATCTCTTCTTTCAATTTTCTCGAAACTGTTCGAATCATTAGTTTGTCCTGTATTAACTTCGCTCATTAAAACTCAATTGGCTACGCAACAGCACGGTTTCTGTTCCAATAAATCCACTACCACCAACTTAGTTCACTACATTAATGATATTAGCAGATCCGTAGACTCCGGTGTGCAAGTGGACTCAATTTACACTGACTTCAGTAGCGCGTTCGACAAAGTAAATCATGTTCTTCTACTTCAAAAACTCGAGAACTATGGTGTGCATGGTATTTTGCTGCGCTGGTTTGAATCATATCTTTCAGAACGACAACAGAGAGTTATAATAAAGGGTTACCAGTCGCCACTTTATTACTCAACATCTGGGGTGCCACAGGGATCGCATCTTGGTCCTATTCTTTTCCTGGTATTTGTGAACGACATCATACACTCCATTAAAAACTCAAAATGCTCTATGTTTGCGGATGATCTAAAACTATACAAGGAAATAGAATCAAATACCGACATTGCTTTGCTTCAGAAAGACTTGGACGCAATTCATGAGTGGTGTCATAGTAACATGATGACTCTCAATGCCGTAAAATGTTATCATATAACATTTACACGGAAAAAGTTGATACAGCCTTCTGCATATCATTTAAACGGCATAACTCTTCAGAAAGTCGATACCATTCGTGATTTGGGAGTCCAACTTGATAGTCAACTATCCTTTACAAATCACTTTGACACTATTGTTGCCAAAGCAAATAAAATGTCGGGATTTGTAAAAAGAACTTGCAAGGAATTCCGGTCAAGTGGCACCCTTAAGGTTCTCTATAACTCTCTGGTGAGGAGTATACTGGAATATGCATCTCCTGTATGGAATCCCGTGTATCGTGTTCACATTGACAGAATAGAGTGCATCCAAAAAAAGTTTACGAGATACCTCCGCTACAGATCACAGACTTGTGATCGCGAAGCTGATTATCCTCAAAGGCTCTGTCATTTCAAGATGAGCTCCTTGGAGCAACGAAGAAGTTGCTCAGATTTAATTTTCCTTTATAAGACCCTCCACAATTTGGCGAATGTACCGGAGTTGGTTTCGGAGATCAGTCTAAATGTGTCTCGCCGTACCTCATACAGATCCAATTTTAAAACAGAAACATTTCAAATGCCTAAAAATAGAACTAATCTTGGTCGTTCAGCTCCTTTATACCGGTTTTTGTCTAGCTACAATAAGCTGAGCACGCGTACTAACAACTTGGATATATTTTCGAACAGTCTGAATGAATTCAGACGAAACGTCCTCAGTTCTTGATCGATTTGTTTGTTTATTTCTTTTACAAAATGTTAATTTGTGTATTTGTGTGGCTCCATTCAATGTGTTTAATAGGTACTGTACAATTTAATTTAATTTAATTTTTGAACTCAAATTTTAATCCATTCTATTTGTGTGTATGTCCTAATTTATTTGTTATTTTTATAGTTTTAATTTATAATTGTTTTCTATTCCAATTTAATTTGTTTTTTTTTTAATTATACTGTAATTTAATTTACAATAACTACTAGACATTCTAAATTCAATGTAAATTTTGTAAATTTTAATTTTGTTATCATCATATATTTCCGTTTCAATTATTATTATTGATTATACAAGTGCTGTGCACACCTATAAGTGACGAATTCACCGCAAAGCTGTTGAAATAGAAACTAATCAATGTAAATGATTTAGTGAATAAGTCGTTGGTGTGTCAATAAATAAATAAATAAATAAATAAACATATGTCCTGTCCAACGCCATTTCAATTTTCTGCATTCTGATAGTACTTTTCCAAATTTAGTCTTTCCTTTGATCTTTTTTAATTGTATTTTATCTCTTCTTCTCACTCCCAATACGCTTCTCTCTATCCCATTCTGACATATATTTAATTTATTTTGTTATTGTTCAGTTAAGGCCCAAGTTTGGCATCCGTATGCAAGCATTAAGGTGACTGCTCCAAGTTAGCCCGCGAAATTCAAATTTTCTCACGCTTTTTGCAATTTGCAGGCCAATGCTAGGTTGTATGATGATTGATGATAATGATTCGCGGCTGTAAGACGTATGTAGTTAACAGAATTATAATCATCAAAATCATCAATACAACTCTCCAAGTTCATCTAACTCGATTGAATGACCATTTCATGAAAAAGTCATAGTCAAAGTTTCTTGTCATAGTCGTAGCAAGTTTATTCTTTTTGCTTTTGTACAGCTCCTTATAATATTCCGCAGCAATATTTAGATCTTTTTGTATTACATCTTCCTTGTTTATCCTTCATATTTGGCATCCTATTCTTCTTCGATTCTAATTCTTTGAACGCTTTCTTTACTCCGCCTGTTTTCTTAATAAACTCTTAAAACTTGCAGTATAACAGTAGGTACTTATTTTTTTTAGGAATCGAGCGCTTCCAGCCTCTCAACAAATAGACGAAACACTTGACCCTCGACCTCTACAAGTACAAGAAAGAGAGTTGGATGATGCTAAAGCGCTTACCAAAAGGAAGTTGGCTCATCAACTCGAAGCTTCCGATGTGGGTTTATATAAAATGCATTCAAGGAACATTATAATGCTGGATGTGTTCCCTTTTACCTTGAGGGCGATCAGGTTGGTTATAAATTGACTACAGCATTATATTCAACTACGCATTGTGATCTAACTAGGTAGTACTAGTTTTAAGAATGTATTGCGCCTTGGCTGATCTGGGTTAGAGTTGGCACACAGAGTGTGCCAGAAAACGGGTGTCGGAGCTGAAGGAAGCTTTGGAAATGCTCACGTGATTACTTTATGACCTTTATGCGAGATTGCCCCGAAAAGTTCACACTTAGGATGATTCCATGTACTATGTATGAACTTTTTGCGAGTAAGACAAAACAGATTGGTATCAAAAATGGGATTGTGGAAGACTCAGCAAGACGAAGCATGCTTCAAGAGTGATCGGACATGGGCAACAGCAACCAGGCTTGAAAAGTGAAAAGAGTAAAGGATCAGCATTCCATATGTCTCTAATCTGTGTTTGTTTTAGGACTAATGTATTTATATTTAATTTTATCATGCAGGAATCCACAAGTAAAGTTGAGACCTCTACGCCAAAAAAATCTGTCGAAAGACTTTTACGCTCAAATGGAGGAAGTATACCAGAAGATGGCTGAAGCTGCTCTAAGAGGAAGGTTGGATATTAACATAACAATAGATTTTATTTCATAGAAACCAAAATTGCCACTCGGATTTTGGAAATAGATATACCTACTTATAATTTTATTTTCTAAATGTACATGCTGCTAGGAATATGAATTTATTGGAGTTAGCTGAAAAAGAATTGAAGTAAGTAAAACACAAATGGTATTAAAAAAATATACACACATCAAAAATGTCTAGGGATCAAGCATTTTTATGCGGATTTCTTGAGATTGAGATGTGGCTTTGTAATAAATTTATGATTTTATAAATTTATATGGATCCTTTTTGGTGCATTTCATAATTTGAATCAGGAACTCTCAATCAAATTCGAGTAAAAGATGAAAATAAGCTGTCAATATTTTCCCTATAAAAACATACAACGCATTGAAGACATTATTAGTGCTACTGTTTCCCTACTACTGATTAAAACCAACGTTATTATGGAGCGGCGACGTCATTTAAGCAGGGAAGAAATGCTCAGAGCCGTGGGAATGATAGAAGCTGGTTCCCGGCAACGTACTGTAGCTTTAGCTCTGAATACAAGTCAGAGTGTTATCAGTCGA
The DNA here is from genome assembly GCA_941918905.2 of Xestia sexstrigata. Lineage (NCBI taxonomy): Eukaryota > Metazoa > Arthropoda > Insecta > Lepidoptera > Noctuidae > Xestia > Xestia sexstrigata. The sequence continues at coordinate 11,898,111 of OW799211.2, read as the reverse complement.
CTTTGGACACGTTACCGAAGCACTGGTACCGTGGCTGAGCGCCATGGAGGACGGTATCGCTGCACCACACGGAGACAAGACCGATACATTCAAATCTTAACTCGAAGAGCTCCAACAATAACCGCCATGATGTTAGCCGTGAGGCTTCATCACTCTTCAGGGAACTTAATTAGCGACCAAACAGTCAGAAACCGCTTGCATGAAGTGAACCTTCATTCCCGAAGACCGCTACGGGTACCACCTATAGCAATGCACAATCGTAGGATTCGATATCAATGGGCTCTTGAACACAGAAATTGGGCAGAAGAACAATGGCGTTTCGTGTGCTTTTCTGATGAGTCTCGTTTTGGTATGAGACCGGATACAAGACGTATACGACACTGGAGAACCCCTGGACGCCAACAGCGATTAAAATCCTGCCAGGAAGTCCATCCTTATAGTGGTGGAACCATCATGGTATGGGCGGGTATTTGGATCGGCGGAAGAACTGAGTTGATTTGGATCAGAGGCAACCTCAACGCTCAAATTTATGCTGAGACGATTGTATCAGACGTCATCGTTCCTCTACAAGTGCAAATCGGTCCCTTATTTCAGTTAATGCATGATAATGCACGACCGCACACCGCAAGAGTTGTAAGACAGACTCTCGCCGCAGCTAACATCAATGTCCTGCCCTGGCCTGCTCAGTCGCCAGACTTGAACCCGATTGAGCATGCATGGGATATGCTACAGAGAAGAGCTCTGCCGAATATGGAGGGTATCCAGTCGCAAGAAGACCTTTTTTTGTTGTTGCAACGAACATGGGCGGCCATTCCACAGCGTGATTTGGATGAACTCATTTTGAGTATGCCAAACCGATGTTCTTGTGTTGTTAGTGTTCGCGGTAGAAACACGGATTATTAATTGTTTAAGTTACCCAATAAAATTTTAAAGAAAACTGTTATTTCAGTCTTTTTTTCGAACTTTAATGTTAGTGGTTCAAATGTCAAAAATCCCTTTATTAGGAAAATGGCAAATTTCTTTATTAATGCAAAGGTGACTTGGTTTATCGTTACTGTGACAAACGAAAACACTTTATTTGATGAATCCTTAAAGAAAATTTTAATTAATATCAATCAGGAGAAAAGTTATTGCAAAAATATATGTTGATCCCTAGATACTTTTGATGTGTGTATAATAAAAAAAAATATATTATTATATAATTATTATTTTATTTTTTATTATTATTTTGTTTTTATATTATTATTATTGTTGTATTTTATTTTTTTATTTTTTTTATTATTTTGAATAATAATTTAAATAATAAATTGTATTATAATGATTAAATGACCTTAGATTTCATAATAGATACAATATGCTGAATAGGCACTTTGAATGTTAACTGTTACTAAGGGTTGTGGATGACATGCCACTCTGGACGTGACCATGTTACTCCTACCCTCCTTCCTTCTGGCTTCTTTTAAGTAGTCATGTCTTCAGTAATTTTGTGATCAATTATTTTGCAACTTCATTAATCATTGTGTTTTGAAAACTCTCTACGTTCGGTAGTGATAGTAAAATCGCGAGTTTTAGCAATTCCTTTGATGCAGCATCGAAACGGAATGTAGCGTTCACTCAACGTCCTAAATAAAGCGATCGCGTATTCGTTCTCGTCACTCACACGTACGCGTTCGGCGAACAAAGAGAATAGCTTTAGATAAGACCTGACTTCAGTAACTGCATCGACTTCTATATGCGAGGAAAATTAAGAAAGGAGTTGACTATGACATCTTACAGCAGTATTTTTTTATCTAATAATCCCTGTCCTGTTTTTCAAAATCAGACATACGGAGTCAACTGTTCGTCGTATAGGACAAAGGAAGGCCTCGTACGGCCCCCCGCGTGTCGCCTCTTTCTTGCTAGGCCTGCCACCAAAGCCCCCGTATCCGCTGAAGAAAGCACTCAGGAACTACTACATGCGCCTGAACAGACATCACATTCAATTTATTGAGGTTTGTTTCTATTAACAGCAAATATTTTAATTATTGTTATCATTTATTTACTTAACACTTTAAGCACAAAGTACAGAGGTGGACTTAATGCCATATGTATTTTCTACCAGTCAACCTTTAGGTGATGCAGAGACAAGCAGTGATTGGTGTCATCTCTGAAAATCAGAGAATAATTTTATTTCATCATCATCATCATCATCAGCCTATAATGTTCCCACTGCTGGGACACGGCCTCCGGCCTCCCTCTCAATGAGAGGGAATGGGCTATAATCCACCACGCGGGCCCAGTGCGGATTGGACATAATATACCATCTCAACATGAATGATGTAACCAAGATTTTGTAACAATATTCTGATTTAAAAAAGTGTCCATGGAGTTTCTTGCCCGTTCTTCTCCATAGAGATCTACGCTAGGGAATGGGCAACTACAGTACTTTCACAGTTTTTATGTCTTGTGACTGGGACTGTAGCTACATTTAATTTTCATCTTTGTTTCGACAATTCAAAAGTGCCTGTAACTGGCTTACTTGAAACAAATGCTTTGATTTTGGTAGATGTTACATGTCTTAGAATTTTTGGTTCTAGGACATGCCGGTTTCCTCACTATGTTTTGCTTCACCGTTTTGTGAGCATTTTATTTAATACTACGATAAACTACAAGGATATTTAAAATACTAATACTTCTCTATAGTAATGTATTGGGTTGGGGTCTTCCATAAGTACCCATTGCATATATTTAAGTACACTTCACTTGTAGGTATACGTTTTCAATTTATTTGTACAGGACGTCCGTCCGAGACTTGATACGGTGCTTTTAGAAAACTAAATAAAACAATATATATATATATGTATATATATATATATGCAATTGTTAACGCTTTCTTTAACCTGGCACCATACAATTTGGCAGCCGGAATGTATGAAAAGGGGTTTTTTTACAACAAATTGTTGCCCTTATTCCAATTTATATGGGATCGGATCAGGCGATCAGCATGTCTTTTTCTTCCATAATTCTTCATCAGACATCATCTCAGTAATTACCGTCTCTCTAGCCCCATTATTTTTCACAAATTCACACTCAAATTACATATTGTAGCATAAATACCTACTTAATATACACGCATAATACCTATACCCAGTGGCAAGAACATCTGGTTCGTAAACCGGACCCAAACGCCATGCCCCCCGGAGCAGCGGAGGCCCTGAAGGAAGCGGAGGCCACCATCGGCAACCGCGTACTGAAGACTCAGCCAGACTACGTCGCACCGCCCGGACACAACACGCAGTTACGTGTCTGCCTCCTCAGGAAAGAGGTTCGTACCCGTAATATATTACTGAGACTTACTAAAAGGTGTAAATAGACTCATATCGAAACACACTCACTCTCACTCATATCTGAGTCGAAAGGCACTTATTCCCGTCATTGCGATAATTGAATGTTTTTTTTTTCTGGTTCATACTTGTGAATCTTCTAGTTATGGAGATATTAAAGGTCAAAGTCAGCACTATGTTTTGAGTGCGCTACATTGAGCGATACCGCAAAACGTAATTTTTACACTAGAAAAAATGTCGTTTCCCAGCAACAATTTTTGCGCAATGCTACTTAGTTTGATGTACAGAATATTTGGCTGACGGCTTCGTGGGGGGTCCGTTTACATCTTATTTAGGTACTCTAAGTGCTCATTTACGGAGAAGCGGTGCGTCGGGTATCGCGTGTGGTGTGACTTGTAGCGGCGCGATGTACGTTTTTTTCCGTTTACGGAGATGAAGCGACGCGCGGCCTAAATTATCACACACACACAAAAAGTACGATGTTGTTCTCGAAGATGTGGAGCGTGACACGGCGCTTGTGAGGCCGCTATTTCGACGTGCGCCGCCGCCGCCGCGATAAACGCCGCGTGCGTTGCTGCGATGTCATCTGCGGGCTTTACCGCAAGTGATGTTGCATTTTAAACAAACGCGCGTAAAATCGCAAAATGTTTGAATTCACTGCGAGCCGCGCTGCACATTCGCACAACGCGAAGTGCTATATACGCGCCGCGTCTTCGTAAATGAGCCTAAGGAAGTAAGGAGTTTAGTACCAACCCGAACTATGTATAATGACAAGCCTCTGTGGAGGATACCTTAAACGTGTTATTTACACTTAGGTACGGTAAGCGGCTTATATATTTTCGATCTCGACTGCCTCACTGGTATAGGGTTACGACTGCCGAGACGGAATGGGACGCCGTCACCTCCTTCTGCGAAGCAGTAATGCTGGAGAAGGAGGTGGCGAAACGTGAGAGGGAGAGAACCTCACGTCCCGGCCGCCGCGGGAGACGCTCCGGGCGTCGGGGGCCACGACGTGGCCCCCGGCCACCGTAGGTGCGGGCCTGTGGACGATGGGCTATGGGCTAGCTCACCGTCTGTCCGTCTCATGACGACAGGCCGTGTCGACGGCGCGTTCGTGTTCCACGCAAGGACCGATGCTTGCCGGGGTTGCGGGACTGTTCGAAACAGATACCGTGACCCCGGAACACAAAGGGCGATGAAGGAACATGGATGGGTTTTAGTTAGAAAAAGTCTGACACTCCCTCCTGCTCCGCCCAGAGCGGGAGGAGTCATTTGATGATTTCTCATCCGAAAAAAAAAGGGTTACGACTGCGCATGAGGCCCTGGGTTCGATTAGTGCCCGGTTGATGACAATAGGCTCGCCCCATATTACATGGGACTTAAACATAACTAGCGAGATGTAAGCCTTTAGATTACAGGCGTGACGATGGGTCTGTTACGAGTTTTGTAAATGTTCCAAGAGCATCGACTCTGTCATAACCAATAACTAGGTAACTAATTATACTTGTGATTGTCCTTCCTCAGATCTATGATCTAAAACACGAGTTCAACGAGAAAGTGTTGGAGTTGCGCGAACGCAAGGTTCAAATGGTTAAGATTATGCAGGCTACTGGGGACCGACTGATGGAGATCCGCATTGAGATCCCACCGAAGCTGGTTAAGGCTCCACCACCACTGCCGCAGTTTGACGACGACCTCGAGTTCCCTGAGACAAATCTTGAGGTGAGTGCGTAGGCTTAGGTACACATTTCTGCCACCAAGCCTTGCTGTGTACCAGTACGGCCAGTACCTAACTATTATAAAGAAACCGTAAGCTTGTGTCACTAAGCACGTTGATTACTGGCTTATCTAACTTTATTTTGCCCTCGGTCATCATTTCAGCCGAAGTACGTACACTGCTTGTTTGCCCTCGGTAACTATTTAAAACTACGACTCTTAAAAACAAGGCAGTAAAGGGCTTATTAAGAAAGAAAAAAACCGGCCAAGTGCGTGTCGGGCCACGCGCAGTGTAGGGTTCCTAAGTAGCCCGATAATAACAAAAAATAAATAAAAAATATAGATATAATAGATCAAATTTGACATCTGTCAGTTTAGCAACTACTGCAAATACTTCATCTTAGTCACTTTAGAGGATTTATTCTAAGGATTTTGTATTTGGTACAAAATTATCCAACACCAAGTTCAACGACTATTACTGCTAAACTAATACAGTTATCTTAACCGCTATTATTTTTCTTTCATCATCATCATTCATCATCATTTCAGCCGAAAGACGTCCACTGCTGGACATAGGCCTCCCCCAAGTGTCCCCACATTGACCGGTCCCGTGCGACTCGCATCTAGCGGATTCCCGCAACCTTCACCAGGTCATCGGTCCACCTAGTGGGAGGCCTTCCAACGCAACGTCTTCCGGGTCGCCACTCCAGAACTTTTCGGCCCCATCGGCCATCCGTTCTGCGAGCAATGTGCCCTGCCCACTGCCACTTAAGTTTGGCAATTCTTCGGGCTACGTCGGTGACCCTGGTTCTCTTGCGGATGTCTTCATTTCTGATTCGATCACGCAAGGAAACTCCGAGCATAGCCCTCTCCATTGCCCTTTGGGTGACTTTAATCCTTCTGATAAGGCCCATTGTGAGCGACCACGTTTCGGTCCCGTATGTATGTACTGGCAAACACACTGGTCATAGACTTTCGTCTTGAGACACTGTGGTAAGTTGGACGAGAAGATACCGCGCAACTTCCCGAACGCTGCCCAGCCGAGTCAGATTCGACGATTGACCTCTTTCTCGAAGTTAGACCTACCTAACTGGACCGTTTGTCCCAGGTACACATAATCGTCTACAACTTCGAGTGTAGAGTCTCCGATCTTGATAGGAATGGGTGTGACATGCACATTCGACATGAATTTGGTTTTGTCCATGTTCATTTTAAGACTCACCCTTCCGGAAGCTCTACTGAGGTCATCGAGCATTGTACTGAGGTCCTCCATGGTTTCAGCCATGACCACTATATCGTCGGCAAACCGAAGGTGGGTGATGTACTCGCCATTGACGTTAATGCCTAGCCCTCTCCAGTCCAGAACCTTGAAGACATCCTCCAGTGCAGCGGTGAACAGTTTCGGAGATATGACGTCTCCCTGTCTCACACCTCGCTGCAGGAGGATAGGTTCCGAGGCTTGGTCCTGAAGTCGGACTGACATGGTGGCGTTTTTGTACAAACACTTCAACACCTCGATGTACCGATAGTCGATTTGGCACCGTTGGAGAGACTGCAGTACAGCCCAGGTCTCGATCGAATCGAAGGCTTTCTCGTAGTCCACAAACGCTAAACAGAAGGGTAGGTTATACTCTTCGGTCTTCTGTATAACCTGCCGCAGCGTATGTATGTGGGCCACGGTGCTAAAGCCTTTCCGGAAACCGGCTTGTTCGGGAGGCTGGAAATCGTCAAACCTGCGCGCGAGACGATTTGTGATGACTCTTGAAAACAACTTGTAGACATGGCTTAGAAGTGAGATGGGATTATAATTCTTCAACCGGGCATTGTCGCCCTTCTTGAAGAAGAGTACCACCACACCCCTGCACCATGCCTGTGGCGTTTTTCCCTCGAGTATGACGGAATTAAACAGCTTCTGAAGGGCCTTAAGTACCGGTTTTCTACCCGCCTTCAGGAGTTTGGCCGTAATTCCGTCATCACCCGGTGCCTTGTTGTTTTTGAGCTGCTTCAGAGCCATCCTAATCTCGTACAGGCTGACGTCCGGGATGTCTTCGGTATAGTGTCGGGTCAGTCTAGCTCTTGGGTGGTTTGCTAGAGCAACGACGGGTTGACTGGTTGACGTGTACAACTGTCCATAGAAGCTCTCGATCTCCCTCAGAAGCTTCGGTTTGGCGGATAAGATCCTACCATCGTCGGTCTTCAGTTTCGTGAGCTGGCTTTGCCCAATAGCCAGATCTCTTGCAAATACCTTGGAGCCTTTATTCCGCTCAATCGCGTCTTTAATACGCTCGGTATTAAAGCGACGGAGGTCGCTCTTCAAGGATTTAGAGATCCGTCTATTGAGCTGCCGGTATTTACACGCCTCGTCTGAAAACTGCAGGATCATCTCACGTCGCTCCTTCATGAGTTTTAGAGTGTGATCGGAGAGTCTCTTGTTCTGATCTGTAAGACGTGCCTTGAAGAACTTAGACCCGGTCGTATGGACAGTTTCCACGAACCCTTCGTTATATTCGCATTCGAAACGATTCTGGAGTTCAAGCTGAAAGCTTTCGGGGTTTTGGATTTGGATCTGTGCTGGACGGAGCGTAGACTTTATCAGTCGATACCTTTCAAGCTTGATATTGATGTTCAATGTGCCTCTTACCATGCGGTGATCGCTCCCGGTTTTCACCGAATTGATCACGGAGTCATCATTGAACATTTGCTTCTTGGTTGACATGATGAAGTCAATGTCATTTCTAGTTGCACCATCGGGGCTTTGCTAGGTCCACTTCCTGTGCTCACGCTTTCTGAAGAAGGAGTTCATCATATAAAGGCCCTCCTTCTCCATAAAACTAGCCAGTTGGTGGCCCCGGCGATTCCAACGTCCAACTCCAAATTGCCCCACCTGCAGCTCATCCCCGTCTCGTTTGCCCAATTTTCCTTTAAAGTTCATTAAATATACTATCGTCATGAATTTTCCCAGATTTTTCAAGCCAGCAGTTTAGTTTGTAGAAGCGGAGGACGCCCTACTGGAACAAATATTTGCACTTTGAAGTTTAATATTTCGTAAATGGAGCATTAAATCGAAAAATAGGATTATCAACCCCTAAGTAAAAAAAAACCTATACAACGATATCCCGCACGATGGGACAGACGGAATCCTTATCAAGACTACGGAACCCTAAAAAATTATTGCAAGTAATTTTTTTTTTTTATCGGCTTTAAAAATTAACGTTCAAAAACAAATCTGGACTAAATGATCACTTAGAGTTTTTTCTGGCGCGAAGTTGCCTCCTAAACTAGATGTCTAGTGCTTGTTAAGACATTAAAAACCCCCCTTTTTAGGGTTCCGTACCTCAAAAGGAAAAAACGGACCACTTTCTGGTCCTTCTGTCCGTCTGTCACCACCGATTTTCTCAGGAACGGGTGGACCTAGCAAGTTGAAATTTAAACCAAACTCTGAGGTCTACAGTTTCTATTAGCTGTATACAAATCAAGGTCCTGAGTCAACACGATAAAAAGATATGGGCAAATTTAGATTTTCGTGAAAACTTGTAAGTACCAAAATTTACCTTAGTTTTTAGGCCAACCGGAAGTACCCTATAGGTTTTGGGTCGAAAACCTATATAAAAAGTAAAAAGATAAAAATCAAGGTCTTACAGCACATGTAAAGGGAAAAATCTGAAAACCATAAATGTTTTGTTTAATAACAAAAAAAAAACAAACTTATTATTTGCGGTTGGTGCAATAGCCGTTTCTTGGGATCGGACAGCAAAGTTAAGTTTGTCCTGTGCGAGTCCGACTCGCTCTTGGCCGGTTTTTGTATGTACCTAAGTGTCACCACATAAAATTGTAAATCCGCAGAAGTTACTTAAGTATTAAGTTCTACTTATTTTTGGCTGCTAAAAATAATATTTTTGGCAATTTAAAAAACCGCCTTCTGTGACCCCCACGAATCCACGAGGAATCTAAAGATGCTGCTATGTCTAAAATGAGACATCGGTTATTTATTAGGTGAAACCAGAGCCAATTTACGCAACGGGTCTAAGAGGGCAGCTGACGAAGAAATCGCAACTATTGCAAGAGCGGAGGAAAATCTCTTCGCTGAACGTAGCCAGAGTGCGCATGCCACGGGTGCCAAGATTTATGCCTATTAACGGTAAAACTGTTTTTGTTCGTCAAGCGTAGTGTGAGAAGCTCCTCAGCTAGATCCACCGACGACCTTCAAACAGTGGCTGGGACAGACAAGATGTGGAAAGCGGAGAACAGGGTGTAGCCCAGCTTAGGAGAGGCATATATCCAGAGTGGCCGGTGACCATTCTAAGTTTTCAGTGTAGATTTTCATATTCATAAAGAAAGTTTTAGCCCAAATATCGAGGTGAGGTCCTGTAAGGAAAAGCCTATTAGAACATAAAAGCGATCGTCAACTTTGAATAGAAATTGCCTCGGATTGTAAATCATATTATATCTTAATATCACGTGTCACTATCTTAATATCATGTTCGTACATGCTTATCTCCGAAGCCACCCAATAGATTTCAATGAACTTTGTGAATGTGTATGTGGTTAGTTTCAGCTTTAAAGATAGAGTAGTTTTGAACCCGAAAGGTGGCGCCGTGCAAACCACGGGCGCGGCGCTACTTTTACTACAAATAAACGGACAAAAGCTATTTTATTTTCCGAATCATTTCAGAAACACGGCCACTATTTGCTTCTTGGGAACTTTTGAAAGCAAGGCAAGATCACGAATCGACTCCCTTAGAAATTGAAGTACGTGAAAGACGTGTTGAAAGGTTTGTTCAATTCATACAATAACATAATTTTATACAAGGTATAAAACAGACCCCTTCTGCCAACCGAGCATTATAGGTACATAAAGGGTGTAAAACACCTTTTAACGAAGCCGAAAGGCACTTGTTCTCCCCGTCATTGCGACCATTTTTTTGTTCCACACCATACCTGGGAACCTTCTAGTTACAGAGATATTGGGGGTCAAAGTTCCAACTTTTTAACAAGTTTTGTTTTAAATACAAGTTTTTAATGTAAGATTTATGCTGTAACCACCTCCACGACCCCCGTACTATTCAATCCATCCATCAGCACAATGTTTTGAGTGCGTAACATTGAGTTCTACCACAAAACGTGATTTTTAACCCCAAAAAAAATTGTTGTTTCCCAGCAATAATTTTTGCGTAAAGTTACTTAGTTTGATGTACAGAATGCTTGGTTGACGGCTTCGTGATGAGGTATTTTACACCCTGTATACATCAAACTAAGTAACTCTACGCAAAAAATATTGCTGGGAAACGAGTTTTTAGTTTGGGATGAAAAATCACGCTTCACGGTACTTAGGACTCAATGTAACGTGTCGTGTAATACCAGTATTTTACATCGAGTGCATGAGAATAATGATGATGATTATACATCGAGTGACTGCATAACAACATTCAAAGTCATTTATTTAAATTAAGCTGAGATTCAACATAGCGAAAGCCTAGAATCGTCTGAATTCATGGTAATAGTTAGCGCATCGATATCCTTTGCTCCGTGTATTTTACCTGCAGTCATATTTTTACAGGCATCTCTTTGAGCAAGACATGCTGCTCAAAGAGGCGGAGAAGACAGTGGACCAATTCGATTCCCGTCTGGTAGAATTACAACGGGAGCGCATCAGAGTTCAGGTGTGGAGTTTGTTTCAAGTTACGACTGTCTTGTAGGTATATTATGTTATACCCGCATCAGCGGAATCCTTGTAAAATCTTCTATTAGGTTTATTAAAAAAAACTACCAAACTAACAAGCCCATATTGTCTCGCCGCCGCCGCTGAATAAAGGCTACCCTTATCCACACAATTCTGCCTTTCCCTAACACTAGTCAGTCCTTTCTGTAGGAATTTAAAAAGGCACCGGTAAAATTAACAGACGACCTAAAACGTACTGCTAATCTGTGAGTGTTTTTTTTTTTTTCAGGAAAAGGACCAATTGCTGGAACTTCATTTATACCAACTGCACAGAGAAATGAATGTTTTAAATAGATTCGAGATGCATGAAGACCGCTTAGCTGAAAGAGTGTACACTAAATTAATGCAGGTAATGATTATAGAATAAACAACATTTCAGAACACAGAAAAATTTAAAATTCAAACCTAAATGAAAATCAACTAAGGAGACTAGTCCAGACAACTAGCTAACAGTGGTCAAATTAAAAGTAGGTATCCAAAATACAAAGGTAAGTACCTATACGAGTTTTACGTGTGTGTCGTAGGGAAGATCCAGATAATAATGATCTGAGAACAGAGAGGGTGGCAGTGAATTACACTTCGCCATATTCGAAACTAACGATCTTATGTTTTAAGTAAAAATTCCACAGACAATTGAAAATTGTTTACCAACAATGCCTTCCTGACCATGACGTTTAAGTGCCGAAAGAGCCACGAAGCATTGTAACAATTGTGTCGTTTACAGGTCCGTGGAGTACAAGACCAGATCGTTGACTGTGAGCATCGCATTGAAGACCAACTGACAGAAAAAGATGAACTGGACCTTATGTGTCAGGAGTTACAGAGGAAATTCAAGCGGGTGGTGCAAGATAACAAATTCGCTGATTTCTTGCGCCGGATATTCAAGAAGAAGTATCGGCCACCTCGTGTTCGGGAGGATGATGGTAAATTATATATGGAAATTGATAAAAATTGTAAAAGAACATACAATACAAGTCATTGATTCTAATTCCATAGGTTGCACTTCTTGGTAGTCAAATTTTCATAGGATAGCCCCCTAAATGCCTGCCAATATTAGTGTTAAAACTGAAGTGGTGGAACAAACACCACTTTTAAAACCTCCAGGATTACAATCCCAAGTGTGACTAAAGGGAAGATGTAAATCAGACACAAGAACAGCTTCGTGTCTGCAATAATAAAGCTCTCGTGCTTTCTGTGACATTCTTGGAGTACATAGGCGGTGAGCTAACTTCGTAGATGTAAAAGAAACAGAGTGTTTAGTTTCTTATCTTCCAATCAAATAGATAGACTATTTTCTCTGGTTGGCTATTGTCCCTAATACAGTTGTTGTTATGTTTCTGTATATACGTTCATTGGGCAAATACGAGTAGTACTGCATACGTATTGCAGGATTTTACATGTCAGATATAAAGCATAATTTTTAGTTTTTTATTCTTCAGAAAATAAAATTTTTGTTCGTTTTTCGTAAAGAATCATCTGAGTCGGAGTCGTCAGAATCATCTAGTGAAGAGGAAGACGAAGGGAGTTTGGACAGCCGAGACATTGGTCCAATTCGGCTCGACCCTACCATCTGTCCTGAGGGATGCGAGAGGGAAATCTACGACCAAACGTATCAAATGAGGAACGACAGGTAATCATTTGTGGAAAACAATTTGCAAAGGCCCAAACATCGCCATTAAAAGTCGAATTTTAATATTAGGTAGGCTTATAATGTTGCCTGATCTGACTTTCTCATCTTTTTACCGATGAAATTATGCTGTCTATACTAATATTATAAAGAGGTAAAGTTTGTAAGTTTGGATGTCCCCTTATCCAAACTTACCAACACTATCTCCGATTTTCGTAGGCTGTATTTAAAACGCGGGAAGAATTAAAATAATTTACTACTATTACGGGAGCAAAACCGTGGGCAAACGCTAACCTTCTCATCTTTATGAGCCATTTCACGTTTTCGCGCAAATTTATAAGATTTAGTTGCCTAATTTACCATCTTAGATTAGAACACCCTGGCATTTTTGAATACCATGTTAAAAATATACTAGTCTTTCTTATTGATACTTCATGTAACACATTTACAAAAACTTATTTGTTTACTATTTCACTACATAGTAAACAAATTTATTAAACAAATTTATTTGATTAATCACTATTAATCTCCCACAACTAGTTTACTGAAAAATCATCGCAGAGTCAATTTCAGACTCCTATATCTATCATAAATATTTATAAATTTCACTGAAAAAAATACATAAGACATACTTTTGTCAACACATAATGTACTAGAATATCGATAATTATTAATAACATTAATTAGTAAAACAACAAAGTCTTGGGTCAATTTTTACGTTTTATATCGCTATTTCATCGTGATCTTTTGATTTAAATAAAGCGTAATTACATTAAAATAATTATGTAAAAATAAACTATGTTATTTTACTAAACTAATTCCAAAGTTTAATTAAAATCGATTAATTTAATCAGACAATATAATTTTTAACATCACTCAAAATTTGAATAAATTACGACGCATAAGCGAGCACCGATTAGTACGGCCTGAGCGCCCATCGACGAAGGATTTGTGCTATTTTTTTCCGCGTCCCGATTGTCGAGTGTATCTATCATAAACGCATTGTTATACTACGACTAAAACATGTTGATTCCCTTTGTATTTTTTCATTAGGTTAGAATTTCGTTTCATAAGAAGTAAAGTCTATTATTTTAGTAGTTTATGGAATAATAATTACATTTCTGTTTTATTAGTTTAAGCAATGGGGTTGTATTACCGTACCGTATTGTATCAAAAAAAGAAAAATTCTGCAAAAGCTGAAAGCAATAGAAGCGAGGTGGATATTATTTTTATTTGTAATTCATATACACAGTTTTCGATCACGTAAGGTGAAAGCGCGGAAAGGGTAGCCCCCGGTAGGGGTAAGGTAGGGTAATTCTAATTTTGTAACGCCGCACCGCCACCGCCGCCCGCCTTAGCCCATTCAATGATTATTTCATTGATGATTTAATTAAATAATCATATCAGACCTTAGTTAGTCCATATCAGACCTTGAAAAAATCGTTTCTCGACCTTTATGAACTATGCTATAGGTATATATGTATTAATGCTAGCTATCAATTGATACACGTTTTATGCGTGTCTGATCAAATCAAAGTTGACCTGTAGATGCCATCAGTGGTTGGACTTTAACTTTGATAGCTGAGAGACATTTTGTCTCATACAAAACTTGTTTGTATTGATACCAGCTGACGATTAATATAGATCTTATGCGTGGCCGCTACTTTGAAAAAAATAAAAAAATGGCGCAAATTAATCCGGCCTAAAAATTCAAACCCCTTTGATGTTGTGTTGTTGTTTATGTTACAATTTTATTATTAAAACATGAGTTTATTCAGTATCGAAATCAAAGCATTTATTTCAAGTAGGCCAGTTACAGGCACTTTTGGATTGTCGAAACAAATATGAAAATAAAATGTAGCTACAGTCCCAGTCACAAGACATAAAAACTGTGAAAGTACTGTAGTATACATATATTCAGTATCATAGGTATTATAATAAAAAGTATATTATACATCTATTATGTAATAGAAACATACACATAAAATACATATTTACATAACATGGGTTTTATTAGTCGAGAAGGCTTTATTACATTAAAACTGAATAAATAAATTATCTTTTTGCATAAATCTCAAAACAAGGTGCATTACGATTATAACTGCTCAAGATTGTTTAGTTCATCCCGACACTCGCGCTGCACTGTTTGCGTTGTGTATGTGTGGATAGCTACGCACACATACACAAAGCTGCGGTCTTTTACCTAAATTCGAGCGTTGAAATTTTGCGAAATGGCTCTTAAACACACATGTTCAACTTGCACCCTATAAATCACGACAGAAAAGTGTACTTTCGGGAACCAGTGACCAGATGACCACGATACCTTACAAAACGTAACTGGAACACTGGTCTTCAGGACGAGTGTTCACTGTTCTTCAGCAAAAGTGTATGATACCTACAGACATAAGCATGAACAAGAAATGTTGGAGAAAGACCGGCTGGTAGAGCTTCTGAAGAGAGACATTGAAGCACACAACAAGATCAAGCGAAAGCTATCCGTACAACTGGAAACGAGGAAGAACGAGCTTAGGGAATTTATGGTAAGACAAACTAAAATTATCCAATTTTCCATGGGCAAAAATATCTATCAAACTTTCAACAACTACAAACTTTAACAACTTAAGGAGTTTTTTTTTCCAAAAATCATATTCGTTACTTAATATTGTGTAAAATTTCATGTTTCTAAGTTCTAGTTGTAGACCCAGCGGCATAGGCTGTGAATTTGGTTGTCTAGCAAAGAAGTAGGCCCTGTATTATCCCATCGCAGGACAAATTGCTCCCTCTTTCTTTTGTACACTATTTTTTTTCCTACAGTCCTTTTGTTGGCAGGGTCAAACTCGTCCTACCAACTTCATTTTGAGTTGGATTTTATTTATATTTCTTTTAACTTTAGAACAAGTTTCTCAAGTTTTTCTACCCCCGACGCAAAAACGACGGGGTGTTATAAGTTTGACGTGTGTGTGTGTGTCTGTGGCATCGTAGCTCCCGAACGGAGGAACCGATTTTAATTTTGTTATTTTGTTTGAAAGGTGAATTAGTCGGGAGTGTTCTTAGAGCTATGTTTGATGAAAATCGGCTTAAGATGGCCGCTGCCACAAAATGGCGGATTACATATTTTTTTATAATTCCCTCAATATGGGTATCAAATTAATTTTTAATTTAATGTAAAATGTTTACACCTATATTAGGTATCTTTACAAGTATCTAAAACAAATGACTTTTCTAATCAGCTGGAGAAACAATCGTGCATGAACGAAGTGGATACAGTGGTGGTACTTCGGTACGATCAGATTAGAGCGTCGGCCATCAGCGGCTGCACGGGTGCCAAGGGTCTCTCGGAGACCGTGGTGTTCCCCGAGAAGATGCTAACCCGGCTGAGGAAACGAGTACTTGAGATACAGGACGAGATCCGACAACAAAGGCAAAGGCAGGCGTAAGTATAAATAAAAAACCGGCCAAGTGCGAGTCGGACTAGCGCACGAAGCGTTCCGTACCATTATCTATACAACATTAGACAAAACAGCAAAAAAATCACGTTTGTTGTATGGGAGTCCCCCTTTAATATTTATTTTATTTAATTACCTGAAAACCTTAATATAAAACTTCATAGAAAATAACCTTTTTTTAAAATTTTTCATTCTAAGAATTTTAACTACCTACTTATTTTTAAAGTGAATATACAACTAAATATTGCAACTACCTGCTGCCGTTATTAATATCGAGCAAAAAACTACAAAAAAATTAGGTACGTTTGTTGTATGGGAACTACTACTAAAAACAATAAAATAAATATTTAAGGAGGGCCCTTAAATATTTATTTTATTCTGTTTTTAGTATTTGTTGATAGAGCGGCAACCGAAATACATCATCTGTGATAATTTCAACTGTCTAGCTATCAGGTTTCATGAGATACAGCCTGGTGACAGACAGACGGACAGACGGACAGTGAAGTTTTAGTTTTTACAAGTGCGAGTCGAACTCGCGCATGAATGGTTATAATATATCGTACATATTTTTATTATTATTATTTGTTGTTAAATTGAATGAATGAATTTTGATTATCTTCTCATCCCTTTTTTTCCTTTTCTGCATCACATTTACCATACCACAACAGCCGCTGCATTTAAAGCTAAAACTCAAGAACTGTTTCACTACCCAAATTTTGATTCGTGTGAAAGTTTTAAGTTTGTCCTGAGTGCCACTACTATTTGGACATCGATAAACAGATCCAGTTGTTTTTAGCTGTAAGTTTTGATGTACAGGATAAACCGCACGCACTTGTTCCGCATGAACGTGGACCTGAAGACGATGGAGCAGGACGCAGAGGCACTGCACGCGCAGATGCGCGACGTACTGACCCGCAAGCTCGGCAAGCCGCGAAAGGTGGAATAACTAGTTTTTTTAAGATACAAAAGCAAAAAGGGCAAAGAATAGGAACATGCTCCTCACGGCTGTAGCAAAAAATTTCAGACAAAAAATGCCTATTGCTGGTTTTCCACAGGACCCAGGTTTACTTGAAACTTCAAGTGGGTATCTACAACACACAATCATACAACTCCAAAATTGCGTAGGTAACTGTGTGTTGTTATAATGCTGTTTTATGTACTTCTATGTACTTCATGGTGTGTACATAAATAATAATCTTCGTAAATAAACAGGTGGACCGCACTCTAGACGACCTGCTGCGCCAACTCGCGCGCAGGCACAAGTACGCCGTCACCTACGGTACGCTGCCGCATATCGTCGTGCAGCTCAACACCTGGCGAGTCAGTACCTTACATGTTTCTACAAATATAACTTTATTTTTCCAACATAGATAAAAATAAATAAATAAATACCGCTGGACATTACACACAGCGCCATCTAGTGCCACACTAAGTAAAGAGGCTTGGGTCGTGGACACCAGATAGTTGATATACTACATAGATACTTTTTGTTTGTAAATACATACTTATTATGCATATAAACATCCATGACTCGGAAACAAATGTCCATGCTTATCACACAAACATTTGCTCCTACCGGGATTCGAACCCGGGACCCTAAGAACGTAAGGCAGCCTCACTACCGCTGCGCCATTTGGGTCGTCAGTTATAGGGGCATTCCACGTGAAGCGGACAGGTAAAAAAGATTGATGTGTCCGATTTTAGTATTATTCGATTGAGTTGTAAAAGTCCTCGACCCAGATATACAATATTTTTGCGGTACAATATACAGGGTGGAATTTTGTAATGCCACCTGGAGGGAAAGTACTCTTAATACTGCAGATAGAAAATTTTACTCAAAGGAAACATTCCTTTATTTTTGAATAGAAAGCAAACTGCATTCAAAGATTTTCGAACGGCTAAAATCTGAAAAAATTATACCCTGTACTTTTATTGCATCGATCGTTAGAGTCAATTATAAGGATGAAATCTCTCTAACAAACATGATAAATTAAATGAAAGGAAAACCAGGAAATTTGAAGTTACAAATTCAATGAGTCAAGTTAAAGCTCTTTATCTAACATCCATCTTTAGTATTGCAGACTCCTTTGCGACATACTCGTAGCTGCGTGTATGAGGTAATTTAAATAGGGAATGTTGGATTACTCATTTCACATTTTGTCTCACGGTGAAAATGGATTATTACAAGTATGCGCTACTTCAAGCCCGAGTACCAACTGTTAAAAAGTTTTAATCAAATAAATAAAGTAGTGGAATGTATACTTGACTTAACAAGCTACCTGACTGTGTTTTTCTTTTGTTATTTATTATTTATTTCAAATTATGTTATTTTATTTTTCAAACTTGATTTTTTCAAGGTATGACCAGTTTTATTTTTTTCTCAAAATAGGTATTAGTGTAAAGATAATCCATGCTAAGTTTCACAATGGGCCTAGAAGTCTAGTTAGTCAAAAGTTCAATGACCTTTAACTCGTTAACTATATTTTGTACCGCAAAAATATTGTATGCCTGGGTCGAGGACTTATATAGGTACAACTCAATCGAATATTACTAAAATCGGACACATCAGATTTTTTTACCGGTCCTTTTAACGTGGAATGCCCCTAATAGCCAAATCAGCCTATCCTTTAGCGTTCCCACTAGTAGGACACAGGTTTCTCTTTGTTAGAGAAATTCAGCCATAATACAACACGTGGGCCAAGTGCCGGTTGCTAGATGTCACTGTTCACAGTCTTCGAATTCTCACGATGTTTTTTATGGAAATAAACCCGTAAAAAGACATTCAGAAACGTGTTTAGGTTTCAATTGACGATAACAACAATGTTACAGGATCGCCACAATAGACTTGAAAAGAAATATCTGGTCACCCTGAACGAGTTTTCTGATCGCCTCCGTTTGGCTGCCGCGCTGCAAGCTGATGTTTTGCCACAAAAGGTAATTAGCCAGTTCTGTTTTCAATACAATGACATTGACTATGACTATTAATTATTTACGAAGAAATTGAGTACCTAACCTTATTTGGAAATACCAGTCAATAACAGGATGGCAGCTTTTATGAGTGTTGCCCGAACCTAGACACGTTGCTATCTGCAATCAACATAAATTATATTTTACCTGATCATTCTGTCATTAAACTTTTGACCTAGAATTTAGTACCAGCATCTTTTACTATTATAATATTACTTAAACACTAAGTTTGAACGTATTAGGCAATGTCCGAAACTAGATACATATCCGAAACCTCATTCACTGATGGAAAACTGCGCCATTACCGAGTGTCATACGATATTTTTCCCACTTAATCAGTACTGTTTTTTTTTTCGGATGGCAAAACATCAAATGACTCCTCCCGCTCTGGGTGACTTTTACTGACTAAAACCCATCCATGTTCCTTCATCGCTGTTATGTTACGGGGCCACACATCTCTTTCGAACAGTACCGCAGCCCCGGCAGGCATCGGCCCTGGCGGACCCCTTCCTTTTGCTGACTCTCTTTGAGGCGCGCGTGGAACACGAACGCATCGTCGACACGGTCTGTCGTCATGAGACGGACGGACGGTGAGCTAGCCCATAGCTCTCCGTCCACAGGCCCGCGCCTAAGGTGGCCGGGGGCCACCACGTGACCCCCGACGCTCGGGGCGTCTCCCGCGGCGGCCGGGACGTGAGGTTCTCTCCCTCTCACGTTTCGCCACCTCCTTCGCTAGCAAGACTGTTTCGCAGAAGGAGGTGACGGCGTGCCATTCCGTCTCGCTCCGGACCATGTATTGAACCAGGGCCGGACGCGAGAGGTCGCCGCCGCCGATCGCCGCTACGAGGACACGGCGGTGCTCCGCCCACGTGGGGCAGACCTCCACCCAGTGCTCCACCGTGTCCTCCGGTCGATTCTCACTGTGATAGCACCCGGGCGTTTCCTCCTGTCCGATTCGGTGCAGGAACCTCCCGAAGCAACCGTGTCCGGAGAGGACCTGCACCAGGCGGAAGGTGAGGACGCACGCCGTGGCGCCTCTCAAGCCACTCCACAAAGAGGGGACTTATTGCCACTATTGTGGCGTGCCCTGCACGGGGTTGCGACAGTCGCACTCTCCATGTCGCCATGAGATCACGCCGGAAGTCTGCCCGCTGAGCGACAATTTGCCGCGGCAGCGGAGTTTCCCCCCGGCGTAGCGCCTTCGCGCGCCATTCATGCAGGCACGCGAGGACTGTCGCCTCCAGATCCCATGGCGGCAATCCGGCAAGGAGGCTCGCCGCCTCGCGGGAGATCGTGCGGTACCCACGGGCCAGCTTTACGGCTACCACCTTTTGGAGCGCGTTCAGGTAGTGGGTGGCTCGCCGCCTCAAGGAACGCGCCCACACCGGGGCCCCGTAAAGGGCCATGGGCCGCACAACTCTCGCGAAGAGCCTCCGGCAGGAGACGTTTGGACCCCCGAGGTTGGGCAGGAGCCGCCTGAAGGCAGCCCCGGTTCGTTCCAGTTTGGGGGC
The DNA here is from genome assembly GCA_941918905.2 of Xestia sexstrigata. Taxonomy (NCBI): domain Eukaryota; kingdom Metazoa; phylum Arthropoda; class Insecta; order Lepidoptera; family Noctuidae; genus Xestia; species Xestia sexstrigata. Next base: position 11,877,802 of record OW799211.2, on the reverse strand, counting down.
CAAACGTCGGCTCCACAAAGTTCCATCTGCCGTCGAGGACAAGTCCCAGGTACTTCAATGTCGATTCGACGCCGATGGATACCTCTCCTACTGTCACATAATTAGTCCTCAGATCCTGATTTAGTTGTAGCTTTATTTCGTACATAAATTATCAGTCTTTTATGTAAAGACTTAACGATGGTGACTAAAATTTTATTTCCACAGATCGCTAAAGATCCTGGTACGATGCCGGGAGGTTATAACGAAAAACATTACCAACGCGACGTCAATCGTTTACTTATAGTGCGAAAACGACAAGTACAACAGATAAAGGTGCCTAGCTTTAAATATTGTACAATATTTATTCTAAAATAGGCTTGTGTTTGGCCGCAACTCGCCTGATGTGAAGTGATAATGCGGTCTAAGGTGGAGCATACTGTTTATATATGGCTCAATTTATGTTTAAGTTTTATCTACATCTACACTTAGAATATTATAAAGAGGAAATATTTGTATTTTTGTATGTTTGTAATGAATAAACTCAAAAACTTTCACCATTTGAAAGCTACATTCACCCTGAGTAACATAGGCTATATTTTATCTTCGTACTCCCACGGGAACGGGAACTACGCGGGTGAAACCGCGTGACGTCCGCTATTTATCTATATTTTGAACTATGAAAAATTAAGATGAACGGTCTAGATAGTCTATGGCCACGTCAATGATGGTACATATACGATATAACACTTACTATCTGTGAAGATAATTAATTAAAGGTAATATTAATACAACAAAAGTGTATTATTATAAATTAATAACAGTGAGACAGAAAATGAGGAACCCACAAAGGAAATAAACACATACTTACCTTTTAGAACTTCGTTCGGTCAATACCTTCAACTACACACTATTTCCATAGGTGTTGATTAAAATACAATTTATAGTAATACCCAGTGTACATGCCATCATTACCTATAATTATCAAAAATTCAAAAACAGAATGTAAAGATTAAGGTGCGCCTTTCAAAGGTTTCTCGCCACATCTGGTGGCTATATTAGACGTATGAAACGTTTTCATTTAGTTAGGTAGGTAGGTACTTAGTAATGACAAGAATGTAGGTATGTGGTAGGTATACCAACTACCACTAAAATACCCGACTACTGTTGAAGTTGTTTAAAATGTAGCCTGTGTTACCCGGGTCATATTACGAATCGATTGACACCTTATTCATCAAAATCGGATGAGTAGGTTAGGCGCTACGGAGGAACATATGAAAATACAAACATACATACCATAGACTGCTGACATCATAACCCTTCCTTTTGGCTTCGTCGTAGTCGGGTAAAAATGAGGCGTGTCGCTGCAGCCTCTCATTATGATTGGGCAGCGTTGATACCGCAAGTTGCCGTGGCCGATCGCCTTGGACCTTTATGAACTTGCACAGAAAAACACTTGTATGGATGATGGATGTTGTGTTTTAATGAATTTTATCTTTAGCCTTTACTTAGCTTATAGGCAACACCCACGCCCTTTTCCCGTGGGTGTAAGCTGAAACTACAGATCGCCACTTGCTACGATCCTTCGAATCCTTTCGGCTCGTCCACGTTCATACATTTGGTTATAGTCGCATTGATGCAGACGTTTCATTTAATTATATTAACAGGCACTAAAAGAAGAAATCCATAACCTTCGTTTGAAGCCGTTAGGAGAATTGCCTCAAATGCCGCCTAGCGCTAAGCCCCCAAAGAGAGAAGATTCAGACATTAGGCTACTCATGGCCCCGAGAAGATACGTGTATCCTAAGAAATACTTCCCAATGTGAGTAACCTAAATTATTATTGTAAATTGGATAAAACATGGTTCTCGATTTATAAGCTCAGTCAAACCAGTGCGAACAGATTACGTGCGAACACTTCATGACAATACTTTAATAAATTAAGTAGGTATATCTGTCAAAGTCCAGAATCAGGTCCCCAATCTGCCTGTGCCGGTTTGACGGAACCTCAATGACAGTTTGGAGGAATCAAATTATATTACCTAATTATGGGTAGGCTTATTCAATTTTTTTTTTTTTGATCGAGTATTAACTTTTTTCATTCTGTGTATTGATAATATAAATAGCTAGGTTTTGCTCGCGGCTTCGCTTCCGTTTTGTATGGAAATTTACACACGGGAACGTTTTAATGTATGTAGTATGGCACTCAGGGATAATGTAGCTTCACGTTTGTGAAAGAATTTTCGGAATCGGTTCAGTAACTCCGAAGATTACCCCCTACATACAAACAAATTTTACCTCTTTAATATATTAGTATAGAAATAAAGACATAGATTTGGCATTGTCGAGTGGTCGAAAACGCTACTACTGAGCGTAAGGTATTGGTTTCGATTCCCAAATCTTGCTAAGAGTTATTTGGTTTTCCATCAGGGATTCCTTAGTAGCAAGCCTCGTAGTTTGGCTTAGTATGGCAACAGGCCTCTACCTATTACATGGGTCCATGAGACGTAAAACACTTCTGGCAAAACGTTGCCGTACAATCAGTCCCCTTCATTACCTGACCCCTCTTAAAAGAATAGAAAAGGAATCCCATATTGCAGGGCTCTGACTATCTACACTTTATTATTATAAAGAGGAAAGATTTGTATGTTTGTATGTAACGAAGAAACTTAAAAACTACTAGACCGATTCCAAAAATTCTTTAGCCGTTAAAAAGCTACATTATCACCTAGTAACATAGGTTATAAATTATATGCTAATTAGCCGAACTATCACAATTTTCGCGGACGAAGTCGCGGGCGAAGTGCTAGTACTATAGAGTGTAAACAACCTTATCACGAAGCCGTCAACCAAGCATTCTGTACATCAAACTAAGTAACTTTACGAATTATTGAAAAAAAATATTTCTGGGAAACGACTTCTTTCTTTAGGGCGAAAAATCGCGAATAATGTTTTGTGGTAGAACTCATGTAACGCACTCAAAACATTGTGCTGATGGATAGATTGAATAGTACGGGGGTCGTGGAGGTGTTTAAAGTAAAAATCTTATACTAAAAACTTGTATTTAAAAAAAAACTTGTCAAAACGTTGGCACTTTGACCCCCAATATCTCCGTAACTAGTATGTTCCCAGGTATGGTGTCGAACAAAAAAATGATCGTAATGGCGGAGAGAACAAGTCCCCTTCGGCTTCGTTAAGAGGTTTTTTTGCACCCTAAGAAACCTCGGCCAGTTTGGAAAAAACAAAAGCGGATGTTGTAATATTACGTGTTCCAATTACAGAAAACCTATAGGTTCGGAATCGCAGGATGCTCACGAGAAGAACGTAACGGCGCTGTTGTTCGACTGCCTCGACGCGATGCGCGTGTCTCGGGACGACGCCGAGATCCTGCTGCGAGAGGTCATGGAGAGGCTGCCTGAAGTTATGACTGGGTTTGTGTTCATTAGACAGTCTAGCTAGACAGTACATTTCACGCCCGAGCGGACGTCCAACCAACATTTAAAGAGGATGACCCGTGGCCCCTCTAAACACGTGTAGAGCATAATATGTAGGTTTGGATTGCATGTTGCATGCTTATTTTCGCACTTCTACATTCTGCATCCTTCCTACTAATTGATATAGTTATCAAAATTGTTAACTATAACAATTTTAACTTTATCTTTTAGAAAGTTGTCCCGTTTTGATTTGGTTGACGAAATCGTCAAAAAGTGGCTGCTAAGACTGGGTGGTGATCCGAGTCAGTATAAGAAGCAAACTCGAGCATTCGACGCTCTGGCGTCTTTGACCGAACGTTTAGTCAAACAGCAAGTAAGTGTAATTACTATTATTTTCTCAATAGTAGTTATGTAATTTAGTTTTTGCAATACCTTGGTCGCATCCAAAAAATACATTGTATTGTCGACCTCGTATTTGGATTATGCCTGAATAATAAAACGACAAGGTTTAAGGCTACATTTGAAACTGTGAAGTTTCAATTTACTGTTAATTGCTGTTAAAAACAATTTACCTCAAGTTCTTAAATTAATTCCATGTTACCTAAATTTTGTTAATGTGTTTTTAGTTAGAAGTAATGGAAACTCCACAACCGTCGGAAGAGGTGATGGACAATTTGGAGGATGCCTTGAAGGATATGTCGGACCCAAACGATCGAATTGAAAACCGCATCGGACCCGCCATCGCGGCACTGTTGCACTCCGCGCGCGCTAAGGATATTAGTGAATACACCCCCTTCCTTTATAGTCCTTTGACAATAGGCATGACGACAGTATCAAAAAATTGAAAATCTATTTAGTCCGTCAGTTAGAGTGTTGGAAATTAATGGACACGTATTTTTTGTTTTTGTGAACCAATGAAAATTACTAGCAAAGAACTAGCTAAAAATTATACCTAGGCGTGACGTATTGAGAATTTTAAAAGCGTCATAACTTCGTCAATTTTGGTTTACGTAACAAAAGAAAAAACACGGGTCAAATATTTTTTGATAATTTAGCTGACGGACTAATTAGTTTTTATCGTCTCGCCTATTATTTAACCCATGAAAGCAGTAACGTAACCGACTCAGTTACGAACGCAATGAGAGATGACTTTCTTAGCACGTACCTAGAGGCTAGCGAGTCACCTAGCGAGTAGCCAAGTGAAACGAACGTTCTAGAACTTTCTCAACCGGCCGCACTGCGCGCTCGGCGCCTCTGCTAGCAAGTAATCAGCTGTTAACCGTTCTATACAAGCTTGCGCCAAATTTTATAACACCTATACTCGCGTACGGTCTGACGGACCGAAAGTTAAGAACTCCATTACGGTGTATTTTTTTCAAATAACTTATACGGTGATATTTTGTTTTCTGGGGATATACCAAGAAGTATCGTAAAATGATAATTAAAAAAATATTATTCGGAAACCATTCATATAGTTTAATCAAGAATAAGGAGAGTGTGTGATAGAGATACTACAAAACCGAACTTTTTCTGCATAGATGGTGTTGTGGTCTAAAACGCTCCCCACATCTTTCCAGATGATCCTGAGACGATGGCTTCACTCATAAGATCGCTCGTCGACGTCGAACATCCAGTCGCCATGGAAGATATTTATCGAATTCAATCTTTTGACGTGATGGAAGATATCAAGGGTTGGTCCAGTTCAGTTATATATATTTTTTAATAAATAAATAATTATCGCTGGACATTAAACACAGCGCTATCTAGTGCCATACTAAGCAACGAGGTTTGTGTCGTGAACACCAGATATAAATATATATATTTACTACATAGATACTTTTTCGTTTGTATTACATACTTACTATACATATAAACATCCATGATTCGGAAACAAATGGCCATGCTCATCACACTATTTCAATTCTATCGTTTCAGACTAAAATATTTGTCGCTTCATAGCGCCGCAAACACTATAAATAACGTAATAAATACGAAAGTCGACTATATTCTTAGATATAAGTACATAGTTATTTATAAGTACTTACTAAAACTGATATGTTTGACACCCAACTTCTGGATGCCAAATTTGAACTTTCTAGGACATTTGGAACTGAACATCTTTAGGTCAGTCAGTGACAAAAATGACGATTTTTGGATATTAATATCTATCTAATCATAACCGTTTGAGGTGTGTCTATGAATTTGGAGCACATAATGTATCTCGCAAGTCTCAATATATGAGCCAAATTTGACATGTTTATATGTGAAATGGTTTTTGAGTTATGAGGGGGTCAAAATTGGTTTGTGTAATATTACTTAGGGTGCTGCTCGCCAGTTCTGTTAGCTTGAACTTGGCTTGACACGCTACCGCGTGTCTAGATCAATGAACGCACCTTCCTTTATTTTTTTATTTTTTTGCTAGACTGCGGTATCGTTATGCCAGAAGAGGAATTAAATCAAATCGTTGACAACACGATAGATGCACTCAGAGCACAAATACTTGAACGAGATGAAGCTGAACGAATTGAACTAGAAGTTCAAAGCGCCATGAAAGCTAAGGACTTGGATGAGGTCAGTTGTTTTGGTATAAAGCACATAATACTGGGTGTAAAAGACCTCATCACGAGGCCGTCAACCAAGCATTCAGTACATCAAACTAAGTAACTTTACGCAACAATTATTGCTGGGAAACGACAATTTTTTTGGGGTGAAAAATCATTTTTTTTGGTAGAATTCAATGTAACGCACTCAAAAAATTGTGCTGATGGATGGATTGAATAGTACGACGGGGGTCGTGGAGGTGTTTAAAGTAAAAATCTTACATTAAAAACTTGTTTTTTTTTTTAAACTTGTAAAATAGTTGGAACTTTGACCCCCAATATCTCCGTAACCTGAAGGTTCCCAGATATGGTGTAGAACAAAAAAAATATAGCAATGACGAGGAGAACAAGTGCCTTTCGGCTTCGTTAAGAGGTGTTTTACACCCTTTATATGTTATTTATAATTACTTACGTGTGTCGTGTACATTAGTGTGTGCCTTTGTGGAAGGTACACACTTTTCCAAACGGCTTAGCACAATATGAGCTAAGCCGAGTGAACTTTACCTGAACGTTGGTATACCTGTTACGGATCAAGTGATAAATGATGGCATTATACATAATTTTTATTTATTTTATTTTAACTATTTGGCTCACCAACAATTGAGTACACTGCAATAAAGATATGAGATACATCCAATAGAGTCACAGCCTAGTGCACCCACTACTATAGTTGGTGCCAGTTAAGATGAGAATAGCGGTCATTGCCCTTTCCCTAATATCTCTTCTTATGAACCAAAACAAATAAACCATGTATCGTTTTTCATTAGAAAAATGTTGAAGATCACGATAGATGACGACTCAAGACTTGAACAGGCTTATTTTTGGTTTTCAAAGTTAAGTAGTTTAATAAATGTAGGTGGGTCAATGACCGCTATTCTCATCTTAACTGGCACCAACTATAGTGGCTCATAATGCCCAATTAATCACTTGGTCCGTAACATGTGCAGTCAAATTTGCTAAAAAATAGGGGTGAGGTTACAATAATTTACATAGAGCTAAAAATTGGTACGAATGTTGGGAACACCATTACAAATGATATTTTAAAAGTCCCCATCGATCCGACCTTTGCACAAAAATACATATATTCAAGGTCAAAGGTCGCGTTTTTGGATTTTTTGCATGTTTCAGCCAACGGTAAGTTTTATTATAAAAATATGTTGGACAAAATTGTAGATCGTGTAATTACCTATCTTTAATAATTAGTTTTACACTTTTTCCGAAGAATCATAATTTCTGAAAAATAGCTGTTCAAAAAGATGAAAAAGTTGTGTTCTTCATAATAATCAAACGTTTCCACGCCACCGGTGAAGTAGTGTACGCTCGAACAAGCTATTTGGTTTACAGTTACACACACAAATTACATTGTAAAATGTAAACCAAATAGCTTGTTCGACCGTACCTGGCGTGTTTTTTTTTATTATGGTTACTCCAGTTAGCCTATTCCATGATATGTTGTGATCATCACACTATAATTATGCTAACACTTATTTTTGTGAATGCGACTATGTAAGTCCAAGACAGTAAAACCTATGTTTACCTAAATGCTATACACAGAAGCTGTTGGTGAACCTATATTAATAAATAAATAAATAATACACACACCGGCAAAATTAGGGTATCACAGAAAGGTGAATGATTTTTTTTGAGATTTAATGTACTTACTTATTTTATTTATTACTTTCACTTTATTTTGAGTGTGTTTGTTTATTTTATGAGAGAAAACAACAAAATGTGGGGTTGTTAGAATAATCGAAAAATATTCAAGTACTAAATTTACTCACTGTCCGTTCAACACGTTCGTTACGCACTTCTTCCAAAACATTTTAGGTCTGAACAGCCGTTTGTTGTACCCACCAGGAAGAAGATAAAAAAAGAAGAAGACATTACATCTGAAGTGCCATTAGATAATTTTATCAATCAGACGAATAATTTTCCCCAGTTAGGTTTCATTTCCAATAGCACCCTTTTTATTTGATACAATATTTTTAGGGTTCTGTTTCCGAAGGGTAACCAACGGGACCCTATTACTAAGCCTCCGCTGTCCGTCTGTCCGCCCGCTGTCTGTCAGCGGGCTGTATCTCATGATCGTCTTATAACAATAAATTAAAAATTAAAGGCCTGCCTTCTGCGATGGTCCGCGATCCTTCATGAGTGAGTCCGAATCGCACTTGGCTATAGACTTACCGAGGTAACCAGTAGCACACTACCTCACCGGTAGCGTGGAAACGTATGCACATTATGACGAACACAACTTTTTCAGCTTTTTGAATAGCTATAGATTCTCAGAATGGTAATCCTTTGGAAAAAGTGTAAATAAAACCAATTATTATAGATAATTGCACGATCTACAATTTTGTCCTACATATTTTATGATAACACAAAAAGCAAAAAAACGTTTAGCTGAAAAATGCAAAAACCCATTTACGCAACCTTTGACGTTGAATATATATTTTTTGCAAAAGTCGATCAATACGGACTTTTGACATTCCATTTGTAATGATGTTTCCAACATTCGTACCAATTTTTAGCTCTATGCGAATTATTGTAACCTTGCATGTCTAATTTGACTGAGCTAAGTAAATATCCAAAAAAACATAATTATTGGATTCGTCACCCGGCTGAGCTGATACATTCTCATTCATCCTAAACATAATATTTTGTACCAGTATTACTCCGACACCCATACCATTAAAAAACGGAGCACAGCAAATCAGCAACGTGGTGCTATGTCGTGTGTATATGTATGACTGCATATATCCGAAACATAATAATTAGGTAGGTACTTAGGTATTTATTTCAGAAATGTGTTTATGCTAAATTTAATCAATTTATAAATAAATTTCTTTTTCCATTATGCCCACTAGATGTCCGACTAATCCAAGTATGTATCTATTACAATTAATGTGATTGTTTTTGCACGTAGGTATCTTGCAAGTGGTTACGGTATTTCGAGTTACGTTGTAAACTAAATAAATAGACAACAATAATTATTAACCTTTTTACAATGTTTTAGATATCGAAACAGACTGTCGTGAAATCGAAACGTCGTCGTTCTGAGTCGGCCACGACAACCGAAACTTCTAAAGTAGACTTCCAGTCCTTGGTGAGCTTACACTCCGTAGGCTCACCGCCCACTTCTGGAAGCAGACGCACAAGCCGTGTCTCCTTAATCTTATCTTCGGCAGCCTCTTACGATTCTGTCAAAGACATACCAGACAGAGTGAGCCGCAGTACCTTGACGGTGGAGGAACGCAAATCGTTAGCGACCCGTGTCACTACGAGCATCATGGGGCATGATAAAGAATCCCACACTGGACACCGTGTTCACCTCGATCCTAAAGAATCTAAAAAACAAATTGATAAAAAGAAGATGAACTGATGAAAATAGAAGAACATGATTAATTGCGACGCCAAAAATGACACTCACAAACGTATTCTTTTTCCTTTATTCTTGCCGTATCTTGGGAATGAGAATATATACAAATAATCTGTGCTGGTAATCTGTTCTTCCCTCGTCTTTCTATCAATGGCCCGTCACCATGCTTTAGTGACACGCGTGATGCTATAAATACTGCGAAGAAAACAAATTCAAGCTGTTGTTTAGTAGAGCATGCCACGAATCCCCGCGAAGCCGCGTATTTGGAATCTATACCTGCATGCAGCCAACGCTCTATAGTGTTGAGTTCGGGTATACAATAAAAATATATACACCCGTGCTAGGGATTTCAAAATATACCCGACCGCAACATTTTTCTGGGGTATACTTTCATGTAGGTTACTCCATTTTGCTATCCTGTAATGTATACCCGTTTGTCTCTCTACTTTTAATTGTGTAGTATTTAAATGATTGACTAAATTAAAGTTATAGGGTTCGTGACTGACCCCGAAGTGCCGGGAAACCCCTATTGGAAAAAACGTCTCTATCTTAATATTGAAGTTGCCTTCTCTGTATTTCTAGTCGCTCACGTAGTCATTTAGCCGCACGGCTAGAATTTTAATAACTGAAATGGAAAGGAAAGAACGATTAACATGAAATAGTAACTTGACGAAAGTATAGGTACCGAACGATTGCTTCGTTGCGGTCGGGTATGTTTTAAAATACCTATGCGCGAAATCCTATTTCTGAAAGTACCTATACCCGATGTCAACCCGGCCAGTGACGTCACAAATGTTAGGTAGTGGTACGTTTTAATTTATTAATTCTCGATTTCTGGATTTGAAAACATACCCGACGGCAACACGGTCTCTGACGTCATGAGCGTTGTGTGAAGGTATAGATTCCAAATACGCCGCGAAGCCACTTGCGGAGCGGCGTGCTTCGGACGGAAACAGGTAGAGCAGCGCTTTTCGCAAGTCGCAAGTGACATCGTCTGACCCGTGACCGTGAACGGTTAAACAATTTCCTAAGGATTGTTAGGGATTTCACTAGTTTTAAAGTAAGTATGCTTACACACTTGCTTTTATTCAGATGTTAAATTAATTATTAACATTTAAGTCATGCATTATGTAATAACTAATTAATATGAACTCATGCATTTATTATTAATAATAAAAGATTTTTTTTGTTGTGTACTTTTGTATATTATTGGTTAAAAACAAGCCGGCAGCGTCCTTGGTGGCAAGTCAAGTGCAGGTGTGGGCCGCCTAAGGACAGTAGGTAATGGATGTCTGCACAACCTGCCAAAAGAACAAAAGCTGAAATTCGTTACGCTGATTAAGTATATCTACCTACGACGCAAGGAAATAGGTACCTATTGCGAATTTCTTAACTCAACTATTATTAAAAGGTATGGCTTTTGCAATTTTTTTTACCCTCTCACTATCTTCAAGGTAGGTATAGTCCAAGAGCTAGATCGAATGAACTCTCTAAATTCTTTCGATCTAGCTCTTGGACTATATCTCACTAATTAAACTCATTATATCTTCTAAACTAATACCCGATTAAATCTGTGACTTGGCAACAAATAGCGACTAATTGGTGACAAAATATGGGAGAAAACAGTGTATCCATTCCATTATTATTTTTTTACTGTCATACTTAGTATTTTTTGGAATAAATGTATGTGTATTTATTGATTTTGTTTAGCGCTGCAGATCGTTTGCTAAATTACATACTGGCAAATAAAGTCCTTGTCCTAGGGACATTTAATATCATGTCTTTCCTTATTTTTGACAGTTAGTATGCCAGCATCATAGGAAAGAGAGTTATGTTTTTGTAATGTAATTTGTGTTTTGTAAAGTTTCCTGACTGATAGCAAATTACTAAGTCGAAAAAGGTCATCAGTAGGATATCTCTTTTTTTTGAATACATGCACTTGATAAGAGGTCACTGTGAACTTAGCATCTTAAGTATAGAAATTGTTTTGACTGCACCATCCCAGACAGTGATGCAATAGAAAAGTAGGTACTGACTGGACTAGCGCAACATAAATCATTTTAAGGAAATCTTTTTGATGGCCTGAATGATTACCGGCGTCCTCGGAACGACGTAATCTAAGAATCGTGAACATCCAGCTTAATTTCCTGATTCTATTGGCAACCTGCTCAATGTGTGGGTACCAAGATAGTCTCTGATCCAAAATAACACCTAGGTACTTAATATGAGGTACTTTGTTGATTGTTGAGCAGTCGCAACTTTTACGATTGCTGTTATTACAATTATGAATTCTTTAATTAAAATCTTTCCCCGGTTGTGTACGTTGGCCGACACTGAAGCAAATGTAATTTGTTTTTGTTATGTTCAATGTAAGCTACCAAGTATCCCCGGTGGAGACTACAGCACTATCATCCGTGTAACAGAATACTTGTGCGTTTGCAATATAAATGTTACAGAGTTCATTAACGTAGATAAGAAACAATGTAGGTCCCAATACGCTTCTCTTAGGGACGCCATATGACGTGTATGCGTCTTCACTAGTGTACTGACCCACTCTAACTCTCTGTTTCCTGTTTCTGGGATAATCATTGAATGAATTCACATTCCAGCTTTCCTACAAGGTTTGGGACAGAGACGGTGTCAAAGGCTTTTTTAGATCTAAGAATGCGGTTATACATTTTTTACCTTTAACAAGCTGTTCAATTAAATGATTACTTAGTGCAGTAACTGCATCCTCAGTGGATATCCTTCTACGAAAGCCAAATTGTGACTCAGATAGTAGGTACGTTGAAATCTTTCAATTATGTTAATTCATAAGTTTTCTAATATTTTTGTATGTATGTAGAGGGTATTTGTATTGTATTGTATAACGGGCTGGTGTCCGCAACTCCACGTCCAAGCGCGTATTTTGCGTATGGGCTATAATCCACCACGCGGGCCCAGTGCGGATTGGTAGATGTCACATGTCTTCGAATTTTTGGTTCTAGGACATGCCGGTTTCCTCACGATGTTTTCCTTCACCGTTTTGAGAGCAGTGGTGATGAAATAAATTACACAAAGTAATGCCACCTGCCTGGGTTTGAACCCACGACTTACTGTTCGTAAGTCGGGGCCGCCACCACTGGGCCACCGCTGCTCCTATGTAGAGGGTAATACAGATATGGGCCTGAAGTTGGAGACATCGTCGCTGTCCTTGTGCACTGGTGTAATAATGGCTAGCTCCAAAGAAGTCGGGAAGATATCCTCACCAAAGCAAAGATTAGCAAGGTGTGTAATTATAGGAACAACCTCCTTTTTATATATTTTAGAAATGCAGTAGAAACATTATCCCAACCAGACGCACTGTCAGATTTAAGACTCATTAGGATATGATTCCCTTCAACATCGTCAGTGTCTAACATTACGAAGGAGTTGGCTTGAGTTCGTTGTAAACAGTGTGGGTCATTTTGATCATAGGCTAGAGTTGGCTGTATTTTTTGAGCAAGGCTCTTACCAATGATCGCGAAATATTCATTAATATAATTAACTGATTCTAGAGGAGTTGATTTTATATTAAGTCTGTATTGCAATTATTAGGTTTATTTGTAAAAGTTATGGTTTTAATGTTCTTCCAAAGTGATTTATTATTAGTAACTGATTTTGTAATTAATTATTTGATATTTTCTTTTTAATTTTTTGTTTAGATTATTACAGTGATTTCTATATCTAATATGTTATTTTTAATATGTCGTTGTGTGGATCTCTTTTATTATCTTTTTGTAGCTTATTTTGATTTTTAATACAACGTAAATTTCCCGGGGTTATCCATGGTTTTATAATGCACTTACTGTTGGGAATTTTAGTGATAATAGTATTTTTATTGATGGACCGTTAGTTTGTTTACTAGTAGGTTAGTCAGAGTTTCAGGATCATTACAAAAAAGGAAATCTGCTAGATTACTTTTTTGTATGTACATAAGTGCACAGTTGATCTAGTTTTGGTAGCTAATGTGGTATTTTTTTAATTTTGATAGGGATAGAAGTGTGGTGTAGTGGTCTGTAATACTAGTGTGTAAGATAGCGATAGATGCTGAGGTTTTTTGTTTGTTGATTTTCAGCATAAATTAATGGTCTAAACAGTTTTCATTCCTTGTTGGTAGAGTATGCCCAGGTAATATTCCGTACAGGGATAGGGTGTCAAGGTAAGTAGTTCTATTTCTGTGTTCATAAGAAAATTCAACATCTTTGGGTCTAATGTTTACCTATATTAATGTCTCCCACTATAATGATATTTTTTTTTTTTTTCTCTATTGCATCTGCAATCAGTGCATTCACTTTTAGCAGATGTGTTGCATGCTTCTTTCATTCAGAGTGTGTCCTCCAGCGAGAACATCTACTCGTAATTCTCAACCCTATATGATGTCTTTTCTTTTGAGGCGTTTAGCATAGCTGGGTCATTATCAGGAGACTCATTATTTGGTTGACTTCGGTGTCAATTTTTTTTTTTTAATTTGTGGCATATTATCATGAAATATCAAATCTAGAGTTAATTTAAAACATATTAGTAGTAGAGGGAATCGTATAGACCGAATGGATATGAAGGGATTAAATTTTTAAAAAATGGTGTCCACCGAAATCAATATTCTTATCACCGAAATCAAATATATCAAATAATTTATATTTCAAATACTGTTGTTTTATAAATATTATATTAACTGCCTAAGTTTTACTATGAAAATATGGCCTGTAAGAAATTGCAGGTAAATTTTACAATAAAACATTTATTTTATCAAGACATGTCCCATTTATTAAGTTATAGGAAAATTTACAAAAATCAACTTTGAAAGGAAGCTATATATTCTACATTAAATGTAATTAAAAATGGTAAGTAGTCTAAAACTAACAATATATTAGGAACTTGAAAAAAATCTGAAGTCTTAATTGAGATCCAGCTTAATCACAGACAATTTACTTATTAATAAAACATCACTACAAAAATCACTTTTCAGTCACAAATCAGTCTTTCTAACAACATCAACAATTATAGAAGGCTCTTAATTAACTAATAATATTTGTATTTTTATTAAGATTTTAACACAATTAAATAAGCTAATAGGTTGAGATCTAGTTAATCACAGACAATTTACTTAATACAAAATTACTACAACAATCACTTTTCAGTCACAAATCAGTCTTTCCAACAACATCAACAATTATAGAAGGCACTTACTTAACTAATAATATTTGTATTTTTTATTAAAAATATTACTTTGCCTGATAATTTTAACACAATTAAATAATATTGTTTTAGTTAAATTAAGCACCCAGCATTAAATTAACAATGTAATAAAAACTTTATAGGTATTAGACTTTTCAATCCTAAATTAAAAAATGTTATATTCCTCGTCACTGCTTTCTTCGGAATTTACAATTTTGGAGAATACTTCATTCATTACTTTCGGAGCAATATTTTCACAATCTGTCGACACACGCGTCCAGAAGCTGTCACTTTCATGCAATCCAATGTCTGATGTTAAAGTATGGGACAGGCGCTGCTTGGTTTCATAGAAATCATCAGGAATATCAACAGAATAGCTACTGCCAGGTTGAATCAGAATATTCGATAAAATTTGGGGTTTATTAGATTTAGCTGCACAGACTCCACTCCCTTTTTTGGTTTGACTTGACTTTTTAATCAGATCGATCTTGTTACTCTTGTTTTTATTGTTTCTATCAGTCAGTAGTCTGTCAGTTTGCTCGCCTATGATGTATAACCCTACATGATACCCATGTTCACACGACACTGAATTATTTTTACAGTCACCTTCGGCGCAACTCATTTTTCTCATTGATAGTTGGTTGGGCTCATTGGCGTTCCATACTGCCTGATGAACGTTCAAAGTCCCTGCAAATTGTTTGAGATCGGATGGAATCAACAATTCTTTTTCATAAATACCGGAGTCGTTAATAGTTTTCGTTATAATACCTTGAACAGATTTCAGATGAGTCATCAATGATGATAAGCTTGTGATATCATTGCCTTGAGCAACTATTCGATCAGCCGTTCTTTTGAGTGCTGCACCGACACCATCTGGGGCTCCTTTTCCATGGCCGCTTTCTGTATAATTCCATGTAATACTAGTCAAACTGGGAAGGTACCAGTGGAGTTTGCTGATTATATAAAACATTTTACGGTTTCGGTACTGGCCCGACGGACTATCAGAAATAAAATGTAGTATACGAATATTGAGATTTTCATCTTCTATGAATTTTAGAATCGGAAGTAAATGCTCCCAAATGGCTGGTGCGTCATGGCGTAAAGACTCTGATAATGTACATATCGACTGAACTTTCAGAAGTCCATTTTTACGATAATAAACGACCACGGTGTGCAGGGTTATTTGTTGGCGGTTACCCCCGAAATTAATGGCTTGAATTTCACTAGCGTATTTTGTGCTGTAATTTTCACTAAAGTCGCAGTGAATTATGCACTCTTCATCAGTGAGAACGCTTTTCATTTTTTTAATGAATCTGTTCTGTGCGATCATAACTCCACAGTGAGTCATGTATGGAGGTAACATTTTTTCAAATTTAAAATAATGTCTCTAGGGAAAGCATTCACTTTATCTTTCGCTGTGTGAATGGTGTTTTTTATCACTCCATTCTTGGAATAAGTTCTTTTACTTTTTTGCCAAATCCAGTAAAATAATACTTCAGCGTTATTGAATTCTTTATAAATTAAGCTTTTATCTTTGCAGTCATGGCATTTCCTTGTTAAACATGACACATTCGAAGAGTCACAGCACAGTGATGACAAAATATCTTTAGTAGATTTTTCTTGAATCAAGTTGTTTTTTTTTAACGCAGTCACCATTAGGTCCATATTCTCATGTTCAATACAAAGACAGGTTTCTCGTTTATTTACATTAGGTTTCAGTATCCAAAAAGGTAGTTTTTTGCAAAAACTGGAGTAACTAATTTTATTTTGGGAATTTGTTTGCTTAAACTTAGTATATAAGTCTTTTAAAGAATCATTTAAGTAGCGTCTTTGTTTTTTATCCTTTTTCTTGGTAATGAACTCCTTCTTTCCAGAACACATACGACTGTTTTCATCTTCTTCAAGAAAAGTTTTAATTTCCTCTTCCACATTATTTTTAATTGTTTTTATAGCGTCTGATTCACTTTGTTGTTTCATATCTTCAGTAATGCTTTCACTTGTAGGTTTATATTTTCTTAATGCAGCACTTTGGTATTTTAATCTATATATCTGTTTTCGTTGTCGTTCGTTGACAGTCTTCAATTCATCAATCTTTTTTTTCTGTAACTGATACATTTTATTCATGCGGTATTTAAGTCTACGTATAATAATTTTGGTATTTAGTTTCTTGTTAGCCTTTGGAGTTGGAGGAAACTCCTTTTCAATCACATGAACTGATGATCTGGTACATGGTCTTGAAGTTGTACTTACGTCACTAGACGGACTCAATGGTGCAGCCAAGTCTCGATAAGCCTTAACACGCTGAGGTAAAGGAGATGAAATGACTGATGAACTTGATGGTAGCAAATCAACATAGGAACTTGCTTCAGTTCGAAGTGGTCCTGATCGTTTTGGTTGTGATCGTGAAGTCACCAAAGGATCGTCAGTTTTGTCGTTTACTTCTGGTACTATTATTAAATCCTCTTCAAGACACCTCATCTCTTTGCGCCTTTTTTTCAAATTTTGTTTGTTGGAAGACATTCTACTTCTCTCCCTAAAAATTCGTTGTTGGCGAGGATCTAATTCACTTACAGGCTTTATCTTTCCTTCATTCTTCCTTTTATAATAGCGTTGCCTATCTTTCTCCTTGTGCACTGCAAAAAGCTCTGGATCACTCTTGATGCGAGCTTTCCGACGTCGTTCAGCCAATCTCTTTTTAACCAACCTATCTTCTTTTGAATCTGCCATAATCACAGTTCTGAAACAAGATGAGAGGTGATGAGAAAGCTAAATAAATGATCTTAAAATGTAAATAAATAGCTATTGATTGATTTCGGTGGTTTTAAAATTGATTTCGGTGCACCTATTTCCACCGAAAACACCGAAATCAATGCCACTGAAATCAAAATAATTGGCAAAATCCTAGATATTTTCAAAAGTAACCCGAATTTTTAATATTAATCTCTTTTATTGAAATCGAATACATAAAAGACATGCTTTTATTATAATTAAAAAATATTAATTCAAATAGTTGTGGATAAAAGGGATTCACCGAAATCAATTTTAAAGGTATACCAAGCCACCGAAAACGATTACGTACCTTAATAAAAGAGTGGCACGGAGACGCAAAGACGTGTTATCCTTACCACCGATGCGGCGCGACTGACAGTTTGTATTACTCGAACAAATATTCTCACAGTCACTAGAATACAGGTTATATGAACCGATCAGTGCGCGCCACTGATATCAACTCTAAACGTCGGACGTGAAGATAACCAGTTGTAACTTGTCTACTAAGGCCTATTATGGCGTAGAAATATTATAAATTGAGTTAATATCTATCTAGTTGTTTATGAACACATGAAAAATAGCGACATG
Organism: Xestia sexstrigata; assembly: GCA_941918905.2. Lineage (NCBI taxonomy): Eukaryota > Metazoa > Arthropoda > Insecta > Lepidoptera > Noctuidae > Xestia > Xestia sexstrigata. Next base: position 11,859,864 of record OW799211.2, on the reverse strand, counting down.
TATTGCAGAAAAAAAGATAAAAATTAATTTCCGCTGCAATACGGGGCCGGACGCGGCACCGAGGTCAATATTTTGGAGGTTTTTATTATTTTAAACTAACTTATATTTAATTTATTTAAAAAACAACACAGGCCCCTCCTAATATTTTGATCTTAACTATTATAGAAAAAAATATCAAGTTGTTTGTTATCCATTTTGTACTGGATTTCGACCCGGACACGCGTATTTGTGCCTTCTGAGAATGACCGAGCTGAGAATTGTGACCTGTCGTGCAAGTGTATTGGGGTGGGCTTGTAGCCGTTCCCTGTATCTAGTCTTGACCTTGGTAATTTCTTCTCTCACTGTGAGCATTTGCAGGTGTTCGTGGATCTCAGCATTAGTCACATACCAGGGGACATTACTGATTGTTCGGAGGATTATGTTCTGCATTCTTTGAATTCGTATGATGGAGGAGTTACAAGCACTACCCCACAGCTGAAGGCCATACATCCATACAGGTTTCAGGATCGCTTATACACTAGTAATTTATTGTCTACTGACAGTTTGCTGTTTCGACCACAAGAAGCTTTTGTATTTAATATTCAGCTCATCTCGTTTCTTATTGATGTGCTCATTCCATGTCATACGCCTATCAAGATGAAGACCAAGGTATCTGACAGAGTTTTGATGAGGAAGGGTGGCGTTTTCTAGTTTCACCGAGGGGCAATTGCCTTTGCGTAGGGTATAAGTAACACTGATTTTGAGGTACAAGCTTTAATCCGCCAGTTTCCAAGCCATTTGGTTGTCTCGTCTAGGCCTTCCTGTAGGTTTTTTGAGGCTATTACTGGGTCCTTGTGACTCGCCAGGATAGCGGTATCATCGGCGATGTAGCTGTTGTTATGGTATTCGAGCATGAGAGGTCAGCTGTGAAAATAGTGTAGAGTATAGGGCCCAACACTGACCCCTGTGGTACACCAGCTTGTATTTCAAAAATTTTTGATGTAGTTTCACCTTTTTTGACCTGGAACAGTCTTCCTGAGAGGTACGAACGAAATATTAAAAAGTAGCTGTGTGGAAGACAACTTTTAATTTTACATAGCCCCTAGCCCATCATAGCCCTTGTGCTAAACTCTATCAAAAGCTTGTTGTATATCCAAGAAAACTGCAGAGCAGTATTCTTTTTCCTCCAGTGTCTTCCTTATCTTGTCGCAGACTCTATGCACCTGTTCCACGGTGGAGTGTTGCTGTCGAAAGCCAAATTGGTTTTTCAAAAATTTTGGATAATATCGGGAGCAAACTTATAGGTCTATAGGATGTGACCTCACTTGGTGGTTTTCCGTCTATGTAGACCATAATTATTAGTGATACTTTCCAAATTGCAGGGAAATGGACTCTTAATATCCCATTATATACTGTTGTGATGTAGGTTACAGCTTTTCGGAGCAGTTGCCTAATAATTTCTTTGGTTATTAGGTCAAAACCCGGCGCTTTTTTATCGTTTAGCTCCTTTATTACTCTCCACACTTCCCGTACTGATACAGGTTTTGGCGGTAAGTCCATCTGGAAGTCTTGGTTTAGAGTTGTATTTACTTGGTGATCAAACTCTTCATCCAAAGAATCATTTAGGCGGAATACTATTTCAGCAAATAGGTCTGCTTTTTGATATTTTTCTGAGTTCAAATTCTGATATTTAGCGACAAATTTCGACTAATTGTTTGCGTTATCAAAATTAAAATCTCTGATGGTGACCGAGCCAGTGTCAATGCGACAGTAGAGTAGGTACGGTACCTAAAGTAGTTTTAGGAATTTGCAAAAGTGTTACTGATAACAATCGATCACCTGCGTCCCCGGTCCTAAGTTTAAATCTGTTTATTTTCTACATTTTGTAATTGAGGCTAAGATTTAAATGAACCAATTTTGGACCTGAAGTAGGGCATTATTCACGTCATCTAGATTTTGGGCCCGTCTATTTATCTTAAAAATTAGGGAAGTGTCATCAGCAAATAACACCATATTTTTAGGTTGGTTCTTCAATAAATAGGGTAGATCATTTATATACAGAGTGTGGCGTAAGTAGTGATCTACCGTTCAGGATTCCATGAACCAGATAATTAACTATAACAATTAAAAATTTTAACCATTTTTACCCAAGGCTTCCGAAAATATTTTTTTTTTGTCTTTTATTTACGAAATTTCTACCTTTTATTACAAATTTGTTTGTAGTTTCAACAAAAACCATTATTTTTCATTTTGATTTCTGTTAATTACTACTGAATACTAGACCTATCATGATAAATTATGATTTTTTAAGTAAATTCAGCTGTTTTGAAGAAAAAGTTGGTCCTTCTCTAATTTTAACCCTAATTTTTAACACACCATCAAGTTCAACAGTGATTTTTGTAAAAAAAAACGCACTACATTGTCAGTGCCCATGCATTTAATAATGGGATATTTTTAAATGCACATCTGTATAATTTTTCAACTAGGAAACGCCACTAATTAACTGAATGAATACCAGAAAATGAATGCTTTGATCGAAAAAAGGGAATATACAGATATCGATTTAAATACATGCCTTTAATAATATGCCTACTAAATACCGATTTCAAAATGATACCACTATAACAGATCCAATAATTTAACAAAAAGATATTTTTATTAATTGAAGAAAAGAAGATTTTCATTAAACTACTTTTTTAAACTTTATTGCGTTAATACTTACGATATTTGCTAAAAAATGCACTACAGTGTCAGTGCCCATTTCAGATCTAGGCTATCGGTTGACGAAAGATGATCAGGTTCTTCACATGGATGATCTGAAACTCTTTGGCCCCAACAATTTGCAACTGATTAAGCTACTGAAGGTAACAGGCGCTACTGAAAGTTATTTCTGGAAACAAGGTGTGCGCCTTTAATGGTTGGGTCATGCCGGTTTTAATGTATTCTTTCGGCATACTTAAATGGAATCAGACGGAACTTGATGCCCTGGATAAGAGGGTTCGCACGCTGCTGCAAATCGAATGCATCGCCCACGGTCATCGGTAATGAGACTGTAAATCCCGCGGAAGTGCGGCCGTCGTCGTGGCTTCTTAAATGCTAAGACCCTGCACAACCGTCACGTATGCAGTCTCAGGGAATATTTCCTAGAAGCCGACGTGGAGATGCACCGAAATGTGGTTTCAGTGGACAAGGGCCTCACGTCGCTCTCCCTGGTTAACGAGAACTGGCACCAGCCTAAAGTATAAGACACTAATGACCGCAGGGAGGAATGGCAGGGCAAGGAGCTTCGCGGACGCTTTTACCGGGCCCTACATGGGCCTGATGTAGACTTCTTAGCGTCCGGCTTAATAACGTCATTTAATCAAAAACTGTGGGGGTACAAAATTTATCTTATTTATTTTCTTTAAGCACAAAGTAATGTCTTTATGTAAAGCTATCACCTGTTGATAAATCTCGTTGGGGCCTGCCAGATAGACTCACACAATCCGAGGAAATTCAGCTCTCGAACACCTAAGATCCCTTTCCTCATTCGAAAGCTATAAGTATTTAGATAGGGGAGACCGGGGCAAGATGAGACCCTTAAGAGAAAAAGCGTCATAACTTGAAAATTAAACCGTTTATTAAAAATCTCAGACAACAAAAGCAACACTTATAGTTTTAATTATTATAATTGTTATCTTTTTCGGCTCTAAATCACATATTTTTTTGGCAAATAGGAATTATATGGTACAAGTCAAAAATCCCGTCTTGCCCCGGTCATGGGGCAAGACGGGATTAGATAAATATGTGCCTCTTCATCGTCATCGTCTACACCTGCGCAGAAATTAGGGGCCCAGCCGCAATAACCCATCCTCCAGTGGACTGTGAATATAAGTACCCACAATATATGCAAGCACAATCATTTTCATCGTCTTCAGATGAACTAATATCCGTGTCACTTTCTTTTTTTGCGTTTTTTGGTCCTCTTCCCATGATCCACGATCGACGACTTACGTTTCTAATTTCGTACCATTGTAACTGCAAACAAAAAATAAAACAGGTATGAAACATTATTCTACCTACACATATGGGGTATCCCATTATGCCCCGACCATTCTGCCCCAGCAGACACATTTTACAAATTTATCAACAGTTCCAACCTACAAAATAATTGTCCGAAATAGCAACCTAAATTCGATAGTTTTAGACTGCTGCAACAAGTATGTGGTAAAGAATTACAATAGCACTGATACTTACCTTGGTGCACATCGATTCAAAACTGAAAACTTCGTAACAATCTTCCAAAAAACAGTTTTTTCTCGCCACGCAGCCATAACAAGTAATGACACACATGCGCCGCTCTGACTCGCGTGAGGCGACTGAAGTTCGCGCCAATGGCGCCGTGTTCGGCTCTGTTGTGTTCACCAGTTACGCACACAAGCATATTTCTCGTCCTGCCCCGAACTTCATCTTGCCCCGGTCTCCCCTACGTCGGAAGCGTTAGGCATTAACGTAACTGACATGAAGCAATCGTCGAGGGAGCGCTTCTTCGGTCGCCTAAAGAAGGTATCGTTCGGATGAGTTTTTCGGATGATTCATGCCTGTTTTAATAGTCAGAGTCAGGATGGCTGGACCAAGAAAGATTTTGGAAGTTTGAGCAATACCAAGTGTTATTACCTATTTAGGTGTTCGAGCCTACGCTTGAACCACATTTGAGATTACCCTTCCAATATTCGTCGTAAGTATCTTCTATCTCTTTCTATATTAGGGTAGTTTACCGGTATCACCTTCTATACCTGTCCTTGTCTTACAGTACCTACTTAGGCAGTGCGCGGCGGCCATTGCTTCAGTACGCTTTCAATATTCGTCCAGTAAACATCCGATACCTAATAATGAGAGTGAAAAACGTTGATTTCGAAGTGAATACAACTAGCGAAGGTAAGATTTGAGGCTACATTTTATCCTCAATCAAAAATACCACTCGGCGCCCTTGGGCCCTGTGACGATATTCTCCGCTAGGCGCCCCAGGCCCAGCGACGACAAGTCGAGACACGCAAGTCTTCAGACTTTGAGACGACGCGTCCGTCGTCTGACTGAGACGACATATTCAAGACCATACGTCGAGTCATGCAAATCAGTCTGACTTTGAGTCGACACGTCTTCCTACCGAGACGACATCATCAAGGCGACACGCCTTCTGGCCGAGGCGACAACGTACCAGTGTTACGTGCTTTGGTTGAGGTGACGCAGTCGTCTCGACTATTCCGTGTCTTCTCAACTAAATAAATGAGACTTCATTTACTCAGAACTTAAGGCGGCACATCACCCCTTCCTTATAACAACCAATGGTTTGTTTATTTTCAGATATGCTATGCTATGATAGGCGAGACTGGCGAGTGTACAACTACTCGTTTCACGAATTGTTCGGGGATAACCAAGTTCCTCCTGCAGTCGACGTGAAACTCAGATTCGCAATAAAAAACCTATAGTGGATATGGCGCTTGCTTTTGACCCAACTACGAAAACTTTGTCGGAGCGCAGTTACAGATCAATCAGATCTACCGTCATGAAGTGGCCGTTGGGTAGAGCACTCCTGTACTCCCCGCACAAAATAATGGAATAACTTCACGGGCCATCATACAGCTTATTCATGGACACGGTAGCTGCCCTAAAACCTAGGCTGTTAAAGCGATCTGAAGCGGCGATCGAAATCGGGGAACAGCTGGGGAGAATGAAGAGATCAATAGAGGTCCAAGCTGAAGTTCACCCTCCTAAAAGCGTGGCTGTGTCTCCAACCTCAAGTATTGAACGCTCACAAAATCTAGCACAAGGGTCCGGAGAGCACCTACTTAAGCTTCCGTTCTAAACCAACAAGCGACCTTTTTTAGCTCGATGTTAAAAATGCAGTCGGAACAGAATGAAAATATTAAGTACTTACTTCAACTAAGATCCGTATCGCCGGACAGGGCCGCAACACCTCATCATACGGCAGAACAGGACTTAAATAGCTCTTTCGAGTCTCAACCAGATAGCACCATGTCGGAAGAGGCCTGCTCTTCAAAACAGTCGAAGGAAGCCGATGTGCGGGTTAAAATTGCCAACGCCCAAAGGAAGCTAGCAGAGATGCAAGAATCAGATGTCTCCGATACCGAACCGATGTTCGACTTTATGCCAACTACAGTAGCACAAGAACCAAAAGTTGCTAGAGCTGATCCGACGGCATTAGAGCACGGTCTTAAATGTCAGAGATTTCGTGATACCGAGTGGCGTAATGTTCGGTACGCCGAAGCACAGAAGCAGTTCCAGGCCACTCCTGCTTTCAGCGCCCTGAAACCGAATAACCTCCTAGCGGGCGTGGCACCCGAGTGGAAATCATCGGCCATACTTGAACGTTCTGACCTCGTTCTGGGAGCAATCACTAACGGATTATTGCAACAAAGAATAATCTTCCAAAGTCTTCTGGACAGTTTGCCAAGAGAAATCAAAAAGAAGGTGGGAAACGATTTTGTTGCTGCTGATTCTAACTTCCGGAAATCTTCCGATGCATTAATACAATATGTGTGTGGGCGTAGGGCCGAAGTGTTTCAACAACGCAGAGAGATTTACAAACCCAGAGACAAAGCGCTTAGAAATATCTTGCACGAGATTCCACCTTCCGAAACCCATCTCTTTGAGGAGAAAGCTTTCACCGAAGCTGTGAAAGAACAAGGCGGCATTCATAAGTTTTTTCATACCAAAAAGACGCCGGCGAAAACGTCCACCGCAACAAGACCGCATCCAAACCACAGTTACTCATCACGGGGCCGAAGCAACTTTCAAAGTTCGCGGTTCCAGAATCGGGACTCAAGAAATCCAAAACGGTCTTCCTATAATACCAACTTTACACAGAACAAAAGAAACGAACCAAATGACCGCGCGAAGAAACAGTTTAACCCCAATTCTAACTCAAGGGGGAAAAAGTGGGGGGAGGGCCAAAAATGACTCCTTCGCAGCGGGACGTCTGGCAGCATTCACAATGAAATGGAAAAACGCTCCCGCAAGCATCTTAAAAATTATAAGCGGTTATCGAATTCCATTCAAAAGATCTCCTCCTCTCACAAAACTTTCAACTTTTCTGAACGATTATGTCTTCACCCCAGGATTTCGTCTCGTAAATCAGCAACAAATCCCTTCATACATAAACAAGGGAGACTACATGATGAAAATAGATATTTCGCAGGCGTATTTTCACATTCCAATAGCACAAAGTCACCGTCGATTCCTCTGCCTGGCTTACCAGGGAACAACTTACGAAATGACATGTCTCCCATTCAAGCGCACCCTTGGCAAGCGCACAGTCTGCATTCGCAAAGGTGACGAATTGGGTCGCACAGCAACTGAGGCAAGAGCGCCTACGGGTGATCATCTACCTAGACGATTTTCTAATCATTCACGAAGATCCCATAACCCTAGAGAGCCAAGCGAAGTTTGCGGTAGGCTTCATGACGGAATTGGGATGGCAAATAAATTACTCGAAGACATCAACAGTTGCCGCGACCAAGCTACAGTATTTGAAAATAATATGGGATACGAAGGAGAACATCAAAAGTTTGTCGGAAGTCAAGGTTCTTCAGTTAAAGAACCGCATATTAGATCTTCTGGATAAAATGAGATGGAGTTGGATGGATGCGAAGGTCATTCTGGGCAAGCTGAACTTCGCATCTTTGGCGGTTCCGCTGGGAAGACTCCATTGCCGGATGCTACAACGCGCCTCGAAACGCTTGCCTCGGGGACGTCCTCACCGAAAATTTCCGATAACAATCTCAGCAAAGACAGAATTAGTCTGGTGGTTGAAGAACGCTCACAGAAACACACCTATTCACTTTGCCAACCCAACCATTTTCATCACCACCGATGCAGCTGACGAGGGTTGCGGTGCCATAGCGAACAGTCGTCATCTATAGAACAAATAGACACTTGCGCAGAAGAACTGGCACAGCAACAAGAAAGAACTGTGGGCCGTTTTCGAAGTCCTTCAATGCTTCGGACGTGAAGTATTTGGGAAAACAGTGATGTTACAGTCCGACAATCGCACGACTGTGGCGTACATCAACAAACAAGGTGGGACAAAATCAATGACATTGCTGCGAGCATCGATGAAGTTACTTCTACATTGCCAGAAGGTGTAATGCCATCTGGTTGGTCGACATATCCCGGCTGAAATCCTATACCTTTAATGATGATAGCATTTTTGCTGTGTCTAGGCACACGTGCATCCTCCTACTTCTAGCAACAGGTAGAAGGGTTCATGACCTTACACTACTCAACATCGAAGATGGTGCCTTTGAGGACAAAGAAGAAGAGATAATTTTCTGGTCTAAATTCGGATCCAAAACAGATTCTCATTCATACAGGCAATCCGGCTGGCTGTTAAAGAAAACGCCAGAAATCGTTAACAGACAGCTTGATATGGTGTTTTGGGTCAAGAGATTAATTGCCGTCTCAAAAGACAGACGCAAAGCACGGAACCTTAAAAACCTATTTATTACAACTAGAGGCGTTACAGAAAATGCTTCTAGTACTGTCATCGGAGGCTGGATCAGGACTTTGTTCAAAGACGCAGGCATTTCAGCATCGGCTGGTAGCTTTAGGGCAGCTGTGTCATTAATAATCGACATAATATTGATGAAATCCTACAAAGAATAAATTGGAAATCGAAGAATACTTTTTTTAATCACTACTTCAAGGAGCTAAAAGATGTCCCAAAATTAAATTCTAATGTTCTTACCACCAGCTTCTTATCCTTATAAGTGTTCTAGGCGATTTTTGTTGAAAAGATCCATACCTACTTTCAAGTTTAATTATTTAATCATTTTGTAGAAGTCCTTTAGCTTTATGTTCAATTTTTAATTTGAGTTAGATACCCACCGATTGGTATAAATTAAAAAGAAATAAATACTTATGTTTCATTTCTTACGGTATTTTTATTTTTTCTAAGCAGATACATAACTACACATCTAGGGGTAATGGTTCCTAGTAATCTCACCGTACGCTTTCCTTAGGCAGCGCCGGCAGATAGTAAACACGTCTCAAATGTGGTTCAAGCGTAGGCTCGAACACCTAAATAGGACCGTTTTCCCCCCGAAGGATAGAAAACTGATATTTAGGTTTCAGCCGTAGCTTGAACCACAGCTTAAGGGCCTTGCCGGCTCCAAGGTACTGAAGCAATGGCCGCTGCGCACTGCCTAAGTTCTGTAAGACAAGGACAGGTATAGAAGGTGATACCGGTAAACTACCTTGATATAGAAAGAGATAGAAGATACTTACGACGAATATTGGAAGGGTAATCTCAAATGTGGTTCAAGCTACGGCTGAAACATAAATATCCGTTTTCTACCCTTCGGGGGGAAAACTGTCCTATTTTGTCTTTCGGCATACTCAAATGGACTCAGACCGAACTTGACGCCCTGGATAGAACGAGTTGATACCTCCAAAGCATAAAGTACATTATGCCGCATTGACATGATCGGAGTATGCTCGGACCAACCCATCTGAGTGCGCTCGGATTATTGGTTGCCACAAGTTACGCCCGAGTAGGTCAAAGTCCACTCAGTCCAAGCATACTCTGACCGTGTCAATGCGGCTTTACTACTGAACGTAACCACTGTTGTTACGCATTAAGATAAGACCATGTTCAGACATACGCATTGCTGGTGGCAGTAGACAATGAGGAATTTTTCACTGACGTTTGTCACAACGCTTCAGTATATATCAATAGATGGCGCTGTTCGGTTTTGGGAATATTTTTTTAAGCCCGCTTAAAAAAATATTCCCAAAACCGAACAGCGTTCTAGTAAAATCCAATTAGAAGAGAATTTACTACGTATTACAAGGTCAATGGTAAAATCTTTTAGCAGGGCAAAAAAACTCCTAGACACATGTCAAACTCATTGTTAAAAAAAAATTTCTTTATTAATCATTGATAAAAACAAAGTGAGAACTGTAAAAAACCATTTTTCTGTCGAACATTTTTAACTTATAAAGTCTACTGTTCTTTTGCATCACTGAACTGAACTACAAGTATTTGCATGGTTTTTGCAATTGTTCTTCTAAATGTTTTTGAGTTAACTCCTGGTGCGTCGAGTCGAGCTTAAGTTCCTCCGTAATGTCGTCAGTTATGGCTAAAACGAGCCATTTTATTATTCCCAAGGTTGATCAGCGCCATCTAGTTCGTTCATAACAAGCACTGGAAAATTCCCCATTCACACTCATACAAAGTTATTATTCCAGCTGAGCTTGTCGGTCTGTAACTACTACATCCATACAGTCATCTACGGATTCTCTTTCACTTTATTTATCTGTGGAATTGGTCTTTGTCATTCACTCATAGATTCTACTTTGTAATTTTTTGTCTATGGTTTTTTTATGTGGTTGATTGACAAGACAAGACCTAAGTTTTGCAAAGTTATTATTCATTTTATTTATTGATTGATTTAGTTGAATTACAAGTGATTTTATAACAAGTAAACAACAGAAGTGATAGTAATTGTGCTGGTGGTCAATCTCGTACATTCATTTTCTTGTGATTATGTTCAAAATAAGTTTGATTTATCATTTGGTCTCTCTTTTCATCTGAGGAGCTGCTGTGCTAATTCCCAAGTTAGAATTTTACATGGATGTGCTAATAAATATATTAATTAAGCTCTAACTCAACTGGCGCATTTAACTTTTGGTGAATGCAAATGTACTGTCGCTTGGGAATATAATGCCATGTACGCTCCAGATAATAGAAGAAATGAGGCGAGAGATGTTATTTACCGCAGCAATTCAAGTCTTGACTTGATATATGCTGAGCATCCCTCAGGGAATGGCTTACGCCGTGAATACGGAAGTCATGGTTCAATTGACGTAATTGGAGGCGCTAACGACCGGTTACCCGCGATGGTGCACAGCTACAGCGGTGTTTCGGCGCCGGATACGACGCCAGGACTTAGCCGCGCCGTCGATAGGATCGCTGACGGCCTTACTGGTGACCATGCAGATGGACCACCATCCAGATCAAGTGCCAGCCCAAAGCCTAGGCTGAAATTGAATAAACTATGGGGTGGAGCAGCCCCTGTATCAAACCGTCCGCCTCTAGACGATAGTAACCTCTCTGCAGTAACAGACAGTAACAAAAGAAAGCAGTTTGCTCATTATGATGTTCAATCACTCTTGGCTAACTTAAGTTATGCTGCTGAGATCCGTGGAGCATTACTGAGTAGGCGTCGTAACACTACAACAGGAGCATCTGCTGCCTCTTTGCTTGCAACTCGTGGACTGCCTCCAGGAGACGAGGCAGCTCCTGATACAGGCGATGGAAGATCAAATGAGTTGTTAGAAAGCTGTCCTTTCTTCAGAAATGAATTAGGAGGTAAGACACTGTTGAAATAAGTAATATGTAACAAATCCACTGGAAAATGCCTTCTTGCCACTGTGCCTATCTATATATCTATATCCTATTTGAGTCCAATACATGCTATGTTAGTTATCTACTCGTACCAACGGATCTCCATCAAATATAGGAACATAATAAAACCAATAAAACACTAGTAAGTATCTAGGTGTCATAATTATCTGTTTGCACTGCTTTTTATTTACTACAAAACATCCATTGTGACATCTGTGAATCAGGTGACACAAATTATGCTCTCACACTTGACATTGTTATTGGAAGAATGTATTATTTATGACTCATGGTACAAACAAAAAAAAAAAACAGTCATCATAATACCCATGATTCTGTCCATGTCTTTACAGTTCGTTGCAAAACCTGTTTACAAGAGTTGTAAACAAGTTATACAGTAGTAGTAGAATATAAACCACAATTAATATTAAATCTTGTGTGAAATGTTTAAGTGGTCAGTAAGTTTTATGAGCACAATTGTATGTAGGAAGAGGCAGGAAGGCACTCAATTGTCTAACACCATGATAGTCTGTTTCCCTCAGTTGACTTACAATTGGTACAGGATACAAAGCTGCCAACCCATTCTACAGTTGCCTAAAAAAGAAAATATCAAACCCATTGTGAACATCATGTGACTGTTCCTTAATTACCCTAGGCTGATAGCATTTTTATTTTTCCTAAATCATAATAATAATAGTATTAAGGTTGTTTTCTCCCAAAGTACACATGATGTTCTAAGTACATATTGTTGGGATTGCTTTTCATACCTATTTATTGGTAAAATTCACATGCAAAAAAAACTACACAATTTTGTATTGCCGAAACACACCAGAAAGTAGTTGATGACAGATGACATTGGCATGCGGAAGTTACTTTTAACACATACCTATATTTATATTACATTATAGTATATAGCTTTATTTATTTATTAAAAACCATGAATGCAATGTTACTTGTCTCCTTGTGGTCAGTGAGTTCTAATTGCTTACTGCATTGCAAACATTTTATGCTTCCATTCAATATAACTTATTCATTAATGCAACAATTACTGCACAGCCAGTTAGTCATGCGTTAACTGTGTACACTTGCCAACAATCAAGATTAATCTAGTAGATACATAGATTAAACAACTTTAAATCATAGTAAAGTAATCATAAGGTAACCTTTTCAAGAATTATGCTGACACACAAATGTTAAGTCAGCGCACCAAGTCAGTACTTATGTTTTTATTTTGAGTGCTTTATTAACTTAATCTGTCTAAAAAGCATACAAATTATGTTTTTAGCTTTTTCTTTCTTGTTTATTGTGCTTTTATCCTAGGTCTTTTCTGTTTCATAGTATGACTCACAGTTAGACAGACACAAGGTTTACTGGTAATGGGGTTTAAGATCTAATAATCAATTTGTAAATCCCAAGTGAGTAACTTTAGTTTAATATCTATTAAACATTCTATCTATAACTGACTGGTACTGTAGTCAACTGTACCCAACATAGTATAATGTACATCCACTTTTTGTAGTAAAATAGTTGCACTTTCATTTATTACTGCTTCGCTTGTGCAGACAAGTTCTCGTTAACACAAGTGAAAATTAATTGAAGATGTAATTTTAATAACACTTGAATGAATGACTAAATTATTACTAAGAATCAATTTATATTATGTGGAAAAGCAGATGCTTCTGATAGTAATTGTAAGTTTATCAACTTACAATTATTATCAGAAGCATCTGCTTTTAGAACCTTGGTAGATGACTCAATATGTAACTTGTAAAGACAAATGCCTGATCGTAATGTGGCATTTGACTATTCAGCGAATAAATTACAAACTTATAGAAATGGGTTCATCATCATTTCAGCCCAGCCAAGCCACTGCTGGGTACAGTACAGACTTCCCCTTTCTACTGCTATACTTCCAGGGTCCATGCGTCCCTCATGCAGGTGTTTCCTGTGACTTCGACGATATCATCAATCCGACTTAAAATAAGTTATTCATGAAAAACCCCTAGTTTAATATAGCACTGCCAATTTTCAGGTGAAGAAGAACGCTGTGTGTCACTATGTTGGAAAACCGCTCGCGGTGCTATACTTGGCCAGTCTGGAGGCTGGCACCGTCCTCGCGCCGCTTACGGGATTTCGATGCTGGAGTTCCCTCCAGGACACACTCACTGGCGTCACGGCTGCCCTTTCGCCAGATCCCTATCACCATTCCCCATAGAGAGTCAAGATCTGGGCGCTTCATACTATAGGAACTACTTTTACAATCAACGTGAGTTAACTAGCTTCTTATGTTTGCTTTGAGCTGCCACTCACAATTCCCACATAATGTGTATTGTAACTGCGTCCCTTGTTATCATTTTTATAAGTCACAGACAGAATGGTTTAAACCTTCCCTGTTGAAATATAGAAATGAATGAAAACCTTATTAATACATTCTCTGTTACAACATTGGAAAAGGAGGGCCACTTGCCCGCATATCATGACCACCGTAGAAACAGGTTTCTTCGAAGAAAAAAATCGACAAAATGACCTTTTGGTCATTTTGACCATTCTATGTCGATAAAAGCCGTTTCCAGGGCGGTCATGCTTGCGGGCTGGACTTCTCAACCTATTGTAAGTTTTACAGTGTAATCAGAGGATGTATAAATATATGGCTTTCTTTTGCCCTCATAGCTCATCAGAATTGGTTCGGAATGGACGAGAATCTCGGACCAGTGGCTATATCTATAAAAAAAGAGAGAGTGGAGCTTCGTCGTGGAGGCGGCGACGTGTCTGCGCCCGCATCTCAGCTGGCTTGGCAGTACCGCCTTATCGTGCGGACTTCTGAACTGCTAACATTACGAGGATCCGTACTCGAAGACGCGCTGCCCACGGCTAAGCCCAGCAACAACAGCGCAACCTACAACACCAAAGACGCTTTGGAATACATCGCGCCTGAGTTACTAGTTGGCTGTTTGAGGTATGTATGGAAAATCCTATCACCAATCATTTTGAATCGAGTAAGCCTTGATTATAATCACGATCCAAAAAATACACTTATCATATTTATGAATAGCGTCACGCGGTCAGATAAATAAACTGCGTATGAATTGTCTTTTCCCTATTGTTGTTTTTCTAAATACGAATATGAATTTAAATTTCGTTAGCAAACAATCATTTTCCTTTTCCTCTTTCCAATAGTTTCCTCATTTTATGTGCAAATAATGACCTAACTTATTTTCAGGCTTGGTATAAACGATGGTAGGGCAGAGGAGGAACTTCTACGACTAGACGAACAATGTGTTACCCGGCACTACAAAGTTGGTGTCATGTACTGCAAGAGCGGCCAGTCGACGGAAGAAGAAATGTACAATAACCAAGAAGCTGGGCCTGCTTTTGTAGAATTCCTCAAAATGTTGGGCCAGACAGTTCGATTAAAAGACTTTGATAAGTATAGAGCTGGACTGGACAATAGAACTGATTCGACTGGACTGTACTCTGTGTTCACGACGTACCAGGGCTGCGACATCATGTTTCACGTTTCGACAATGCTGCCCTATACTCCGAATAACAGACAACAGTTGTTGAGAAAACGACACATTGGCAACGATATAGTAACTATAGTCTTCCAGGAACCCGGTGCTGCGCCGTTCACACCGCGGTACATCCGTTCTCAGTTCCAACACGTTTTTGTTGTAGTTAGAGCTATAGATCCATGTACAGAGAATACGCATTATAGTATAGCTGTGAGTCGTGCTAAAGAAGTGCCTTTATTCGGTCCTCCGATAAAAGATGGAGCGATTTACCCTAAAGGCGAAGCGTTCACTGACCTACTTTTAAGTAAAGTAAGTTAATAAATTTCCTTTTAGGAATGGAAAGTTTTTTCTGCAATGTTCGTCTTCAATAATAACATTTACAATTTTTAGGTTATAAACGGCGAAAACGCTGCAATTCAATCACCAAAGTTTAGTACAATGGCCACGCGCACCCGTCAAGAGTACCTGAAAGATTTAGCAAAGAAATATGTGACTGCTACCACTGTTGAAACTGGACAAAAATTTTGTAAGTAACTTTAATTTAGAATTTCAAAAGTACCATTTAAATAATAAAACAAATTTTGGAACTCGAGAGTAAATTGCACCGATTTTGGGTAGGTAAAAAGGATTGCAACAGAGGCATGAGTGATAGAGGCGATGCTATACAAAGCCAAACTTTCGTCTTTTAGTTTGTACAGTAGTTAGAAAACTGAAAGATGAAAGTTTGGCTTTGTATAGCGTCGCCTCTATCAGTCATGCCTCTGTTGCAATCCTTTACCTACCTAAAATCGGTGCAATTTACTCTCGAGTTCCAAAACTTGTTTTATTATCTAAATGCAACATGTAATAAACTGTTATTTTTCTCGTTCCAGCTATATTCTCATCGTTACTAATGAAAAGCGGCAGCAATTCTGCGAACAACACTTTAATCACGCGAGTGGAAAACTGTACGAACGACGTATTAGTTGGAGGCGCGCTGTGTTTTCACGTAAGTTATTTGGCAATAGTCCCCCCCCACCTACAAACCAGTCTGTTGAGTGTTTGCTAAACGTTCCTTGGTGTGATGAACAGAATGCTTAAATAACGTGGCTATGTGTCGGATTTGTTTACACTCTGTATTTACTTCATTGCTATGTATTATCAGCATTCTCCCCTTATCTCAATTTATTTGTGGTCGGAGCTGCATGTCTTCTTCTTCCATACTTCTCTATTACTCGTTATCTCAGCAGTCACCTCCTTTCTAGCCATGTCATCCCTCAGACAGTCCATCCATTGCTTCTTTTGTCTTCCTTTACCCTTTTAGCCATCTACATACATACTCAACATTTTCGTCATTCCGCATCACATGTCCATACCATGATGTATTTGTAACGAAACATTGCTATGTATATCTAGTAATAATTCTAGCCACTACAGAGTGCAACAGTGTGGTCAAATCTTTTGACAAAGACCTGGATAAGCCATAATACGGTTTACAGATATAGCTCTATATTGAAAGTGCTTGCTAAAAGCAGTTAATGTTACGTAGCAAAAAAAAACAAAATGGTGCTATTTGCTTCTATAGCTCTATCTCTCTCTTATAATGTATTTCTATGATACTTGGCTGTGTCCCATGTATAGTAATTAAAGGTATATTCTTCAGGTTCAAGTACAAGATGAAGGTGCGAATGGTTCCCTGCTCGACTGCATCATGGGCGTATCAGCTGACACGGTAGTGTTCGTCGAAGACAGTACGCGGCAAATTGTTCTCGTTCTGCCAACTACTTCGTTACTAGGTGAGAATACGCCGTTGTATGCATGGAATTAACAAAATTGTAATGTAAAAGATGTGTGTAGCAATTTTGGTGTACAATAAATATAAAGTATTGTCTGTCTCTCTATCTAGCTTAGAAACAGCTGTGTCACAGCGTTATTTTATCAATGAAATTTATTGATTGATACTGCAATTTAAATATGTCATTTTTATCAAATTATTATAAAAATAAGTTTCTATTACATGTGTAAAACATAGTAGTATTGACGACACAATTTTATAGGCAACTAGTTGTTGCCGGCGACTTTAGCTTGAAAATCTTGATGAGTATGTGATAGAAAAAAAATTGCTTTTGTGCTATTCCAGATTATAATATATCTCTGTGCCAAATTTCATTCAGATCCGTTCAGTCGTTCTGGCGAGATTGAGTAACAAACATCCATCCTTCCAAACTTTCACTTCACTTGGAGTTGGGAATTGTGGGTGTACTATTAGATGCACCTCTGCCTAACGCTTCGGGGCTGACAGGCGTGATGTTATGTTATGAAAATCCGTTTCCTTTGCAAACGCTTACTTTGAATGACGGAACTGTTGATCATTTTATCTTTGGTATTCAGTGTGAACACAGTTACAAAGCGATTCCGCACTTTTGACTTGTGTCGGTCCCTGAGAAATCTTGCTGCTTCTATTAAAACGTGTGTTTTTATGGTAATATATGTGTGTGTGTAGGGTGGGTCGTAAGTGGCGGCTGGACACGAGTGTACTACCACCGCGGCGAGAGCGTGCGTCTGCGCGGCGGCAACGACGCGCTGCTGCGACGTCTGGCCAGCGTCGCGCCGCCGCACGCGCACACGCTGCACGAGATCACGTTGGAGCGCGGGAACAACCCGCAGCTCGGTAACCTCTACAGCTACACTACTATGTGTCAGGCATTGCTTCCTTTTACATAGGACAAAAATAAATAAGCTATTTACAGAGTTTCATGACCCTACCGGTCACGAAATTCATTGTTCTGACTATATAGTATCTGCAGTCCTAGCAATCATTTGCGGTGCAGTTTATACAGGGTCTAATGAAATTAACTAGCGAAAGTCGAAAGTCGTGTGTTCATGATTTTTGGGATCAATAAACGCTGGTTACTTGAAATGTCAGTTTCACTTTAGTTAGTACCGCACATTGTTCAAAATCGCTTGACATTCACTTTTGGTTAGGTTACCATATACTTTTATAGCCAGATAAGGGTACTAATAGGGTAAGTGGTAACCCTCAGCATTACCTATGTAACAACAGTTCCCTCTCCAGGTTTCCACGTGCAGCCGGACGGCCTAGTGACGCTGGTAGAGAGCACGGGCTGCGCCGCCCGCGCCGGCATCAAGCGCGGCGCGCGCCTGCTGGAGGTGTGTCGCGCGGCCGTCGTGGCGCTGCACCACGACCAGCTTGTGGACCTGCTCAAGACCTCTGATCCAGTCACCGTGAGTGAACGAACTCATAGAATAGGAACAGCCTCGCATGGTCGTGTTGCGTCGTGCGGCGCAGCCCGCAGTAAATTCAGACATATGGCGATGTGTGTGAGCGTTTACGGAGAAGAGAATTTGCGCGCGTTTGCTTGAAATGCAGAGTTACGTGCGGCGAAGCCCGCCGCTTAACGCGACGTGTGAGGCTATTCCTATTCCGTTATCCGTAAATTAGGGTTAATTAATTAAATTACCCTTAGGGTTATTAAACCTTTGGCTTCAGCTTCGGCTGAAGGTTGTAGCGATATTCGATTATTCGGCTTCGGTCAGAAATCACACAATGTTTCATATCTGTTATACGGCGTTAATAGTGTAAATATTCACAGGTGACAGTAACTTTCGCGTCGAGCTCCAAGTGCCAGTGCGAGGCAGGTCTAGAGGAGTGGGCACCGCTAGCGCGCGCCGACGCGCAGCAGCCGGGCCGGCCGCGTCGCGCCTACGAGCGCGGCCACTCGCCGCCGCGCTCCGACAGCTCCGGATACGGCACAGGTACGATAACATTACCGCTAGCGCGCGCCGACGCGCAGCAGCCGGGCCGGTCGCGTCGCGCCTACGAGCGCGGCCACTCGCCGCCGCGCTCCGACAGCTCCGGATACGGCACAGGTACGATAACATTACCGCTAGCGCGCGCCGACGCGCAGCAGCCGGGCCGGCCGCGTCGCGCCTTCGAGCGGGGCAACTCGCCGCAGCCGATACGATAGCCAGTACGATAACTTTCCAACCGGCTTTTATATCATAATAATATCCTGATTCCGCGTCGGTACTTGTAGTCACTACTTAATTGAAATAAGTACAAACATTTACGACTTTTAAGCGTGAACGTTTTTTATCACAGGTGGGTCATGTCGCAGCGGTCGCCGATCTCCGCAAACATCTCCCGCGCCCGAGGCAGCCGCACTACGGCGCCGCTCGCACGACGACGCTGCCTCGCCGCGACACGCAAGGCATAAGCGTGCCTCTGCTAACACATCGTCGCTTACCGTGAGTTAAATATATCTGACTTTTTATTGTGTGCTGTATAGCAATTGTGGGCTTAAAGTCTGGAACATTAAAAGCGGAAAGGAGCTCGTGGCTAAATAGGTACATTTAGCCACATTTTCACACAGTCATGCTTCATGTAAAATACGATATTCAGTTGGTAATGGTATTCAGTTGTACCCGTCTAAACTGGAAGCCGACCCCTGCTTAATTGGGTAAAAACTTTATAAAAGATGATGTTTCGAAAAAATAGAAAGTTTACAGTTCACCCACATGTCGCCAGCTTTGTATAATAAACATAAATGGGGCTAACTTATATTATCATCAATAGGGTAGATGACAAAAAAAAACTAATTAGTCACATTTGAGTACAATTTTTTACTCAAATGTGACGTCACAAGAGGGACGTTGACACGTTTTATCTTCGTCAATTTTTATTAATTTGATAAAACAAAAAACACGTATCCAATATTTTTCGATAATCTAAATGACGGACGAAACAGAATCATATTTTTTTTTGTCAGTCATCATACCTATTACGCTGAAAACCAGACTCCGAGCTGCTACTGGAAAAATCTAATTAAACTTTTCCCGAACTGAGGAGCGAAACTATTTCCCTGGGTGCTCATTGTCGCGCTAGCTACCTACTAGGCCAGCGTCGCAAACAGACTAACGTAACGAATAATTCGAGATGTTGATGAGTGATCCCAACCTTTTAGTACAGCGCCAAGTTGTGCCAAACGGAACAGTCGCACTAACTGTCGTATGAAGTTGTTAAAATTTAAATTGCATTGTCATATCCAGGAGGACCTTATCCGCATGATGGATGCAGAGCTAGGCGAGGGCGGGCGCGGCTCGGCCGGTGCCGGTGCCGGGCCGGCTGCCGTTGCCGGTGCTGGTGCCGGTGCCGGTGCCGTGCCAGGCGCGGCACCGCTGCCGCTGCCGGACGCGGGCGCACTGGACTGGGCCGCGCTCGTGCACACGGCCACGCGCGCCATGCTACAGGTACGCATGACGAACGAACCTAATGTACAGATGCCAAGCACTAATACAATCTGTCAATTTTTTTAAATAGATTTATACTTTTATCGTTTAAGTATTAGGTTCAAGGTTGATTGAGAAAATTGACAATTTCTGGTAGCTTTATCCTGACGTCTATACAACAAAGCCAAACGGATGCTAGTAACTGCAATGTGCGAGTAGTTGTAAAAGTCTGACGGCAACTAATCAGAAATTAAAACGGCGCATTGTCTTGCAAACTAATTTCACATTTTTCTGTTTATTCCTAAAGCGTATTCTATCTCATGGGTTTTTAGCTGCTATGTATGCCGTGTATCCAAGATGAAATAAAAAAACGTACAACGAAAAGTCGAGGCGTAATTTGTTTTTTACTTATTTATGAACACACAAAATACTCAACAGGACAGTACATTAAGATACGAGGAGAGGGCCAAAAGTTCGTGGAATGAAAGGGATGGGATGGTTGAAACTAAAAATTCAATTATTTATCCTTTTAAATATAGTCCCTATTAAGCCTAATACAGTACTCAGATCTTGCAAATAATTTATTTATCGGTTCAAAAAAAAAATGTAAAGCCCTCAAAAAAGGCAGAAATTTCAGACTTTGCTTCTTCGTCATCAGTATTTTTTTTTTCATGAAGCTCCTTTTTTCATTTTCGGAAGCAAATAATAATAAGGAAGGGCCCAATCTGGACTATAGGGAGGGTAGTTCAAACTTTCAAATCCGCATTTGTGTAAGGTAGCCATTGCGACATGGCTCTTGTAAACGGGTAGCATTGTCGTGCAGGAGGAGCTCACCACGAGATCATTTTCCCCTTTCTTTTTCATGAATTGCTTCTTTTAATTTTGTAGTAATGTGCCCACATTACTACAAAATTTTATTTGGTTCTCAAATTCATCTCTGCTCTCACTACACAGCTCCAAAAACGCTGCTTTGTTTGTGCTTTATGTTTTCTTCCCGATTGACTTGATTATCCAGCGATATCGCGAAGGTGAATGAACCAATCGGACTAAAACTTAGTATTTATAGCTATATTGAGTCACCGAGTAGTGATAGAATAAAAAATTACCTTCTCCCCTCTCTAATCCCTCTATTCCGCGGACTTTTGGACCTCCCCTCGTAGAAGAGCACAAGGTACTACTTATTTCATTAGAAATTTCTTCCAGCA
Organism: Xestia sexstrigata; assembly: GCA_941918905.2. Taxonomy (NCBI): domain Eukaryota; kingdom Metazoa; phylum Arthropoda; class Insecta; order Lepidoptera; family Noctuidae; genus Xestia; species Xestia sexstrigata. Next base: position 11,838,535 of record OW799211.2, on the reverse strand, counting down.
AACCTACGACAGAAAAGTTTGATATATACATATACACCCTGCACCCGACACCCGGCGAATCACAATTTTTGTGTAGTTTGTGGCTCTGTTTCTGTTTTTCGAGTATGCCGAACGAAACGTTACAAAGAAAAGTGCGCGGAAACGCTTCGATGCGTACTTGAGAACAAAATATAGTGTTTACAATGGTTTCTCATGTTTCATTTCATATGCTGCCAGATTTTCCTCTAATGTAAAGTATTTTGATTCAGATCTGCGAGGAGCACCAGTACCCGTCCATGGACAACACCGACCCCTCATTAGAAACGCTCGCGAACGAACCCACCACAGACTCTTGGAACGACGTCACTGTTGTAAGTTCTTTATAATATCCTTTTTTATTTGCTTTTTGAGGTGGGATTAGGCGGGCCATGTCTGTAGATATGCATTAGAACCGATGGGCCAGACGTCGCCGAAGCAGACCTAGAAAACGCTGGCATGACGAATTGAACGTGTTTATGAGAGATTGGCCGGAGAAAACCGCACAGAAAAAACATTGGAAGGTTATGGGAAGACCTTCGCCCAACAGTAAAACACTATAGGGTAAAATAAAGCTTTTTATGCAATAGGAGTAGCTTGCTGTGTTTGAATATTTAAATAGTAAGACTGTTTTACCTGTTTGAATAAGAATAACTTATTTAAATAAGTAGTACAAAAATAAGTTTACATTTTAGGCGCAGTAGTATTATTTCTCATACAATGGTATAATTAGTGCTTATAAGTAAATTTACAGGTCGTGCTACAATTTTGGTAAAGCTGACATAGCGACTCCTTTGTGCGCGAGTATGCGTTAGCGCCCAATTGTATACTTAAAGGCAATACTGATACAGTGGTATCAAAGAAGGGCGCGAGGATTTTTCCGCTCGGTGTAAACGGACTATAATAGTAGATTGTATGACAAGGGAGCAAAATGATATTTTTACGGCGAGGGCGCTATTTTGAATCCAGAGCGAAGCGAAGGATTCTAGAACAATTTCAAAATTACAAATATTTTCAAAGATTTTAAAATAGAATCACATCGCCTGAAGGAAAAATATTTTTGCTCTCGAGTCATATACTCTACTTTTCATCCCCTTCTATGAGAAAATAAATAAAATCAAAATCAAAGCATTTATTTCAAGTAGACCAGTTACAGGCACTTTTGAATCGTCGAAACAAAGATGAAAATTAAATGTAACTACAGGCCCAGTCACAAGACATAAAAACTGTGAAAGTACTGTAGTTGCCCGTTCCCTAGTGTAGATCTCTATGGAGAAGAACGGCAAGAAACTCCATGGACACTCTTTTAAAAAAAATTGTTACAAAATCTTGGTTACATCATTCATGTTGACTATTTTGTCAACGTTGGTAAAAACTTGGGTGAAAAATTCATAAATATCAAGCAATCCTCCTAATCAAAACCCAACTAGGACATCTTCCACGTTAAATTCTTTTGTTTTATTAGATACGGACTTCGACGAAGTAGTTAGAATAATAAACGGCTTAAAGGATGTCTGCGCAACAGGGTGGGATAATATACCCAATAACGTACTTAAAAGATTTCAACACTTACTGGCCCCCCCTGCTTACCCACATTTTCCATCTATGTTTATCTAAAGGGATATTTCCAAAATTGCTAAAAAAAGTCTGTGGTCACACCTATTTTCAAGTCTGGACACATAATGAGTGTGAATAATTACAGACCCATTTCAGTGCTAACGGGTCTATCAAAAATTTTAGAAAAATTCATAAAAAGTAGGCTGATAAAATATCTAGAAGATAACAAACTTCTTTCAGATAATCAATTTGGGTTTAGGCCTAAAAATCAACTAGCCAAGCAGTAAACAAATTGATTAATTACATTTCTACAAATCTAGATAGTGGAATGCATACAGTTGGTATCTTTCTAGACCTTGCCAAGGCCTTTGACACTATTTCTTGCACTAGTCTTTTGCAGAAGCTTGAAACACTTGGGATAAGAGGAGCGCAGCTTCTACTATTATCTGATTATCTTAGCGATCGACAGCAATGTGTAAAAATTGGTCCGAACACAAGTTCTGATCTTTCTAATTCTTTCTCTCCAGTTCAGAACCTTGAAGACATCCTCCAGTGTAGCGGTGGACAGTTTCGGAGATATGACGTCCTGAAGTCGGACTGACATGGTGGCGTTTTTGTACAAACACTTCAACACCTCGATGTACCGGTAGTCGATTTGGCACCGTTGGAGAGACTGCAGTACAGCCCAGGTCTCGATCGAATCGAAGGCTTTCTCGTAGTCCACAAACGCTAAACAGAGAGGCAGGTCATACTCTTCGGTCTTCTGTATAACCTGCCGCAGCGTATGTATGTGGTCCACGGTGCTAAAGCCTTTTCGGAAACCTGCTTGTTCGGGAGGCTGAAAATCGTCAAACCTGCGCGCGAGACGATTCGTGATGACTCTTGAAAACATTGAACAAGTGAAATGGGCCTATAATTCTTCAGACGGGCATTGTCACCCTTCTTGAAGAAGAGTACCACCACACACACCCCTGCACCATGCCTGTGGCGTTTTTCCCTCGAGTATGACGGAATTAAACAGCTTCTGAAGGGCCTTAAGTACCGGTTTTCCACCCGCCTTCAGGAGTTCGACCGTAATTCCGTCATCACCCGGTGCCTTGTTGTTATTAAGCTGTTTCAAAGCCATCCTAATTTCGTACAGGCTGACGTCCGGGATGTCTTCCGTATAGTGTCGGGTCAGTCTAGCTCTTGGGTCGTTTGCGAGATCTACGACGGGTTGACTGTTTGACGTGTACAACTGCCCATAGAAGCTCTCGATCTCCCTCAGAAGCTCCGGTTTGGCGGATAAGATCCTGCCATCGTCGGTCTTCAGTTTCGTGAGCTGGGTCTGCCCAATAGCCAGAGAGAGAGCTCTAGTAAATACCTTGGAGCCTTTGTTCCGCTCGATCGCGTCTTTAATACGCTCGGTATTAAAGCGGCGGAGGTCGCTCTTCAAGGATTTAGAGATCCGTCTATTGAGCTGCCGGTATTTCAACGCCTCGTCTGAAGACTGCAGAATCATCTCACGCCGCTCCTTCATGAGCTTGAGAGTTTGATCGGAGAGTCTCTTGTTCTGATCTGTACGACGTGTCTTGAAGAACTTCGACCCGGTCGTATGGACAGTTTCCACGAACCCATCGTTGTATTCGTCCACTGAGCTTCCTAGGCATTCGAAACGATTCTGGAGTTCAAGCTGAAAGCTCTCGGGGTTTTGGATTTGGATCTGTGCTGAACGGAGCGTAGACTTCATCAGTCGAGACCTTTCTAGCTTGACATTGATGTTCAATCTTTTTTATTTGCCGAAAAGCTATAATAATTATCATAGGGTATATGTGTTTAAATTTAAATGCAACCGGCCAGCCAGATACATTCGCCTTTAATAAACCAATTGAGACTTCAGGTGAGATATTAAGAGCCTCCGTAGTTTTGGTTGGTATATCGGTAAAGAAATTTACAAATTCTTGAGCTACTTCCAGATTAGAGCTTTTAGGACCACATGCAGAATCTAATGTGTAGCTAGTGTTACGTATTTTCTTCCTGTTAGTCTCGTTATGTATGACTTTCCAAACTGTCTTTATTTTGTTTTCTGCTGTTTTGATCTTGTTGCTAATGTGCAGGGCTTTAGCAACCTTGCATGTATTAAGGTCATTAAGCTCAAATAGTCTTTCCCTACTTTTTCTGATACCTCTAGTTGCCCAATCACTAAACATAAATGTAAGGCAAATACTTTTTGGCTTCTTTTCAAAAGTTTTGTTGAATTCCGTGTGAACCATTGAAAAGAAACGATCATACAATTGCTTTATATTAATATCGCCAAGGCTCTTAGCAATTAACTTGTTCTGTAGCGAAATATTATACCTATTTAGTTTGCTAGAAGTTATAGGTCTAAAGTTAATCTGAACATGTTGCAATGGTGTATTACACCTAAAAGTTACAGTTTGTCCGCTATGGTCAGACGGCAGACAATTTACTATGGCTTTATCTAAGTAATCACAATCGCAGAAAACATGATATATACAAGTATACAATAAGAGACACTTTTAAGTACTTTACCTTAGCCCCACTTCGCCTCAACCAACTACTTCACGGGGACGGTGGAATCCATGGCGCAGACTCCCTAGTGTGCGCCATGGAAACCACCGTCTAATCAAATACTGGAGTCTCATACTTTTACAAAAATTCTGCACAGCCATAACATAACAAACAGCGTAAATATTCCAAACAAAAATGTAACATTAAATTTCACAAATTGTACTAACTTCTCAATTAATTTTAAATAGGTACGACTCTTGTTATTATTATCACTACATATTTTAGAAAAACTACTATTTTTTACTTTCCCTTATATTTGACATGAAAAGTAGAATTGATGTCTTTCACCCGTGTTAACGGGTGAAAGACATCAATTCCTACTCGGACTATAGCCGCCCTCGCTGCGGTCGAGCATCTAAATACCTCGTATGGGAATTGATTCCTTTCGACCCTCGTGTAACAATCTACTATTTCATCCCTTCTATTCGAAAAGTGTCGTTTTGTTCCTCTACGAGGGCGGCACTGAAAATTTCGGGAATCAAGGAAGTGACACAACATTACTATTTAAAAATGTATTTATTGCTTTTCGATGTATTCTCCGCGAAATTTGACACATTTTTCCATACGATGGAACCAATCATTGAAGCAACCATTCCATTCGGAAGTTGGGGTCTCCAAAATGGCCGTTTTGTAGGCGTCCACAGCTTCTTCAGGTGATGAAAATCTCTGTCCACGCAATTTATTCTTTATTTTAGGGAAAGTATAGAAATTTTAAAATTCGTCACCATGATACGATGTTGTATACAGCATTTGAGGATCCTCCGTGGAATCTTTCGAGAGTTCTGACGCACCAAGTAACGCGAGCCGCTTTTTGCTCTTCACAGAGCGAATGCGGTATCCATCGGGAAAACAACTTTTTTACACCTAATTGTTCATGCAAGATTATTTGTATTTGACTCATGCCAATGTCTAAAGTTGCCTGAATCTGAATCTGAATCTGTCACATGTCGATCTTCCTCAATCAACGTTTTCTTGGGTGACTGCAGTTTTTGGACGACCTTGGCTGGGATCATCACTGAGCTTGACACGTCCACGTTGAAATTCAGCAAACCAGCGATAAATTGTGGTTTTGGATGGGGCTTCATCACCAAATGCAGAAATCATCCGGTCAACACACTGTTTTTGTGTTAAACCACTTCGAAAGTCATAATAAATCATCGCTCTTGAATTTCCTCGAGTCAATTCCATTTTCTCAACGACTAAACAAGTTTGACAAAACCTTGTGACAAGACCGAGAATCCTTTTTTAAATAAATAAATGGTATTCGATTTTTAAAACCAAGGAGTTTTCAATTAAAAAGATTTTAATATGACAGGAACAGTGGAAATATTCCATTCCCGATACTTTTAGTGCAGCCCTCGTATAAGCGGGAGCAAAGTAGCTCTTTTCTCCACTAGACTTTTTAGCGGGCAGTAATGAGATTTGAATTTGGAATATGAATCGTTCATTGAAATCGAACGCAAATTGTATAAATTACTGGCTGTAAGTGTAGGCTGTACGGCGGTGCGGGGAGGCGCGGTAACTTAAAAAAAAAAGCAAAAGCGCGCGATTTACTTCCCTGTTCTTGTAATCGGTACGGACTTTATTGTATTTTGCAAAAAAAATGAGTTCTATGTCGAGTTCTGAAAGTGATAATGCACTAACTTCTGAAACAATAAAAATAGAAGCTAATAACGTCATACAAAACCTTATACCTACGACATCCCGAGAGAAATATTTAAAGGCCTATGACAATTTCCAGCTATGGAAAAATAGAAAAGGACCGAAGACATTTTCGGAAAGTGTATTTTTGGCGTATTTTCAAGAATTTGCCAAAACTAAACAACCTTCTACTCTTTGGAGTGTATACTCAATGCTTAAATCCGTCTCTTATTTATTTTCTCATAGAAGGAGAATGAAAAGTAGAGTATATGACTCGAGAGCAAAAATATTTTTCCCTCTGGCGATGTACTTTGAATCCTGTGTTGCTCTCGTCTCAATAACACGAGCCGTAATGGTATTTTTCTATTTAATTTGATTGTACTCTATCACAATGCTATACTATTTGACCCAAAGGTTGATTGGTAGAGAATGCCTTGTGGCATTAAGTTCGCCCATGTACCACCCTTGTAGATGAAGTTTAAATAAGTAAATAAATGCAATAACAAACTTTCTCCACTTGTATCAAAATGTACTATTCTTTTTACTCCCGTCAGGCGCCCGAAGTCCCCCCAAGTACGTTAGCAGCTCCGAGCACAGCTCCTGCGGTGGGCGCCAGCTTGTCGTGCGCGTGCGGGCTGGCGGCGCGGGTGGCCGCGCTGGAGGGCGACGCTGCCGCCTCGCTGCGGCACCGACATCAGCTGGAGGAGGAGGTGAGGAGGAATGCGACCTCTCATTCGTAGCATACCATCACTTATTTATTTATTTAGTACAGCATAAACCATTAACACTAAATTATATGATCCTTTTACTCGGTCTTCTCATAGTACCACAAACATTCTAACAATATTTTCTTCCATTCATCAGCAAACAAGTAGAATCCAGGGTCGGTCTCCACGAGCGCGTTGAGCATCGTAAGCATACGCGGTATAGGGGAAGTGGATCGAGCTAGAGTGCGACTAAATAAGACATTAAACAATTTATGTTTTCTAGAACGAATATAATTATTTGTAACAAATAATTGACACAGCTCCGCATGTAATTCCGAGGCGTCGGTATAACCATGTATAATTTTATACGCAATTGTATGTGGCCAACGCCACGCACGCCTGCCTGCCTTTAAGGGAATTAAAATTTAAAGATCCTCTAGAGAAACTTGTGGATAATATCCAAATACACGTTTGTAAAAGTAACTGAGAAAAGTTTTTTGCATTTTTTCCAGCATCAGTGTATGGGTGACCTCGTACTCACATCACGCCTTTTATTTCTGAAGTGTATTACTTTGATTACCGTCGTTGTCGAATTTGCTGATGCATAATGCATTTCCATTAGTGTCCTTCAAATACATTTGGTTTTAAAGATTGTCTGGCAGTTTGAGTACTAGAAACGACCTCCCTAAATGTCCTTTCTTTGGTATTGTTCGTCGTGTCGTTGAGCTCCTTGAGTTATGAGTCGAGCTACACGACAACTGACAAGTGCTTGCACTGACTAGACAGGTCCACTCAAATCTGCAACTTGCGTCGCGCAGTCGGGTAAAAAGGTAAAACGGAGGTTATGTATTCCACCGTGTACTTTTTAGAGTTCCGTACAAAAAATGGAAAAAACGGAACTCTTATAGGAATACTCGTGCGTCTGTCTGTCTGTTCGTCCGTCTGTCACAGCCAATTTGCTCCGAATCTACCGGACCAAATCAGGTGAAATTTGGTAGGATAGTGTAATCCTTTGACCCAAACACAGATGTGCAAAGTAAATATTTTTTTTTTTTAAATAAGCGTCATTTTCGGGGTCAAATTAGGAAATTAAAAAAAAATATTTGCAAACCTTACTGTGTCATATATCAAATAAAAGGGCTCGTTATGAGGATCTCAAATATATGTTTTTCTATTATTGTAAAATAATTAGTTTTGATTTTATTCATAAAAGAAGACAAAAATTAACCATTTCCATTCTCCTGATCTCCGAAACTACTGAGCCTAAAATTTTGAAAAAAATACAAAATATAGTTCATTGCTTGTAGATAACAGAAGAAAATAAAGTGGTAAACTCAATATAAGACTGACATTGTACGGAACCCCTCTCCACGCGAGTTCAATTAACAGCCGGTTTTTTTTTATATAAAGATTAAGATAATACGATCAGATTACAAGTAGATTGTTAATGTCAATTAAATTGACTCATGCTCTAATTAACGAAAAGCGTAGTAGAAAAACCCATTATTCCTTATTATCAAACATCCGTATTATTATATTCTGATATAGCAAAAAAAAAAAGGATTACTTTACTGTTCTTCATCACGTCGGCTACCGTATCGACGCTCGCCATATGCAATGACTATTTAGAGTTTTTGAGAGTAGCGAGGTGTATGAGAGGAGCGGTTTCAGACTACCGTATTTGTCGCGCGTATAGGTACGCACTTATACTCACTGTTCGCGTGGGATGAGCGGGCACGCGCGGTGTCGTCTCTTGCAACTCACGCGTGAGTCAACGCTCGTATGAGTCACGTGAAAGGCGCGAGTAAACACGCGTACACGCGCTTTCAAAAACGCGCTAATCTGAAAATACACTAATCTGAACTCGTTTCAGGAACCTAGACACGGATGGACATAGATCGCCGCGATCTATGTCCCCGCTGCATATGTGCCGCGCTGCATTCGCGGTGTTAGTTTTTCAGATTTTAGCCGGTTCGATTCCAGAGTGTGGCAAGCAAATTTTCCAAAATATTTGATTGCAAATTTGTTTGTTTTAAATAATTAAGGAATGTTTCCTTTGAGTAAAATTGGCTATCTCCATTGGCTTTGTTGATTGGGAAGTATTTTTAGAATACTTCCCTCCGTGTGGGGTTGAAAAATACCAACCTAAATTCACCTTGGCTGTTTATACTTACTGAGAATTTTGTTTCATAATTATGTAAAGGTGCTCCATACCGAACTTCGGTATAGTTACACTTAAATAGGTTGAAATGTTGAGGCATGAACGCGCTACGATAATTTTTAACAATGACGTATAATCGATAGGGTTAAAATCAAATCCGGATTAAGATAAATTTGTCTGGCTTAACAAATTTAATCTTTGATTACATCAACAGGTCCGTAGGTTACGGCGACACAACGCTCGACTTCGCGAGGAGTCCGCGCGGGCAGTTTGGCAGCTAAGGCACTTCACACAGTGGCTCAAGAGGACCGTCGACCGACAGTGAGAAATACCTTTATATTGACAGCCCGACATGACTTACGAATATTCTGGTTTCTACACCTTCACTGAAGGAGCAATCGGATTTTAAAAGCTCCATGCTTGTTTAAAGTATAATAATTGTGAATGAAGTATTAAAACGTTTAACAGGCCTTCAGTGAAGAAAAAGAAGTACGAAATCCCAATTAGGATTAGAGAGCAGCTAAACATATATTTACTAACGAATGCGTCTGTTAAAAGACCCGAATACAAAAACTTGATGTCCCATTTATAAATTTTCTTGTACAAACTACTGCTACTTGAAAAACTTGCAAAAATCTTGTTTGTTTTGCAGGAAGTTGATCTGTTGATTGTTCGATAAGAGTTACGATTTTATTTATTTGTACCTGGTTTTTACAAATAGTAGATAATTTAATTAATTACTACTAAATAACATGTTATCTCGGATAACGTTGCGGTAGATTTGTCAATTGCAAGTGTATCTAATCAACAATCTTATGAATTGTCCATTATTTTGAAATATTTTTACCTATAAAAATGTTTATGGGTTAAACCGTTAAACTATTACTGCTACTCTATTCCGGTCAACATTTATTCCCGATAAACAAATATTAGAAAAAAAAAGAAAAAGAATGTAGCTTCGAAATTATGGTAGCTGTAGCCTTACCTACATTGTTATAGAAAATGAAAAAAAAAAACAAAGTTCAATTATAAAATAATTCTTATGAAAATATATACCTATAACTAAATAGTATATCAATTACAATGTTGAAACATGCGCTGTCTTATGAATTTTGTGCCTTTTCTGTGCTTCTCGAGAGGCGTTTGTTTTGGCGTAATTTTACGTAATATGTTGGTACTAGTATGTATTCGTAGATTAATTTGTTATTATCTTATATATTATGGTATTAATGGTTGACGTTATTGTCTCAATTAAATTGACGTATTTAGACACAATTGTTATAAGTCTCGTTTTGCTAAAACATCTGTATAAATCAAACGGTTTATATTCAATCGTTTTATGGATAATATATATATTATTTATTACTGTATGTATATTGAATACAATATTGATACTACGTAGGCTTTAATTTATTTATCGATTACAGTTATCTAGATTAGTATTTTGAGATTACGGTTAGTTATAAGAAGAACCGAAGTTGTATGAGAACACCAATTATTTTAAGATTTTTTAATCAATCAAATAAATTGTGGGCTTTTATATTTTTGATCAACTTTTAAATCGAATGAATTCAGGTGTGTTACACATTTCATAATTATGCTAAAGACGAATGTATTACAGCCCACCATCATATTTGACATGATTAATCTTGTGACGTTAGTTATACTAGTTGTTTAGCTTGTAAACCTAATTATAAACAGACTTGAAACCTGCCAAATATTAATACAATAAGAGAAAAAATGCGTTAGCACAAATAGTACTCGTTTAAAATATGATTAAACATATTGTTTACGCAAGTTGAACATAGTTCATAGTAGTTACATCTCATGAAATTGTTAGAACTGTGTTTGTGGTAACTGATTCGACGTCTGTTGAAGCTATAACCTCGAGTTGTATTGAACGTAAAGACCCAACGTAAATCGAAACACCTACTTGTAAATCGGACAATCTGGTAGCTTTTTACAGCAAAGTTTGTCTTCGTTGTACTTTGTTTAAATATGAGTCTCATTAATTAGATGTAATCACCAACAAAGCTTTATTAGTTTAGGTTATCGTAGGCGTTAATTTTATTCATAACGGGAGAGACTTAAATTTAGCGTATTGTGAACTTTATTCTCTATATAAACTCAGAAATGCACGTATAATATGCCTACATTTAATAATTACTATGAAACTGAATTATATTAATAATCATCAGTGGAGTTACCTTCCTTCTAAATTATGCTACTGTTTTAACTAAAAGACTTCAGGATAATCTTTATCGACAGAAACTAAGTGACATTCCATAACATGTTGGTACTTGCAATATGTTATTAAAATTAAAATCATGTTGAATAATAATGGGAAACTTATCCAACAATGTATTGTTAGAAACTACGAAGAAACAAACGAAATATTGGTAGACTTGTCTCTGTCTTCCGTAAGTGTTGCAACGAAAATAATGCTTAAAAAGTTACTACAAAATATATTTATATTGTGGAACTGCTGAATTGTTGCGCAATCTTGGCAGCATAATGTTACAATTTCAAACGTAACTTACTTTGTTTTTGTTTTGACTTACGGAAAGCAGAATTAAACGGTTTATAAATAATTATGTATACTTAAAACCTAGTCTTTTGACGACGGTCACGTTTTCGAGAAGATTTAGTAACTGAACTTATACACGGATTGTATTTAATTTTGTTTACGTAAAATTGACGGTAGGTACAGAAATATCATGAGGGTGACACATACATTGTAGTGTTAATTGTATTTATTAAAATCAAGGACGTGGAAACTCTCCTCTGGAAATAAAAATTGGGTATTAGAGTGCATTTTATTTTGTAAATGGAAATAACCAAAAGTAATTTAAATATGCAAGTAGTATTATTCAGCCAAATAAACATATTTCCATGAGTTGTTGCTTTTCCATGTCGATGATATAGAGCCAGTTGCTGCACAGTACTCTGAGTTTATAGTCGGTCTATAATTATTTGATAGAATTTTTTTCCTTTGTCAACTATTCTGAATATTCCTGCCTGTATTTTAGGATGTGGTTCGACGTAGTTACATATTTGTGTTTTGATACTACTTTTATTTTTGTACGTACCCGTAGTGTATTCTTACATAACTTATTTTGTAAATACAACAAATAATTTTTATTTTGTTTCAATTATTATCTGTAACATGGAAATAAACATTACCTGGTTTGTTTCATAAGTATGTACGCAATCCGTGTTCGAAGTATGAATTTATATTAGTTTTTCCCACCATTCACGTTTAAGGTATAACTAAGTTATTATTATTTTTGTCTTCACATAAGGACTTGCACAGACTTTGTCAAATTGATACAAAGTTACACCACAAGTAGGCAAAGTACCATGTTCATAGTAAAATCATTGTTATTTGAATAATCATAAAATCCATTTTAATTTTCACAATATCTGAGCAATTCTTTATGTCGCGATGCCTAAAGTTTACTGTGGATAAGTAAGTAACCAAAGCGATTACATTTAACCTCCATATTTTTGAAATTTGGATTGTTTCCTCGTAACAGCTTATAGGTTCAATTGTTTAGAGATATAATTTTCCTTAGATAATTTGTACGTATTCTAAAGGACATTCCAATAAAACTTATATACCAGAAGATTTTTTCATTTACCACCAACTATACAACCAAGTTTGTAGACATTCACTCTGAGACGAAATGTGCAAATAGCAGTTTCTACATCAGGTTTAGATCTGGAACTTGTATTAGGAACGACGAATAAATGAGGGTTGCACCTGATGGAGCAACAGTAGCAGAGCGCTTTGTAAATTTTAGAGAGGATAAGTGAAAGGGAGCTAACAAAAGGTATATCAATTCATCTACGTGAGTCGCAACGCCGGGAGAGGATGTTCTAGATGCCTAGAAGAACATGCACTAAACATATTGCTGATGTTATTCAGAAAGGTCAGGTGCGTAGTACTCGCAAGTTGCGGCGTGCGTGTATGACCAGATATATGAACGTGGACGAGCCGTAGGTAAGAATCGTAGCAGTTGGCGTTCTTTAGTTTCTGCCTACCGCACTGTGAAAAAGACAAATTGTTGTATGCATGTGTATATTCAGCTCGAAAACTTGATGGCTGAATAAGTGAGGCGTGATGAGAGAACGTCAAAACTATATTTGAAAAACACTAAATCAATCAAACAAAGGTCACCGACTTCTGAAGCTTGACCTTTGTTTGATTGATTTGGTGTTTTTGTCACCGGCTTCTGAAGCCTAAAGTTATTTTTATTTTTTTTTGTTCTTTTTTTTTAAGTCGGTTTTATTAATTTTGCAATAAAGTTTTTTAATTTATTTTTCCATTTTTAGTTGTTCCCAAACAAGTGGCAATGAATTTATTTTACAGGATTAACAACACATGTCTTGGTAATAGGCCTATCCCCAATAAATGGAACTTAACATTTCACAACTTCACATTCACTACACCGTGGACATTCATAAACTACGCGTCGCTCGAAATAATAGATCGTCAACCTTTTTTTTAACTTTTACACTAAGTTCAAACTTTGCTAGTTTTGTTTTGGAATATAATTTTATTTATCTTGAGTTTCAATACTGGAAACGTGCGCAGCCTGCAACGTGCAGTTCAATGACGGAGTCCAATGTGGGAGCTGCAAGAAACATCTGGATTTTGGATGTGCTAATATATCCGAAGTCGGATGGAGAAAGCTCGGCGCCCGCAGAATGGCGCAATGGAAGTGCCCCACCTGTCGAACGTCATCACCAGCTCTGGTTGCTCCTGAACCAGCCTCCCTCGAAACCATATTGAGCGAAATTCAGGACATGAAACGCCAGTTGCTTAATTTGCCGACCCTGGTCGATGATATTCGAGTAATTAAGGACGAGTTAGCTGAGCTAAAAATTACCTGTGAAGGCACTAGCGGTAGGCTCGATGAATTTGACTAGCGGAGGTTGAAGCAAAAGCATCGGAACTTAACAAGCTTCAGGAAACAGTAAGTTGTTTGCAGACTGATTTAGAGAGATCCAAGTTCGAACTCGCAAAGTACGAACAGCGATCCCGATTAAACAACGAAGAAATCAAAGGAGTCCCTACGATAGGCCGGAAGGTCAATTATAGCTGTCTTAAATCATAGGTGAATTATATCTCAAGGGTGCATATGTCCTGAACATCCATCATGGTAGAGCCGTAGAACATCCGGTACCTTAGCTTTATGGACAACCATTTGTAGATGACAGCTGTCCCCTCGAGCGTTTTCCATTTACGGCACAAGACTCCATCCTGGATCACCAAGCTGTTCCATTGTGCCCAATAACTCTTTGTGATGGAACTCATTGCAGCCACATCACTCCACTTGGGTTTAGGAGCACCAGCTTTGATCCACTCAAAGATCGGTTTGATGTCCGAGTCATTTTGCTGAGCCTGCTGTAGGGTTTCTTTCCATTCCTCGCTGAGATCCGTTCTAAGCATCCTCACGGGCACTACTTCCTTAGTCTCTTGTCTGCCACAGTGCTTATAGTCTTCAGGACAAGGTCTTCTTGACAAGGCGTCTGCGTTACCGTGAGTTCTCCCACTGCGATGTTCAGTTACGAAGTCAAACTCTTGCAGTAGTTCAATCCATCTCGCCACTTGCCCCTCTGGATTCTTGAACTGTAATAGCCACTTCAATGCAGCGTGGTCAGTTCGTAATTGGAATTTACGTCCCAACAAATATTTACTGAAATGCTGCAAGGTCTTTACTACGGCGAGTAGCTCCCGTTTGTAACGCAGTAATTTCTTTCTGGTTTGGATAAAGACTTGCTGAAGTAAGCTATCACAACCTCTTGGTTTCCTTTCCGTTGAGACAGCACGCCCCCAATTCCAGTATTACTTGCATCTGTGTCAACTATGAAGTCATTTTCAGTGTCAGGATATCCCAAAATAGGCGTATTGCACAGACGTTTCTTTAATTCCTGAAATGCGACGTCGCAATTCTCGTCCCAACAGAATTGCCGCTTTTCCTCAGTGAGTTTGTGCAAAGGTTTTGCAATGTCGGCAAAATTCTTGACAAACCTATATTAGGAGCACAAACCCAGAAATGCTCTGACCTGTGTCTTGTCTTTTGGAACTGGCCAATCCTTGACGGCGACTACTTTTTCTGGGTCTGTTTGAACACCTTCCCCCGAAACTATGTGTCCCAAAAAGTTCACTTCTTGTCTGAAAAACGAGCACTTTTTCGGACATAACTTGAGATTTGCTGTTTGGATTTTCGACAGCACTTGGTTGAGGTTTTTAAGGTGATCTTCAAATGTACGGCCCACGATGATTATGTCGTCTAGATAGACAAGACATGCGTCTCCAATCAATCCGGCGAGTACTTGCTCCATCAGCCTTTCAAACGTCGCAGGAGCATTGCACAAACCGAATGGCATAACTTTAAACTGCCACAACCCTTTTCCTGTTGAAAATGCAGTTTTCTCCTTGTCCTTGGGGTCTATTTCTACTTGCCAGTAGCCACTTTTCAGGTCAAGTGTGGTAAACCACTTCATACCAGTCAGCGTATTCAGTGTGTCATCGATCCTAGGCAGCGGGTAGCTATCCTTTTTCGTGACATCGTTCAGTCGTCGGTAGTCCACACAGAAGCGCATGCTGCCGTCCTTTTTTTTACCAGGACCACAGGAGAACACCATGGACTGGATGAAGCCTCTATAACACCGTCCTTCACCATTCTCTCAATCATGGTTTCCACCTCTTTTTCACGTGCAACTGGCAGTCTTCTTGGTCGCTGACGGATTGGTAACTCGTTACCTGTATTTATCTTGTGCTGAACTAGTCCAGTTCTCCCTATGTCAGCATCATTTGAAGAGAAAGTGTTAGCGTACTGAAGTAACATCTTCTTAGCCTTGTCCATTTCTCCTTTAGTTAAATCGCAGTTTTCCAAAAGCGTTGTCACGTCAAACTTTGGACTACGAATTTTATTTCCGGCAGGCAGATTTTGCAATTGACGCATCCAAGCTACTTCCTCGCAAGTGCCGATCAAGGCGCCCTTCTTAATCACTTGCTCCTTGTCACTTGCATTCAGTATGCGTACTGCCGAGACGTTGGTGGCCTTGACCAGAGTCCGTGCCATCTTCCATGGAAAGTCATTGTTCACCCTTTCTATCAGAACACTTCGATCTTTTTGTCCAGAATTCCGTGGTAGACTAATTGGCACAATCGTTTCTGATCTGCGAGGAAGAACAATCTCCTTCAAGCAGTATACTTTCCCTGATGGTGCACCTTCCATAAAGACTTCCTCTGAACCACATTTCAGTACTCCTTGATCAACGTCGATTTCACAACGATATTTCCGCATAAAATCCAAGCCCAAGATGCAATCGTCCACTATGTCGGCCACGATGACATTGTGCTTGTAAAATCTGTCACCCAATTTTAACTCCACCTCCTTCTT
This sequence comes from Xestia sexstrigata, assembly GCA_941918905.2. Classification (NCBI taxonomy): domain Eukaryota; kingdom Metazoa; phylum Arthropoda; class Insecta; order Lepidoptera; family Noctuidae; genus Xestia; species Xestia sexstrigata. Next base: position 11,822,468 of record OW799211.2, on the reverse strand, counting down.
GCCTCGGACGATTATGTGCTGACCGGTTAGTAATCGTAGCTGTTAGTAATCGTATACGGTCGTGGTTATCGAAGTAGTCCCCAAGAAACCGACTTACTAGGTGAGAATTGACGACCGTGTGAGAAGCTCCAGTATCCAACGTCAGTTTGCAAGGTGTTCCGTTGACTTCGCCTTTGATGGTCAGGCTGTTCCCGTCATGTGCTTGCGAGATCAAGATTCTCGGGGCTTTTTCAATACCAGCCAGCACCCGCCCCCCAGTCGTGGTATTTACTCGTTTCCCTGCTGTGGCTGGGCAGTCACTTCAGCCACCCTTCTCTGCTGATCTTCTCTCGGAGTGCTGCGCTTAGGACAGCTTGACCGAAGATGACCCCTTTCTCCACAAGTGTAGCACCTAGGACTGTACCCTTGCGGGCGGTCGCGTACAGGTGATGCTACAATTTCCCTGACGCGGTGCGTTCGGTGGTCCTGCCTCACTGCCTCTACTTCTAAGGCATGGGCCAAGGCGTCTTTCAGCGTCTCATGGTGCCCAAGTCTCACAGCAGCTCTAACTTTCAAGTCACGTATTCCATCAACAAACGCTTGTACCAGATTCCCATCGATAAGTGCAGGGGCAGACTGGTATGCTTTTCGAACCAGCTTTTCAACTTCCAGGGCCCACTGCTGCAGATTCTCGGCACTACGTTGAACACGATCCTTCAACTTAGCACGAAATACGTGCTCCAGGTGCGCGTCGCCGTATCTGGACTCTAACGCCTCCAGCAGCTGCTCGTAGGTTACATCCCTGCCGAGCGCCTCAAAAATGTTTAAGGCCTGGTCTCGAAGGCCCAAGGTGAGCGCGGTCATGGCTTGCGGTTTTGTCCATCCATTCGCCTTCATAACGGCCTCAAATTGAATTTTATAAGCCGACCACGAAGATGTTCCATCGAATGGAGGCACCTTAAAGCCCTGCGCTGAACGTGCAGCAACTACTGAAGCCACAGTCACGTCTCCAGTCTTCAGTTCTCCCAAAGCCTTTTTCACCCCAGCGATCTGAACTTCGGCCTCTGAGATACAGTTCTCGTGCTGGTGAACCTGATCCTTAATCACTTTCAGATCGTTGCCAAAAGTTGCATGAAGATCCTTTATGAGGAGCATCTGTTCTTCTTGGCGGCGGACCTGCTCCTCTTTATCTCGCTGCAACTGCTCTTCCAACCGACGAGCCTGCTCCTCTTGATGGCGAGCCTGCTCCTCCTTATCTCGCTGCAACTGCTCCTATAACTGCCGAGCCTGCTCCTCTTGACGGCGAGCCTGCTCCTCTTGATGGCGAGCCTGCTCCTCCTTATCTCGCTGCAACTGCATCTGTAACTGGCGAGCCTGCTCCTCTTGACGGCGAGCCTGCTCCTCTTGACGACGAGCCTGCTCCTGCAGTAGCGCCATTAAAGCTGACAAGTCTGGCGCCACTGATGCTGGAGAAACTCCGGATGGGCCAGCGACTGGCACTGACGTAGGCTGAACACCACTCGATGTCTGTGTAGGAGAATTTCCAAACCGCCTTTGGTCCATGTCCTGCTGTCGCTGACTCCTGGTACGGATACCGTCCGTGTCGTCCTTGGGTAGAATTGGCATAATTTATCCCTCACTTCTGACACCAAATTGTTACGAGCTGGGTATGGGATAAATTAATAAAATAACTGTCTAAATTAATAACTGCCGAAGAAACAACAAATAACTTTAATAAACACAAAACACTTGAAACTCAATTGCAAATACACTTATCTACTGATCACTATTCGCTTAGATATCGCACTTCTAGTTCACTTCGATTCGCTTCGTACTGTAGCCAAAATAAGACTGCCTGCTCCCGCAAACACGTCGACTATTTACATGGCGATCGAACGTTCGAGAAATATCCACGACTTGTACAGAGGAAAGAAGTAGGTACTTTATGCCCTCGGCGTACGGTCGAAATTACAATGATGTTCTTTTGTAGGTAGTTTGCAAATTTGTACCTACATCATTCGGGACTCGTTTTACCTACCTACCTACTTACTAGTAGGTACCTACTACCGTAACTGTAGGTAAGTACGGGTACGACGTAACAATATTATCAGGTTTATTCTGCTCTGAAAAATTCATTTAGCTCGTTCCAACACGGTTTCCTAAAAAGGAGGTCTACTGCCACTGTATTTTATAAGTGGAGACCTGTAATTGGCTTTCAGTCTAATTGTACTGTTCTTGATCTGTTTGTTTTAGCTGTAAGTCTCCCATGTTATTTAAATAAATAAATAAATTTATTTATTTAATTCATTACAACGGTTGTATTTAAACCAATTACTGTAACTAAAAGTGTAAGAGATAACATAAAATTAAAATATACAAAATAACAAAGTAAAGGTTCACACATTCATTAATTCCAAAATACTTCTGACATGCCAATAAAATCTTTGTCCATCAAACAATCCGATCCAATCCGCAAACATACCTAACTT